>CM056585.1:5091830-5691830 GCA_029721435.1 Gymnothorax reevesii | reverse complement strand
TGATGCATGATTGTCTAAGAGTAGCAGCGACTTTGACTCCGGGGTCACGCTGGTGTGTCTTGCAAAATTCTTTAAAAAGGCCAAAAAATCTGTCTCCTCCATCCACCCCGATCCATTGGCATAATCAGTCCAGCCAGGGGGACCATTCCGGATGAAGTGGTCATGTAACTTCTTCCTTGGGAAGATAAAGTAAGGGGGAACAAAGTTGCCTCATGCGTTGGCAGCAAAGGCAACGGTCACTAATGTCCCTCTTTCCCTGGAGGTCACAGCACCGACCTGGCGCTGGCCCTTGGTGGCAATGATTTTGTCTGGCACTTGAACCGTTGTGGTACCTGAAATAATGAGTGAAATGAATTAGTGCTGGTGCAAATCACTGTTGCTTTTAGATTTATCTAAATATAAATTTTTACCTGTTTCATCCATGTTCCAGATGTCATTTGGCTCAAAATTATAGCGGGTGAAAACAGTCTTTAGGTTGTTAAAAAACGCGGTCACGTTGGTCTTGTTGAAGCTGGTGGAATGGGACATGATGGTGGCTTGAGGTCCGCAGATGGACAAGGTTTTGTTGCGCTCGAGGAAGGAGGTGAGCCAATCCTTCTCTGCCATCTGGTTTTTCTTTCATGAACATGGAGTTTTGAGGCTAATATTTTCAGCCAGCTCATATGCAAACTTTCACACCTAAAAAAAGCATAAAAAAGAGGTTAATTCCCAGATAGCAAGCACCTCCACTCCGGATCTGCCCTGGCTCCAGCTGATCCTGCTCAGAGCCGTGGCAGATCCGGAGCGGAGGTGCTTGCTATATGGCGGTAGTTGTGTAGCTCTGTCTGCGGTGTTACTCGCACCTCTTTAGGACTCAGGCAAAAATGTATATAGCTGCTCTCTTTATATATGCCTGCAGTCTCTTCTCCTGTTCCTCTGTGAAAACTCTGTTGTGAGTCCTGTACCCCAGGGCTCTGGTCTGCTGCAGTCTCTTCTCCTGTTCTTCTGTGAAGACTCTGTTGTGAGCCCTGTACCCCGGGGCCCTGGTCTGCTGCAGTCTCTTCTCCTGTTCTTCTGTGAAGACTCTGTTGTGAGCCCTGTACCCCGGGGCTCTGGTCTGCTGCAGTCTCTTCTCCTGTTCTTCTGTGAAGACTCTGTTGTGAGCCCTGTACCCCGGGGCCCTGGTCTGCTGCAGTCTCTTCTCCTGTTCTTCTGTGAAGACTCTGTTGGGAGCCCTGTACCCCGGGGCCCTGGTCTGCAGCAGTCTCTTCTCCTGTTCTTCTGTGAAGACTCTGTTGTGAGGCCTGTACCCCGGGGCCCTGGTCTGCTGCAGTCTCTTCTCCTGTTCTTCTGTGAAGACTCTGTTGTGAGGCCTGTACCCCGGGGCCCTGGTCTGCTGCAGTCTCCTCTCCTGTTCCTCTGTGAAGACTCTGTTGTGAGGCCTGTACCCCGGGGCCCTGGTCTGCTGCAGTCTCTTCTCCTGTTCTTCTGTGAAGACTCTGTTGTGAGCCCTGTACCCCGGGGCCCTGGTCTGCTGCAGTCTCTTCTCCTGTTCTTCTGTGGAGACTCTGTTGTGACCCCTGTACCCCGGGGCCCTGATCTGCTGCAGTCTCTTCTCCTGGTCTTCTGTGAAGACTCTGTTGTGACCCCTGTACCCCGGGGCCCTGGTCTGCTGCAGTCTCCTCTCCTGTTCCTCTGTGAAGACTCTGTTGTGAGGCCTGTACCCCGGGGCCCTGGTCTGCTGCAGTCTCTTCTCCTGGTCTTCTGTGAAGACTCTGTTGTGACCCCTGTACCCCGGGGCCCCGGTCTGCTGCCCTCCTGCCTCTGCCCTCCTCTTGCAGTATCTGAACAGGGTCACATGACAAACGCCATGCACCGCTGCTGCCCTCCTTATACTATCGCCTCTTCGGACATCAGAAAAGGCCTTTGCGTAAACTCAACCGTTCCTCTCTGGGTAGTTCTGACCCTAACTCTTGGCATTTTCTGTCGGTTAAATATAGCACACATTTTTATTGAGGTTTTAGACACAAAATGCGGCCACATGAGCAGAGATGGACGAACGTAACTGTTGCTACCTCAGTCCCAACGGTGACCTCATTTGAACGAGGATTACTTCCGAAGTGGAAAAATTCTGACATTTCAAACTTCACCATACCTTATGGAATAAAATCACCTATCATTTCATCATAATATATGGCGATAAAGACAATATTTAAATCGAAAAATTTGAGCTTTCGTCTGAATTTACTCACCGCTGTGGAAAACGGTCTTCTCGGTCTTGTGCCGCGAGAAAGACTGGACGCCTCAAGAATGTTCGCGGGTCTGGAGAGGGGCGCGAGCTGCACGTGCTGACCAAGTATGACGCATCGAAGTGCAGATGGCTGTGAGTAAATCGCCGCGTTACTTTCGTCCAGAGTTACTTTCACACAGGAGCTTCCCTACCACAGGCGGCGCGTCGGCTGCTGCAAAGGGATGCTCAATCCTCACCCTTCAGTGCTGAATGACCTAAACCTATTGCAGTTTACTTTTCATGATTAGAAAGTTTCTCAGACTAATTGGTAAAACAACAATCAAATTTACTTTTGATAGCATTGTTATACATTGCTTCACAAAACTGTGGCGTTTCTTTCGCACATAAATGACAACATAAAATATCAGCATGTCCTCATAAATTCTGTGGTCGAGTGGCTTGCAAAAGGCGCAGGACAGTCCCCGAGGCTCACTTAGCAACAAGTTGTGAAACGTGCCGGACATTTCCTTCTACATTCAGCAGTTAAGAATGTAGAAAAGAATGGATTCTCGTGACTTACAGCTACATGAGCCTCGCAGACCAATCCACACGCCACCCCACGAGCCAGATGAGCGCAGAATTTTCCAACCCATGAGTAAAGAAAAGCGCAAGAAATCCCAATGCGTGAGAGTTGACAGATATGCGTCATTAATCAAAACTGGCCACACCTGATTATGATGAGAGTTTTCTGAGTCTCCGCAACGGTAATTTAAATGAATTGAAAACAGGGCAATAATTATCAGTGCTCATTCTAACTTAAAAAGTAGAACTGGCGACTCATGATAATTCTTAGGATTTTTGGAGTTCAAGTTGATACAATTTTATTAAATGACTGAAAACAGGTCATGTCCAATCATTATTTTTAAGGGATGAATCGCCACCTTATCGCGGTGGAGGGGTTTGAGTGCCTGAATGATCCTAGGAGCTATGTTGTCTGGGGCTTATTGCCCCTGGTAGGGTCTCCCAGGGCAAACAGAGCACCAAAGTCTACAGGATTATTCAAGAAAGGTGATGCCAACTTCAAAGGAGGTGCTTAGTGATAAGGCAGCACATGTATAGCCGATTTAAGCCGAAACCCGGCATATAACCTGCTCCCGACCAGGTTAAGTTTGCAGCATGGTAATCTAGCCACGTTAAAAAGAGGCATCTTCGTGCCTCAAAAATCCTAAGTTTAGGCTCAACATACCTCGCTAACCCACTTATCTTGCTTCGTAGTATAGCCCCCTGAAAGCCATGAGAAGAAAATACCAGCACAAGTAAGTCCGGCTCAAAGGAGGTGTTCTCTGCACTCAAACATCACTCAGAAAGAGAGACTACTTTCAGTGTGAGTGAGGTCTCTGAGCAGCCCGTGATCCACTTTTAAGGCCTCCAATTGTCCTGATTCTCCCCTTCCAACCAGTTACGAGCCATAACGAGTGTAAATTTCTGTTGCGCGGAAGACATAGGTGGATCATGACTTTGACCTGTACCGACCCTTCCGCTTGAGTAAGAGAGGTTCCGACTGGATCAGATTACACGTATCCCTCTTCCGACAAAATCAAACCAGTTTGATTTTGTCGGAAGGTATGAGTTGTCGGAAGGACACAGGAGTAGCGGTTTGTCAAGTGCAAACTAGGTGGCGAATATTTCCTCTGCAATTAGCCAATTAGAAACCGTTTACAAAAACAACCGCCATATTTCTTGTTGACGTTGGTAAAAATCAATCGGAAATGCTCGCGTTAGGGGAGCATGGGATAAATTTTTTTCCCCCCAATCACTCTACGAATTTCTACGATTGTTTGTGCGAGTTTCGGATGGTTCCTGGCGCTTCCAAAAGCTTCCGACTGGCCATGATTGCTTGCGTGCGGAAGCCTTAAAAGTGTAAGTGGATCACAGGCATAACCTGACAGTAACTAAGTTTTAGTGCTCCCTCACACTCAGTGAGATCGTTGCAAGTTACGTAGGTGGTCACATGATCCCCGAGGCAAAATGTACTCAGTGGTTGATCGCAGCACAGTGAAAATGGGGAAATCTTGTGCTGCTGTTGCTTGCACCAATAATAATGCCATTCGGTCGTCTGAAAATACGGCAAAATAAGTTTCCATCAATTTACACAAAATAATGAAGCCCTTTTGAAAGATTAGCTTGTTAAATTAAGAAGAATTGACCGTGGAAAGCCTTACAAACCAACAAATCAGTACTTTGCTCCGAGCTCTTCGAGAAAAGCTGCTTCCTGGCATCCTCAAAACTTGGGCAGATGGGCGGTCCAGGGGGGCGCTGCCTGAGGAGGACTAGAGCCTCCCACCTCCTTCCTTCGACTAAGTGTTGTGAGTAGAACTCGGGGTCACAAATGGAAGTTGACCGAAGGTAAATTTAGCACTGATATTCAGAAATATTTCTTCACCCAAAGAGTAATTTCAATGTGGAATAGCTTGCCTGACCATATTGTTGAGGCAGAGACCTTGGGGGTTTTCAAGAGCAGGCTTGACTTAAAGCTAGATACCACTGAGTCATTCAGTATCTGAAGGGATATATTCACAATTGTATAAAGAAACTGGCGAGCGTAGTTGGGCTGAAAGGCCTGTTCTTGCCATTCAAGTTATGTTATGTTATGTTATGTTATGTTAGGTGTAAACCAATAGCGAAGCCCCTTTGAGAGCGGAGCACGTGCGAGATGGAACTACCAGTTACCTGGATGCCACTCCAGTTCTATGAGTACGCGCGTAGCCCTCAAACAGCTTGCCCAGTTGGCCCCGAGTGTGAGATGCTGAGTTTCAAAGGGAGACGAGCATTGGCAGCACTGAGGCTTTATAAGATGCGAGTATGCCACCCCCACCTACGCAGCAGGAGAGTTCAATTTTCTTCCTCAGGCATAGCGAAGCGTGTTAGAGGGCAACGCACGTACTTATAGAAGTGGAGTTACATCCAGCTAACTGGTAGTTTTGTTGCAATGAAAACTGGTTTTTAAGTGAAGGTTTAAATTAGTGGAAAATATAGATTCAATACCAATATTAACTTTAAGCCTGAATGCCCCAGTAACAAGGGCAATGAATTTGCATAATAAACACAGCATGTTTCCTCATAGCAACCTCGTCATACGGTAGCCCCATTTGTGCCTCCGAGGGCTTGTTTTAACATTCTGACATTTACTGGCCCAGCGGAGTCATATGCCATGCCACTGACAAAACCTGCAAAAATGGAACTGGCCAACACCACTTGTCTTCTACCATTGCTAGCGTCAAAACTTTCTTTTGTCTTATCTTGTCTCTGGTATCGGTGTAACAACGACAAATTAAAGTTTCTTTCGGCACCAACCATACCTCGTAACTCCCTCTCATTCTGAAGAATAACACTGGAAAAGGCAAAACTTCACCCCTGAAATCTAACTTCCTGCCCGGAATCTTTCACGGCAAAACTCCACACAGCCATGAGATTCTGACACACGCGCTGATTGGCTGGCACTCGAGAGGCCTGCCAGGTCTCTCAAGCGCCAGCCAATCAGCACGCGCGTCACAATTTCATGGCTGTGCCGTGAACGATTCTGGGCAGGAAGTTAGATTTCAGGGGTGAGGTTGCGCCTTTTCCAGACTTATTCTTTAGAACAAGAGCGAGTTACGATGAATGGTTGGTGCCGAACGAAACTTTAATATGTCGTTGTTACATCAGTACCAGACACAAGGTAAGACAAAAGAAAGTTTCGATGCTAGCAGCGGTAGAAGACAAGTGGTGTCTGGCGATTTCCATTTTTGCAGGTACGGCATCTGACTCCGCTGGGCCAGTATATGTCAGAATGTTAAAACACGCCCTCGGAGGCACGAACGGGGCTCGTCATGCGGCATATCCTCTTAAAGCGAAGAAACTCCGCGAAAAGTTCATGATGGCCGTTTTTACCTAACCCGAACACAATTCATGTACCAAACAAGTAAATAAGCATCAAGCAAAACATTAAATAAAATAACATTAAATAATCAGTGCTCTATCACAAGCATTTCAACTGAATTTGTGTTATTCATACAAATGATACTTCAAATGAAAAAGGACTGTCCACAGATTCCAACGATATAATTTTAAATTGACGCCACTCTCAAAGAACAGCAGGCCTACACTTTAGATGCAACAGAGATGAGCAAAAAATTTTCTTATCTTTGATATTTTGTCATAAAAGCTGTTTGTGGGTAAATCTGCGCTTGCTATTGTTTTAACGAGTCCTCTCGCCATTATGCTATGCACTGGAAGACCACAGCAGTATGATCATTTAAATGGTTTGTTTCTTGTATTTTCACTATAATTAACCGCTAAATATTCTACTGTTGTTTTCAAAGCCTGTTTATGAGTGAAAATCCTTGTGCTAATATTCTCAAGTTCAAACACAGCACAGCTATACAAGTGCTAAATCGACTAGTTAATATATAGTTTATTGAGCTAGTGTCGTGGATAAGGCGGAGCATTTGGACCTACGATTCAATATCCGGTTATACATGCGACATTTCAGAGCAAGGAAATAATTTTTTTGTTTAAATAAACAAATAATAATAAATCAATGGTTTCCCATCCCATCAAAGCCATCTTCCTGAGTTACTTTGGGGATCACTTGACTTACTCTACGAATTCTGCATCCAGTGCAACACCTCCATTAGTGTGAGTGTCGTTCCTGAATACGGGCCTATATCCAAGGTATGGCCGTGTTAGAGCATAGGGCTAGACACCCGCTGGGCCTGGGGCCCGTTGTTTGAAAGTAGAATCAACCTATCCAGGATAAGTGGAAAAGCGAGGTTGGACAAAGTCCCACAAGTCCATCCTAGCTTAACTGATTGTTCGAACGCCAAGCCATGCTGAGGAGGCGCGGCTTTGTCAAGCCAGGTTTAACTGATTTGGATAAGTGCACATCCATGAGTTTCATTAATATATCACAGATTTGCCGATGCAACAATGGAGAGGGCGCGTGCGGCTTACTTCTCGCCAAGCGAGCAGCGTCTAATTATGGAAACGTATGAAGAATTCAGGCACATTATAACCATAAAAAGGCAACACCACAGCAATAATCAAGCAGAGAGAGGGTGCGTGGCAAGAAATTGCGGGCTGACTGAATACGTAAGTAATCTAAAAATATGCACTTGCTGCGCAAATGAATGTCATAATTACAATCAAAGTCCCTTCCACAGAGTAACATCTTTACACTTCACCTGAAAGGTGAGCAATGGAAGTTAATATTCCTCAGGAAATTTACCATGATGATCCTTCATTCATTGCGCATCTCTTCTCTTATACTATAATTTATCACATTTAATGTTCATACAGCACAAATACATCTGGTCAAATGCGAGCCTGGCAACAGGTCAAAGTAAAATACAAGAACATCCTGCAGTCTGGTAAGTGCCGCAATAAAATTTACTGATAACAATGTACAAATGAGATGTATAAATTATCTGTAAGTTGCTGCCACATTGCATTGTCTACTGATTTGAGCAGTGAAGAAAAAGGCGCATGTGTCTGGGACGGGGTTGGGGGGGGGGGGGGCTGCGGAGGAGGTGCCCTTGACCAGAACAGAGGCAGGCTGATGATGGAGGGGGTAGAGGGGGGAACAGCCACAGACTCTGTCCCACCCACAGAAACCACCCTCTTCATACAAGGTGCATTATTCCAGTTGACTGCACATGGACTCAACCATTTTATTCATTCATTCATTCATGAATCAACCATTGGTGTTCTGTTCTGCAGTGTCAGGTGACACACTGACCCTTCTAGAGCCTCCAGAGGATGATACGGTGAGTGTTATTCATTAGAGGCAAATGCTTGACATGTCTTGCGACTTTAAATACAATTTGTATTGACCTTGTGTAATGTGGCAGGGTCAAGGCACATCTGTATCTGCCGCACGCATGGACGCAGCAGTGGATGCAGCAGATGCTGTGGAGACTCTGTCCCTGGACTCCAAAAGGTTTGAGGTAACCTGCCCATCTTGTGGAGAGAATTAATGTCTCAGTTCTATAATCTTAATGTATCAGCAGTCAGGGATGTGGTGCTCATAGAAAATATATTTGTAACAGGACACACATGAACAGCCTGACCGCCTGCTTGGGAATGTAGTGAGTATTGCCTGAAGGGCATCCACGGTCCCCACATCTGCTGTGTTTTTTTTTTTATAACTGTGTTTATTCATTTTTATCAGTAAACAGACATACACAAGACAATACAAAACAAAAACAAGCTGGAAATAACAACGCGCAAAAAAAAAATTCAATATTACTTTTGTAGTAAATGTGAAAGGTATATTATACAGCATAGGGTGAGATAGAATGGGACCTACATTAAGAAAATGAATAGAGTGTTTTATACAAATGCTCTTGTCATTATAGCAGAAGTGTTTAGGTTAATGTAATCAAGGAATGGTTTCCGTACTCCCAAAGGCATTCGTTTTGTAGTGCAGGAGACAAGTCAAGTCCAAAGGTATATATTCCATTATTGTTCTATGCCACCCCACCACTGAGGGGGCTTTATCTGAAATCCAGTGCGGAAGAATATTTTTCCTGGCACAAAATGTCATAACATTATACAGTTTTTTCTGATATTTATCAGTTACATGACCACTGGGAAGATCCGGAAGGAGGGAAGCCGGGTCGAGTTCAGGCTCATTCTTCAACACCTTTCGTATTTCAAATAAGACATCCTTCCAGTATTTTTGTATTTTTACACAAGACCAGAGGCAATGAGTAAGATCACCAATTCCTGTCTTACATTTAAGGCAAAATGGAGAGACATCCTTTCTATATCTGGAGAGCCGGTTTGGAGCAACATGTGCTCTGTGCACTGTCTTAAGTTGCATCGCTCTTGTCCGGTTACACACCGTTATTTTCCTTGCATTGTCTCGGATGTCCTCCCACATCTCTTCAGTTATCACAACACCCAGCTCCCTCTCCCAGATCACCCCCAGCGCCCGAGCACCGACACTTGAGCAATCCCTCAGGCTAGGATAAAAGGTTCTAATGGAAGCATCCCCCTGAGAAAGAAGCACTTGCTTTTCCATCTGTGACATTCATATCAGCAAGCAGCGATGTGTCTTTTATAATAAAATCTCTGACCTGAAAATAAAAAAAAGATAATTTCTCGATATGCCACATTTTTCCATAACTTGGTTGAAAGACATGATGACAGAACCATCGAAGAGATCACTGAAGGAAGAAATTCCCTGAGCTGCCCAGCATTTGAAAGCTGTGTCCAAGGTCCCTGGGAGAAAGTCAGGGTTATCAGTGATTGGGGTGAAAACCGATGTAAGCCACACATCTGCTCTGCTGATAGATGTTTGTTTTACAGATGTAGTAAATATTGCCGGAAGGACATCTACGGCGTGCACATTCTCTGTGCTGATAGATGTGTGTTTTACAGATGTAGTGAGTATTACCGGCAGAACATCCACGGTGTGCATATTCTCTGTGCTGATAGATGTGTGTTTTACAGAATGCACAAACTGTCAGGCAGTAATATGCCACACATCTAAAGGGGCAGACAGCACTGATGGATGTCGAGCTCCAGTATGAGAAGAGGAGGCTGAAGGACATGAAGCTTGACACCCAGATCAAAAAAAAAAAAAACCTTAAGGAAGTTGGGGTTAGAAATGAAAACTAAAGTAAGTAATTTATTGCACATTGTAAGCATGACTGTGATGCAATGTGTTAATCACTGTTATTTCTCTCTTCCTCTCCTCAGCTCCAAACATCAGACAGTGACTGACCTCAGTTAGTTAGTTAGTTATTTTTGGTCATAACTGCTATACTTTTGTAGCACGTTTTTAGTTTAGTTGTAAAATAGATTCCTTAAGGTTTTTCTGTTGTTCACTGCAGTGTTTTTTTTTGGGTTTTTTGTGTGTGTGTGTGTGTGTGTGTGTGTGTGTGTGTGTGTGTTAAAATAGATGCCTTTTAATGAGGTTTTTTGTAGGATAAAATAGCTGCCTTTCAGAAGACCTATAAAAGGTGGCTCTCTCCTTGCCCCAGGTCTCAGTGCCCGGTCATGTCTCTATGACCTCTACTGACCTGTCTGTTAAACGCCTGAGTCTGTCATACATTGTCACCAACTGACATCATTCCACTCACCTCAACATCACTGAATCATTTCACGTCCGACTGTCACTTCCTCATCCCACCTGCTGTAGATATTTCAACCAGCCCCTGCTGTAAATAACATTTATGTACTTATTTACACTTATATTTATCCCGTATTTATTATCTCATTGTACGACCTCACTGTTCATTTGCACTGTCGACTTTTATTACCTCATTGTTCATTTGCACTGTTTGCTTGCACTACCAACTGATCACCTTTATTCGGCAGTCAAATTCCTTGTATTTCTGCACATACTTGGAAAATAAATCTGATTCTTATGATAGCAACTGTGAGTGGGCGTGAGCTAGTGCGTGTGTGAGTGTGTGTCAGTATGTCTTTGTTTCTCTGTATTGTAATGTGAAAAGAAGCCACTGGATGACAGTATTGACTTCTTTTTGTTAAGCCCAGTCTAGAGCTAGTTTTGGGCATGTCTGAGAGGGTAAGTCCCAGAGAATAAAAAAAAGTCTAAAAGGTGGAGGGGGCTGCAAAAGAGTATGTAAATTGAGAGAGTAAAGTAGTAGGAGAAATTGCAAGCAGAAGGATACATTTGACCAGACCTGTCATTCTGTTCAAGACCTGTGAAGTTTTTGTGGATTTTAGCCTATGTTGGAGCATTTTCCTCACCCAGAACATCACCAAGCAACCCCATCTCAAGGGACAGTAAATATTTTTTTTCTGGTATATTATCAATCATGGTCGGTAGTATAAATTGTAGGTTTGTGTTGGTCTTTGTTTAATTAAATCTGTTTGAGTTTTATAATTTTGTCCGTCATCCCTTGCGGTCATAAATGTCATAACAAATTGGGGCCATAACAGTATTTGTGGGGGTGGAAGGGTTGGGTCTTATTCTCTGTTGTTTTTAGCCTCTGTGAGGCAGTTTGTGTTGCTTTTACATATAGAAAGTGCCATATAGATTTGATTAGATATTTAAACAAACAGAAAAAGACTGCTATCAAGGCAGCTATTGAGAGCACTAAAATAAAACGGCTATTTCAAACAAAAAAAAAAAGAAAAAATAAAAAACAACCCATCTCCCGAGAAGTGGTACCGCTCAAACAGGCGGTTATCGTGGTGGAGCAACAGGTCCGACCTGTCCCGCAGCACTCTCTCCCTTCTGAAAGCCCGGCGCACAATGAGTGCCTCTTCATCCAGTCCCGCACCCTCATTCAAAAACGGACACGCCATTGTCAAGGAATAAGAGAGACACACGTGTCATGTGCATGTGACTTTATATACGCCTATTGCTCTCGTCACTTCATTGAGGACACCTGCCGATGCTTAATGTCAATCAATCAAACTTCATTTCTAATAACCACAGTTAGTAATTTTTTTATTGACACAAATAGATAAAATATTTGGGTCCAAACAATACACAAAAATAAATTCCACACGCAGCCAGGCTGGGAGGTTCCAACATAAAGGACATTACACATATAACATAGATATACAGACAAACACATTATCACAGAAATGATTGGGCTGTGATTAAAAGAATGTTTAGGCCTACATGTTATATGTTTTTTTCTTAAATTATTGTATGTATATTGTTCAGAAATTAGGCAAATGCGTGCATCAGAAAACGAAATGACGGTGAAACACAGTGATTTCCGATCGCAGTAACAGCTGATTGGACAGATAAGGCACAAGGCTAAACTAAGCTGTTAGCCTGATTGGGACCAGGCTAAGTGTTTGGAATAAATCTCCATGACAACATATGTGCAACATACATGCCTCTGCTTTCAATCAGCCAGATCAAAACTAAATTAAGCCAGGATAAGCCACATATCCCGGCTTAATCCCTTATCTAGATTTCGAACAATGGGCCTCTATGGGTTGAAAGACTCAGTAAAGTTTAAAAATTCACTGGCTAAAGTGTCTGAGGAAACGTCGATATGAAAGTGAAAATCACCTTCAATTAAGATATTTCAAAACCACTGAGGACAAAAACTGAAAATTCTGACATAAAACCTCCAATCGATTTAGGAGGGCGATACACAACACCACTCAGAATAGGGTTATGAAAATTAGCTGTCAGCACACCTGAGGCAGCTTTCAAAAGAATTGCAAGGTATTCAAATGAAGCAAATTTACCGAGGTAATCTCGGAACAGCTAAATTTATTTGAATAAACTGAAGTTATCGCGTTAACACGCAGGGCGGCGCGGCGGCGGCGGCAGCAGTCAGACCAAAAACATAATATCCCTGAACGCCGAATCAAACAAAACGCCATACTTTCAAAATTTGCGCTGTTCACTCTACCAGAGCACCCCGTCTCTGCGCTCTCCTTAATAGAGCAAACCCTCTCTATGGGGGTTTATGAGGATTATCGGGAAAATATCACAAGGAAAGGGAAGGCTGCTGCCATCAACAGGGCGAGGGAAGTGGCCTGGCAGAATATCGTCGACCGGCTAAATGCATAAGAGCCCCAGAGGTCTTTCAATAGGTTGTGTTTTATAAGAAAAAAATAGTGCCACGGGCCATGTAGCTCACCTGACCACTCAAGGGTGTGTAAGAAGCAGTTTAACTCAAACTAGATATGTGATGCATCTTGCCACGTACTAACTACATAGCAAATTTCAGCTGAACATGTGCATAAATAGCTTTCAGATGGCCCATTATATGATTTTCAATATGGCCGCCTATCGGATCGGAACGCATTGAACAAACTTTGGTGTCCTCATGGGTAGGAAGGTACCTGTGAAGTTTCAGCTTCATAGGACCAGTGGTTTCGGAGGAGAAGATGTTTACGGATGACGAACGACGACGACGGACAAACAGGCCATGACATAAGCTCATCGGACTTTGTCAGGTGAGCTAATAAAAAATCCTGCAAGAAAGGGACAAAATGAATATGGATAGGCTTACTGATATTCACCAAATTTATTAATTTATTTTCGAAAGTGATTCCACATTTATCAACTGATTGCTGCAAAAATTTTTGATGATTTGCTAGCCAATTGTAATTGTATTATAATTTTTTTTTGTTTTATTTTGCCTTTATTGGAATGATCTTATTTATTTTTGAATAGTTAATGTTTCTTAATGAATTATATTTATATTTCGCATATTATTATTACATGACAGCTTAAATCACCATGGTTACTAGGCTGGGACTGACATGAACCACCTTGATGGGATGGAGACGTGGCTCAGGTTGATGGAACAGAAATCTGAGCTTAGCTGGACGTATCAGGCTTAGCCAGAACCATAGTTTCCATGGTTACCGATGTGGGGCTAATCTCAGCCACTTTGATGGAACTGAACTCTCCCTATCATAAGCCAGACTTGGCCATTTAAGTCTGGATTTTCCTTTAGCCTGCTTGATGGAATACCCCCTAACATGTATGATATCACTTAAGCACATTCTACTTAGCAACTGCAGTGAAGAGGGATTAGGTTCCAGTCAAGAAATTGAATGTCAAACATCTTTACAAGTTTCTTTTTGACAGTACATATTGGGTTTTGTTCACCCCTGAGAATTCCAAAATTCCCATCTTTCTTAATGTGGAGACAGTCTTCTAACCTCTCCATCATTTCGTATCAAGCCCCAGGCAAAGATTCTCAATTTTGCTTTCAAGTTGCAGTTCTCTGAATCTCTGATGGTTTTGTGTGTCTACTGTAATGTGAATATAGGCCACTAGATGGCAGTATTTACCTTTTTTTTGTTAAGCTCAGACTGGAGTCATGTTTAGACATGTCCCGGACATGTCTGGGGCAAGTCTCAGAAAATAAAAAAAAAGAGGTCTAAATGTGGGTGGGGTCTGCAAAAGAGTATATAAGGAAAAGAATTGAGACAGTAGCGCAGCAGGAGAAATTGCAAGAAGAAGGATACACGTGACCAGACCTGTCTTTTCTGTTCAGAACCTGAGAAGTTTCTTTTGAGGATTTCTGCCTGTGTTAGAGCATTATTTTTCCTTATCCAGGACATCACCAAGCCACCTACAAAAGGGACTGTAAATATTTCTGGGTTTTTTTTTGTCTTGTTTATTCAATCTTGGTCTAAGTTGTTAGTAAGTTGTTATTGTCTTTGTTTGTTAATTAAATGTGTTTCAGTTGTTAAAACTGTGTCTGTCATCCCTTGCTGTTTCTGTTGTGTAAATGTAATAACAAATTGGGGCCATAACAAATTGGGGGCTCAAGGTCCGGGATAGACCATTTTGTGAGTCATTTATTAAAAATCTAACATTTCAAATTGTGAAATTGTTTTTGTGAATTTTCCTAGATATATATTGACAACAGCAATGGATGATTTCTTGGCATCACCAACCGTAGGGGTTTTGAAGTCTTTTAAAAAGACGGAACTGCTAGAAATTTGCAGACAGTTAGAGCTGACAGAGGTAAAACCAGCCATGCGAAAAGCAAGACTGGCTAGAGAGATAGTTGAATATTACATTGATGAAAATGTGTTTGCACCAGGAGATCTGGAACAGTTTCCAGTGGAAAATCCAAATATAGAAATGGAACTTAAATTAAAAATGCTAGAGATTGAAAGGGAGGAAAAAGAAAAACAAAGGCAGTTTGAGTTGGAAAAATTAGCAAGAGAAGAGAAAAAAGAAAGGGAGGAAAGAGAGAAAGAAAGGGAAGAAAGAGAGAAAGAAAGAGAATTTGAGTTTGAAAAATTTGCAAAACAGAGAGATTTTGAATTAGAGAAATTCGATAGAGAAGAAAGACTCCAAATGGAGCAACTAAAAATAAAAAATTGCAACTGAAAATACATTTCGGGCTAGCCAGGAGGTAAAACTGGTGCCTCCATTTTCGGAAAAGGATGTTGACAACTATTTCCAGTGTTTTGAAAAGGTAGCAAAGAGTTGCCAGTGGCCAAAGGAACACTGGCCTCTGATGTTGCAAACTGTCCTCAAGGGTAAAGCTCAACAAGCCTATTCGGCTTTGTCTGCAGATGATTCCTCTGATTATGAAGTTGTCAAAAAGGTTATTTTGAGAGCTTATGAGTTGGTTCCAGAGGCTTACCGACAGAAATTCAGAGGTCTGAAGAAATCTGAAAATCAGACTTATGTGGAATTTGCTAATGAGAAGAAGGTTTGCTTTGAACGCTGGTGTACTTCTATGGAGGTCAAAGATGATTTCAACTCACTGAAAGAGATGGTGTTGGTTGAAGAATTCAAGAACTGTGTTAAGGATGATGTTAAGACCTACCTTAATGAGAAGCAAGCACTGAATTTGCAATCAGCTGCCAAATTTGCAGATGAATATGTTCTCACACATAAGTCCAAATTTCAGTCTAGCAGTAACAATAGATGGCCCCAATTTCAGAAAAAGGGTTACGGTGATACCCAAGATTCCTCACCCAAAGAAAAAGACAAATCTGGTGATGGTGCTCAGAAATCCAGTAACAGGTCTGATCAAAGTGTGAAAGCTGACAGTGACAAAAGTGGTCTAGTTTGCAGTTATTGCAAGAAATCTGGTCATGTTACAACTAACTGTTGGTTCCTTAAAGCTAAGAAAGAAAAAGAAAAGGATACCAAACCAAATGCCTTTGTGAAAACAAGGTTAGAAACCCCTGTAGTAGATAACCAATCTGCTAAATTGCCTGCTTCTTGTGGGGCTAAAAAGCCTGATACAGCTGACTTCGTGAGGGAGGAATTTCTTCCATTTGTGTCAGAGGGATTTGTGGCTCTGAATGAGCATACTACTCCTGTCCCCATATATATCCTAAGGGATACCGGAGCTTCTCAGTCACTTTTGTTGATTGACTCCTTGGAGTTACGTGATGAGACCGCTTCAGGGGATTTCATACTTGCACAAGGTATTGAAGGGAGGACTGTATCTGTACCCCTGCGCTCTATATTCTTGAAGTCAGATTTAGTTACAGGACAGGTAAAGGTGGGACTTATGTCAAGTCTACCTATAAAGGGTGTTTCTCTGTTGCTAGGCAATGACCTGGCTGGGGGCAAAGTAGTTCCCCCTGTACATCTTACTTCACAGCCGAGCACTGAAGATGGGGATGAGGACCCATCTCTGTATCCTTCTTGCGCAGTGACTCGTGCTATGGCCAAAAAGGCTAAAGAAGAAGATGTTGTGGTGCCGTCCAGTACATTGAATAGTCAGGACTCAGGTGGTTCGCCTCATGACTCTGATTGGCCTACTATGGTTTCTCCGTTTGAGGACTTATCAGATACTTTTATCAGTTCTCTATTCAGCCAGCCGGATGGGTCTGGTGATTCTGATGTGTCTGGAGACTTGTCTCTGTCCAGAAAGCGGTTGATTGAGGAGCAAACTAATGATCCTGAAATTTGTGTACTAAAGAGGAGAGCCCTTCCTGATAAAGAAATAGACGCAGTTCCAGTTGGGTATTATCTCAAGGATGGTGTGTTGATGCGGAAGTGGCGCCCTCCTGATATCCCTGCCAATGCAGATTGGGCAGTGGTCAGGCAAATTGTTGTTCCGAAGGTCTACAGGAATGAGATCTTAACAATGGCTCATAGTTTACCCTTAGGAGGTCATCTTGGTGTTAACAAGACTGTTGATAAGATCATGAAACACTTCTTTTGGCCTGGGCTTCGGAAAGACGTTTCCAACTTTTGCAAAACCTGTCACACTTGTCAAGTAGTTGGAAAACACCAGTTAGACCCACCTGTAGCTCCGTTGCAGCCTATCCCAGCATTTGGAGAGCCCTTCTCTAAGGTCATTGTTGATTGTGTTGGTCCATTACCCAAGACTAGATCTGGAAATCAGTACTTGTTGACAATCATGTGTGCATCTACCAGATTCCCCGAAGCCATACCTCTACGCAACATCAAGGCAACTGCAATCTCAAAGGCTTTGATAAAGTTCTTCACGTTGTTTGGCCTTCCCAGGGAAATTCAGTCAGACCAAGGTAGCAATTTCACTTCTGGTTTGTTTCAGCAGGTTGTGTATGAACTAGGTGCAAAGCAGATTCTTTCTAGTGCCTATCATCCAGAAAGTCAGGGTGCCTTAGAGTGGTTTCATTCCACTCTCAAGACAATGATGAGGACTTATTGTTATGACCATGAGAAAGACTGGGATGAAGGGGTTCATTTGCTGTTGTTTGCAGCTAGAGAAGCAGTGCAGGAGTCTACTGGATTCAGTCCATTTGAGCTAGTGTTTGGTCATGAAGTGAGAGGACCTTTGCTATTATTGAGTGAACAATGGCAAGAGAAAGAGCCGCATATCAGTCTGTTAGACTATGTTAGCAAGTTCAAGGAAAGATTGCGTGCAGCTTGTGACCTTGCCAAAGAGAACTTGAAATCAAGTCAGGGAAAAATGAAAACCTGGTATGATCATAAGGCTAGAAGCCGTGAGTTTAAACCAGGAGACAAGGTCCTTGTGTTGTTTCCCTTGCAGTCCAATCCATTGCAGGCAAGATTTCATGGTCCTTATGAAATTCTGACAAAACTCAATGATTTAAATTACATTGTGAAGACTCCAGATAGGAGAAAACCAAAACAATTGTGTCATATTAACATGCTAAAGCCTTATCATGACAGAAATGCTAGGGTTGCAGCTGTCACTTCAGATTCTCCAATGGTCGAAACGTGTGAAGATGAGGGGGAGTTTCAAGGTGATGAACCAAGAATTAAAGCTGAAGTTCTTTCATGTAAATTGTCAAACACTGAAGTGTTGCAAAATCTTGATGTAAAACTCCAGCACTTAGAACCCTCACAGAGAGATCAGTTTGAAAGGTTGATCAAGAAATATGAGGATTTGTTTCCTGATGTTCCAAAGAGAGTTACTAAAGCCTCTCATGATGTAGATGTTGGTGATGCCAAACCAATAAAACAGCATCCATACCGGATGAATCCTGAAAAGAGAAAGATTGCTGAGAAAGAGGTTGAGTACATGTTAAAACATGATATTATCAGACCCTCCAACTCCGATTGGAGTTCACCCTGTGTGCTAGTTCCAAAACCTGATGGAAGTACTAGATTCTGTACAGATTATCGCAAAGTCAATGCTGTAACTAGAACTGATGTGTTTCCAATACCTAGGATTGATGATTGTATTGATAGTGTAGGGCAAGCAAAGTTTCTGACCAAGATTGATTTATTGAAGGGTTATTGGTGTGTGCCTTTAACTGAGAGGGCCAAGAGCATCTCTGCTTTTGCCACACCATCTGGATTGTACCAGTATGAAGTCCTACCCTTTGGCATGAAAAATGCCCCAGCCACGTTCCAAAGGATGATACAGTCTACAATCGCCGGATTGCCACACACGGGTGCGTACATCGATGACCTGATCACATGGAGTGACTCCTGGGAAGAACATCTAAAAGATGTAGAGACGTTGTTCCAGCGCCTGACCCAGGCTAACCTGACTGTTAACCTGAGCAAGAGTGACTTTGGTTGTGCTACTGTCACCTATCTTGGCTACGTCATAGGCCAGGGTAAGGTGGCACCCATAAATGCTAAAGTCCAAGCCATCATGGACTTTCCAGTTCCTGACAACAAAAAAGCTTTGCGCCGCTTCCTTGGAATGATCGGGTACTACCGCAAGTTCTGCAAGAACTTTGCTGAGATTGCTCTCAGTCTAACTAACCAACTGAAGAAAGGCGTAAAGTTCACCTGGGATGATGCATGCCAGAGAGCTTTCGATCACCTGAAGTCTCTGCTGTGTCACTTCCCCGTGCTCAAATCTCCTGACTTCAACAAACCGTTCTCCATCGTGGTCGATGCCAGCGACCAAGCTTGTGGATCTGTGCTCCTACAGAGAAGTGACTCTGATGACATTGAGCATCCCGTGGCATACTTCTCCAGGAAGTTCAATCGCCACCAAAGGAACTATTCCACAATAGAGAAGGAACTGTTGGCTCTGGTCCTTTCTTTACAACACTTTGAGGTTTATGTTTGTACAGGACAAAAGCCAATGATTGTGTACACTGACCACAATCCGTTAATGTTTTTGAGTAAGATGAAAAACAAGAATCGGAGATTGTTGAATTGGAGTTTGATTTTACAGGAGTTTGACTTGGAAATTAAGCATGTGAAGGGTACAGACAATGTAATTGCTGATTGCTTATGCCGTGTTTGAATGTGTATATATATATCATGTGTTTGAATATTGTATGATATGTATATATAGACAAGTGTTCACTTAACCATTTTGTATTGAAAAGAAAAATTTTGCCTTTATGAGTAAAAATTTTTCCCTTTTGGAATGGAGGTGTAATGTGAATATAGGCCACTAGATGGCAGTATGTACCTTTTTTTTGTTAAGCAGACTGGAGTCATGTTTAGACATGTCCTGGACATGTCTGGGGCAAGTCCCCGAAAAGTTAAAAAAAAGAGGTCTAAATGTGGGTGGGGTCTGCAAAAGAGTATATAAGGAAAAGAATTGAGACAGTAAAGTAGTAGGGGAAATTGCAAGAAGATGACCAGACCTGCCATTCTGTTCAAGACCTGTGACGTTTCTTTTGTGGATTTCTTTGCCTGTGTTTGAGCATTTTCTTCATCCAGGACATCACCAAGCCACCCCACCAAAAAGGGACTGTAATTATTTCTGTTTTTTCTTATTTATCAATCTTGGTCTTTAGTTGTAGGTTGTTATTAGTCTTTGTCTTTGTTAAAAATTAAATGTGTTTTAGTTGTTAAAACTGTGTTTGTCATCCCTTGCTGTTGCTGTTGTGTTATAAATGTAATAACAAATTGGGGCCATAACAAAGGAGACAAATTACACTCGCTGCTGGGATTAGTTTCAAAGCTACCGTATTTTGGCCTGTATGTTATTGCATTTGGTCATATATGGGAAAATAATTATAAATGAACAAATGAATAAATTGATTGTATCCTCCTTAATAAAAAGGCAAGCAGAGTGACTGATTATTTCTACGAGCGAAGACATTAATTATTACCAGACCTCTACGTGGGGGTAAAACAAAATCATTTTAAATGCTGAACAGCAGTGTATCCTGTAGGTTATAAATAGACATAGCCCTGCATCAATTAGCTCTCAGCAAGACTGCTGTTGAGTCGAGGATTAGAGTTGTATTTTTTTTATCCTACTTGGTTAAATTGCCTTCTTGCTCCGCGTTAAACGAGAAAGGTGCGTGCGCATTCCGGATTAACAGCGTTGCTCGTCATTTCCCCTCGAAAACATTCACCAATCCGCAGAGACGACACTTTCTTGGCCATTTGTGCTGAGTAATCAGATTGGCAATTTTATGAAATGGTGCCGAAAATAAGCACCTATGGAACGCCATTTTTATATGTGGCGTCAGTCAATTCCGTACTTCCTGGGCTGAGGTAGCAAGCCTAGCATCTCCCATTGAAAGTAATAGGGACGGTACTTCCTCGCTCTCACCAGTTCTATTTTATTACCTCCATGGATTGTGACCATGGAATGAAAAGGTTCAAACCCAATTGAAATCCAGCGACTGGGAAACAAAAATTTTCAGTGAATTTATTTAGGGAAAAGCAGTCACCTTCTTGTAATTAGAATATTTATACTGTATTTCCCAATGGGCAAACAAGACCGATTAAACAGACAGATAATTTAATTTCCCAGGGACTTAAAATCACAATTTTATTGCATCTATATACAACATTTTTATTTCAGGCGCTCTGTTCTGTCTTCTTTCAAAAATAAGTTTGTAAACACTGTTCAACCGTTTAGAATAAAGGTTAAAAATGACACAGGAGAACTTGTCATGAAAACTGCATTGACACACTGGCGTGGGCGTGGTAGCTGGTGTAGTTTGGTTGAAGGAATAAAAACCCGTGAATGAAACAGACAGCATTTACGAGAGTCTCCTGTTTTATAAAATTTATGAATGACTTTTGCAGTGTGAATTGTCAGGCTATCATATAAACTCTCGACAGCCAGTATACATTATGCTTCCAAGGGTTTTACATGAGAACTTATCATAGCCTTCCATCAAATCTTGAGTATAGAGGCCTATTATACTTCATATTGGTGCAGTACTCTTCTGTACTTCAGAAGTATGGCTGTAAACTCTTTGGTAAGGAGAGTGAGAACCAGACAGGTGTGCTTGAGCTGCAGGTGGCAAAACCACCACACAACCAATTATGGAGCCACTTTTCTCAGAGTAATGTTATTAATAAATAGAGATAGAAAATTTACAATCTACGCACATAAGTATCATGTTTTCAATGAAAATATGAAATATAAACTCAAATTTTAAATGTAGAAGGCAATGGTAAATATGGAATTCAAGCCTTGATATGACTTAGATTTTGAAGATTTTCAGAACCGCTTTAATTCTGTCATTACAATAAAAGCGTAAGAAAGCTCTGTCCCCTCCCAGCCTTGACATGGAGACTGCAGTGACTCACTGTTGGGCGTGGCAGCTGGTGTAGTTTGGGTGAAGGAGGAGTCACCTGTGAATGAAACAGTCAGCATTTATGAAAGTGTTTGCTGCTAGAGAGCAGACAGGAATTTTAAAGAATGTCTGATCATTATGATTTTTATTAGGGTCATCAAATATATACTCAGCAACAAAAGTTTCTGTGACACCAATATTGTTAATTATTTTTCATAACGCAATTATTAAATTGTCATACATGGTGATATCAGACTGAAACAGTACACGTAAACACAACATTGAAATGGAAATCATGAAAATGCGAGAAAATGACTTTGCACGTGAAAATGTGCGTAAATCATGCTTGTGGATGGCAATAAAAGAGGAGAATTTTTGGAATGTTCACATTGTGCCTGATGAACGACGGAAGCATCACTTATCGAAAACACAGCCATTTCGGATCAGGAACTCTACCCTCTAAATGCCAAGACTGTCTGAAAATGATCGGTGAAGGGCCATTGGGATGATTGAATCCGGAACCTCGCAGAGGGAAGTTGCTCATCGCCTGAATGTCCACCGAAACACCATTTGGAACTTATGGCAGCGTCATCAGCAGACAAGACATGTCAGAGACCGTCCTCGCAGCGGCCGTCCACGAGTAACCACTCCCAGACAGGACAACTGGATTCGAACAACCCATCTCCGAAATCGATTCCAACCTGCAACCATAACTGCAAGAACGATACCTGGTTTGAGGCGACTGTCTGCACAGACAATCCGTCGCCGTCTCCGTCATTTTGGCATTGTCCCACGTCGGCCAGCAAGACGTCCAATACTCACAGTACAACACCGACGACTGCGTCTACAGTGGGCACAACAACATCGACGGTGGATCCAACGTCAGTGGGATCTTGTACTCTTCACTGATGAATCAAGATTCATGCTTAACCGATGTGATGGTCGTTTACGTGTATAATGTCGACGTGGAGAACGTTATGCCAACAACTGTGTTCAGGAATTTGATCGTTTTGGAGGTGGTAGTGTCATGATTTGGGGAGGGATCACGGCTAGAAACAGAACAGATGTGCTTGTTATTGATGGAAATCTGACAGGTCAAAGATATCGCGATGAAGTGCTACGACCATTGGTGGTACCGTTTTTGATGCAACATGGTCCCGGAATAACGCTGCAACATGATAACGCCAGACCACGCGTTGCAAGGATTGTACAGCAGTATCTGATGCAACAACATGTCAATGTCCTCCCATGGCCAGCCAGATCCCCAGACATGTCCCCAATCGAGCATCTTTGGGACGAGATGGATCGACGTTTGCGGCGGTTGGATAACCTGCCAGCTACACTCCAGGAATTGCGACAACGTCTACGTCAGATTTGGAATGACATCCCACAGCAATTTCTGGCACATCTGATTCGGTCCATGCGCCGGAGATGCGTTGCTTGCATCATGGCACGAGGAAGTCACACCCGGTATTGAAGTGTGAAGGTCACAATTGGTTAGACGTCAGACAAGTGCTTCATGACGCATGAAAATGACATTTTTCGTTTTGAGTGACGTTGGCACTGAAAAGTCAGTGTTTCTCCTGTTAAATAAACATATTGATTGCATTGAGATCTTTGCGTGTCATTTATAACATACACATAAATGGTGTCACAGAAACTTTTGTTGCTGAGTATATATAAATAATTCTTTTGCTGAGGGTCAAGGTGTCATGCAGCATACATCTAACTGTATATTTTAGCAGCAGCCGTAGAGGAGTAAGAAGAAGAGGAAATAGGAGGAGGCGTCTGAAACCAGCTAAGGGAACCACAGGCAGCCTGTCCAGCAACTATACGCTGCTAAGGATTCTACATAAAAGCATTATAGCCTTAAAGGCCCTAAGAATGCCGAATCAATCTTTAAAATATATGTCAAATTTTAAAATTGACTTCTGTCTGAAAAATCCATCAATGTTTGAAGGAGAAAATAATATATGGGTTAGATAGCAGCCTGCATCGGCCTGGTTGTGATGAATCTTTCAGGCTGAGGGGGGTGATTTATATTGATTCTGATTGGTTGATCTTCTAACCAATGAAATCACATTGATTACTCGAGCATGACATGATGAGACTGTGGGAGGAAAAGGTTCAGGCCCAATTGAAACCCAGCGACTGGGAAACAAAAATTTTCAGTCTTGTGAATTTATTTAGGGAAAAGCAGTCATCTAAAAATTAATAACTCAAAAAAATATGAAAGATATCAAGAAGATAAATAATAGCAATAAGATTCAGAACAAGCGGAATTTTTTCAAGTTTGAATGAACTCTCTAGGTTAAAGTATGTAGTGGGTCTGCAAAAAAGCGGACAATAAAGAAAGAGTGGGAAGAACATGAGGGTGCAATCTTCCAGCCTGTCCACAAAACCAGTCATTAACATCTCTCACTGAGTAAATACACCAATAATAATAAAGATTAAAAAAAGATATTATTATTATTTTTCATAAGAAGATCAATAAATTGGCTTTATTAAGCAAACTTAGTAATGAAAGAGGCCAAACGCGATAAAATTAGATGCCTTTCTAATTTAAGCCACAGAATTACCTGTCAGGTCCATGTGTTTCCTTACAGAGGCGAAACATTTGTGTTGGACTTCACATGTGATCGATGTCGTGGATTTCCATTTGTCTTTGGGAAGAGTCAAGCGGTGCACAATGCTCTGGATTCTGTTCCAGGAGTCCTTCCTTTCTGTATAGTTTTTTGATACTGCAATCGCACCCTCACCCAAGATCCAATTAACCTTACTTTTGTAGGCAGTTAAGACTTCACAGATAACCATGAAATCACCATCACTTTGAACACTTTCCAAGTGCACTGATGGTGGAGAAATAGGAAGAGCTGAAAAGACAAAACGTGATGAGAAGTTAAATGAGTGTCACGTGTAATTGCTCAATGAGGCAGTGCATTGGCATGAGGGAAGCATCTCTGCCAGTGTTACAATGGCCAGTTTTAGCATAAGATGACATGGAGTGGGACTTGGGTCTATTAGATAGAATAAGCTGCCCCCATTCTCCCATTTGAGAAGACTACTGAGGGATCTGGAGTAAAAATGGGTTCAGAGTTAAAATTTATGACCAACTGAGGGCAAACATCCACCCTTTATTATCAAACCAAGGGACTGAGTTGTGGGGAAAAAAAATCTCCATGGACCAACGTCCACGAAAAACAGTCATCATGCTGAGTGTAACTTACTTGTACAAATGCTGGTGGAAAAATTCTCAGATTTTTCCTTCTGGGTAACTTTACAAGTGTACTTTGAGCCCGAGAGCCATTTCTCAGTGTCGACATCCACCTCACTGGTTCGGCTGAACTTCCCATCTTCACTCTTCATATTTCGCTCGGTCGGAGAGCCTCGCAAAGGCCAGTCATCCTCCTTCCATTCCACAAAGATTTCCTTCGGGTAAAAAGCAGCCAGGAAGCAGACCAAAGTGACTTTTTTCCCTTCTTCGAAGTCACTCTTGAGCTGGTGGTACAGCGTGACATTGGGAAAAATCGCCTTTAGAGCTGCAGCGAAAATGAAAAGAACAGAGTCGTAAACCAAACCAAACTTGTTAGTTATGTTATTGACATGTGTTAAAGGAATTTTGATTTTATATTCCAAGTTCCAAGTAAACCTCCTAGGGAGGGACATAATGTCTAAACTGGGGCTTGGGGTGGTCCCTATAGGTCACTTAATAATGATTAAATGAATAAGAAATAAAAAATGTTTCCACACATGCATTTCCTGATACACACATCCATAAAATAAATACTTTGCTTGAGAGAGACAGAGTGTGTGTGTGCGCACGTGTGTGCCATGTTTATTATTAGAAAATTATATTCAACATTTTTTATACTGTATCGAAAAGACCATTGCAGCCAAGGCTGGACTGGTAATCTGGCGTACCGGGAAATGCCCACCCGGCCAATGCACATTTTGGGCTGATGCAATCATAGTTTATAAAATTGTAATAACATCAATAATTTTTAATGACCGAGCCGGCCTTTAAAACACAGAAAGCGCCCCATTAGTTCATTTTCTTCACTGACACAGCGTTAACCCAATTAAATCTCTGAGCCCACCCTCCTCAGGGGAAAAAAAAAAAAAACGCACTGGGGACCCAACCGGATGACATCATGAAGAATCGTCACGTGATGCGGATGTCAGGCAAACATCAGGCATCTGCTATAGAGAACCATTGAAAACAAGACGCACTAAACTGCGTGTTATTCATTTTTTCTCCATGGAATAAAGCAGAAATGTGTGCTCAAAGGTAGTTTAAAAAATGGAATATCTCCTCCCAGGGCTGGTGATAACAAACTGCGCCACATATTGGATTGCTTGCAAAAACCTGTCATCTTATCAAAATTTGTCTTTGTCTTTCTCTCAAAAGTAAATATTTATGTCAATGAACATGTCAGTGTCATGGTTCTGGTTTTTGATCATGTTTTATGTGCTGGTTTTGCGTTCATGATTACTGTGTTTTATTTATTCTTTTTGGTTTTTGTAACATTCAGGTTTTTGGTTCATTCCATGTTGCAGTTCCATTTAACTTGTCTCCCCTGTCCCGTGATCTAGTTGGTTCAGTCCGTCTTCCCTGTCTGGGTGCTCACTGACTTCGGGTGCTTTAAAGGCAGTCTGGTGTTTAAAACATTCCTTCGTATCTCGTTTTCTCCCTTCACTCTTCTGTTCTGATTACTAACAAGACTAACATTTGTATTATAGTATACTAACACAACTAACCATGTGTATATATAGATTCGATTACTAAATTACTAATAAGCACTCTAGTTTAAGTTATAAAACCGCACCGCTACTAATAGACTAATTCCCTCTTCGCAGTCGCCCTGTCGTATTCTCCGCCACCGTCCTCTCCCTATGTTCAGCGAGAATCTCTCGCACGTGCTTAATTGCTTTCCTGCTCTTGTTATCTGTGCATGTAGAACTCCTGAACCGGAGCTGTTCAAATGTCATAGGCTGTTTGTGTGATTCCTGTCCGTATTTCGTATCTCGCCAATTTCCGTGGTTAGGGTTTCCCTCATGTGATTCTCCCGATGTAATTAGCCTCATTCCCCACAGCTGATCTCTGTATAGCATGTGACCTTTCCTGTGTGTATATTAGGAGTCTTTTCACTCACAGCTCTTGTCAGAACGTTGATCAATATTTTGTTGTGCAGAGCTCCTCGTATGCCATTGATTATTGTTTTACTTCTACTGGATAGTCCGACCTTGATTCTTGCCATAGCCCTTTTTGTACTGTTTTTGTCTTTCTGGATTTCGACCTATGTTTGGATGCCCTGTGTATGACCATTGGCTTTGCCCATCGACTACGACTTTTTGCCTATCGTTTTTGTACCTCTGCCCATCTGTCTTACTGGTTCTGACCTCTGCCTGTCTAGTCAATACTGTTTTTAGATTTCGTATTGTGGCTTGGCAATTCCTGTTTTTGGCTTTGACTCAGACTTCATTAAAGGCATACGTTTTTTTTTTTTTTTTGGATTTCTGTCTCTCGCGTATGGTTCCTGAACTGTACGTCAGTCAGTGCCATCAAGTCCTTGTTTCATGGTCAAATGGCTTAGTCATATTAATTCTGTTATGATTCTGCCATTCTGGTTTTGATCTTTCCATGTTTTGATATTTGCCTTGTTTTCCGGACATTTCGCCATGCCTGACATATGTATTGTGATTTGGTTACCTTGATTTGTGAAGTTTAGTCTTGGTTTACTTTTCCATTTTGCTTTGCACTTTGTCTTCCCCGTCTGGTCTTGTCATTGCAATCTACCCCAGTCTTGTGTTTCACCCTTCGGGTGATTTATTGGATTCTGGTTTTCAAACTTCCTTCTGATCTCGTTTACTGGCTTCCCTCTTTTCTATCTTCTAACAGTTATTTTCCCCTAAGTTTACAAACAACTAACCTTGTATATAATTCTAACTTATGAACGAGCACCAAGGATTTGTATAGTTGCACTTATTAATTGACTAACGATCTCTCAGCACTCGCCCTGTTCTAGTCTCTGCCTCTTTGCTCTCCCTGATTATCTTTGCTGCATCTTCTGTGAAAGCTCACACCTGATCACGCTGTCTAGTTTCTCATTAATCTATGCACGTTACAAACTCCGTGACTGGAGCCGTATGTTTGTAGAAATGTCTTGTGTTCCCTGTCCGCGTTTTGGCTTTAGCCAATTTCATGTGATTAAGTTCTCCCTCATGTGTCTTCCCCTTGTAATCAGTTTGATTTCCTGCATCTGTGATTCTCCCCATGTGATCTTCCCAGAAGTGTATTGGGTGTCTTCACTGCCATTTCTTGTCAGATCGTTTTGCGTGTTTCTTGTGCTGCTTTTCTTCCGCCTTGCTATTCAGTGTCTGATTCTGACTGGATTGCCCGACTCCTGATTCTTGGTTTGCCCTTTTGGATATTATTGCATCTGTGTATTTTTGACCTTTTTCTGTCCGACCTTGATTTTGTGGATTGCTGCCCTGTTTACGATTCGGACTGTCCTATGGCTTATGAGTTTGCTTCTCCCTCAAACCTTTGCCTGTGTACTGGATCTGTAGTCTGACTACGATTTATGTGATTGGTGCCCTGGTTACGAACTCTGCTCTGCCCCATTGGAATTTGAGTTTTGGATTACGGACTCTGTTTTTTTTTTTTTTTTCCCTCTGCGGGGGTTATCCCCCTTATTCAATAACGCTCCTCATTTTTGCAGTCCTGTGTCCACGCACTTGGTTCCAGATTGCTACCTCACAAATACAACATTGTGGTAAACTGTGGCTGAGGGTTTGATGGGAATTCAGAGTTCGCAGAGTAATGGGGAAGAATGCTGGCCTGGAATCCATCCATATCAAGCTTTGGTCGCTCCCATTGGTCACTTGCATGTCTGGCCTCAGTCGGTAGGGCAGCGTAGGGCAAAGTTCATGCAAGATCTGTGATTGGCTCACAGTCGCAAGGGTGCCCCACCCCTTTAGACAGACTTAAAAATAAATGCAGTTCTGCATTCAACGGAAGTCCCGCCTTCATCTGGGTGGCAGGAGTCTCTGGGCAATGAACGAGCCAGGTGGTGGAACTTCACTTGAATGCGTGAGCTTACTTGAATCAACTGTGGTAAATTTTTTTTTTCTTTTTTTGAAAAATAACCACGTTTCTAGAGTTCTGAGGATACAAATGGACAAAGCTGATTTGGATTATACTGGATGATTAGTTGGATGATGGTTTGAAAGTTTGTCAACGGACGTTTTTGTGGAGTTTTCCCATTGCTACTGGGTGACCCCATTTGCTCCCAGCAAAAAAGAATTTGTATAATTTTTCAAAACTCTCCAGTGGCCATAAAGTTGCGCCAGGTGAAGAACAACTTTGTTCGTTCAAGACATCTAATGGTGAGTAATTGATGTACAAATTAGTTTTTGGGTGGAGTATCACTAATCTAGCTGATGCAATCATGCCCCTCCATCTATAGCTAATGCCAATTACAGTGAAATATGTTATGTAATTTGAGTATTAATTTACCATTTATTATACTGGGGAATCCCTCTGAAATAAACAAAATGCAGATATGGCCAGACATTATCCTGTACAAAACATAACAACCCCAAGAGTAAATGCAAGCCACAGTCTATTTTTTAAGCTCATGTTAAATAACGTTCACGAATGCCGTTGCCGACCAGCTAACTCATATTCGATTGGTGGCTCTCGCCAAAAGGTCACCCAATCAGCCAAGAGCAGAACTTCATTAGTGACGTAAGGGCTAAACGCTGGCTATACGACTGAGGTCAGACTGAATTCAGTCAGGGACTGTTGGGAGCGACCAGCACTCTATGTATGGATTCCAGGCAAGAAGAATTCAGCAAAATCACATTCCTTACTGTTGAGTGTCATTTTATTGCATTGGCAATAAATCTTTGGAATAAAGAAAATTATGGCACAATACTAATCGGTATAAAAGCAAATTTATACACGCAGTGCAGGGCTTTTACTGTAGACCTCCTGACATTCCTGTCTGTCTGGCCATGGATTCTCATCCACCTTGCGACGGATTTTTCTTTCTGCATGCTTTATCCAGCTTCTGCAGCAGTGTGAGGCAGGGCCGTCGTATAGGGGGGGAAAGGTGATGACGATTATAATGTCCCACAGCCCATTGGGGCCCACAAAGCCCACAGTAACCACCATGACTAAATTATTATGCATAGACCTACCTGCTATTCATACTAATGCCCCAGAGTTAATCACAAACCCACAAAGGCATTCAATATCGATTAAATAAATTTCAACAACCCCCTTCTTAAAAATGGTTCGGTCCATGCTTCGTGCTCCACTTGGAAAATTGCCTGTGCGTTTTTGCTAGCGAGGTTCGCGAAGTACGGCGGTCAATAGTACACGCAACCCACACACACAAATCTGGACACCAGAAAAGGATATATAGAGAGAGGCCAGCAGAGCAGGGGCCCAGGAAATTGCAAAATTCTTTTCAAAGAAAGGTGAGTATTTAAGTAGCTGCTATGTTAGCTGTTCAGCTGCTAGCGTTATGTCAGTGTAACATGCGGTCAGCTGAGTAAATAATCCCCTGACAAGAATTATATTACTGTTATTAACGGTATCATCTACAGAAAAAATCGGTTAGGTTATAATTCGCCAGCCATTATAATATACTGTCAAAAAACCCAGTAGCAGCAGGACTCGTTCCTCCATCCTTATTATGAGTGGTTACTGCATACTTGGCTCTCGTGACTGTGCAGGCTAGGTTTGGATAGCGAACTACATGCAGTCAGTGTGGTAACCTTAGGTGTAATTGAAACAATCGCTTGACAAGGCTGACATTTTACTTCCTTAAAGTGTTCACTAAAACTAAACTGCTTCTTTATTCAGTCGCCATAAGTCTTGTTAACATGGGGGTAATTTTACAGAGATTGCCGCCCTCATACAATATCAAAGTGAAACTGTGTGCTTAGAGCTATGGTACTGAGAGAGAAGCCCATCTAAATTTGGTTTATTCCAGGACTAGGTATGTTAGTTCTTCATTAGTTGGTCCATAAAATATAATTTTAAATGTTTACAAAAGCAATATTAAATAGAATATTAAACCTTTATGTTCTGCAACTCAATCAGCTGTGGTCACTTCGTCTGAACCTGACCCAACAGTAGATCCTCACCACCAGCAGTCTGACTGAATCAATCTTTAAAATGTCATTTTTTAAAATTGACTTCTGTCTGAAGAATCCACCTATGTTTGAAGGGGAAAAAAAAAAAAAAAATATATATATATATATATATATATATACGTTTGATATTATGCAAAACAACTGCAGCTGAATATACTCAGAGCTTTCAGGCAGAATGTATGGGTCTGGCTGTAATGAACCTTTCAGGGTGAGGGGGGTGATTTATATTAATTCTGATTGGTTGATCTTCTAACCAATGAAATCACATTGATTACTGGAGCATGACATGATGTGACTGTGGGAAGAAAAGGTTCATGCCCAATTGAAATCCAGTGACTGGGAAATGAAAATTTTCAGAATGTGAATTTATTTAGGGAAAATCAGTCATCTACTTGCTCTTTGCATGTGTACACTGTATTTCCCAACAGGCAAAGAAGACAGATTAAACAGATGGATCATTTAATTTCCCAGGGCCTTTAAATCACAATTTCATTGTATCGATATTCAACATTTTTATTTCATATAGGTGCTGTGTTCTGTCTTCTTTCAAAAATAAGTTTGTAAACACTGTCAAACCGTTAAGTATAATGGTTAAAAATGACACAGGAGAACTTGTCATGAAAACTGCATTGACTCACTGTTGGGCGTGGCAGCTGGTGTAGTTTGGACAAAGGAAGAGTCGCCTGCGAATGAAACAGACAGCATTTACAAGAATGTCCACAGCTGGAGAGGACATATGACTTTGAAAGAATTTTTATAAAAGTCATGAATAATATATATTTTAATTTTTTTTTTTTTACTGAGAGGAGAGGTGTCAGGTAGCATGCATTAACCATAAATTGTAGCAGAAGAAGAAGAAGTAGTAGTAGTAGTTAGAGCAGGAGGAGGCGACTTTGTGAAACCAACTCAAAAAACCATAGGCAACTTTATGCTGCCAAGGGATCTACATAAAATCATTATAGCCTTAGAGGCCCTGGGAACAATCAATTTGTATTTCTGTTATGGGAATGGCTAGCATTTTGCTGATGAGATGTGAACTCAGATATTGATCTGTTTTAACATTGTTAATGAAGTGCTTATATTTTTGTATGGGCATGGGAATTAAGGCAGTGTTTGCCTGATTTAAACTTATCTTGCATGGCCTATCTAGTCTACTGACAACAGTAATCAATTCTGCTTGAAATGCTAGCCAGATAGAAAAAGCAAAGTTTAACTAAACAAGCCAATGGACTGCGCCCAGGTCACAGCTTATTTACTGTATTATGACACAAATGGCAAAAAATTGAAATGGGTGAACTGTGGAGAATGTTAGTGTCAGAGTTCAGCAGCTACCGAAAATGATAAATGATGACAGATGAAAATGTCTGTTGCACTTACTGACATATGTTCGGTGAGTTAATTTGTATGTCTCTTATGGAAAAACCTGCATTTGGCTGATTGATTGTAACTTTCTTGAATGACTGTTCTTTCTTTAACATTTATCATCATCATTTCTTATAATTAACCTATTTTGGATGCTCTCTAACCTTACTCTCATGCGCATACCTGAGCAGATTCATTGTATCGGATCACCCTGCCTGGGACATCATAATGCAGTTCATGTGAGAATAGGATGGCATTGTTTAGAATAGCCTACGACTTCAACCCTTCAAGTCTTTTCATTTAAGTTTTTCCAAAAGTAGGTTAAAAGTCAGAAAAGGCTTTTTTTTTCATATTGTAAGACAATGTCACAGACACAATCTGTATCTGCTGGTTGCAGCGCTTCACTGATGCAACACTATACTTGTATTGACAGAATCATTCAAACCCAGGATGCCATGTTTTTATAGCCACAGCATCACACACAGCATCACATAAAATGGAAAATATCTAGATCTTATGCATGGTATTATACACATATCCCTGTAATTCAGGAAAACATGTTTGAGATCATTGGAAACCTTGAGATCTTTGCTACGATTTGAAATTGGCCTGAAATATTGCAGGTTTGAATGCAGCAGCTGCATTTGACAGATCCATATAACCTACAGACCCATATATGGGTCTAACAGTGGGATACTGATCATGGCCAAAAATAACAAGTGACAAATATTTACGGTTCCAGGTGTGATAAACAAAAAATTCCAATATGGAAAAGATAACTGGATGCCAGACATTGGTCAAATTTCCCAGTATACAGCCAGAGCTATCTATACGGTATGCTCTAAAGGACAATACAGTAATGTCCCACCATGACTCTAGTGATCTTTATAGCCTGGTGGTCATGTGACTGCCTGCAACACTCCATAGTATTGAGGAGAGCAGCATGTAGTATGTTGCATCCAGGAAATTCTACTGGTGCAGACAGTCTGTTGTAAAAAATTCCATTCAGCACATTGGTGAAGAAGAGGTGATCCAGGTCATCTGGCAGAATATTTCATTTTTCACCGAAGTGTGTCTCACATGACATTGGTGGGCAACCGGTTTAGTATGTGCTGTGAAGTTGATGTCACACCTCTATAAGACTCATAGCCCATGGCCACAATAATGAGGGTGTTCCCATCACCAAAAGAAAGAAAGTTTATAAAAATGAAGAAACATTTACATGTACAGCAGCCTTCAAATATATTGACACCTTTAGGGAATATTGTACTGTAGCCACTCCTTTAACTCTGACCTTGCGATCTATGCTTCCAACTTTATGTCTTTAAGCATTCAGTGCCTGTGCAACCTTTCTGTATCCTTTTCCTTGTTTGTGCCAGGTAATGATCTGATCTATTAGCCTTTTGGACAATTCTTTTAACAGCCATATTTCTGATATGCAATCAAATGTCACTGTCAACAAACCCCTAGCGAGTGCAAGTATTTGATGTGTATGTCTCAAGCTTGATTAGTTGCATTAGGTGTGCTTGAGATTTGACTTGCAAATATACTTTCATGACGGATTCTAATCAGGGATTGAATAATTTTGAGACTGCAGTAGTCATTAGAAGTAGCACTTTGAGTTAAATTTGGAGAAACCACTTGTAATATTAGTTGTGTTGAGCTAATTAAAATGTTCTTGTTTAATCTGTTCTTCAGAAACAGCTGAAAGTTTGTAAATTTGCCAGTAAACCCTATTTGCAATGGGCGTTGAATAATTTTGATTGAAACTGTATTTACTAAAGGATGCCAATAATTCTGGTGGGCATGGTACACCCATTCATTCCCCACTTCATTGAGTCAAATAGTTGCCTTTTAAATTAACTTAAACCGTTTCTCCTGATTATTTGCTTCTGACTAAGGTTCAGCTTTGCACCTGATTTGTGCTTATAAAGTTCAGTGATTTTACAATTCCTCATGCAATATATCCATAAAAACCCACAGGATGAAAAAGATGAATTCTGAGCAATAGTAAACAAATTCTACCACTAAAATCTTCCACAAAATTCTGTTACTGTGCCAGTTAATTTTTTATAGCAGCTCTACATTGAGCAGCCACACTGAAGTCAACATTTTGAGTACTGTGTGTGTGTTCATGCACTGATATATGCTATTGCTTATTGATGACATGAACATAAAGTCATAACAAGCGAGCACTTTGTCCAAATAAAGACAGGCAAATTTTGCTATGAACAGTATAATTCTTGTCAGCGATTTTAACATCCTTAAAGACAGTGCGGATGACTGACACAAACCACATAAGAGTCTGGTGTGGTTGAGACCTTCCTCCACTACTCTTTATCTGGTGAAAAAAAGAGAGGCGCCCCTCTTCTCTAAAATGTCAAACCGAGCACCTACCTGCAAGAAGAAACCAAAAACAGCAGCAACTCCACAAGAGCACAGATTCCATTCTGCTGAGCGAACGAGTCCCAGACTCAGTTTGGAAAATCTCACAACCGCATGTTTTTTTTATTTTCATCCTGACCTTTCTATTCACTTCCTCACCAAGAACCACTATGAAACTATGAACCAAACTATTCATAATTTTCAGTCACGTGATTGCGGAGTACCCCTGGAGGGCAAAACACTGTTTTATTATAGCGGGTAATATTTGACATTCCACAGAGCAGCCACGCAATTCGGTCATTTTCTATTTTATTTGTTTCAACCCCTGGATATGTACATTACCTCTCTAAAGAAGAACAATATGTTAAGTTATAGGCACTTGTAATCCATGTGCAGCACCTGCCACAGTAAGCCTATTTAAAAACAGTTAGCCAAGTCCCTAACATCACCCTGGCTCCACTTAAGCAATTTTCACATTTTAAATAGCAAGCCGTCTTGTGGAGAGTCTTTCCCGTTAAACTGCTGCCAGGTGATTCAAATGATCAGCTCGTTAATCACCCCCTAAAGCTGATTGATGACAGCATGTGACTCCCCTGTGCTGGAGCAGGGAGAGATCTAACACATGCAGGACAGGTGGGCCTCCAGGAGAGGTTTGGGAACCATTGCTCTAGGACAGGGGTCACCAACCCTGTTCCTGGAGGGCGACCATCCTGTAGAGTTCTGCTCTGTCTCCAATTCGGCACACCTGATTCAACTAATTAGCTACTTAATAGCCCAGCTAGTGATTTTGTTAAGTAGCTAATTAGTTGAATCAGGTGTGCTGAACAGGAGGTAGAGCAGAAACCTGGTAGCTCTCCAGGAACAGGGTTGGAGATGCCTGGTCTAGGAAATTTATTACCAGAGACCTGCATCACAACAACTTTGCCATTTACTCCACATTTTAAACATGGGGGTCATTCAAATAATTTTCATACTCATGATATGATATGCAATATATATATACTGTATATTGCAACACTGTAATATCCATAATTAACTAGCCTATGTGTTTGTTTTAAAATTTTAAACACTTGAACATTTTGTGTACCTGTGTAAGGCCACGCCTCCCAGCCTCCAGCTCGCTGGCCTACTAGGACCCTGCCACAGCCCCTATTAATCATTATATTATCATTTGTCATTATCCAATTATCACTTCCCTCTGTTTTCTCATCATTACTGATCGGTAGCAGTGGTATTTAAGGACAGAATTCACTGTGTCCTTTGTCAAGTCTGTGTAATCTCTAGCCTGTGTGACAGTCCAGTTGGTGAAGGCTCATTTTCTTGCGTATTTCCCTTTAAACCAACATCTGTGCGGTTTCCCGCACCTTTTGCTATATTTTAAGGAAGATCGATTCTTTTTATATTACTCTGCTTTGCATGTTTGTCATTTTTTGCCCCAGTAGGTTCATTTTTGGAATCTGTTCCTCTTATTTTCCTCTGCACTATTTGTCAATTGCAGTGCAGCACCATAGTAATCTTTTGTTCGTTCAATCCTGTGCCTCCACTTCCTGTCTGTTGGACAAAACATTACAACCTCCGTTGGAATTTTTTTTTTTTCCCCCCACTGGGGGTTTTCTTTTTTCCCCAGATGAAAGGTGACTTAGTTAGCGGCACATAGTCTTTTAATTAGCCATAGTCATGTGTGGGGATGATCGTTTGGCTGGTGTGCCGGTTTGTTCTGTGGCTTCTATTATAAGGACAGTTGATAAAATATAGAAAAATAAGAAATTTGCCCAGCTAGAATTGTCAACTGATGGTATAATAGATTCATAGAAAAAACCTATTAAATAGCAATGCTTTTAATTTCATTTTTTTCTCATTTTTAAACTGCTGCCAGGATTAACGTATACTAAAGCACAGATACAAAAACTAGCATATGACGGATGTGATTGGACCAGCTTATTTTGTCCGTTATGAGCAAAATCCATCATACGCACACGACCGATTATATCCACTGTATGCGTGTAACAGATTATATCTGTATGAATGTATATGTCGCCTATGCTTTGTCAATAAAGATGGGAACAACTTAATTCTGAAGTGCGCATACCGGTACCTGTTGTCCTCATTTTTCGTCTTTGCCCTGATACTATGGATAACAGGATGATACTGCCTGTTGCTCCAACTGGGATCAATGAAGAAGACTTAAAAACTTTAGTAGGCCATGAAAATGAAATCGTTCAATTTCCGCAAACTTGCACCTTTTTAGCCAGTTATTTTAACTGTAATTTAACAATAATTTTACAACAGAGTTCCGTCCATGTTAAAGTGGTAATCCGTAAGATTTCCGTCTCATTCCTGTCTGTGAAGTCAGTGTCTATCAGAGAGGGGGAATAAAACAACGGTGATAAGGCCTGTGACCTTCTTATGAAAGCACTTGTATTTCATTCTTTGCCAGGTAACTTAAAGCGATCAGTGTGTCTGTGGCGACATTCCCGCGCTATATTCAAATAGAGGCACACATCTAGTGATGCGTTTTACGTCAGTAAGCAGTGTTTGGTCTGTCCAGAAGGTAGGAGGAGCTGCAAGCTGGCCTGAAGGAAGTGAGGAACCCCGGGAGAAGCAGTGGCAAGGTAGACATCAGAAGGGATCCAGCGGCGGTACTTTCCCTAACGTGAACCTTGGCTCTATCCCCTAACCCTAAATCTGACTTGCCCCTAATACACTATATGTCAGTTTTACGAATGGAATTAAGAGAGGACCGTTAATAATGCAGCGTTCCAAGAAGCGGAAAGTACCACTACTGGATTCCTTTTGACGTCAAACCAACGGCAATGGCAAATACCATACTGTGTAGCTACACTGTGCACAGTAGAAACTAACGTTAGCTGAGTTTCTGTTGAGGCTGCCACTGAAACAAACATTATAAGGTAATTTCAGGAAGCAAACAGGAAAAAAGCTACGTTAACCAGCGCGACAAATAATTTTTATTTAAAAAAAGTTATAACGTCTCCTGTTAATCAACTACCGTTTTCAGTATTTACACAGGGCTCTCAACTTTCACATTCGGCTTGAGTTTAAATGACATTCACGTTCCCATGCTGTAGTCAGAAATAATTCTTTCTGACTGTTTGTAGAGATTCTCAGGTGGAACTGAAGTCCTTGTGCATTAAAGTTTATCAGTTTCACGTGTTACGGTGGATTTCGCTACTAGTAACATGAGAACAATTATGATTCCAGAATTCTCACGCTGTTCTTCACTCGGGGGTTGGAAGCAGTGGAATTGTAGCAGGCCTGGATAATTTTCAAAATAAGCAAACTGGGAGTGTTTCCAGATGGGTGGTTTAATTGCTTGTTGAACACAATTGTTGAGCATCATAGACTTGTAAAACAATGTGGCATGTGCATCATGCACCAAACTCCGTAGCACCGTGAAAACTATAAAAGGATAACATAAATTTCGCCAACTATACGCTATTTCAGCACGTTTACCAATGCACTTTAGCAGGCTTACAATCACAAATGCGCTTCTGCAAGCAACATATTTATATGAAATGAATGAAAATCACATGGGCTATATCACATATTGCATGAAATAATTGTACAAAGACAGCATACCTCGCTCCGCTTATCAAGGGTGCAAAGGAAAGAGTAATACATCAAAGGGCGTACTGCCGCCATCTCCAAGACAACTAGCAACTTGCTGGTCCGCTGTACAACGTTAAATTATCCACCATAATTCACGTCCAAAAGGTTAAAACAAAAACTTAGGTGTTCCAGAAATATCATTAATCATTATGAAACCGAAATATTCTGGACTTCTTTGCTTTCTACAGCTTATCAAATTAAGACCTTTTATACGATTTTCATATACAAATGCTCCGTCTTGTCAACACACTGTCAGTCTGTCTCTCTATATACGAACATACGTGAACGCGTGCATGCGTTATGAGACAGTTATCTAGTAATTGCGCCAAAATAAAAGTCAAGTAATTCTTAATAAAAGGGTAAGTAAGTAAGTGTAGAAACATTGTTTGTGGTCATGACCTGTAAGTGCATTTACAGGATTTGAATAAAAATGTTTCAAATGGTCTTATTTCATTTGAACAATTTGAACGATCGTGAAACGATCATTTCGTCATTTGAATAATTATGGACTACAGCATGGGAACGTGAATGAAGCACAAATTCTCACGGCAAATGCGTTAGAGTTGGCTGCCCTTGAAGTTTATCGATTTATCATAATAGCCTAACATCTTACTGGAAGGAGATGACGTTAATGGTCAACTAACGTCACATAATTATATCCCCGAATGGCGTTTTAGGGGATATTATGTTTTTGGTTGACCGCCGCGGCCGCGCCGCCCTATGTGTTAATGCGATAACTTCAGTAATATTTCAATTAGAAATTTCATGTTTTGCATATAAGTAAGTATCATAGGGAGGAAAAACTGATTCGATTTTAGACAATTTACAATTTCTAGATTGGTCACCAGGGGCCAAAAACTGAAAAATCACTGTTTTTATCATATCTCTATTGCATGTTCTTATTGAAAATAATATCACAACATCAAAATCCAAGATGGCCAACAAACAACGTTATCGAGATAACTCGCAAAATAAGTGGCTGTCCCAAGGCAGGTCATTATTGAAGCTGAGTGTAAATACAGTTGTGGCTACAATTTGAAATCCTATGCAGTCATTGGCTGTTTAAATTTAAAGAGCTAGGAGACTCAAACCTTAACTGGCCCATTATAGCTGAGTTCACCCTATTGTTATTCCTTTAAACTATCGTGGCCTCTGTGACTCTAATCCTTTTACATTCTTTCCAGCCACGTTACGACGGATACTTAGGGGTTTAATCCCAACCAAGGACCGACTGGCCAGCGGCCCGGTATGGGAATTGGTTTTATTAAGTTGGAGAGACAATCACATTCTCTTCTTTTAAAGGGCCTATGCAGCACCGGTTCTGGGAATTTATCCATAAGGGAGCCCATGGACGAAAAGTCGGTTTCCGATAAATTCCCTTGAGGAACCCACGGGTGTCTGCATAAACCTGGGTTCGTAGTTTCTGAGCCAAAAGATGCCTTCTCTGCGGTAATTCCTCCCATCCCCTGGTATTACCGGCATTTAACCGCTTTGCGCAGAAGCCAAATCTGGCTTCTTAGGTGTTACCTGATTTAAGGCTTTATAATTCAAAATTGCAGCTTTACAGACAGAAAAACTTTGGCTCAATTGAGTCTAGACACTTGAAGCATTTAGACTCCCATCAAATTTCAGTTTATTTATATGATTTTGGTGGAGAAAAGCAGCTGCAAACATAAAAAATCTTCATGAGAATTCACCATTGAAACAGCAAAAAAAAATTATACTGACAATTGAAAAACTGCGGGGGCCTAAAACTATACATTTCTGGGATCATAAACTTCTTGAACACAAGTACAATTCATCTTGAACATTACATTCTAGATTACCCGCTTGCTATGAGCCAAATTAGACAGCTATCCAGGTGTCTCCCCAAAGTCTGAAACCCATCAAAATGGTTCACAGTGTTATGGCCCCAATTTGTTATTACATTTATAACACAACAGCAACAGCAAGGGATGACAAACACAGTTTTAACAACTAAAACACATTTAATTTTTAACAAAGACAAAGACTAATAACAACCTACAACTAAAGACCAAGATTGATGAATAAGAAAAAACAGAAATAATTACAGTCCCTTTTTGGTGGGGTGGCTTGGTGATGTCCTGGATGAAGAAAATGCTCAAACACAGGCAAAGAAATCCACAAAAGAAACGTCACAGGTCTTGAACAGAATGGCAGGTCTGGTCATCTTCTTGCAATTTCTCCTACTACTTTACTGTCTCAATTCTTTTCCTTATATACTCTTTTGCAGACCCCACCCACATTTAGACCTCTTTTTTTTAACTTTCTGAGACTTGCCCCAGACATGTTCAGGACATGTCTAAACATGACTCCAGTCTGAGCTTCACAAAAAAAAGGTAAATACTGCCATCTAGTGGCCTATATTCACATTACACCTCTATTCCAAAAGGGAAAAATTTTGACTCATAAAGGCAAAATTTTTCTTTTCAATACAAAATGGTTAAGTGAACACTTGTCGACATATACATATCATACAATATTCAAACACATGATATATATATACACATTCAAATACGGGATAAGCAATCAGCAATTACATTGTCTGTACCCTTCACATGCTTAATTTCCAAGTCAAACTCCTGTAAAATCAAACTCCAATTCAACAATCTCCGATTCTTGTTTTTCATCTTACTCAAAAACATTAACGGATTGTGGTCAGTGTACACAATCATTGGCTTTTGTCCTGTACAAACATAAACCTCAAAGTGTTGTAAAGAAAGGACCAGAGCCAACAGTTCCTTCTCTATTGTGGAATAGTTCCTTTGGTGGCGATTGAACTTCCTGGAGAAGTATGCCACGGGATGCTCAATGTCATCAGAGTCACTTCTCTGTAGGAGCACAGATCCACAAGCTTGGTCGCTAGCATCGACCGCGATGGAGAACGGTTTGTTGAAGTCAGGAGATTTGAGCACGGGGAAGTGACACAGCAGAGACTTCAGGCGATCGAAGGCTCTCTGGCATGCATCATCCCAGGTGAACTTTACGCCTTTCTTCAGTTGGTTAGTTAGACTGAGAGCAATCTCAGCAAAGTTCTTGCAGAACTTGCGGTAGTACCCGATCATTCCAAGGAAGCGGCGCAAAGCTTTTTTGTTGTCAGGAACTGGAAAGTCCATGATGGCTTGGACTTTAGCATTTATGGGTGCCACCTTACCCTGGCCTATGACGTAGCCAAGATAGGTGACAGTAGCACAACCAAAGTCGCTCTTGTTCAGGTTAACAGTCAGGTTAGCCTGGGTCAGGCGCTGGAACAACGTCTCTACATCTTTTAGATGTTCTTCCCAGGAGTCACTCCATGTGATCAGGTCATCGATGTATGCACCCGTGTGTGGCAATCCGGCGATTGTAGACTGTATCATCCTTTGGAACGTGGCTGGGGCATTTTTCATGCCAAAGGGTAGGACTTCATACTGGTACAATCCAGATGGTGTGGCAAAAGCAGAGATGCTCTTGGCCCTCTCAGTTAAAGGCACACACCAATAACCCTTCAATAAATCAATCTTGGTCAGAAACTTTGCTTGCCTTACACTATCAATACAATCATCAATCCTAGGTATTGGAAACACATCAGTTCTAGTTACAGCATTGACTTTGCGATAATCTGTACAGAATCTAGTACTTCCATCAGGTTTTGGAACTAGCACACAGGGTGAACTCCAATCTGAGTTGGAGGGTCTGATAATATCATGTTTTAACATGTACTCAACCTCTTTCTCAGCAATCTTTCTCTTTTCAGGATTCATCCGGTATGGATGCTGTTTTATTGGTTTGGCATCACCAACATCTACATCATGAGTGGCTATAGTAACTCTCTTTGTAACATCAGGAAACAAATCCTCATATTTCTTGATCAACCTTTCAAACTGATCTCTCTGTGAGGGTTCTAAGTGCTGGAGTTTTACATCAAGATTTTGCAACACTTCAGTGTTTGACAATTTACATGAAAGAACTTCAGCTTTAATTCTTGGTTCATCATCTTGAAACTCCCCCTCATCTTCACACGTTTCGACCATTGGAGAATCTGAAGTGACAGCTGCAACCCTAGCATTTCTGTCATGATAAGGCTTTAGCATGTTAATATGACACAATTGTTTTGGTTTTCTCCTATCTGGAGTCTTCACAATGTAATTGAGATCATTGAGTTTTGTCAGAATTTCATAAGGACCATGAAATCTAGCCTGCAATGGATTGGACTGCAAGGGAAACAACACAAGGACCTTGTCTCCTGGTTTAAACTCACGGCTTCTAGCCTTATGATCATACTAAGTTTTCATTTTTCCCCGACTTGATTTCAAGTTCTCTTTGGCAAGGTCACAAGCTGCACGCAATCTTTCCTTGAACTTGCTAACATAGTCTAACAGACTGATTTGCGACTCTTCCTCTTGCCATTGTTCACTCAATAATAGCAAAGGTCCTCTCACTTCATGACCAAACACTAGCTCAAATGGACTGAATCCAGTAGACTCCTGCACTGCTTCTCTAGCTGCAAACAACAGCAAATGAACCCCTTCATCCCAGTCTTTCTCATGGTCATAACAATAAGTCCTCATCATTGTCTTGAGAGTGGAATGAAACCGCTCTAAGGCATTCTGACTTTCTGGATGATAGGCACTAGAAAGAATCTGTTTTGCACCTAGTTCATACACAACCTGCTGAAACAATCCTGAAGTGAAATTGCTACCTTGGTCTGACTGAATTTCCCTGGGAAGACCAAACAACGTGAAGAACTTTATCAAAGCCTTCGAGATTGCAGTTGCCTTGATGTTACGTAGAGGTATGACTTCGGGGAATCTGGTAGATGCACACATGATTGTCAACAAGTACTGATTTCCAGATCTAGTCTTGGGTAATGGACCAACGCAATCAACAATGACCCTAGAGAATGGCTCCCCAAATGCTGGGATAGGCTGCAATGGAGCTACAGGTGGGTCTAACTGGTGTTTTTCAACTACCTGACAAGTGTGACAGGTTTTGCAAAAGTTGGAAACGTCTTTCCGAAGCCCAGGCCAAAAGAAGTGTTTCATGATCTTATCAACAGTCTTGTTAACACCAAGATGACCTCCTAAAGGTAAACTATGAGCCATTGTTAAGATCTCATTCCTATAGACCTTCGGAACAACAATTTGCCTGACCACTGCCCAATCTGCATTGGCAGGGATATCAGGAGGGCGCCACTTCCGCATCAACACACCATCCTTGAGATAATACCCAACTGGAACTGCATCTATTTCTTTTTCAGGAAGGGCTCTCCTCTTTAGTACACCAATTTCAGGATCATTAGTTTGCTCCTCAATCAACCGCTTTCTGGACAGAGACAAGTCTCCAGACACATCAGAATCACCAGACCCATCCGGCTGGCTGAATAGAGAACTGATAAAAGTATCTGATAAGTCCTCAAACGGAGAAACCATAGTAGGCCAATCAGAGTCATGAGGCGAACCACCTGAGTCCTGACTATTCAATGTACTGGACGGCACCACAACATCATCTTCTTTAGCCTTCTTGGCCATAGCACGAGTCACTGCGCAAGAAGGATACAGAGATGGGTCCTCATCCCCATTTTCAGTGCTCGGCTGTGAAGTAAGATGTACAGGGGGAACTACTTTGCCCCCAGCCAGGTCATTGCCTAGCAACAGAGAAACACCCTTTATAGGTAGACTTGACATAAGTCCCACCTTTACCTGTCCTGTAACTAAATCTGACTTCAAGAATATAGAGCGCAGGGGTACAGATACAGTCCTCCCTTCAATACCTTGTACAAGTATGAAATCCCCTGAAGCGGTCTCATCACGTAACTCCAAGGAGTCCATCAACAAAAGTGACTGAGAAGCTCCGGTATCCCTTAGGATATATATGGGGACAGGAGTAGTATGCTCATTCAGAGCCACAAATCCCTCTGACACAAATGGAAGAAATTCCTCCCTCACAAAGTCAGCTGTATTAGGCTTTTTAGCCCCACAAGAAGCAGGCAATTTAGCAGATTGGTTATCTACTACAGGGGTTTCTAACCTTGTTTTCACAAAGGCATTTGGTTTGGTATCCTTTTCTTTTTCTTTCTTAGCTTTAAGGAACCAACAGTTAGTTGTAACATGACCAGATTTCTTGCAATAACTGCAAACTAGACCACTTTTGTCACTGTCAGCTTTCACACTTTGATCAGACCTGTTACTGGATTTCTGAGCACCATCACCAGATTTGTCTTTGTCTTTGGGTGAGGAATCTTGGGTATCACCGTAACCCTTTTTCTGAAATTGGGACCATCTATTGTTACTGCTAGACTGAAATTTGGACTTATGTGTGAGAACATATTCATCTGCAAATTTGGCAGCTGATTGCAAATTCAGTGCTTGCTTCTCATTAAGGTAGGTCTTAACATCATCCTTAAGACAGTTCTTGAATTCTTCAACTAACACCACCTCTTTTAGTGAGTTGAAATCATCCTTGACCTCCATAGAAGTACACCAGCGCTCAAAGCAAACTTTCTTCTCATTAGCAAATTCAACATAAGTCTGATTTTCAGATTTCTTCAGACCTCTGAATTTCTGTCGGTAAGCCTCTGGAACCAACTCATAAGCTCTCAAAATAACCTTTTTGACAACCTCATAATCAGAGGAATCATCTGCAGACAAAGCCGAATAGGCTTGTTGAGCTTTACCCTTGAGGACAGTTTGCAACATCAGAGGCCAGTGTTCCTTTGGCCACTGGCAACTCTTTGCTACCTTTTCAAAACACTGGAAATAGTTGTCAACATCCTTTTCCGAAAATGGAGGCACCAGTTTTACCTCCTGGCTAGCCCAAAATTTATTTTTAGTTTCAATTTTAATTTTTAGTTGCTCCATTTGGAGTCTTTCTTCTCTATCCAACTTCTCTAATTCAAAATCTCTCTGTCTCTCTCTTTCTGCTCTTTCCTCTTTCTCTCTCTCAAATTCTCTTTGTTTTTCTTCTCTTGCTAATTTTTCTAACTCAAACTGCCTTTGTTTTTCTTTTTCTTCCCTCTCAAATTCTCTTTGTTTTTCTTTTTCCTCCCTTTCTTTTTCTCTTTCCTCCCTTTCAATCTCTAGCATTTTTAATTTAAGTTCCATTTCTATATTTGGATTTTCCACTGGAAACTGTTCCAGATCTCCTGGTGCAAACACATTTTCATCAATGTAATATTCAACTATCTCTCTAGCCAGTCTTGCTTTTCGCATGGCTGGTTTTACCTCTGTCAGCTCCAACTGTCTGCAAATTTCTAGCAGTTCTGTCTTTTTAAAAGACTTCAAAACCCCTACGGTTGGTGATGCCAAGAAATCATCCATTGCTGTTGTCAATATATATCTAGGAAAATTCACAAAAACAATTTCACAATTTGGAATGTTAGATTTTCAATAAATTGCTCACACAATGGTCTCTCCCGGACGAGCCCCCAATTTGTTCTGGCCCCAATTTGTTATTACATTTATAACACAACAGCAACAGCAAGGGATGACAAACACAGTTTTAACAACTAAAACACTTTTAATTTTTAACAAAGACAAAGACTAATAACAACCTACAACTAAAGACCAAGATTGATAAATAAGAAAAAACAGAAATAATTACAGTCCCTTTTTGGTGGGGTGGCTTGGTGATGTCCTGGATGAAGAAAATGCTCAAACACAGGCAAAGAAATCCACAAAAGAAACGTCACAGGTCTTGAACAGAATGGCAGGTCTGGTCATCTTCTTGCAATTTCTCCTACTACTTTACTGTCTCAATTCTTTTCCTTATATACTCTTTTGCAGACCCCACCCACATTTAGACCTCTTTTTTTTAACTTTCTGAGACTTGCCCCAGACATGTTCAGGACATGTCTAAACATGACTCCAGTCTGAGCTTAACAAAAAAAAAGGTAAATACTGCCATCTAGTGGCCTATATTCACATTACAACAGTCAAATTATACATTAATCAAATACTTAACACAAATAAACTTTTGGGGCATGAAATTCAGCATGATTTTCTGGTTGAGTTTAGCATGAATTTATCAATATCAGTGCAGTTGAACATCATTGGTCACCAGTAACCTCTCCAAACACAAAATATGCCTTTTCTCCATAATAAAGTTAACAATACTGTCCATTTTTCTTTGAAGTCTCCCAAATATTAAATAAAGTGCTGATTAAACAGCTATAACATTCACACTGCAATGATAATCTAATTTTAGCCGCTCTCACATCCGAGCTCATAACATTACACCTCACAAGGGTAAAAACTCACTAACTCAGTAAAATCTGAATCTGAAATATACCTTGTTTTAACAGAACAGAAATTTCACTTTCAGGAAAAAATAAAACGACATATACCTCCATATTCAGCTGAATGGTGTAATGAATGTACCGAGGGATCTACCGACGTGTGTGGGCTGCACGCATTTGGAGAAACGAAAACCTCGGCATTCGATGTCTTTAAACGCGGTATAAATTCTACAACAAAAAGCCTTATTGAGCAAAATGCAAACAGTGTAGAAGTATAACCTGTTTTCTTCATTGATGCCCTCCTCCAGAGACAGATGTATCGGGTAGAAGGAACCCTCTAGAACTGTTTCATTCGGAATAATTCCCATTGACCACGTCCATACAACATTTATCTCGTAAATGAAACTGAACACTTCAGGCCGGTTTCGGGTGTCTTTGTTTCTTTGATATCGCATCATTTTCAGCTGCGCAACCGTGGCCAACATTCGAAGAACACAACCGACCTTACTTTTACGCTTAGCTTTGTATCCTATTCTTATTGTCCGATCTATATTTCAGTTATTGAGGAAAGTTTAAACACTCGGGAATTGGATAAGAAACGAGTCTATCAATACATCGTTCCCGGGGAAGCTTCACGAGGGCGTGATCTATAACTGTAGAGTTATGCAGGAGAATCACTGCAGTCAAGCGGATAGCGCGGTACTTTTTTCACGTGATACAAATGCTGTCAAAATTCGGCTTGTTGAGAGAAAAACCGAGGCTTACTCAACGAAAGAATGCGTATATTTCCTTCAGGAAAAAAAATCGTCAACAACTTCCATAATGTGGTTTGAAAATGACTTTTCTTTTTCTTTGAACTGGAGTATATAATTGAGTGACAGGCTATCGACACCAGTACTTGGGTGGATAGAAGGGAGCGCTGAATTTGTCAATGGAGGAATATACGCGTTAATCCATGGGAGGGAACTACGCATAGTTTGTGTGTGATGACTGCAATTGACAGTAGAATGTGAGAGAATCAATACTATGTCAGATTTTTTGTTTCACAAAACGTATTTTTTTAACCACTAATTGGAATACTGTTGGCTCACTATAGCTAAAATGATTGCTACAGAGTACTAAGTTTTTTTCCGTCGCAAGTGATAATTTTTTAAAACTACTGGATCGATACTATGGGCAAGGATATTGACCAGTTTGCACATCAGGCTTAGCTGCGGAGTTTAATTCATGCTACTCCTGAAAAACAGGGATTGGGCCAAAGTCACTCCTGAGCAATGCATGAGACTAGTTTCTCCATACAGGAGGCATCTTGAAGCTGTCATTACCCATAAAGGCTTTTCTACTTTTCTACTTACTGAATTAATCAAATTTCAGTAAGTGTGTTCAATACTTTGTCCCTGTGTCATTCCACTTTATTACTCATAATTTTATTTATGAACTTATTTGCTTTGATTTCTTTGTATGTGTGGATTACGTGGGTCATCATCAACATTTTTCATGCCAAAAGCCCATTAGAGAAATATTTACTGAGTAAAATGTTGACAGGTTCAATACTTATTTTCCCCGCTGCTGTTTTAGTTTCAATAAATCTTGTTGTTAGCCCAGGATTTTGATTGTTATTGTGAGCTCAAGGACCTGATTTACCAATATTTTGTAAACATGGTGTCTAAAAGGTAAAATACCATTGTATAAATTAGTTAATTGCATATCTATTTAGTATGTTCAGATTGCCAAAGAGGGCCCTCGATAAGCCCATAATGCAAAAGTTTCAGGGGGGCTTTGCCCTCCTGGACCCGGTCAGGGGCCTAGGCGGACCCCGAGCCCCCAGCTATTTAAAACCTTTGTGCAGATATAGACGCCGGCATTGATAAATTCTGAAATTCCTAAACAATTCTTAATCTGAATTTCCAAATGTCTAGCTTCACTGGAATGATTTTCCAAATTCTCTGTGACATAAGTACTGAGTTATACAGCCCTTAATAAGCTCATGCAGAACAGAAAAAAATTGGCAATATTTGTATTCTGCGCAAAGGCATTAAAGTGACTTTGCCCTCCCAGTTCTCTGCAAAAAAATCCTGGTAAGAACCCTGGCACTGAGAGGTAAAACTGAAGATAACAAATTTTCAGGGGGTTATCACATGACAGATACAGTGATATTTACCATTATCAACATACAGGAAGTCACATATGGGCTTTAATTTCATACCATGACCTTTGAACTTGAGCGACCTTTTAATGTCAATCTCAAGGTTGCAGATTGTCAAAGGGCCATCAAATAAGAAGCTAAAGCACTAAAATGAATGCTACCGGGTGAGGTTTATTTTGCCTGTCAACTCTTGTATTTAATTTTTAAACTGAAAAAAGAGATATAAGGCAGCGTGCATCTAACAGTAAATCTTAGCAGCAGCAGAAGACGAAGACGACAATGGCTTTTTCAATCCAGCATAAAAACTAAAGGCAGCCTGTACAGCAACATTTAGCTTCCAAGAGCTTTATATAAGAAAATGTAATAGCTGTAAAACAAATTCAAATAAAGATATCTCTTTTAATGTCTTGGAACTTTTTTCTTTCTTATTTCAGAAGAAAAGGTGTTAACTCTTTCGGTCACGAGAGCAGGAAGCAGAGGGAAGTAGCACACTGCCAGCTTTAGAATCACTGTTCCTAGAGTAATGTTTTGAATAATGGTAAGACTGCAAATGTACAATTAACATAAATTATGTACAAAAATTTTGTATCATGTACATAAATTCAAGTGTGAAATTCAAAACACAATGGCAAATTTAGACTCAAAAGGTTTTAAATGTTTCCAAAGCCAACTCATTGATGATGCCACCTTTTTTTGTGAAATGTAATTTGTAAGCAGGAAGGCTGAGCTCTCAAATGTATGTACATCTAAAAATTCCACCTCCAAATAATAAGTATCACATTTTCAATAAAAATGTGGAATATAAATTCAAATTTCAAATGTAGGTGGCAATGGTAAATATGGAATTCAAGGTTTGATATGACTTAGGAAGAGTTTCATAACCGCAGCTATTCTTTACATTAAAAGTGTAAGAAAGCCCTGCCCCCTCCCAGCCTAGTCATGGAGACTGCAGTGACTCACTGTTGGGCGTGGCAGCTGGTGTAGTTTGGGTGATGGAGGAGTTGCCTGTGAATGAAACAGACAGCATTTACGACAGTGTCCACTGCTGGAGAGGAGATATTAACTTGACTTTTATGATTTTTATGAGAAATAAATGATATATTTTAACATATTTTCTTCACTGAGAGGAGAGATGTCATGCAGCATACATCTAACTGTATATTTTAGCAGCAGCTGCAGAGGAGTATGAAGAATTAGAAGAAGAAGAAATAGGAGGAGGTGTCTTTGTGAAACCAGCTCAGAAAACCACAGGCAGCCTGTCCAGCAACTTCGTGCTGCCAAGGGTTCTATATTAAAGCGTTCCAGACTTAAAGGCCCTAAAAACACTGAATCAATCTTTAAAATATGTCATATTTTAAAATTGGATGAAGAATCCATCAATGTTTCAAGGGGGAAAAAATAATAATAGACTCATCAGAGCTTTCAGGCAGACTGTATGGGCCTGGCTGTAATGAACCTCTCAGAGGGAGGGGGATGATTTATATTGACTCTGATTGGTGAAGCTTCAAACCAATGAAATTACATGGATTGCTCGAGCACAAAATGATGTTACCGTTCAGACAAATTGAAATTCAGCTACCGGGAAATGAAAATCTTCAGACTTGTAAATTTATTTAGAGAAAAGTAGTCATCTTCTGGTTGTTTGTATATGTATACTGTATTTCCCAAAGGGCAAAAAAACAGATTAAACAGAATTGTTCATTTAAGTTCACATGGCCATCAAATCATCATTTTCTGCATCGATATAATAAATTTTAATTTCATGTTGGAGCTGTGTTTTGTCTTGTTCCAAAAATTAGCTTGTAAACCCTTATAAACCGTTTCGTATAAAGTTTAAAAATGGAAAAAGAGAACTTGTAATGAAAATACCATTGACTCACTGTTGGTTGTGGCAGCTGGTGTAGTTTGGGTGAAGGAAGAGTCCCCTGTGAATGAAACAGACAGCATTTACGACCGTGTCTGTTGTTTCAAAAAATTATCAAAGACAATTTTCAAGTCTTACGATGAGAATAAAGATATAAGGCAACATTTAATTAAGAGAAAAAGTGGTGAAGAGGAAGATGATGATGATGACGATGACGATGATGGCAACTTTGTCAAGCTTACTTTTAACCTCTCTGTAGCCATAGCAGCAACATTAAACATGATACAGATGAATTTGAGCTTTTGAACACAGTGGAGAGACATACAGATTTGTGTCTTTTCCACCTCACTTGTATATGTTCAGGACCGCTGGCAGGTCCAGCTTTGCGGATTTTCCACTAGTCCACAGGAGAGAAGAAGAGCGAGACCCCACGACCATCAAGATTTCAATCCGAGATAAAAACTTAGTTTACACACAAATTTGAATATACATGTTGTGTTCCGTGGTCTGTGTGTCTGGTTAGTTTATTTTAGGTTTTTATTATTTTGGTATGTCAGTTTTTAGTCCATGTCTCAGTGTTCACATTTCATTCCTCTCCCGTGCTAGTCCAGTCCACGTTTTACCATGTACTGTCTTTGCTTTCTCCCCGGTTGCATCATTGTTTGTTGCAGTTTTCTGTGTTAATTGATTGTGACACTATTTCGGGTGATTTAATGGATTCTGGGTTTCATCCTTCCTTCTCTTCTCGTTTGCTAGTTTCTCCTTGCTTTCCTATATGTACTAACTATTACTAACAGTTTGTTGTTTTTCTAAAATTACTTACCATACTAATATTGCATATAATACTAACCTACTAACGAGCACCCGGGATTGTATTGCTGCACTTACTAATTGACGAATGATCTCTCAGCAGTCGCCCTGTTCTAGTCTCCGCCCCTTGCTTTTCTATTCACTGGCTTTGCTAAGTTTTCTTGCAGAACCTCTGCATTCTCATTATCTATTCTGGCTTTTATTCTGTACACTTAGGAGTCTTTTTATTCAGTTTATTCATCCCGTTTTTGGGATTGTCTTGTGATCCTCGTCTGTGTGTTAATGTTTATCTGTTTCATGTAATTAGGTTTCCCTCCTGTTCCACCCCTCGTTAATTATATTAAGTTCCTGCACCTGTGTCTTCTCGTGCCCCTACCTTATATCAGTCTCCCTGCAGCAAGCCAGTACCAGATCTGACTTCGCTCCTGCCTGCTTCACACCACTCCCTGCCCGGGGCACTTTCCTCTGGTCCCCTCATCTCTCTGTGTGTTCTTCAGCCGCATTCCCAGCCCAGCCTTCCCTTTCTGCTGCCTTCAGCCCCTGGTGCCCCCTGTCTTCCGAGCCCTGTGTGCCACCTGTCCTGTGCCCAGTGTGCCAGTCCCCTTCGCCGTCTCCAGAGCCCTGTGTGCCACCTGTTCTGTGCCCAGTGTGCCAGTCCCCTTCGCCATCTCCAGAGCCCTGTGTACCACCTGTCCTGTGCCCAGTGTGCCAGTCGCCTTCGCCGTCTCCAGTGCCCCCAGTGTGCCGGCCGCCTTCGCCGGCTTCCGAGCCCAGCATTCCTGCCGTCCTGTCTGCCCCCCTCCTGATGTTCTCCCTGACCCTTCTCCCGGCCAGCTGTGCCATCCGAGTTAGCCTTCTGCCAGCTGTGCCCACTGTCTCGTCTTGTGCCTGCCCTCTGCCCTTTCCGAGTGTTCCCTAGCTCCCCTTCCGAGTGTTCCCTAGCTCCCATTCCGAGTGTCCCCTAGCTCCCTATTCCAAGTGTCCCCTAGCTCCCTATTCCGAGTGTCCCCTAGCTCCCTATTCCGAGTGTCCCCTAGCTCCGTATTCCGAGTGTCCCCTAGTCGCCTGTTCCGAGTGTCCCCTAGTCGCCTGTTCCCAGTCTCCCCTAGTCCCCTGTTCCGAGTCTCCCCTAGTCCCATCTGAGTGGTCCCGAGTCTGCCCCCTAGTGTGTCTGGTTATTTTGGATTCCTGAGTTCCCCTTCCTTCAGTGCAGTAGCACGGTGTTTCTGTTGGCCTGAGCGCCCCATTTTCCCCCCCTTCTCTGGTTTTTTGTTTATTTAATAAATTATGTTGGATCCCCGCATCTGGCGTCTCACTCCCCTTTTGTTCTCCAGTTCCCTTTTATTCCGAGTCCAGTTTCCTCGTGTTCTGAGCTCCCCGAGTGTTCCCAGTGTTTCCCCTCCTAATCGTAACAATATACAAATGTAATGCTATAAACAGTGTTTCAATGAACATTAATTGAAGAAGAGTGAGTACTTTGTTTCAACGCAATATAGTTTGGAAGGCAAGACTTGGAACGCTCCACCCAGTGGTACGTTAACTTATATTATAACTTGACCGGTGTAGAAGCGATCAGCTGTTTGTGGTTAAAAAAATATGTCTTTGTGTAACGGTTTTGTTTGGTATGGTTACCAGCACTGCTTGCGGTACCAGTGCTGTCGTGTGATACAGGCCTATGTATTAAAAACATAGGTATATTGTGACGGGGTGAATGTTGGTCATCCCTGCCTGCGTTGAGTGAGAATTCATGCCAAAAAAGCGTGTACATGATTGCGTGGCAGTGGTAAGCGTATGTGGGTTGCCCACGGTGCAGACATGACTAATTATTTTCACGTCTGGGTATTGGGTAGAAGAAAGCTTCCCTAAGAAGTGCATATCGTGTATGTGTTTCTTCGGTTCATGTTCCGGGAGAGTTAGTGTTGGTGCCCCTGGTCCAGAGTGAGAGATAAGGTGCGTCTTTCACTCAGGTACTTTTTTTTTTCTTTCTTATAGGTTGAGAGAGAGTGCATGTGACGTGCCTCCTACCTGTCTTGTGGGTATTTTAGAAGCCAACTCGTGCCCGCTGTGAATCTCGTCATTGTTGTCGCATTCTAAGTCTTTATTATTTCCTGTTGGTTTTATTCTTAACTGTACACTTAGTAAGCTGCTGGCTAATAACGGTATTTATATATTAAAAAAGGCCAATCTTGACAAGATATTAGGCTACACAGAGATAAAAATTGTATAAATTGCAATTAAACATGGCAAACAAGGAAAATTAAAAAAAAAAGCCGGGAGTAGTACTACTTATTTACAGGAAAAATATGCAAAAGAATGAAAGGAAATGTGTAGGGCTGGTTGGGATCCGAACGGATCCACTCCTGAGTCGCTAGAATGGTGGACCAAACAAAAAAATAAGAGAACCGCGTGTGGTACGCTTATCTTCGTACCCGAACACAGAAGGCTAATTGAAAAATGCGAAGAATTACAAAACTGCGTACGAATACAGAATAAAGAACAGGACAAATTGCATAAAAAGATAGATGAATTAGAAGTAAAATCTAAACTCTGAGCTCCCATGTGTCCTGGCTGGATTAAAAGGCGTCCAATGTTTGTACCCTGATTTGAATTGTCCAACCATTACTGACGCGCGATACTTGGAAAATAAAGAAATGAGTAACACCACCCCATGGCTCCAACGGTAGCTAAAATTTGCAGTAGAGAAAGCAAACAGCGGCTTCACGTTGACAATATACCGCTAAACGTAACATGAGGGCATTATTAAAAGACTTGCCAAGTCTGACCGTGAATGATGATAATTTACAAATTTAGCGACAGCTAACCGAGTCGCAATGAAGTATGTCCTTACACCCGCTAGACATGTTTTCTATTGTATGAGCTAAGTGTCCCAATTCGAGTTAGAATGCAATAGAACCAGTAAGCCTCAGGCTAGAAATGTGAGCATCTGGGCCCCGGGCAACTCGCACTGATCTTCAAGCTTCCACTGATCATTTCTGTGTTGGGCAAAGGCACGGCTAAATGGCATTTATTTCCGGCAGTAGTACAAGGTAATTTGCCGTTCGCGGAATACACTGACAGGAAATATAAAGCATTTGAAATGCACAGTGGCCTCCCTAACCCCAATAGAGATGTTGCTGTATTTGTTCAGTAGTTGCTGGCGGATGCAGGACCACATGTACAGAATATTTTGGAAATAGGCATAAATCCAGGTAACACTTTTAATGAAATCATTGTGTGGGCTTCACGGTTAGAGGAACAAATCTGTAAAAATGCGTCCACCACTCATCCTATTGCGGTCGTGTGCAACAATATTTTGAATAATAAAATACAATGAGATTACTGTGGAAAAATAGCTCATCGGGCTAATCAATGCAGAGGAAGGGACCACAGACAAAATAGCCCTTTTACTCATCAAAACAGGGATGATGATCAATGCTTTTGCTGCGGAGAAAAAGGACACAGAGGACCACAATTTCTAGTCACCGGGCCTAAGGCACATGCTTCCAAAGGCTGTTACACCCACTTGAACAGAGAGCTGCTATTGCCGCTGCTCCGTGTCCCCGCACTGTGCGAGATGTCTGTAAGATTCTGGAACTTTTTAACTTCTGCAGGGACTGCACTCCTGACTCTTCTGTTATTACTGCACCAATCAATGCTCTTTTGAAGGGCTCGTGCCACCCATTGGAGTCAGTTTATTGGACACATGAGTGTGAAGATGCATTTACTGCTCTGAGTCTGTTCCCCAAGTTACAGGTATCTCGGTCTGGATCCGCCGCTCCTGTGTTAAACCGCGCCCATCACCCGAAGACACCACCAAAACAAAAGGCACAATTTTTCTTTTCAATACAAAAATGGTTAAGTAGACACTTGTGTATATATATATATATATACTTATTACACAATGTGCTAATAAACATGTGATATATACACATACTCAAACACCGGATAAGCAATCAGCAATTACATTGTCAGTACCCTTTACATGCTTAATTTCCAAGTCAAACTTCAGTAAAATCAAACTCCAATTCAACAATCTCCGATTGTTGTTTTTCATCTTACTTAAAAACATTTACGGATTGTGGTCAGTATACACAATCATTGGCTTTTGCCCTGTACAAACATAAACCTCAAAGTGTTGTAAAGATAGAACCAGAGCCAACAGCTCCTTCTCTATTGAGGAATAGTTCTTTTGGTGGCAATTGAACTTCCTGGAGAAGTATGCCACGGGATGCTCAATATCATCAGAGTCACTTCTCTGCAGGAGCACAGATCCACAAGCTTGGTCGCTAGCGTCGACCGCGATGGAGAACGGTTTGTTGAAGTCAGGAGATTTGAGCACAGGGAAGTACAGCAAAGACCTCAGGCAATCGAAGGCTCTCTGGCATGCATCATCCCAAGTGAACTTTACGCCTTTCTTCAGTTGGTTGGTGAGACTGAGAGGAATCTCAGCAAAGTTCTTGCAGAACTTGCGGTAGTAGCCGATCATTCCAAGGAAGCGGCCCAAAGCTTTTTTGTTGTCAGGAACTGGAAAGTCCATGATGGCTTGGACTTTAGCATGTATGGTTGCCACCTTACCCTGGCCTATGACGTAGTCAAGATGGGTGACAGTAGCACAACCAAAGTCGCTCTTGTTCAGGTTAACAGTCAGGTTAGCCCCGGTCAGGCGCTGGAACAACGTCTCTACATCTTTTAGATGTTCTTACCAGGAGTCACTCCATGTGATCAGGTCGTCGATGTACGCACCCGCGTGTGGCAATCCGGCGATTGTAGACTGTATCATCCTTTGGAACGTGGCTGGGGCATTTTTCATGCCAAAGAGTAGGACTTCATACTGGTATAACCCAGATGGTGTGGCAAAAGCAGAGATGCTCTTGGCCCTCTCAGTTAAATGCACACACCAATAACCCTTCAATAAATCAATCTTGGTCAGAAACTTTGCTTGCCCTACTCTATCGATACAATCATCAATCCTAGGTATTGGAAACACATCAGTGCTAGTTACAGCATTGACTTTGCGATAATCTGTACAGAATCTAGTACTTCCATCAGGTTTTGGAACTAGCACACAGGGTGAACTCCAATCTGAGTTGGAGGGTCTGATAATATCATGTTCTAACACGTACTCAATCTTTTTCTCAGCTTTCTCAGCATCTTTCATCTGGTACGGATGCTGTTTTATTGGTTTGGCATCACCAACATCTGCATCATGAGAGGCTATAGAAACTCTCTTTGGAACATCAGGAAATAGGTCTTTATATTTCTTGATCAACCTCTCAAACTGATCTTTCTGTGAGGGTTCTAAGTGCTGGAGTTTTACTTCAAGATTTTGCATCACTTCAGAATTTGACAATTTACATGAAAAAACTTCAGCTTTAATTTTAGGTTCATCATCTTGAAACTCCCCCTCATCTTCACACGTCTCGACCATAGGAGAATCTGAAGTGACAGCGGCAACACTAGCATTTCTGTCATGAAAAGGCTTCAGCATGTTAATGTGACACTACTGATTTGGCTTTCTCCTATCTGGAGTCTTCACAGTGTAATTGAGATCATTGAGTTTTGTTAGAATTTCATACGGACCATGAAATCTAGCCTGCAATGGATTGGACTGCAAGGGAAACAACACAAGAACCTTGTCTCCTGGTTTAAACTCACGGCTTCTAGCCTTATGATCAGACCAAGTTTTCATTTTTCCCTGACTTGATTTCAAGTTCACTTTGGCTAGGTCACAAGCTGCACGCAATCTTTCCTTGAACTTGTTAACATAGTCTAACAGACTGATATGCAGTTCTTCCTCTTGCCATTGTTCACTCAACAATAGCAAAGGTCCTCTCACTTTATGGCCAAACACTAGCTCAAACGAACTGGATCCAATAGACTCCTGCAATTCTTCTCTAGCTGCATAAAACAGCAAATGAACACCTTCATCCCAGTCTTCCTCATGGTCATAACAATAAGTCCTCATCATTGTCTTGAGTGTGGAATGAAACCGCTCTAAGGCACCCTGACTCTCTGGATGATAGGCACTAGAAAGAATCTGCTTCGCACCTAGTTCATACACAACCTGCTGAAACAAACCGGAAGTGAAATTGTTACCTTAGTCTGACTGAATTTCCCTGGGAAGGCCAAACAACGTGAAGAACTTTATCAAAGCCTTCGAGATTGCAGATGCATGATGTTACGTAGAGGTATGGCTTCAGGAAATCTGGTAGATGCACACATGATTGTCAACAAGTACTGATTAATGGACCAACTGAGTAATGGACTAACACAATCAACAATGACCTTAGAGAAGGGCTCCCCAAATGCTGTGATAGGCTGCAATGGAGCTACAGGTGGGTCTAACTGGTGTTTTCCAACTACCTGACAAGTGTGACAGGTTTTGCAAAAGTTGGAAACGTCTTTCCGAAGCCCGGGCCAGAAGAAGTGTTTCATGATCTTATCAACAGTCTTGTTAACACCAAACCTCCTAAAGGTAAGCTATGAGCCATTGTGAAGATCTCATTCCTGTAGACCTTCTGAACAACAATTTTCCTAACCACTGCCCAATCTGCATTGGCAGGGATATCAGGAGGGCGCCACTTCCGCATCAACACACTATCCTTGAGATAATACCCAACTGGAACTGCGTCTATTTCTTTATCGGGTAGGGCTCTCCTCTTTAGTACACAAATTTCAGGATCATTAGTTTGCTCCTCAATCAACCGCTTTCTGGACAGAGAGAAGTCTCCAGACGCATCAGAATCACCAAACCCATCTGACTGGCTGAGCAAAGAACTGATGAAAGTATCTGATAAGTCCTCAAACGGAGAAACCATAGAAGGTCGAACAGAGTCATGAGGCGAACCACCTGAGTCCTGACTATTCAATGTGCTGGACGGCACCACATCATCTTCTTCTTTAGCCTTCTTGGCCATAGCACGAGTCATTGCACAGGAAGGATACAGAGATGGGTCTTCATCGCCATCTTCAGTGCTCGGCTGTGAAGTAAGATGAACAGGGGGAACTACTTTGCCCCCAGCCAGGTCATTGCCTAGCAACAGAGAAACACCCTTGATAGGTAGACTTGACATAAGTCCCACCTTTACCTGTCCTGTAACTAAATCTGACTTCAAGAATACAGAGAGCAGGGGTACAGATACAGTCCTCCCTTCAATACCTTGTACAAGTATGAAATCCCCAGAAGCGGTCTGATCACGTAACTCCAAGGAGTCCATCAACAAAAGTGACTGAGAAGCTCCGGTATCCCTTAGGATATATATGGGGACAGGAGTAGTATGCTCATTCAGAGCCACAAAATCCCTCTGAGACAAATGGAAGAAATTCCTCCCTCACAAAGTCAGCAGTATCAGGCTTTTTAGCCCCACATGAAGCAGGCAATTTAGCAGATCGAACATCTACTACAGGGGTTTCTAACCTTGCTTTCACAAAGGCATTTGGTTTGTTATCCTTTTCTTTTTCTTTCTTAGCTTTAAGAAGCCAACAGTTAGTTGTAACATGACCAGATTTCTTGCAATAACTGCAAACTAGACCACTTTTGTCACTGTCAGCTTTCACACTTTGATCAGACCTGTTACTGGATTTCTGAGCATCATCACCAGATTTGTCTTTGGGTGAGGAATCTTGGGTATCACCGTTACCTTTTTTCTGAAATTGGAACCATCTATTGTTACTGCTAGACTGAAATTTAGACTTATGTGTGAGAACATATTCATCTGCAAATTTGGCAGCTGATTGCAAATTCAGTGCTTGCTTCTCATTAAGGTAGGTCTTAATATCATCCTTAACACAATTTTTAAATTCTTCAACTAACACCATCTCTTTTGGTGAGTTGAAATCATCCTTGACCTCCATAGAAGTACACCAGCGCTCAAAGAAAACCTGCTTCTCGTTAGCAAATTCCACATAAGTCTGATTGTCAGATTTCTTCAGACCTCTGAATTTCTTGTCGGTAAGCCTCTGGAACCAACTCATAAGCTCTCAAAATAATCTTTTTGACAACCTCATAATCAGAGAAATCATCTGCAGACAAAGCCAGTAGGCTTGTTGAGCTTTACCCTTGAGGACAGTTTGCAACAACAGAGGCCAGTGTTCCTTTGGCCACTGGCAACTCTTTGTTACCTTTTAAAAACACTGGAAATAGTTGTCAACATCCTTTTCTGCGAATGGAGGCACCAGTTTTACCTCCTGACTAGCCCGAAATTTATTTTCAGTTGCTAATTTTATTTTTAGCTGCTCCATTTGGAGCCTTTCTTCTCTATCGAATCTCTGTAAATCGAAATCTCTCTGTCTTGCTAATTTTTCTAACTCAAACTGTCTTTGTTTTTCTTTTTCTCCCCTTTCTCTCTTTCTTCCCTCTCAAATTCTCTTAGTTTTTCTCCTTCCTCCCTTTCTTTCTCTCTTTCTTCCCTTTCAATCTTTAGCAGTTTTAATTTAAGTTCAATTTCTACATTTGGATTTTCCAATGGAAACTATTCCAGATCTCCTGGTGCAAACACGTTTTCATCAATGTAATATTCAACAATCTCTCTAGCCAGTCTTGCTTTTCACATGGCTGGTTTTACCTCTGTCAGCTCTAAATGTCTTCATATTTCTAGCAGTTCTGTCTTTTTAAAAGACTTCAAAACCTCTGCGGTTGGTGATGCCAAGAAATCATCCATTGCTGTTGATCTGTCAATATATATGTATATAGGAAAATTCAAAAAACAATTTTACAATTTGAAATGTTAGATTTTCAATAAATGACTCATACAATGGTCTATCCTGGACTTGAGCCCCCAATTTGTTATGGCCCCAATTTGTTATGACATTTATGACAGCAAGGGATGACAGACACAATTTTAAAACTTAAACACATTTAATGAAACCAAACACTTTTAACTAAACTACTAACTACTCTACTGACCAAGATTGATATATCCAACTAAAAAAATATTTACATTCCCTTTGGCTGGGTTGCCTGGTGATGGTCCTGGTGAGGAAAATGCTCCAACACCGGCAAAAATCCACAAAAAGCTACACCGGTCTTGAAAAGAGTGACAGGTCTGGTCAAATGTGTCCTTCTGCTTGCAATTTCTCCTAGTACTCCACTCCCTCAATTTCCCTCCTTATATACTCTTTTGCAGACCCCTTCCACATTTCGACCTCTTCTATTTTTTTTTTTATTCTCTGGGACTTGTCCCAGACATGCCCAAGACATGCCCAAACCTAGCTCCAGTCTAGGCTTCACAAAAAAAAAAGGTCAATGCTGCCATCTAGTGGCTTCTATTCGCATTACAGTCAGGCTGCCTTAAAAACTCTGGACAGCCAGTACAGCAACATACATTATGCTTCCAAGGGTTTTACATGAGAATATCATAGCCTTCCATCAGATTTTGAGTTTAGAGGCCTATTTAACTTCATATTGGTGCAGTACTCTTCCGTACTTCAGAAGTATGGCTGTAAACTCTTTGGTACAGAGAGTAAGAACCAGACAGATGTGCTTGAGCTGCAGGTGGCAAAACCACCACACAACCATTATGGAGTCACTTTTTTCAGAGTAACGTTATTAATAAAAGCAAGATTGAAAATTGACATTCTACGCAGATAAGCATCATATTTCCAATGAAAATATGACATAAACAGAAACAGAAACAAGAAGGGGGAGTTGCTTATGAGGCTGGTGCCTTTTAAGGAGGTAAAAAAATATTGATCGCAATATTACTGCTGAACTAAAATCACGTTTTTCTAAAAATACAGATTTTCAACATGAAAATACAGATATCTCAGCAAATGTACATCCAATTAACTTCATTTTCAGCAGTTTACTTCATTTTGTGATGATCTATGTCTTTGCAGAGCCCTTTTTGCAATATGTACCTCTGAATATGAGTAAATGAAAATATGCATATTTACTGAGCTGTTTCCCTCTGAAATTGATTTAGCGGGGCCAAAATTAATACTGGAACACAGAAACCTGGAAAAAAAGCTCTGTAATGACATTAGGAATGTTTTTACCTTCACATTACAGCTGATATTATAACCAAACACTGTTTAGTTCTCTCAATAACTGTGTTTTTATGAGTATCAAAACAGCCGTTGCCATGGCAACCACTGATGTGATGCTACAGAATCTCAGTGTTTAAAGTCGCAGTTTCTAATAGTCTAATTATAATCTAATTATTTTGATTATAATTCTTCGTTTCAAAAGTGACTCACTGTTGGGCGTGGCAGTTGGTGTAGTTTGGGTGAAGGAAGAATCACCTGTGAATGAAACAAACAGCATTTACAAGAGTGTCCACTGTTTTGTAAAATTTATGAATTACATTTTTTTTAATTCTTACAATGAGAATTGTCAAAGTATCATATAAACTCTCGACAGCCAGTACAACAACATTATACATTATGCTTCCAAAGGTTTTGCATGAGAATATATCTTAACCTTCGATCAAATTTTGAGTATAGAGGCCTATATTACTTCATATTGGTGCAGTACTCTTCTGTACTTCAGAAGTATGGCTGTAAACTCTTTGGTACAGAGAGTAAGAACCAGACAGGTGTGCTTGAGCTGCAGATGGCAAAACCACCACACAACCAATTGTGGAGTCACTTTTCTCAGAGTAATGTTATTAATAAAAGCAAGATTGAAATTTTACATACTATGCACAAAAGTGTCAAATTTCAAATGAAAATATGACATATAAATTAAAGGTACCTGATTATGTCATCAGGTGCACAGCTAATTAGTTATTACAAGCCATTTCAAAATCTTTCCCCTCCTGACATCACATGGGGAAGTAACCAACCAGAGGCAAAAAGAACTGATCAACTTCAGCCAAGCAGTCAGTCAGATTTCATTATTCTGGGTGGTCACTCCCCCTTGTGATGTCAGGCAGGGAAGACTTTGAATTGGCTCATAATGGCTAATTAGCTGTGCATCTGGTGGCATAATAGGGGACCTTGAAGATTTTGAATGGACCAGTATGTGGCAAAAGTAAATACAGAATTGAAGCTTTGATATGATCTGGGAAGCGTTTCATAACAGCTGCTACTCTTTCATTACATTTAAATTGTAAGAAAGCCCTGCCCCCTTCCAGCCTAGTCATGGAGACTGCAGTGACTCACTGTTGGGTGTGGCAGCTGGTGTAGTTTGAGCGAAGGAAGAGTCGCCTGTAAATGAAACAGACAGCATCTATGAGAGTGTCAACTGCTGAAGAGGACACATTAATTCGAAATAATGACTGACTTCTATGATTTTTATACTTCTTTGTGAAAAGCCTCTTTGTGAAACCAACTCAAAAAACCATAGGCAACTTTATGCTTCCAAGTGTTCTACATAAAATCATTATAGCCTGAGAGGCCCTGGGAACAATCGATTTGTATTTCTGTCATGGGAATGGCTAGCATTTTGCTGATGAGATGTGACCTCAAATATTAATCTGTTTTAACATTGTTAATGAAGGGCTTATATTTTTGTATGGGCATGGGAATTAAGGCAGTGTTTGCCTGATTTAAACTTATCTTGCATGGCCTATCTAGTCTACTGACAACAGTAATCAATTCTGCTTGAAATGCTAGCCAGATAGAAAAAGCAAAGTTTAACTAAACAAGCCAATGGACTGCGCCCAGGTCACAGCTTATTTACTGTATTATGACACAAATGGCAAAAAATTGAAACGGGTGACCTGTGGAGAATGTTGGTGTCAGAGTTCAGCAGCTACCTAAAATGATAAATGATGAGAGATGAAAATGTCTGTTGCACTTACTGACATATGTTCGGTGAGTTAATTTGTATGTCTCTTATGGAAAAACCTGCATTTGGCTGATTAATTATAACTTTCTAGGATGTCTGTTCTTTTTTAACATTGTTATTATCATTATTTCCTATAATTAGCCTATTTTGGATGCTCTCTAACCTTACTCTCATGTTTCTTTCCCTCGTGCGCATGCCTGAACTCTCTCTCTCTGTAACTGTAACGCTATTTCACGTTTTAACCAATTCAACTGAGCATTTAAGAAGCCCCAGAATGATTTTTACCGAGCAGATTCATTGGATCGGATTGCCCTGCCTGGGACATCATAATGCAGTTCATGCGAGAATAGGATGGCAGTGTTTGGAATAGCCTCGAACTTAAACCCTTTAACTCCTTTCCCTTAAGCTTTTCCTTAAACAAGGAGACAGCACTTCGGCAAAGTATATTTCAGGAGAAAGTAGAATTCTTGAAGTGTCTAAAATGCATAGTTTTATAAATTTTAATTTGGTAATGATCCAGTGCGATGCATATTTAGACCGGAAAGTCTTCAAATCGGCATCAATACCAGGGAGCAGACATTTTTACTTGGGGAAAACATTCGGAATGCACACTTGCCCACTCGCTCACTCTTTAAATCATTTACAATGTAGAACTACACAGTGCCCTATATATTGGGTGAGTGTGTATTTTGAACGCGTTATCCAATCAAACGCCAGTGCCGCGATACTTATGCGTCAGTTATTCTCTTTCGTGACGTCAGTTGTTCTCTTTCCTTTCATCCGGGCCACAGAGTAGTTCAAAGGGCCTTCAGTCAGCTCTCCCTTCATGGCTGGGCTGCCTGCAAGCTGTTTTTATTTAAGCTGGCTTGATTAACAATGAAAGAATTTATTGACTGAGCGACCAAGACCAAAACATGACCTATAATTAGAAATGGTAATGACAGATGAATTCCCATTGCCTACATTTATATAATTGATATGGCATTGTAAATCCAAAATGTTTGCTGATTTTGCAGCATTTGTTTTCACCGTCCTTGGGATTGTTACACAGCTGTGCAACCTTACAGTGCCCTTTAACCCTGACAACATTCAAAGTAAAGAACGGATTCCGCAGCCTCGCAAACTAATTTCCAAGATTCTGTGCTGCCTAACAAGCTCTTATTATGAAGACATATTGATATTGTACGTCGTCATTTATGCACAGAAGACGCCTCATAATTTTGTGGTGCAATGCATAACAATCCTGTCAAAAGTAAATTAGACTGTCGTCGGTTTTTACCAATTAGTCTGAGCAACTGTGGCTAATCGAGAGATGTAAACTGCGAGTGGTTTAGGTTATTAAGCATTTTTAAAGGTGAGGTTTCAGAAGATCAGATTCAAAATCAGAAGATTCCCCATGTAAAAATTTCTGCCCCCTGGTATTGAAGCTAATTTGAAGACTCGGTGGTTTAAAAATGCATCGCACTGGATCATTACCAAATTAAAATTTATAAAACTATGCATTATAAACACTTCAGGTATTCTACTTTCCGCTGAAATATACTTTGCCGAGGTGATGTCTTCTCCTTTCAGTATGTTCAAAGTCAGAAAAAACTTCTATTTTTCATATTGTAAGACAATGTCACAGACATAATCTGTATCTGCTGGTTGCAGCGCTTCACTGATGCAACACTATACTTGTATTGACAGAATCATTCAAACCCAGGATGCCATGATGCCACAGCATCACATACAGCATCACATAAAATTGAAAACATCTACATCTTATGCATGGTATTATACACTTTTCCCTGTAATTCAGGAGAACATATTTACTTTTTTTTTTAATTTTGCATCTCCAATCCCACCCGAATCTGGAATGTCCAACTGAGGAATTATGTACAAGGCTTTCGCAAATGCGACCCCCTTTTGCCAATTTAGGAGAGTGAAGACAGTTCGTGCCTCTCCTCCGAAGCACACGCCTGTCAGCCACCGCTTCTTATACACTCATTGGTTGAATCCTCACAAGTTCAGAACGAGGGCGGAGGATACCCGGACATGAACAGGCTTAATATCTTCCTGACAAGCACCCAACAGGAGCCAACAGGAGGCGCCTAAGCAACGAACAAAGCAACTTATATCACCCTTCCTGGCAGACCCTTCCCAATTTGCATCCCTGCAGCGCAATGGTCACTTGTGCACTACTGTGAAAAAGCTTCCAACCAAAGCTGCTTAGTACGACTGGGGCTTGAACCCGCGCTGTGATAGTCACTTCTGTTTCGCAATGCGATGCTTTAACCAAGTGAGCTATGCGGCAGCTTCACCAAATCATATGTGAGATCATTGGACACCTTGAGATCTTTTCTACGATTTGAAATTGGCCTAAAATATCACAGGTTTGAATGCAGCAGCTGCATTTGACAGACCCATATATGAGTCTGTAGGTTTAACGGGGTTAACAGTGGGATACTGATCATGGCCAAAAATAACAAGTGACAAATATTTACGGTTCCAGGTGTGATAAACAAAAAATTCCGATATGGAAAAGATAACTAGATCCCAGACATTGGTCAAATTTCCCAGTATACAGCCAGAGCTATCTATACGGTATGCTCTAAAGGACAATACAGTAATGTCCCACCATGACTCTAGTGATCTTTATAGCCTGGTGGTCATGTGACTGGCTACAACACTCCATACTATTGAGGAGAGCAGCATGTAGAATGTTGAATCCAGGAAATTTTACTGGTGTAGACAGTCTTTTGTAAAAATTCCATTCAGCACATTGGTGAAGAAGAGGTGATCCAGGTCATCTGGCAGAATATTTCATTTTTCACCGAAGTGTGTCTCACATGACATTGGTGGGCAACGGGTTTAGTATGTGCTGTGAAGTTGATGTCACACCTCTATAAGACTCATAGCCCATGGCCACAATAATGAGGGCGTTCCCATCACCAAAAGAAAGAAAGTTTATAAAAATGAAGAAACATTCACATGTATAGCGGCCTTCAAATATATTGACATCCTTAGGGAATATTGTATGAGCAAATCAGGCTGTGAAAAAATGTCTTCGCTGTTAATCACATTGGTCTTCTGGGCAGAATATTCATAAAAGTCCTACCTTTTCATTGAGGTAAAATTATTGAAAGAAAACTAAATGTTGCCATTGAATAAACATTTTTCTCAAAACCATGTGCCACTATTATTGACACCCCTAGAAAATGATATGATGAAAATTTAGCTGAAGTACATTTCCAGTGATATTTTACATCTATGAATTCATCTGTTGGATGTGCAACTCTTAAGTGGTCGTCCATGACTTCCTGTTTCACTGCAGCATAAATATGAAGTGAAAAAGGCCAAATTCCATTAATCATCACCATGGGAAAGTTCCAAGAACACAGTGACCACATTTGACAAAAATATTATTGAGTTGTACCAGACATAAGTGTAAAACTCATACAAATAGCAACTCCAGCTGTAATTAACCTCACCCGATGTATGTGAAAACTTATTACTGAGTTACCAACTGTAAAATTCTCTCTCAGTTATATCAAAAGTCGATAACACCGGAGAGGGGGAGGATTGAGGATTAAGCCTCTTGGATCCAGAATAAATTAAAGCTCATAAAATTTTCTGACTCTATAAATGGAAATGGGTATAGCCTGCGCGCAGTGATACTGAGGTAGAGAATAATAGCGCCAAGTGATTGCGAAGTGTGAGTCACTGACTATGGTTTTGAAACAGAATTATAGTACTTTTTAAAACACACCTAGTTTCAAGAAATAGAACTTTTTATTTTTGTGACCCCAGCAGACTTACCGGAACTGCTAACTTCAAAAGGTCAGGAGGCCAGAACTCCACACACGGGACACATTAGTGGAACCACATGGTGGTTAAAACTGTGTTCTTAGGCTGGTGGCTCATACATTTTATAAATGTAAACTTATAATGTAATCTGTAATGCACCTTGGGTTATCTTATGTTCTCTTTTGTCTACTGCTGTTCTTAGATCTGCATTACAATCTGCCTGTAATCTAAATCGAAATCTAAATCTTAATCTAAAAAATCACCTCTCATGCACTACACTGCTAAAGAGTATTTCATACAACTTTGTGTCAAAAAAATCCAAACAATCCTTTTAAATCCAGTTGATAACTGGTGGGATGAGCAGAAGAGGAGAGTCCACAAGCATCAGCCTGAGAGTCTGATGGACCTGGAGAGATTCTGCATGGGCGAATGGTCTCAGAACCTGAGCCACATGTCCACTAACCTCATCATGCATCATAGAGCGCTCCCAGCTGTTCTCTTGGCAAGGACTGGCCACAAAATTGGGGCACACATTTTTCAGAAAAATATTTGTTTCATGAGAAGAAATCAGTGTCTCTTTTTATCACCTATCTTCAGTTAAAGATTGAAGTTTCGTGAATATTCTGAATGAAAGATCACGAAGAAAAACTAAGACACTTTTGCATCACATTTTGCTCATATTTACTAAAGGATGCCAATAATTCTGGTGGGCATGGTATACCCATTCATTCCCCACTTCAGCGAGTCAAATAGTTGCCTTTTAAATGGACTTAAGCCGTTTCCCCTGATTATTTGCCTCAGAAACACATAAGTGTGCGATAGTCTGACTAAGGTTCAGCTTTGCACCTGATTTGTGCTCATAAAGTTTGGTGATTTTACAATTCCTTGTGAAATACATCCATAAAAACCCATAGGATGAAAAGGATGAATTCTGAGCAATAGTAAACAAATTCTACCACTAAAATCTTCCACAAAATTCTGTTACTGTGCCAAATAATTTTTCTTATAGCAGCGCTACAATTAATTGTAATTAGATTGATGAATTTAAAATTTTCAGTATTGTATGTGTTTATGCCTTGCAAACAGGCTATTGCTTATTGATGACATGAGCATGTAGTCATAACAAGCTAGTGCTTTGTACTGATAAAAGACAAATTTACCTATGGCTGATATCATTCTTATTGTCTACGATTTGCACATCCTAATTAACAGTGCGGATGACTGACTCAAACCACATAAGAGTCTGGTGTGGTTGAGACCTTCCTCCACTACTCTTTATCTGGTGAAAAAAAGAGAGGCGCCCCTCTTCTCTAAAATGTCAAACCGAGCACCTACCTGCAAGAAGAAACCAAAAACAGCAGCAACTCCACAAGAGCACAGATTCCATTCTGCTGAGCGAACGAGTCCCAGACTGTTTGGAAAACCTCACGACTGCATGTCTTTTATTTTCATCCTGACCTTTCAATTCACTTCCTCACCAAGAAAAACAAACACTTGATTAAGACATGATATTCAGTTACCGTCACATAATCAGCAGTTTCCTCCTCCTTGTCCCAGGAGGAGCTGCCCATGCTGTTTATACTTAGCCATCGTTGTGTTCATTTTATGTACTTTGTTGTTGCATTTCTGTAGGTTCATTTCTGTATACTTATGTTGCTTTTATTATTTTCATGTTTATTGTATTATTGGTTGCTTACCTTTGCCTTGCCCCCGTAGTTCCCTCCAGTAATTTCCCTGATGTTCTCACCAGTGTATTGTGATCCTCTGTGTATTTATAGACGATTCTGTGCAGTTAGACTTTGCTAAGTTGTCAAATATTCCACTCTTCCAATCCCAGGTTCCTTTTAGTGTTATCCCTCGTGTAAAACCTCTTTTCCTCGACCTCCAATTTTTACGTCTCCTGTGGTTTATTCTACTGCCTGTTTCTGACCATTTTTGTTTTCTGCTTTATAATCGTGGATAGCCTTGGACTGATATCTGGTTTTGGCTGTGGACTGTGTTCTGGATTTTTGATTCTTGTCCTGGTACTTTTGCTTTGCTGACTGATCTCATGTGCATTTCTGACCTCTGGTTCTGCCCCCTGGTTTTTGAGATCTGTCTTGCCCTTTTTGTACTGTCACTTTGCAGACTGATATTTCTGGTAATTGACCCCTTGCCTGGAATTACGGATTCTGCATATCCCTGTCGATTTCAAGCCGGTCACTAAACTCTGGAGTGAACTGCAATTGGTCACTTTTACCGAGTCTTTGTGAACTCCTCACGAATCTGACAGTTACAAATTCTGTACAAAACAATGGACCCAGAAAAAGTAATTTTTTTGTTGGAATTGAAAAGAAATTATGAAATTGGTTATTCTTGTAGAAACCAGAGAGGTGTCCAAGGTTTCCATAGGCAGCATAAATGTTCCATAAGCAAGTTTGTGTTTTTGCTATTCCCTGAAGACAGTTGAGTCAGAGGTCAAAAGGTGCACATGCAGTGGCAGATTTAAATTAAAATTATTTTTTTTTGACATCTACATTGTAAAAAAAAAAAAAAAAAAACGACTTTTGTATCAGACCACCCAATCTTTAAGCACGGGCACACGATGGTGACAGTTGCTCCTGGTTTCCCACATGTATCCTGTTAGATTTATTGGTTAAAGTAGAAGAAACGCTTGGCGTGATGAGCTGCCAGCCATTACATTACATTACAGGTTTTTAGCAGATGCTGTTATCCAGAGCGACGTACAAAAGTGCAGTTCTGCCAGGGACACGTTCAAATGAAGCACGTCGTTGGGGCGATAGTGTGTAATCAGTGAGTGCTTGTGCAGGGTGGAAGTAAAGGCCTCCTCTGCCCTTTTTGCAAAATCGGGCTCAGTCATTGCCTGCACACTGATATGTAGAATACGCTTATCAAGTTTTATGACGGTATGTTATGTAATAACAGAGGAGTAGCGCTTCAGCATTAGTTTCTATACCAAGAGGAAGAAGAAAGAATGAGTCTTAGGTCTCTCATTCCAAAGTCAAAAATATTGAAAAATAGCTTCATACTTTCACATCTCTGTTGCAGAAAAAATCTATTCAGACAATAGCAAACCCTACATTTCAGCAATGAAGATGTTCATTTACCAAAACACCCGTTTGATGAATAAAAAAATTGGTACACAGGTGCAAGTAAATTATCATGCCAGTTTAACCGCAGTTAATTTGTGCACAAATGCAGGCAACCGGAGCCGCTTGACCAATCACAGGAAAGTGAACAAGTGAACTATAGGTCGATTAGCAATACCAGAACAATTTAGTGAGTGGTATCAAGTCTTATAAATCAATAAAAATAAACAAAGAAGTCTAAGTATACAGTTCTGCCAAAAATTGTTCATACCCCAATCAAATTTTGGGTTTTTTGAGAAGTTTTTTGACAAATCAAATTTATTCTTGCACAAATGACACAGGAAGTTGACATAAGGCTGTGAGAAGTGCATTAACTAGATTTTAAAGAAATACAATACTTTTTGGTGTTTTATTTTACAGATTTACAGAAAAATTCCATGTCCAGACTATTCAGACTATACTGGGGGTAAATCAATGGCCCAGCAACTGAATATTTTCCCTTGTTCCCACAGTCGGAACACGCAGGGTTCCGCGAATGGTTCCTGGTCCTTGGTGAAAGATCTTGTGGATGCATGGTGGCCAATCTCTTGCTAAATGCCCTGCAGCATCCTCTGCCTGCCTATCTGTACTGGCCATGACCATCTGTTCATCAGAGCGGGATTCTGATCTCTCTGGCTAGATGGTGGGATGTAGGCCATTTTATATTTGCATTTTGTGGACCCCTTGAGTTTACTCTGGAGTGCTGCCTGCATTTCTTGCAAAGTAACCAGTCTTTCAGCATCCTCTTTCTTTCTGACTATTTTCCTGTAGTCTATTTCTGTTTGATATAAAGTGATTGCTTATTTTGAAGATGTCCTTTTTTTCATTAACTTTATTGCATTTCTCCTGAACTGCTGTATTTACTTCTTTCAATTTAGCATTATTAAAACAACCAGCTTCAGGCTACTACCCTCTTATCCAAACTGACCAAACAGACTTATAACTTACTGCATTTTCGCCATATTTGTTCTCCCTAAACCAACCTGCGGTACTAACATAAGGTTCAATTGACATACTCAAACACAGACCCATTTTTCACAGTTTTCCTGGGATAAATATAGCTTGAAGTACAAGAGCAGATAATAAAGCCCAAAACCTTAAAAACAAAAGCAGACCATACAATACAAACACAAGACGTGTTCAGAGTGTGACACTTATCATATACCCGCCAAGTCTACTTTTATATACAGTGGACAGGGAAATTCGCCCCAATCATCTTCCACTTGTGCTAAATCAACTTAACTTTAGAAACCTCACACCTTTGACAGACACTTCAGTGATACTTACTTACTTACAGCTTACTAATAATTTAAGCACAGACTCACAAGTTCCTTTTTCCTATAATAATAGGACGCTTGGCAGCAATTTCTGTTGTGCAATCATATAAAACACAGTATCAGCAGTGGTATGGATGTTTACCGTCAGGACTTCAAACCCGCTGCCACAGACAAGCACAGGGGAAGGAAAAGTTCCTTCTCTTAATTTTCCTGGTTGTGCCGGCAGACCCAGTTCTCTGTAGCCGAGAGATGAAGGCCTTGTCAGGCTTTTGCCTGGTCGTGATGCCGAAAATTATTAAATGTATGAAGTGCATAAAATTATGAACAGGTTATTGTACAATACAAATGAAAATCAACTCTGTGGCCCTTTGCCTGGCCTCAGGGGAAAAGAGACCCCCAGAACGGGCTCTTAGAATTTCATACCGGAAAAAGGCTGTATGCGACACTATGTCACCTTTCATTTGAAAAAAAAAAAAACCTAGTTGGAAAAAAATTCCAAAAAAGGAACACAAAATGTTCAAGTGTTTAACATTTTTAAACTAACGATTAATTATGGATATTACAATGTTGGGATATTGCAGTTTTATCATGAGTATGAAAATTATTTGAATGACGCCTATGTCTAACAGGAGTAAATGGCAAAGTTGTTGTGATGCGCGTTGCTGGTAATAAATTTCCCAGAGAACAAATGCCTTGCCAGTTTTGAGTTCGGGTTCGAGAAGCAAATTTGCCAGAAATCCAAAAGGAACCGTCTGGAGCTGTTAAAGGGATTTTATCAAATAGGGTAGGATTACAACCTGAAGAATTCCCGAAGAATTGGTTTTGTTGTCATTTACCAGTATAGTGGCATAATTACAACCTCCAGCATAATTTCTTCATACTTAAATCCAGTCACCTGAGTGACAAAGCACGTTTGTAGGCAGATTATCATTAAATGTAGCAGAACAATTTTGTGTTTTACCAACATTCAAGCCAGAACCTGTACCTACTAATCACCAATGAAATGCAATTGTAGATATAGAAATGCTAATTGGATTATTATCATTATGATTATGAGCTGGTAATGAAAAAAAATTTACATATACTGTTGTGTAATTAAAATAGAAATCAGGATGAATAGTGGGGAAAATAATAGTGTGAGCAATTGATAAGAAATGACAATGAGTTCAAGATCGCATCATCATTGAAAGCCCCTCTGCCATAGAATCAGGCCACATACAGCGCCCTCCACAATTATTGGCACCCCTGGTTAAGAAGTGTTAAAAGCCTTAAAATAAATTAAATTTTTATTGCAGAAGCATACTCTCACACTGAAAATTGTAGAGAAATGTGACCTTCAACTCAACTGAATTTTAAAGGGAAAAAAATCCCTGACTAAGAAATAATTATTTTTCATAAAATCACCTGTTACACAATTATTGGCACCCCTAACAATCCCTAGGAAATAAATGTAATTGAAGTATTTATGTCATTTCTACAGTAGTTTACAAAGTTGAGCAGAGTATCTAGGAACATTTAATTAGTAATTCATCACTTCCTGTTTCCCCGGGGTATAAATGTGACGTGACACAAAGGCCATTTCTCTTATCCACTTTTTAACATGGAACACGCCATTCAAGTAAGGCAGATGTGTGTCGACCTTCACAAATCAGGCAATGAATACAAGAAAATAGCCACTCGCCTGCATCTGCCCATATCTACTGTCAGAGGAATCATTAAGAAGTTTAAAACAACTGGAACAGTGATAAACAAGTCTGAACAAAGACGCAAGGTTATTTTGCCACCACGCACAGTGAGGTGGATGGTAAGAGAAAGAAAAAGTTCTCCAAAGCTCACTGTTAAAGAATTGCAACAAATGGTAGCATCTCAGGGTCACAAAGTCTCCAAAACAGCCATCAGGCGCTATCTACATGCCAACAAGCTGTTTGGGAGGCATGCACGGAAAAAACCTTTTCTCACTCACAATCATAAATGCAAATGCCTGGAGTTTGCTGTACTGAAGCGGTACTGGGACTTCAATTGGGACCGTATGCTTTAGTCAGATGGGACCAAGATAGAGCTTTTTGGCAACAAACACTCTGATTGGGTCTGGCGGAACATAAAAGATGAGTATGCGGAAAAGCACCTCATGCCCACTGTGAAGTATGGGGGAGGATCGGTGATGCTGTGGGCCTGTTTCTCTTCCAGAGGCCCTGGGAACCTTGTTAGGGTGCATGGCATCATGAACGCTTTGTAATACCAGGACATTTTAAATCAAAATCTGGTGGCCTCTGCCCGAAAGCTGAAGATGAGTTGTCACTTGGTCTGTCAGCAAGATAATGATCCTAAACATGTGGCCAAATCTACACAGAAATGGTTCACCAGACACAGAATCAAGCTCCTTCCATGGCCATCTCAGTCCCCAGACCTCAACTCCATTGAAAACCTGTGGAGTGAGCTGAAGAGGAGAGTGCAGAGGAGAGTACCCAGGTCGCTGGATGATTTAGAGAGATTGTGCAAAGAGGAATGGTTGAAGATCCCTCTTTCTGTATTCTCCCATCTTGTGAAACATTATAGGAGAAGATCAGGTGCTGTTTTGTTGGCAAAAGGGGGTTGTACAAAGTATTAACATCAGGGGTGCTAATAATTGTGGTACACATGACTTGATGTAAAATAATTATTTCCTAATGTGGGATATTTTCCCACTGAATAAATGCACTTCAATTAAAGGTTGGATTTTCCTCTTTTTTCAGCTTTGCAGTGGAACGCACAAACCCAAGCCAGTGTGCCATCGGCACGTCACTGCAGTATCAGTCGTCAGCAGACCCTGAAAGGGGCTAGTACACCTTTCACCTGGTTGCACTCTGGAACCTAGTTAGCCTCCTGACATGCACAAACATGGACATTGGCCAAATGCTTCATGTTGATAATCAGGGCCTTCAGTTCAGCAGAATGTTGCCCAATCACCTCAAATGCTGTGGAAGCAAAAGACTGGACAGACGGTTCAGTTAGACGTCAGCAATACATGATTTTGCAATTTAGTTGCAGCCGCATTTTGGTAACTTCAAAATAATTCTCATCTGATATCCTCTTTGCCCTGGAGTGTCCTCTGCCCGCCTTTCCAGACTTGCCCCGACCATTTCTTCATCAGGGCTCCCCTCTGATTTCTCTGGCAAGATGCTTGGACATCAACCTTTTTTGTATTTGTTCTCCATAAACTAGCCAACCGTATTCACATAAGATTCAATTGTCTTACTAAAACACAGACCCATTTTTTTACAGTTTTCCGAGGACAAATATAGTTTTAAACAAAAGAGGAGATAATGCAGCCCAAAACATTAAACACAAAAGCAGACCATACAATACAAACACAAGACATGCTTAGGCTGTGACACCGTTAACACTAAACATTTATCCCCAATTTCTTTTATATGTAGTGGACAGGGAAATTCGCCCCAATCACTTCCTCTTGAGCTAAATCAACTTCAAAAAAAAAAACTCACAGCTTTGACTGACACTTTAGTGAAAACCACTTACTGCTAATAATTTAAGCACAGACTCACGAGTTCCTTTTTTCTGTAATAAGACGCTTGGCAGCAGTTTCTGTTGTGCAATCATATAAAACACAGTATCAGCAGTGGTATGGATGATTTACAGTCAGGACTTCAAATCCTCTGCCACAGACAAGCACAGGGGAAGGAAAAGTTCCTTCTCTTAATTTCTTGGTTGTGCCGGCAGACCCAGTTCTCTGTAGCCGAGAGATGAAGGCCTTGTCAGGCTTTTGTCTGGTCGTGATGCCAAAAATTTTTGTATAAACGAGAGTTGTTGTAGAACATGCCTGCATTGCTGGCACACACATGTAAACTCAGAGAAGAGAGGGGTTTTGGCTTGTCACAAAGCTGGTGAAAATACTATTTATCCTGCCAGTGATCTTTTCTCGAAATATTATTGGCTATAAATTTTTAAAGAGAATTCTATTCTGGAAGTATTTACTTGTTCCCTGGGCAAGTGTTCCCCAAACTGTTAGTTGGCTAACGTTATTTTATATGAGTCTGCCCTGCGTACCTGGCCTGGCATACTACCGCAAGGTGGTAAAATGGGTTATCTATCAAACAGTTACTGTCCTTTGCCTTATTTCATCCAAAATTAAACACATTGCTGAAACAAGAGTGCAAAATAACTTATCAGAGCTCATTTTTCAAGCTCATTTTTAAGTGATGGCAAAGTGCGATGGTCAGGTTACTATGCACTATACGTTATATACAGGCATAATTTTCCTCCTAAATTTAGACGTCAAGTGATTAAGATTCATTTTACTTTACCCAGCAATGAATTAGCTAGTTATCTAACTTAGCAGTGTAAAGTCCTCATCAGTGTACCTTGAGTTATAGGTAGTGTCTAACTGTAGATCGCCTGATAACTTAAATGCCCGCAAAATAACCGATTTCCTTTCAAAACTGCGACTTGGTTAAAAAGCAGATTGACAACTGCATGTGAGGCTGCCGCTAAATGTGTGACTAACCATGACAAGGCGAAATAGTTAAATAATCTAAAAGTCAAATGCATTTTTATTGCGTTGACGCTTCAGAAATTCAGCAGTGGCAAATAGTAAAAATTGAACAGTAGCGAAAACTAAAAATATGACGCGCGCCGATGCGCGTCAGACGCTGCCAGTGGGTGTTGCTCCATTGAAATTAATGCAACCAATTTTTTGACGCGCGTCTCACGCTTCCAGTGGGCATTGGCCTTAAGGTAAACTGACCTTTCGAGAGAGCATTGCAAGGAGTCATAAGATAACTTTTTCATTAAGCTTTTGTTCCATTAGAAGGTCCTAAAGACCATCAAAGTCCTATAGAACAGGTTTATCAACTAGGGTGTTCTATAAGGTCTTATAGAAAAGCAATGATATATAGGGCTTTCTTGTCCATAGAGGTGTTCTATAGGTTTCTATAGCAAATTCCTATAGAACACACAGAAAATTCTATTGAACATGCTGTTCTATTAAAATGTTCTATAGAGTTCTATTGATGTTCTATAGAATTCTATTGAATTCCATGGAAGTCCTATAGAACTATTTTGCAGGGTGTGATAAACCTTGTTCATTTCTGCAGCGCACTCAAGTCGCAGAGAGAGAATTATTTTGTGACTATTGGAAGGAGAGAGAAAGCTCAAACTGTAGCCATACCACAAAGTGGTGGTACTCCATGCTTTGCGCGAGCCACACCAGCCAAAGCCAGGTGTTTGTAGTGTTACTCCTCAAGCACGCCTGTCCAGTATCCTCCATCAATATTTAAATCAGTGACCCCAAGATGCTACCATTTGTTGCAATTCTTTAACAGTGAGCTTTGGAGAACTTTTTATTTCTCTTACCATCCTCCTCACCGAGCGTGGTGGCAAAATAACCTTGCGTCCTCGTCCAGGCTTGTTTATCACTGTTCCAGTTGTTTTAAACTTCTTAATGATTCCTCTGACAGTAGATATGGGCAGGTGCAGGCGAGTGGCTATTTTCTTGTAGCCATTGCCTGACTTGTGAAGGTCGACACACATCTGCCTTACTTGAATGGTGTGTTCCTTTGTCTTTCCCATGTTGAAGAGTGGATAAGAGAAATGGCCTCTGTGTCACGTCATATTTATACCTCAGGGAAACAGGAAGTGATGATTTACTACTTAAATGTTCCTAGATACTCTGATCAACTTTGTACACTACTGCAGAAATGACAGAAATACTTCAATTACATTTAATTCCCAGGAATTGTTAGGGGTGCCAATAATTGAAGAACAGGTGATTTTATATAAAAATAATTATTTCTTAGTCAGGGATTTTTTTCCCCTTAAAATTCACATGAGTTGAAGGTTACATTTTTCTACGATTTTCAGTGTGAGAGTATGCTTCTGCAATAAAAATTGGATTTATTTTAAGGCTTTTAACACATCTTAACCAGGGGTGCCAATAATTTTGGAGGGCACTGTATATTGCGCATTTGGTGGAACCCGCGTCACTGTAGTTGATCCATGATTCTGGAGTGGCGTTTTCCACTAGCCAAGTGATTGCAAGCAATGTGACGACCAGTCGGGGCTCGAGGGCTTCAAAGACCTGAGCAACTAGCAAACTGTGTCTAACCAGCCTTGGTTTAGGGTTAGCAATGACCAGTCTTTGAATAAGCCAGTGAAGGCTTCAGAACTGTGAAGACCTGAATAGCTAACAATTTGTGCAAGGCGGATGAGGAAACCTGCTCATCCATCTTGTGGATATGTGGCACGTATGATAGAACCATAAAATGTTTCTGATGTTAATGAGATTGTTGGGTGTTGAAATTCCCTGTAGTTACTTGGACAAATGCAATTAAAACATGTGAGCCGAAAGCGGCTCATGATGAGCGGTTACCTTCATGCAACGAGTGAGCCAACACTGGCGTGTGGTCATCAATGACCTGTATGCAATGCAGGATCTTGCAGCTATCGCAGGGTTTGGAGGGCTTATCGGGCAACTTCAAGATTCTCGCGCAATTTTTCGGGAATCTCGCGCAGCCAGCTTACTTGCAAACGCGCGCGAATGAACCTCGAAAGCATGTGTTAGGAGCGAAATAAGATTCGTGAAGGTGAGTCTTCCTGACTGAACTTCCGCTAAGAGCTTCATTAGTGCCGTCTGTTAATATGAACAGTGGTCATGCCATAATGTCTTTATTGATTATCCTCTAGCAATTCAATTCAAACTATTAATAAAAGCATTACCTTTGTAATGATTATAAGAAAAAAATTATCATTAAGATTTTTTTTTTCTTAAATTCATATGTCGCACCATTAGTGAATCTCCATCAATCTGTGGAGCCTCACTGTGCCAAAAAGACCACTCAGAGTGTAATGACGCTGGAGCACTAATATGTATAGATCAGTGGGTTAGAGATATAGCAAGGGATCCAAGATCATTCCTCTGTGTAAAATCTCTCCAGTTTCTTCAGATTTCTAGGTCCATGTTTATGGACTCTCTTGTTCAGCTCATCTCACAAGTTTTCAATTGGGTCTAAATCAGGGAACAGGCATAGCCATGGTAAAGCCTTGACTCAGTGAACATCATTGTTGATTTCAATGCATGCTTTGTGTTACTATCCTGTTGGCAGGGGTAGTCAGGTTTGCATTGAATACTTGCTGGTATTTGATGTAATGAATAATGCCTTAAATCCTACCATGTTGCCTGGGCCCTTCTAAATAAAAAACAAAAAACTGCCCAACAACATCAGAGGTTCACCCCACATGTGTCTCAGTGGGGATGAGCTTCTTAACTGAAGGGCGATCTTTGCTTCAATGCCAAACGCACCTATTGTGTTCATTTCCAGAGAGCCCTATTTTGGGCTCATCTGATCATCGAACCTGGTTCAGAGAAAATTGGATTCTATTAGTTTTTCGATAATACTGGCATTTTCTGGTAATCCACCCAAACATTTTGTAGTTTTGGACATGGTGTGCAATCACAGTATTGAAGACTTTCTGACCCAAAGACGAAATTAGTGTCTGCAATTCTCCAACTTTGATCCTCGGAGTTTCTAGAATGACCGTCTCCTCATAGTGCGTACTGAGCACACCTCCCCTTCCATGCAGATTTTCAAGATTTCAATATGCCTGAAACTCCTGCATCAATGCCCTGTTTGGGAATTTTAAACCATTTAGCCATTTATTAATAGCCATTCCAAATTTCCAACAACTTTCCGTCGCACACTGTAGCTGTATTCTTCTGTCAGAACAATGACGATGGAAAGCAGAAAGAAAATAAGCTTGTGTCACCCAGGCTTTATGTAAGTTGCTGGTAACTGCAGGTTTTTGGCAGGTATAATCTGTTAATATTTAACCATCTGTAAGCCAGCGATAATTTAGAATCTAGGAACACTCACTGCTCGCATTTCTCTTTCAAAATCTGAGGGAAAAGCTAGTGTTTTTCCAGTGAGGCGCTCTCATTGGGTGCTGAAGAGTTTTTTTTTTTTCTATCTTCTCCTTCCAAATATTTACTGTGGAGCAATGAAGCCCAACGACGCAACATGAGTGACTGCATCAACGCTTAACAAGACCTTATTACACTCCTGACCTCGTCAACGCCTTCAACTGGCATCTGAGCACCTCTTGATCTGCGGGCACAAGATGGTGAGCTGAGCTCCATTTTCCGTAAGTTATAGACGAAAACTATATTCAAAATCAAAAGCCCAAGGAGGGCGATGTGCATAGTCATTAGAAGATCAGTTTAATTAAACCCTCGTGTGTTGTTCATATTTCTGTGACTAAGCCAGTGTTTGTGGGTCTGGTGGACCCGCAGCATTTTTGTGTTTTAAATTCAGCACAATCAAACAATTTTACATTAAAATACTTAACAGATGTTTACTTCATCCTAATTACAAGCAAAATAAACAGCATATTTGGTTAATATTTTCTTTTCTCCTTTGTTAGATGACATTGATTTTAAAAAAAGTGCTACTCGTTTTTTGTTTGTTTAATAAAATGCAATTTTAAGAAAAGAAAATCAATTATAGTCAAGATATTAGTAGAAAAAAAGATCCTCAAAATTTTTATCCTCAAATTTACTAATGAAAGAAAGTTTTTTGTCACAACTAATCTCTATTTTTTTTTTAACTTCATTAGAAACTAGAACGGGCACTCGGTAGAGCGCATACCTTCGCCGACGCCACTGAATCCCTCGCCACAGGATCGGGTATATAATTCTGCACATTTTGGCGTTGGATTCATGCCGATCGGATAAAAATTGACCGAGATATGGCCGAAAGTCGATTTTGACCTTTTGGTGGCCTTGACCTTGACCTTTGACCCGATCACTCCCAAAATCTAATCGAGTGATCCTCAGGTCATGCCAAATCAACCCACCAAATTTTATGAAATTCCGTTTGGTACTTTTTGAGTTATTCGATACACATACACACAGACAGACACACAAACAAATAAATACACGGGGATCAAAACATTACCTTCGTCAGCGAAGTCGCTGGCGAAGGTAATTAAACCCATTCAGTTCGGTTTACACAACACAAGCTGAACACATACAGTAACCATGACAGTCAAAACAACACATCATCCCCATTGAACACATTGCCTTTCCATGCCAGGCTACACAATACATAGGCAGAGTTTTACTGTATGTGAGTGTGTGTGTGTGTGTGTGTGTTGCATATGTACTTAACATAACATAACATAACATAACAACATGAATGGCAAGAACAGGCCTTTCAGCCCAACTAAGCTCACCAGTTTCTTACTTCTTGCACATGATGCATGTACAGCGCCCTCAATAATTATTGGCACCCCTGGTTAAGATGTGTTAAAAGCCTTAAAATAAATAACATTTTTATTGCAGAAGCATACTCTCACTTTACTTTACTTTTCACTTACACATGTCAATGTCAATAATGGTTTTTTTAATTTAAAAACACATTTCTCTAATAAAATAGAATGTTACTTTAATAGCCCAGGAGCACTGAAGTAACAAATTACAAACATATGTATTTAAAACAAATTTAAACCACCAGTCAATGCTTTTTTTGTTTTACAACTGCTGTTACCAAATGAGAGTGCGCCCTCATTGTAAAACATGAATGGAAAACACTAGGCAGGGCATGTTTGGATGGTCCGTGGAGCTGCCCAGTTAGTCCTACCCACACCAGACGTTTGTGTGTTCTAGATAGGGCCTTTGTACACCCTTCCAGTGAGTTTGGTCGAAATTGATCCTGTATTGACCAATTTAGAGACCGATTTTAGAGACATTTGCAGGTCCATAAACCTCAATTTTTTGTATCAGGTTAACAGGACCTGCACACGTTGGTCTGTAAATCGATCAATACTGGACAAATTAGCATGCAATTTACTGGAAGGGGGTACAGATTGACAATCTAGGTTCAATCTAGAAACACACAAACTTCTGGTGTGGGTAGGACTAACTGGCCAGCTCCATGGACCATCCAAACACACCCCGCCTGTTCTCCATTCATTTTTTACAATGAGAGTGTACTCTCATTTGCTAACAGCAGTTGAAACATTAATAGCTGTCTATTGATTCATTTTGAGAAAACAATACAACAATAGTAAAATAATCTACACTTGCTTCTTTACACTATCCAAGTTTCATGTTTTTGGTGTTTGCTCCATAAAGAGAAAGTTAAATATGGCTGAAATGATTGGGGGTTGGATACTCTGTGCATCCCCAATGATGTTTGCAGAATGAAAGTGCCATGATAGTGAAATGAGAGAGGGAAGGCACCCCTCACCCCAGGGATTGGACGATAGGCTGAAGGTATTCTTCCTCAATAGCATGCAGTTTATGCCTGTATAAGGAAACGAAGAAGAAACTTTGCTATTCTCATGCACAAATACAAATAAAATAAAGATAAATTAAAAATAAAAACTATAATTGTACTAATTGTGGTCAAAAAATCATATTTAATCTTTCCTTAGGGACCATTTGGAGGTTTTTGTCACCACCGTCAGACTGTATGTCACCACCGTCAGACAGAAAGTCTGCAGGCCTTCTGCAACCCTTCTGCAGGTGCTTCCTCAGTGCTTGTCGCCATTTTCCTCACAGTTTTTTTTTTTTTTAGCCTGCCTGACTCTTTCTATCGATGGTTATCCAACGTTTCATACACCAATCAGAACGGGATAATTAACATATGGAAAATTGTCAAATTGGCAAACTATTTGGCAATCTATCTTTCAATCTAATGTGAAATGAATCATTGCAAAACACATTGCATGAACTATTGCCTGAATTCCTGCTCACATTATTGCATAAATTATAGCATAAGATATTCCATACAATATTGCTTACTTTATTACAATAATTATTTCAAATTAATTGTGATATTGTTTTGAATAAAACGTGGAATAATATATTGTGTTTTTAACAACAAATTTACTGATAAATGAATGTATTGACCAATAGATTGACATTTAAAATGAAAGATATTTTGATCGATAAAATTAAAGATATGTCACAAATAATCCTCCTTAATTTGTGACATCCTGTCAGCTATACATGAGTTTTGCTGAAATTTTGAAATCTGACCTTGTTGTGCTCACTCATGAGGAGAAACTAGGAGTGCAAGATGATGCAGAGTGAGCAGTGTGAAATAACATTAAAATCTGACATTGTTGTGGGTCAAAGCCAGACCAGATCGGAGGCAGGCTAAGATCGTTGATGACATGGTTGTGTATTTTGCCAGCTAGCCTGGTATGCGAGGCATGTGGATGTCAACAAAAGGGAAAACATAGTCTTATGGACTCAAAACAGATACTGATTGCAAGTTTGCTGCTGTGTGTGTTTATTTGTGTAGCAAGTTCACATCACACTATTGGAACATTTTGGAAGTGTGTGTGCTTTGAAGAAGTATGATGTACTGATTTTATGTGAATTTGACAGTACATTAGAGATCAAGATGTCTTCAGAAAGCTTGGAAAAAATTAAGGAACAGCGAACAGCTGCTCGTGGTTGGATGACACGCAGCCAGAACCAACTATCCTCCTTGCAAAGGACACTGTTGAAAAGATTAAGCTTGAGGATGCAATGGAGGAATTCAATGTTCCTTTGGGAAAATTGGACAGCATTCAGGAAGAGCTGGAGTTGGAGGTGAGCGAGGATGAGATATCGTCTGAGATAGAGGCAGCAGTTGAATTTCGTGAAGCAGCCAGGAGTTTGCTCATTAGTGCTGCTAAATGTTTAGCAGAGATGTTAAAAAATAAGTTGCGTACCCATCACCCTTCCGTAGTGAAATGAGTAGAGCTTCAGCTTCTGCGAATGTGAGGTTGCCACAAATTGATCTTCCGAAGTTTACAGGTGTGCTAACTGAGTGGCAAACTTATTGGGACCAGTTTTAAGCTCTAGTGGGCGACTCTGATTTGCCAACCATTAGTAAATTCTCTTATCTGCAGGCCTCTCTGGAGGGAGAGGCTAGGTCAGTGATTGCTGGTTTAGCGGTAACCGCTAGGAACTACCCTGTTGGGTGTAGAATGCTTGAGGAGCGTTTTGGTAAACGAGAGCGAATCATATTCGCACACATTCAGGGACTTCTGAATGTAACCCTACCTGCTATGACAGGGAAAAACCCCGGTGCCACAGTCGCAGCACTTTGGCGTCTCCAAGATGAGTTACTTAAGCACGTTAGGAGTTTGGAGGCAATTGGGGTGGATGGATCGAAGTATGGCATATTTTTGACCCCTGTCATTTTGTCGCGTCTGCCCGCAGAAATCTGTTTAGAATGGTCCAGAGAGGGTGGTGGTCATGAAAGTGATTTGTCATGGCTATTAGATTTCCTTCATAGGGAAATAGAACGTAGGGATCGTTCAGAGTCCTTCAAGGTGTCAGTGTTTGGTGTCAGTAGAACAGTAGAACAGGTGAAAGAAGAGAGACGACCAAAGAGGTCTACTGCCTCTGCACTGCAGTCAGTGTCAAAAAACCCATGTGTGTTCTGTGGGAAGGGGGGACATGTACCCGAACGTTGTTGACACATTCAGAAACAAACCGTGAAACAGAGACAAGACAAGATTCGTGCCCTTGGACTGTGTTACAGGTGCCTTGGAAAGGGGCATTTTTCTAAGGGTTGTTTGGCAACTGTAAGGGGAAGCACCATGTTGTGTGTTGTAATAAAGTTGTTGGTGCTGGTGATAAACCTGCCAAGAAACAGGTCATAACAAACTCTGACATTAAGTCTACTGACTCAAAAAATGAACTTGAACCTGTGTCAGTTAATAATGTTGGCATATCTTTTTCCACTGCTGGCATGTCTTGTTCAAATAAGCAGGTATGTACTGTATAGCAGACTGCTAAGGTCCTTGTTATTGGTCAGAATGGTCATGTTGAGGCAACAGCCATGTTTGATTCAGGGTCAGACCATTCTTATGTATCGAGTTCTCTTGTACAGAGGGTAAAACCTGACTGGGTCGAGTCTAAACAGATGTCCTACACAGCCTTTGGGGATAAAAAGCCTAAATCAAGTTGTCACAATGTGCTTGATTTAGAATTGTTGGGAATGAATCAGTGTAACCAGGTGAAGCTCAGAGCAGTTGAAGTAGAGAATATTCGTGCACCTATGTTCAGGCCTGAGCTTCCGTTTTCAGTAATAAATTCACTGGGCAATCTCAATTTGGCTAAAAATTTTAGTAATAAAAATGATTTGGTTGTGGACATACTGATTGGACTTGACTCATACTGGAGTTTCATGAAAGGTGATGTAAAACGTTTGTCTCAAGGGATTGTAGCCCAAGAAACTGTATTTGGGTGGGTTATCTCTGGGTCAAATTCAAGTGATAAACACCCATGTTCTGTATCTCACCAGCTACTTTGTTTGGACAATCTGTCTGAAACAAGACTCAGGTCTTTTTGGGAGTTAGACACCTTGGGTATTAGTGCTAAAGAACTTAATGTGGGGTTGGTGGACCCGGTTCTCAAGAATTTTAATGAGACAGTCAGATTTGTAGACAAACGTTATGAGGTTGCACTACCTTGGAAAGAGAACCCCCCCTAAGTCAAAGTTGTTGAATAATAAACCGCTTGCTAAGACCCGCCTTGACAAACTGACACATAAATTCAAGTCTGATCCCCAGTTAGAGCCTCATTATACTTAGTTTCTATCAGACTTAAAAAAGTGAGGAATTATCGGTGAAGTCAGTCAGGAAGACGACGAGACTTGTGGACCAGTGTACTATCTACCGCACCGCCCGGTAGTTAAGGAAAGCAGTGAAACGACCAAAGTAAGACCCGTTTGATGCTAGTGCCCCTGGAATTAGCGGGATTAGTTTGAATGACTGCATGGAAGTAGGTCCTTCCTTAATTCCCAGTCTAGTGGAGATATTATTGAGGTTCAGGCGCTGGCCTGTAGCGTTATCTGCTGGTATTACAAAAGCTTTCTTGCAAATTTTTGTACGTCTAGAGGACCAGGATGTTCATCGATTCCTTTGGAATTTAGATGGTGGGGAGCGTGTCATGAAAATTGTTAGAGTCCCATTTGGAAACACCTCAAGTCCATTTTTGCTCAGTGCTACAGTCAGATATCATCTGGCCAAGTACCCTCAGTCTAGAGCTATAACTGAGTTACAAGACAATTTGTACATAGATGACTGGCTGACTGGGGCTAACACTGAGGAGGAGGTTTGTGAGATGTACAGGGAGGCTAGTACTGTGTTACTTGAAGCCAGTTTTCCCCTAGCTAAATGTCATACCAACAATGACTCTGTTTCAGGTATGTTGTTCAAGGAGCTGGGACTCAAATATTCAGAGTCTCAGAGTGTAAAGATTCTGGGTCTCAAGTGGTTGACAGATGTAGATTGTTTTGCTTTTGAGTGTTTACAGATCCCGTTAGATATTGTCACAACCAAGCGAGAAGTACTCAGTTTCTTGGCCAGACTGTTTGATCCTCTAGGATTTATTGCATCCTATGTAGTAGAAGCCAAGATTTTAATACAGGAAATCTGGCGGTAAGGTTTGAGTTGGGATACCCCGGTTCCATGTGAATTACATAGTCGCTTTTTGTCATGGATACAAGGCTTTGATATATTGAGAACATGGCGAATTCCCAGGAGTTACAATACTCGGCCATGGTCCCATACAAGGGATTTGGAGCTTGTGTGTTTTGGAGATGCAGCGGAGAAAGCGTACGGTGCAGTGATCTGTGTTCGTATACCCTCTGACAATCAGTATTGTGTGTCATTGGTGTTCGCTAAGGCAAGGGTGGCTCCCCTCAAAAGGGTGTCATTGCCCACATTAGATCTACTGGGTGCATTACAAGCAGCGAGACTGTTTGTTTTCGTAAGAGAGGCCCTTAGACTTCCGGAGGTGAAATATCACTGCTTTACTGATTCATCCATTGTTTTGCACTGGACTCAGGGTGACCCTTGTAAGTGGAATTATTTGTGGCCAACAGAGTTTCAGAGATACAGGAGCTTTCAAGTCCTTCCCATTGGTCTAATTATCCTGGCCAGGAGAACCCTGCAGACCGGTTGACTCGCGGTGTTGGTGCTGAAACTCTAGTGAACTCTGAATTGTGGTTACATGGGCCCCCCTGGCTTAGTGACAGTGATTTGAGTGACTACATAACTGAGGTCCAGGCTGAAGACAGTGTTTTATTGGAAAGAGAGAGTGAGAAGAACTCTGAAGTCAATATTGTTACTGAAAACCCAGCTCCCAGGGGAGTATTTCCCATTGTTAGGTGGGGCAAATTTATCAAGGCCCTTTGAATAGTGGGGTGGGTGCTGAGGTTCCTGCATAACGTCAAGAATCCACATGACTATAATACTGGTCATTTATCGTTTGAGGACATTTCTGAGGCTAAACTTCAACTGTTCAGGGATGTACAGTTAGTGAATTATCACACGGAGATTCAAGCCCTGAAACATGGTCAGTCTATTTCAAAGAGTTCTCCTTTGACAAGGTTAGGTCCATTTATTGGAGATGATGGGTTACACCCTGTTATATTGCCAAAATGTTACTTGACTAAATTGTTAGTCATTTTTCAGCAGCAGGTTATGAAACATGCAGGAGTAAACACTGTTATGTTCTCTTAGGAGTACGTACTGGATATTAGGGGTGAGACGTTTGATCAAAACTGTAAAGCGGGAATGTATATCCTGCCAAAGGGTTGATTCGCAAGCATGTAATCAGTCAGCTACTCCTTTGCCCAGTTCTCGAGTTAAAATGGCACCGCCCTTTATAGTTGTTGGATTAGATTTTGCTGGTCCTGTTTATTGTGCTGATTACCCAGGCCACAAATTCTATGTATTGCTAATAACATATGCTGTAATTAGGGCTATCCACCTAGAGTTAACAGAGTCCTTAAAGGTTGGGGACTTCATACTTGCTTTTCGACGCTTTGTTGCTAGGAGAGGTTTGCCTAAGATTGTATATTCAGATAATGCGAAAACCTTTCAGTTGGGTGAGAATGTATTGTTGCAGACATATGGTACTGTATCTCCCAGATGGAGATTTATTGTTCCCCGCTCCCCATGGTGGGGTGGTTTCTGGGAACGCCTAGTGCGTTCTGTGAAAAGTGCTCTCAAGAAGTCCATTGGACATAAGACTATCACAAAAACTGAACGTGAAACTTCATTGTATGAAGTGGAGGCTTGTGTCAACTCAAGACCTCTGACTTTTGTGGGAGATGGCCTGGATATTACAATTCCTCTCACCCCATCTTCCTTTCTGATTGGAAAAAATGCTGGTGTACAATCTCAGATATCTGATGTAAATACCGAAAATCTCAGTGTAACTCATAAAGATTTGTCTGATAGAGAGAATTTTCGAAAGGAACTATTAGACATGTTTTGGTCTTTATGGAGCCAGGATTATCTCCGTAATTTGTCCCCAGTTGGAAGCCAGTTCGGCTCAAGGGGTTCAGTAAAGGAGGGATCTTTGGTCTTAATCAGAGAAGACAATGTACCAAGAATCCAGTGGCCCATGGGTATTGTGTTCAGGGCTTACCCTGGAAGGGATGGTATGATAAGGAGTGTCCAAGTGAGGACCTCAAAGGGTGTTGTAAACCGTCCAATCCAGAGGCTTCATGACATGGAAGTTAGTTGTTGTGACGATGTAAGTGATAATCCTGACTCCAGCCCTGTTCAAGATGCATTACAAAATGTAAAATCTGTTGATTTGGTTGACCAAAACGCAAACACTAGTACTAAACCCCGAAAAACTTGTTCTGGTTGAGTAGTCAAGCCTGTCCAGAAATTAGATTTGTAAGTCATGATATGGACTACTGTTTGATTACCATGCATATATGTAACTGACATATTTAGTGTTGTTCTCCCACCAGTAGCCATTATAGAAAATCTGATTTAATTTGTGTTTCTCCTAAGATTTCTGTAGATTGTATTAGATAATTCAATGAGGGAGAATGTTGAGAATTCTTGTTGAAATGTAATAAGATGCCACCTGGTGGCCTCAGAATTCTTTTACAAAGCAGTATGGAGCTGCCATCTGGTGGCCTAATTGAGAAATAAACTTTACTCAAGCCGTCTTGAATCATAACCTGCTGGTAGTTGTTTTTTTTTTGTTTGTTTGTTTGTTTGTTTTTTGCATGTGGAAATATCCAGGGATATTGGGTTAGTTTCTGTTAGTGCGGATTGTTTTTGCGAACTATCAGGTGCAGGGCCGGATTAACACAGTGCTATGCCCCAGTGTGACCAATCATGAAATGCCCCCTCCCGCAAAAAAGTTACTTAACATGGCTCATAGAACACAGCAATGGACCGCTCCTCTCTTTGATAATACTAGCGTTTCATTTATTAACAACTTAACTGGCATGCAGCAATAATGACCGCTAAAGCACCAGCTGAACAAGCCTTCAAAAGAAGATTGCCAATGGTGATAATAATAACGGTGCCTTCAAGGACAGTGTGACAACCCTGTTGTCTTCAGCGACAGTGCCCAAAATCTTAATTATGAGTACTTTCCATCCAGTCGTTAAAATGGCACTTAATTGGGTATTGAAATTTATGGGAACAAAGGCCACACATTTACACTAAATACAAAGAACTGAGATTTTATGGCAGAGGGTTTTTAAACGGGAAAGGCTTAGTGGAGTGCACTATTGTCTGTTTCTGTGACCGTGCAAACGTTCTCCGTCCCCGAGTTCAGCTGATGCCGTCAGCCCACCTGCGACCATGTTACGCGCTGCTGCATCTGCCTCATTAGCATTAGCCTCTAACGTACATGGCCAACTTCTGTAACGTAAGCACCTGCTGCTAGCGCTGGAGGAACGGAATTGACGGGCGGAACAGTTGCCTCCCTACCGACAGCTTCTTTGCCACGAGTAATGATAAAAATGCTAGATATTTCTGGTACATTCGGTAGCGTGGATATCTTTCATACTTTAAGTGGCGGAATTCTTGCTCAGCTTGCAACACTGATCTGAGACCAGTTTGGCCTTTCTGTGACTTTGGCAGGGCAATTCCAAATCGCAGTTTTTTTATTAGCTCACCTGACGAAGTCAGACGAGCTTATGCCATGGGCCTGTTTGCTGTTTGTCCGTCGCTCGTCGCTGCTGTAGTGAGAGGGCGGATCGCCGTCTCCCTGTGTCTGCTTAGAGGGGAGGGGCATTTGAGTGTTGATGACAGTCACCTGTGCTTGGCGTGCAGAGAGGGGCACGCTGGATGAGAAGTGGAGAGAAAAACAGCGTGTGCCATGTAAGACTGGTCTGACTTTCTCCTGTGGCGGCGGCACTGGGACGGGAGGGTGCTGCTCGCAACTTTAAGTGTTGCCGGCAGTGAAGATAGTTGAGTCGGGGAGTTGTTCCTGTAGTAGGAGAGGCTTCCTGAAGGCAGAGAGGGACTGGGGTTTACAGTGCCGCTGTCTGTTTGTAATTACGATCTGGGCGTGTGTTTTAAAGTCTTCCGCTTCTGTATCTTTTCTGATGTTGGCTGTATAAAATGAATGGGACTGACTTTTGTCGATGAAGGGATCGCCAGGATTGTGTTACGAGATGAGTTACTGGAGCCATTTGTATTAAAGTGAATCTTTGGCTTCATTGTCCGCACCCCACGGGAGGGTGTTGTCGCCAGAGCGGGCGAGTAGAGAATATTTGTAATATTTTAATGTTGTTCATCTTGTTATGGTGTATTTTGTATTGCGCAATTTTTAAATGGATCTTAGTAAGCGGATACTCTGCCGGGGGGGTCTCTTATCAAGAGACTACACAATAACCAAGAATACGATACCGCACTCCAGGGTGCCAGGCTCAATGCTCACGCCTGCTCGCTCCAGAAGGACAACCGAGAATGAGCTATGCGTCCATTTTTTAAGCAGGTAGAGTGGGCGTGGATAATGAGTGAAACTGGCCGTCAAATTTGTGACAGTTTAATGTTTGAATGCAGACAATTGAATGGGGGTCCATACTTGAGGGCCTGTGGTTCCTGCAAATGAAGTAGTTTGTAAAAAGTACCTCTTGCTTACTAAGGTCATGTGTCGTAGTATAAACTCCGTGAATATGAAAAGATTTGGTGCAGAACTTATTTAATTAATGGCCATCAAATTGGGAACTATTGTGATGTGTGAATGGAGAGGACTGATTGGGGTACCATGTTTGAGAGCCTGCAATTCCTGTAAATCAAAACGTTTGTGAAAATAACAATTCCTGACCATGCTACATGCACTGTAATATAAATTGACTTAATATGAAGAGATTCTATGATGGAATTATGAAAAAAATGGGCATCAATGTCGGAACTGTTGCAGTTTGCGAAAGGAGATGATTGAATGTGGGGCCACGTTTCAGGGTCTGTAATTCCTGAAAATCAAAAACTTTTAGAAAAATAACACTTGCTTGCCGCACTACATCTTTTCTATTATAATAAAAACTGAATATAGATATTGAGTGTTTCCCACACGTTCATTTACTCGTGGCGGCCCGCCACGAATAAATTTTGACTGCCACGATTACATCTCTCGGCTTTTGACTCGACCTCGCCTTCGGACTGTTTGCTTTGTGAATGTCGCGTGTCGTTACAATTCTGCCGCATTGGGCGGCGGTATGCATTGTAACGCCGCCTATAAATATTAAGACGCAGAAGAAGAAGTCGTGGTGGGCCTATAAGTCAGTGGAGCTCAGTGTAGCTCCACTTCTCCATGCGTCTGCAGCTAGACCCTTCTCGTCATGCTGCCACTGCTTGCGCCGCTGGTGCACCTACCTCTTACATGTGATGAGAGCTGATTTTCTGATTGGTTTATTGCATGTTCGGCCGAAACTCGCTGGTGAATCTCTATATCTAAATATACTTGTATATCTAGTAAAAATTAAATACAAGCTATTATTCATATCTTTTATTACTATGTAATTATTAAATAAATGGCCATCGAATTTTGTTATTCTTGCAATGTACGCATGTAGACAGTTGAATGGGGGTGTTTTTTGAACGCCTGTACTTTCCGCAAGTCAAGAAGTTTGTGAAACATTACACCTCCTTTACATGCTTCATGTATTCTTGTACAAGCACATTGAAAACGAAAAGATTCCATCGCGGAATTATTAAAGAAATGGCCATCAAATTAGGCACTTTGCAGTGTGAGAATGAAGACAATGGAATGGGTGACCTTGAATTAAATTGAATGGATGACTGTGTTTTAGTACCAATAATTTGTCAAGGCTTGCATACAATATTACTTATAATCTTTTATGTCAAGTGTCAGCCTAATGTACTGGAAATTTGTGAATCAGTGTGCATCACCTGAAGTAATTTGTACTGCCTTGATTGGAAAAAAAAAAAATGCGTTGGCTTGAACTTGCCTTACTCGGTCCTGCGGCACACCAACATTTGATGGTTTTTGTTACAAACACATTTGTAATTGTATGTTTTCACCAAACTATTCATTTGTCTGCTTCGGTGTATTTACCCTCTTAACCTTCCCCTTCATCAGGAATATCCATGTATGGCTTGCAAAATAAAATAACCTTGAGCATATTGTTTAATTTTCTCTTATGCAAATTATTTCAAGTTATTTAATCTTACAGATGAAATAAGTCAATGATAGAATTAGGTATCTACAACTTAAGTACCTGAACAAAAGTGTTTTATTTATTTAAAAATTATTTTCTTGACCTAAACGTAAACATGAAAGAAAATAGATTGGACTAATTTGCTCGTCCAATAAATGGTTAGTTTTTGCGACCATATGTTCATAATTTCACCAATGAAGACCCCACCAATTCTCCGTTTTGATGTTACCTTTTTTCCTTTTGCTTTAAGTAAAACATTATTTCAGTTACATGCAATTGTTTGTCATCTGGATTAACAGCAGCTCACCAAAATCTCACATTTTAATCTGCGCAAAATGTGAACTATTTTTTGAAAAAAGAAAAATAAGAATATTTTTCAAACCACATTATGGAAGTTGTTCACGATTTTTTTTTTACCCGTAAAAAATACACGCATTCTTTCATTGAATAAGCCTCGGTATTTCTCTCAACAATCCGATTTTTGACAGCAATAGAATCACGTGACCGTTGTGCCGCGCTGTCCGCTGTAATTGCGCATAAAATTTTTAGCGGTGATAGTTTGACCGTCATTTTGCGAATTGGTGATAGCTTGACCGCAGCACTAAAAGCCTGTGGGTAGGCTTCGAAAGCCGGCGTTTACCGCGATTATGAAAGCTACTGAAACCACGTAAACATACAGTTTCACCTGTAACAATGAGGATGCAGTATTTTAGCAAGATCCACTCTTAGGCTGCTTATGGTAACAAGCAACACTGTGTAACAAAACTGAATGAAAATTTACATTTAGGCTAATTTAGGCAGTTCACTTGACTTACTTGTCGAGGAGAAAGCTGGCAACTTCAACGTCCCTTTGAAAATCTTTCTTCTTCTGCGTTTGGTACTATTTGTCCCTTGCCGACGGCAACAGTTTCAAGACGGCTGACTGTCATGGCGCTCCCCTACCAGCTTACCCGTCCAATGTAGAAACAAGTCTAAAATTCTTCATTTACGAGAATATATCATTATTAGCAGAGGTCATAATACACCAATGATGACATATATATATGAATGCAGACAGATTTTGGCAAATAAAAAAATGTAGATGTTACACATGGTGCCTTTTAAGAAGAGCATGACCCAATGTGCCAAACAACAGCAGACATTCGCATCCACTTAAGAATGCCGAAACCCCCGACTGCACACAGAAACCCAATCATCTCCAATTTGCCATTAAACCTTCTACCCAAAAGCATGAAAATATCAAATGGCCCAAATTATTCTGAAGACACAGTAGTCTAAAGGGGTAACAGAAAAGCAAACCAGGCTTATGTAAACATTCCCTCAACTTGCACTTCATTCCCTGATCCCGAAAAGATAGAATTGAAACTTGTGCCTGGTTTCTACGGTCCAAGGCCTATTTGGGGATATGTTGATCCCTTAGCAACGGTCTCTATGCAGTAAATTCTAACTTTCCCTGTACCAGCGAGGTAGAAAACACTGCATTACTTACTGATTGTAGATGGCGCCTGATGGAGCCAACCGGATCGCATCAACCAGGATCACTCAGACGTGGAGATTCACACACCAGCCAGCACAATGCGGAACATCTCGGAACGCGTCAGAAAACAGAACCATGCACTCCCGAATATAAGCTTCGCCAGTATGGTACGCAAGCCATTATGCCGCAGAATGCAAAGGTTCTCAGAATGGCATATTACGGTATAATACTCGAAAATATCACATCGGGTCGTCACCAGCTGTAAAACCCCACAAAACAATACCAAAATACGGGCATTGCCGAGGGCTGAAGGTTTCACGTGTTCTTTTTGGCTAGCGTCAATTTAAGCAACTTCCTGGCTGGTGTGAGTCACAATAAAATGGATATTTTTCTCCGTCCAAAGACGGGACACAAAAACACAACAGTTACAATTAATCTGACTCCATAATACATTTAGAATACGGAATTTAGTTAAATCCTCGTTAAATATCTGACTCCAAATTAAAATTACAATTGATAGTTTGGGGACAGCAAGCATGAATCTCGAGGCAGCTACGCCATCAGACTCGTCTGTGAAAACCCTTGCTACTCAAACGCCCCCAGGGTAATAATGCCGCCGCCGGATCTTAGTTCGGTGATAGTTCTAGAGGTTGGAGAAATCACCATGATCGCAGCATCTAGGCATTAACAAAGTAGCACTGAGCATAAACCTAGGTTTGTGATATGTTTATGTACACCGGAGGGTCCCTTAAGAAGGTTAATCAAATACCGGCTTCTCAGCCCTGGGGTATTCTTGAGATAGAATCTTCAGGACCTGTACTACATAAAACCTTTAGGGATAGACCGTAATTTGAAATCCAACTTAAAACCCATCACTACCTACATCATCAGCTAGCTCGTCTGGAATGGTAAGAAATTGCCCCCTAAGTACCGATTGTAACATGGTTTGAAAGAATGTACAAGTGTTAAGAGTCAGGGAGACCTCGCAAGCTGAAAGGAATAACAATTTAATCACCAGGTAGGCACAAACCTAGATCGAACAAATCAATGTTAAGCCAATTACAAGTTAAACACAATTTAGAGAGAGAGAATAAATTCATACCTGGAAATGGAGGCCCACCACGCGGAGCGAGGCCGCACCACGTGCCTGGGGAGAACTCTGATGTCATCCCTCCCCGCCCACCTAGATCCGCTACTTGCGCACCGACCCAGGCACGCGGAGAGAGCCAGCATGCGATTCTCCATAATCAAAAGACTACTCACCCCTTCCGCACGCGGGGAGATCGAAATACGATTCTCCCCCAATGGCTAGAATCTATTGGTTTTAAGCCCAAAACCACACCTTTGACCAGGGGGGTAGAATTTGGATTCTCCACCATTTGGAGGGTATAATAAACTTCCTAGCAGAGAGAGGAGAGCAAAATCTGACCAGTTTTCAGGAGTTTCCCAGAGAGAATGAACCATAATTTCAATGGAAATGAAACATGCGCCATGCAACACCTTGGATTCCCCCGAGAATATCAAACATGATAGGAATATGTACTAATATGATGCAGTTGTCATGAAAAAGTTGCCCATCCTAGTGGGAAGGTCATAAAAGTTTTACTGCTGGCTCTGGATCGAGCTTATCCGCCATTTGTTCAGATACTTTGCCTGTAAAAGTGGTATTTGAGCGCAGATAGTTATGCCATTTCCAAAAAAAAAGGGAGTCAGATACTAGCGAAATTAGCCTGTATCTCAACAATAAATGCCGTCTATTGACATGTTTGGTTACGGTACGTGTTTTTGAGGGTCCATAGATTTTGTGAATCCATGGTTATTCGCACTCTCTTGTTCAAGACCGCGTAGCCATTCGCATGTTCTCGGCCTGTCCCAGAGCAGTCGGGAACGGGGAGTCGAAGACGTTCATGGAGGTCGTACAACGGTTCACTTTTTTAATCCGTTCTTCCCCAGTGTTTGAGTCGTCTTGTTTAAATTCTTGAAACATTTCTTTGAAAAAGTGCCAGCTAACGTCTGAAAAGGCCCTAACAGCTGCAAGAATCAGTGAAACGAGACATTCAGATAAAGTTTTGCATGTACTTAAGCCATGTTCCAGGTAATTGCAATAGAAAAACATCCATCATGCTAAATGCACACACACACACGTCAGAACCAGGAAGACATGAGCAAAAGTACATAAACGGTAGGCAAAAAGTCGTAGTCGATGAACAAAGCGAATTATATACATAGGGCATCCAAACACAGAAATCTTGGTCATACAAAAATGGGTCAAAATCCAAAAAGACAAAACAGTACAAAAAGGGCAATGGCAAGAATAGTAGTCGGACAAACCAGTAGAAAAACAGTGCTCAGTTGCATACATGGCGCTCTGCACAAAGAAATATTGATCAACATTCTGACAAGGGGCTGGCTGTGAAAAGACTGCTTAAATAGACGGGAGGAAAGTCACATGCTATGCAGGGAGCAGGTGAGCTGGATCAGACTAATTACAACAGGAGAATCACATGAGGCAAACCCTAAATTGGCAAAATCCAAGACATTGACGGGAATCACACAGTCAGCCTATGACATTTCAACAGCCCCGGTGAAGGAGGTCTAAGTGCACAGATAACGAGTGCAGGAAAGTAATTATGCACAAACGCAGGAAGACGGGTACAGCTGAGCAAGAGGTGGGGAGTTGAACAGGGCGATTGCTGAGAGGGAATTAGTATAAATTAGTAGCGGTGCAACTTTGCAGATTTAACTAGAGTGCTCGTTAGTAAGTTAGTAATCTATATACAAGGATTAGTTGTGTTAGTAGACTATGATACAAAATACAACTAGTTTTGTTTGTAATCAGAACAGTAAGATGAAGGAAGTAAAGGAGAATGGAAGTAATATATTCAACACCGGAATTCATTTAAATCACCCGAAGTAAGTGAGCACACAGACAGGGAAGACGGACTGAACCAACTAGATCACAAGACGGGGGAGACAAGTGCAATGGAACAGAGAAATGGAGTGAACAAAAAACCTGAGTATTACAATAACCAAAAAGAATATATAAAAGGCAAAATCATGAACACCGAACATGAACATAAACTTGACCAAAAACCGTAACCATGACAGAATGAGGATATACTTTTTTCTTGTAAGATTCTCTAGGGGAGCCAATGATTGAACATTTTCTGAAAAACACATTTTCCACTATCATTTTCTTTAAAGTCAAGGTGATATTTTTGTTAATATTTTGAACTAAATATCAGCAGGATTTACAACAACCACATTTTCTCATGGCCTTTTAATTTAATATTTTCAAATGGTGTCAAAATCATTCAAAGGCTCTGTAGCTGAATAAACCCTATGAGTAGTTGCTTCTGGTGTCCTTATGGGGAACCACATCAAGTATCTGGCTCCAGCGCATGTGCTCTGCTCTGCTGAATAGAAACTCAAACACTAATGTAGGAGGTAATTCTGGGCGTATTTCCCAAAACTGGTGTAGTTTGTTGGATAGGTAGTTGGATGATCATGCTAATTGAGCAAAATGTGGAACAATACTTTTCACCTCAGTTCATGTTCCAGTTTTATGAGGCCTCTGCATTTGAATTGATACCCTTATCAAGCTTTTTGCCAGTAAGCCTGCATTGAAAATTAGGGCCCTGGAAAGTATCGTTACACTTAGCACGTCATTTCTAGGTGCTGGTTGTGCTTTGCTTTACCTGCGATACCATACTGACCTCTGAGCCCAGTAAAATTTCAGTTACATTTACATTCTGTCTTCTGACCCTCCCCCAACCTCCTCTGCATTAGAATCGTATGATGGTGCAGCGCAGCGCGATCCTGCCCCTCCTTTCCTGGGCTGGTAGTTCGCTCCCCCTGCTGCTCGGCCTGTGTCTGGTCTCTGGGACGGGGGCTCGTGTTGGGAGGATCCTGGTGTACCCAGTGGATGGCAGCCACTGGCTCAACATGAATGTGCTCCTGCGGCAGTTGCATCAACGGGGGCACTTCCTGACTGTCATCCGCTCCTCCACCAGCTGGTACATCCCCAGAAACGCCCCTCACTTCTCCTCCATCACCGTGCCCCTCCCGCAAGCTTGCAGCCTGGAAGACCCCCAGTACATGGCCGACTTCCTGCAGAGGAGCCTCGCGCTAAGGCATGGCTCCATACTGGCCTTTGCAGCCCTGCAGCAAGAGACCATCTCCATGCTTGCCGAGGCCCACAAGCACAGTGCCCAGATGGTGCGACTCATCCTGGAGAACGCCACACTGGTGGAGGAGCTGAGAGGAGCTCGTTACGATCTCATGCTCACCGACCCTGGCCTCGCAGGAGGGGCAGTGCTGGGACGCTACCTGGCGCTTCCTACTGTATTTAATGTCCGCTGGATCACCAACGCTGAGGGACACTTTGCAATCGCACCCTCACCCCTCTCCTACGTTCCCACAATTGGGTCCTTGGTCACTGACCGCATGAGCTTTGCCAACAAGCTGAAAAACCTGCTGCATTATGGGATCGGAGTGTACGTTGACCTGGCGATCACCAGGCCTTTCTACCAGAGTGTTTGCGAGGAGTTCCTGGGTCCTGACACCAATGTTTATGAGATCATCCAAGGAGCTGACCTTTGGCTGATGAGGGTGGATTTTGTTTTCGAGTTTCCGCGCCCCACCATGCCTAACGTGGTGTACATGGGTGGATTCCAGTGTCGCCCCGCCCAGCCGCTGCCCCCAGAGCTGGAGGATTTTGTGCAGAGCTCCGGGGTGCATGGGGTGGTGCTCATGTCACTGGGCTCCCTGCTCAGTGACCTTGACTCCCACATTTCAGAGGTCATCGCCTCAGCCTTTGCCCGCCTGCCTCAGAAGGTGCTGTGGAGGCATTTGGGGCCCCGGCCTTCTACCCTGGGGAACAACACCCTGCTGCTGGACTGGCTGCCGCAAAATGACCTGCTGGGCCACCCCAAGACCCGCGCGTTCGTCACACATGGGGGCACCAACAGCTTGTATGAGGCCATCTACCATGGTGTCCCTGTGCTGGGCCTACCACTCCTCTTTGACCAGCCAGATAACATAGTGCGGATCGAGGCACGGGGCGCGGGGTTAGCATTGGATGTGACAACGCTGACGGTGGACTCCCTGACCCAGGCCCTGCGAGACATCCTGGACGAGCAGAAGCCCTACAGGGAGAACATGCGCAGGCTATCTCGACTGCATCGTGACCGGCCCCTAGAACCCCTAGACAGCGCCATCTTCTGGATAGAGTTTGTCATGAGGCATGGGGGAGCAGTGCACCTGCGCACTGAGTCTTACAAGATGCCCTGGTACGCCTACCACAGCCTGGATGTTCTGGCCTTGCTGCTGGGCTCAGCTGCTGCTCTTCTGCTGCTCATTGGCGCCACCTGCAGGTGTTTATGTCACAGACTCTGTAGGACCAGGAAGGTCAAACTGCATTGAGCTAAAAAGGGTGACATTGCTGCTTGAAGTCTGACAGGCTCCTGCTTATTACATTCTACGTTGCCATCCCAAACTCCAACCACTAGGTGGAAGCATTGTGATGTCAGTCAAACTCTGATCTCATATGGACCTAGAAAGGAAATGGTCCCAAAATGTCATGTATTCCTCTGATTACCAAAGGGACTGAAGCCTCTAGGGCAGTGGTGGGGAATGAGGCTCATATCTGTTCCAGATTTACTTCTGACTTTTAATTATATAATTATATAACTAACCAAAGTTTAAATGAAATCTAACTTTTTCAGCATATTTCTTGAAGAGCCGTTGAATGACAACAACTGACTGTTGTAATGTCCCTAAATGAAGCATTTTACTTTGATCAGATCCATGAGCAACTCATGCTGACTTGTAGTGTCTATATGATGAATTAGCCAGGATAATTAGTGGTTACAAAATCTTGCCTGCCCTGTACACTGGTCCTCTGGGACAGGTATTTCCCACCCCTGTTATAAAACCTCTGGTGCCAAAAAACAAATTTCCACTTTGAAGTTTGTTGAAAATGATGAATTAACATTTTTGCAGTACTTGTCACTAAAATTTTATCACTCTGGGTGTTTAACTTCCCTGTGACTGATGATCGTAATTCTGAGCCAGACTGATGTGTGTGTGTGTGTGTGGGTCTCAAACTGAACTCCGGGAGCGCTGCTGTGTCTGCTACTGCTCACTCACTCACTCACTCACTGATTGGCTCAGGAGTCCGCAAACCTTGTTTATGGGCCAGAGTTAGCTACCAATCCAAAGAAAATCCCTGAAACCCTTTGACTCTGTGGTTCTTGAGGACGGGAGTTTCAGATTTCTGTTCTAGTGACCTGGCAGCTACCTTGTGCCTCAAAGCTGCTCACATTTGGAAATGTGCGATCAGTAAATACATGTCTTATTCATCACGATGTGATTCTCCTGTGGGCTGAGACTTATGATATCACATCAGCACCTTCTCCTTAGCAACTGAAGTGAAGAGAGTTTAGGTTCCAGTCAAGAAATGGAATGTCAAACATATTAATGAGTTTCTTTTTGACAGTACATTTTGGGTTTTGTTCACCCCGCAATAGTACGTGCAGGAATATTCACACAGAAAGTCTCTCTTGGTCAGAACAGGTAAAATAAATAAATAAATGAAAATAAACAATAAAATTAGGAAAGCGTTTAGGCAGCTATCACTGAAGGCAAAAGTGGATAGAGGGCTGGTCCCAGCTTTCATGCCAGCTTCTGACCTTTAAAACTCAATTACCTTAATTGGCCAACTCACATTTTTTGGCCTCCTGAATTAAAAAAAAAAAATTCCTGTGGTGGCTCCCCAAACATGTGAAAACAGAAGAAATCTGGATTGGGCATGTTCTCTTTGCACAGCACTGTATGCGTACAGGCTGAAAGTTACTTGCCCAATTTCCTGGAGCCTGAAAATTGGGAATCTTTATTGCAGAAAAAAATGCATTTTGGGATAACGGGGCAGGAATGGAACTAACACTGATCTCTGATGGAAACTATGTCTGTATTTTTTGATACTTTTAGTTTTATTGATCAATTGACACTTCACCAGTGACAGCTTCTCTGGCGAAGATGAAGAAAAAATGCCTCTAAACCGGAGATAAGTTTTGACCTGTTTCATTCACTTTGCTCTGTTACCACGTTTTACTATGACAGTCCACTGGCAGGTAAATACACTGCGTCTTTCTGAGTGTGATGTAAGGAAGATACAAAAATAAACTTACTTCAGAAAAGTAGGCTTAGCTATTTTATTCACTTCAGATGGTTTATGAAAAAATGTAACTGTTTTATTTATGTATTAGCTCTTGGTATATCCTGCAATGCGATCAAACTAACCTGAGCATTTAAATTTTAACAATTATTAGCGACGTATCCTCAATTCTGAATAACTTTGTGCTTCACCATTGAAAAACACTTCCAATTTAGGCACTGCTGAAATCATTTATTTTTTTTAAACAATATAACTCAAATTGTCATTTAATTTCGGTTTACCTCTAACATTTCAGTGACCGATTGCACAAAGCACCTTAACCACATAAAGCCTACAGACTCATATGGGTTTGTCAAGTGCATCTTCCAAACTCAAACCCGTGGGAATTCAGGCCCATTTCAACTTCTCGTGAAGATCCCACAGTGTAAGGGTTGTGCTTCCTGCTCAGTTCAGGTGTGCGCTGAACAGCAAGTTGAGGACTGGACTCGGGTGCAAGGATGGACTTGTTAGTATTTAATTTGTCTACTGCGCAGCAGAAGGCATGAATGAAGCAATACAAAACAAACAGGAATCAAGGTTCCTTCATAAATACTATTGACAGTCCAGACTCGGTGCATCAGCGGCAGTATATGTGTTAAAAATAGAAAACAAACTGGAATCGAACCAAAGGTCATGTACAGTGGAACGATCTCTCTGATAACCTGAGAACAGTCCTTACGCGTGCTGTTGTATTGTAATGTGCTGTTTTATTGTTTTCATATTACTGGGCAAATGTAATTTACATTTTCTGCTTTCAGTTTGAGCCTTAATTTAATGCACCGACCCAACTTTTTATGCATTGGGGTTGTAATATTACCCCTTAAGTTTCTAATCTGGAGTTGGGGGGTCATCTTGCTTCAGTAGTTGGGTAGCTATATATAAGATGTCCCTTTGCATGGTTTTGCGTTGTAACAACCAAATTTTATACTCTGATCATTCATTGTCCCTACAAGCGCATGATGTTCTTTGCATTAACAATCAGCGCATGATAAGGCCTAAACATGATTCATCCACCGTGACAGTAGAATGGCTAGACAGCCCCACTGCACCGTTATCAAGTGCCGAGAGGTGCAGTTTAATCCTGATTGTCGCTCTATCCCGGCTGTCACTACAGTCAACGCCATCCCCTCCCTCCAGCTGTGTATCAGTATTTTCAGGTCCCCATGAAGAAATTGAGCTATTTTAGGGTTAGGGGGTAAGGTTAGGGTTGGGATAAGGTTAGGGTTAGGTTAAGGTTAGGGTAAGTGTAGCAACTCTTGTCACTGTTAATACAACAATTCCATTATGTAGCTACTGGACCAGTATCAAGGTTCGAGGAGAGTGGTGAAATAATCTAGAAATGACAAGATTAGAGGCAGGGATTTTATATAAAATAAGCCAGCAGTTTACTAAAGAAGAATAAATTATCAATAGATCAATAAAAATGTAGAAAAATAAATGAAATAAATATAAACAATAAATATTCTCAAATACTTTCTTTTCAATCTTTTCTTATGTTAAAAAGTTCAAATATCTAATTGGTGTGTTCTGGTTTGATTGCTCTATTATTTTAAGATGTTTTATATATATATATACGTACACACACAGCACCCTCCATAATTATTGGCACCCCTGGTTTGGTTACGATGTGCTAAAAGCCTTGAAATAAATTCAATTTTTATTGCAGAACCATACTCTCATACTGAAAATTGTGGGAAAATGTAACCTTCAACTCAAGTGAATTTTAAGGGGAAAAACATCCCTGAATAAGAAATACATAGTTTTCATAAAATCATCTGTTCCCCAATTATTGGCACCCCTAACAATTCCTAGGAATTAAATATAATTGAAGTATTTCTGTCATTTCTGCAGTAGTTGACAAAGTTGATCAGAGTATCTTGGAACATTTAATTAGTAAATCATCACTTCCTGTTTGCCTGGGGTATAAATATAACGTGACACAGTGGCTATTTCTCTTATCCACTCTTCAACATGGGAAAGACAAAGGAACACACCATTCAAATAAGGCAAATGTGTGTCGATCTTTACAAGTCAGGCAATGGCTACAGGAAAATAGCCACTCGCCTGCACCTGCCCATATCTACTGTCAGAGGAATCATGAAGAAGTTTAAAACAACTGGGACAGAGGTAAACAAGCCTGGACGAAGACGCAAGGTTATTTTGCCACCACGCACAGTGAGGAGGATGGTAAGAGAAATAAAAAGTTTGCCAAAGCTCACTGTTAAAGAATTGCAACAAATGGTAGCATCTTGGTTTCACAAAGTCTCCAAAACAACCACCAGGCGCGATCTACATGCCAACAAGCTGTTTGGGAGGCATGCACGGAAAAAACCTTTTCTCACTCTCAATCATAAACGCAAACATCTGGAGTTCGCTAAGCGGTACTGGGACCGTGTGCTATGGTCAGATGAGACCAAGATAAAGGTTCTTGGCAACAAACACTCTAAGTGGGTCTGGCAGAACACTAAAGATGAGTATGCAGAAAAGCACCTCATACCCACTATGAAGTATGGGGGAGGATCAATGATGCTGTCGGCCTGTTTCTCTTCCAGAGGCCCCGGGAACCTTGTTAAGGTGCATGGCATCATGAACGCTTTGAAATACCAGGACATTTTAAATCAAAATCTGGTGGCCTCTGCCCAAAAGCTGAAGATGGGTTGTCACTGGGTCTTTCAGCAAGATAATGACCCTAAACACGTGACCAAATCTACACAGAAATGGTTCACCAGACACAGAATCAAGCTCCTCCCATGGCCATCTCAGTCCCCAGACCTGAACCCCATTGAAAACCTGTGGAGTGAGCTGAAGAGGAGAGTGCAGAGGAGAGGACCCAGGTCCCTGGATGATTTAGAGAGATTGTGCAAAGAGGAATGGTGGAAGATCCCTCTTTCTGTATTCTCCCATCTTGTGAAACATTATAGGAGAAGATCAGGTGCTGTTTTGTTGGCAAAAGGGGGTTGTACTAAGTATTAACATCAGGGGTGCTAATAATTGTGGCACACATGATTTGAGGTAAAATAATTATTTCTTAATGTGGGATTTTTTTTCTCACTGAATAAATGCACTTGAATTAAAGGTTGGATTTCCCTCTTTTTTTCATTGTGGTCCTATAATATTTAGAAAAAAAAACTGAATTTATTAGAAGCTAAAGAACAAAGAACACATCTTAACCAGGGGTGCCAATAATTATAAAGAGCGATATATATATATATATATATATATATATATATATATATATATATATATATATATATATATATATATATATATATATATATATATATTAGATGTTAGATATTATAGGATTCTTGTTATGGTTCTGTGTTTTTGCTGCCATGATTCTGTGTTTTTTTGCCGTGTCTTTTCTTTATTCATTTTGCTTATTATACATCCCGGTTTTTCTGTTCATGCCATTTCCCTATTCATTGCACTTTTCACCCCCGTCTTGTGATCTAGTTGGTTCAGTCCGTCTCCCCAGTCAGTCTGCTCACATGCTTCGGGTGATTTCAATGGTTTCTGGTGTTTCATATTATTACTTCAATTCTCGTTTACTTCCTTCGCCTTGCTTACCTTGATTAGTAATAATACTGTAATGTGAATATAGGCCACTAGATGGCAGTATTTACCTTTTTTTTGTTAAGCTCAGACTGGAGTCATGTTTAGACATGTCCTGGACATGTCTGGGGCAAGTCTCAGAAAGTAAAAAAAAAAGAGGTCTAAATGTGGGTGGGGTCTGAAAGAGAGTATATAAGGAAAAGAATTGAGACAGTAAAGTAGTAGGAGAAATTGCAAGAAGATGACCAGACCTGCCATTCTGTTCAAGACCTGTGACGTTTTTTTTGTGGATTTCTTTGCCTGTGTTTGAGCATTTTCTTCATCCAGGACATCACCAAGCCACCCCACTAAAAAGGGACTGTAATTATTTCCGTTTTTTCTTATTTATCAATCTTGGTCTTTAGTTTGAGGTTGTTATTAGTCTTTGTCTTTGTTAAAAATTAAATGTGTTTTAGTTGTTAAAACTGTGTTTGTCATCCCTTGCTGTTGCTGTTGTGTTATAAATGTAATAACAAATTGGGGCCATAACAAATTGGGGGCTCAAGGTCCGGGATAGACCATTGTGTGAGTAATTTATTGAAAATCTAACATTCCAAATTGTGAAATTGTTTTTGTGAATTTTCCTAGATATATATTGACAACAGCAATGGATGATTTCTTGGCATCACCAACCGTAGGGGTTTTGAAGTCTTTTAAAAAGACAGAACTGCTAGAAATTTGCAGACAGTTGGAGCTGACAGAGGTAAAACCAGCCATGCGAAAAGCAAGACTGGCTAGAGAGATAGTTGAATATTACATTGATGAAAATGTGTTTGCACCAGGAGATCTGGAACAGTTTCCAGTGGAAAATCCAAATATAGAAATGGAACTTAAATTAAAAATGCTAGAGATTGAAAGGGAGGAAAGAGAAAAAGAAAGGGAGGAAAAAGAGAAAGAAAGGGAAGAAAGAGTAAAAGAAAGGGAGGAAAAAGAGAAACAAAGAGAATTTGAGAGGGAAGAAAAAGAAAAACAAAGGCAGTTTGAGTTAGAAAAATTAGCAAGAGAAGAAAAACAAAGAGAATTTGAGAGAGAGAAAGAGGAAAGAGCAGAAAGAGAGAGACAGAGACAGAGAGATTTTGAATTAGAAGACTCCAAATGGAGAAACTAAAAATTAAAATTGAAACTAAAAATAAATTTTGTGCCAGCCAGGAGGTAAAATTGGTGCCTCCATTTTCGGAAAAGGATGTTGACAACTATTTCCAGTGTTTTGAAAAGGTAGCAGAGAGTTGCCAGTGGCCAAAGGAACACTGGCCTCTGATGTTGCAAACTGTCCTCAAGGGTAAAGCTCAACAAGCCTATTCGGCTTTGTCTGCAGATGATTCCTCTGATTATGAGGTTGTCAAAAAGGTTATTTTGAGAGCTTATGAGTTGGTTCCAGAGGCTTACCGACAGAAATTCAGAGGTCTGAAGAAATCTGAAAATCAGACTTATGTTGAATTTGCTAATGAGAAGCAGGTTTGCTTTGAGCGCTGGGGTACTTCTATGGAGGTCAAGGATGATTTCAACTCACTAAAAGAGATGGTGTTAGTTGAAGAATTCAAGAACTGTGTTAAGGATGATGTTAAGACCTACCTTAATGAGAAGCAAGCACTGAACTTGCAATCAGCTGCCAAATTTGCAGATGAATATGTTCTCACTCATAAGTCCAAATTTCAGTCTAGCAGTAACAATAAATGGTCCCAATTTCAGAAAAAGGGTTACGGTGATACCCAAGATTCCTCACCCAAAGACAAAGACAAATCTGGTGATGGTGCTCAGAAATCCAGTAACAGGTCTGATCAAAGTGTGAAAGCTGACAGTGACAGAAGTGGTCTAGTTTGCAGATATTGCAAGAAATCTGGTCATGTTACAACTAACTGTTGGTTCCTTAAAGCTAAGAAAGAAAAAGAAAAGGATACCAAACCAAATGCCTTTGTGAAAACAAGGTTAGAAACCCCTGTAGTAGATGACCGATCTGCTAAATTACCTGCTTCTTGTGGGGCTAAAAAGCCTGATACAGCTGACTTCGTGAGGGAGGAATTTCTTCCATTTGTGTCAGAGGGATTTGTGGCTCTGAATGAGCATACTACTCCTGTCCCCATATATATCCTAAGGGATACCGGAGCTTCTCAGTCACTTTTGTTGATGGACTCCTTGGAGTTACGTGATGAGACCGCTTCAGGGGATTTCATACTTGTACAAGGTATTGAAGGGAGGACTGTATCTGTACCCCTGCGCTCTATATTCTTGAAGTCAGATTTAGTTACAGGACAGGTAAAGGTGGGACTTATGTCAAGTCTACCTATAAAGGGTGTTTCTCTGTTGCTAGGCAATGACCTGGCTGGGGGCAAAGTAGTTCCCCCTGTACATCTTACTTCACAGCCGAGCACTGAAGATGGGGATGAGGACCCATCTCTGTATCCTTCTTGCGCAGTGACTCGTGCTATGGCCAAGAAGGCTAAAGAAGAAGATGATGTGGTGCCGTCCAGTACATTGAATAGTCAGGACTCAGGTGGTTCGCCTCATGACTCTGATTGGCCTACTATGGTTTCTCCGTTTGAGGACTTATCAGATACTTTTATCAGTTCTCTATTCAGCCAGCCGGATGGGTCTGGTGATTCTGATGTGTCTGGAGACTTGTCTCTGTCCAGAAAGCGGTTGATTGAGGAGCAAACTAATGATCCTGAAATTTGTGTACTAAAGAGGAGAGCCCTTCCTGAAAAAGAAATAGATGCAGTTCCAGTTGGGTATTATCTCAAGGATGGTGTGTTGATGCGGAAGTGGCGCCCTCCTGATATCCCTGCCAATGCAGATTGGGCAGTGGTCAGGCAAATTGTTGTTCCGAAGGTCTATAGGAATGAGATCTTAACAATGGCTCATAGTTTACCTTTAGGAGGTCATCTTGGTGTTAACAAGACTGTTGATAAGATCATGAAACACTTCTTTTGGCCTGGGCTTCGGAAAGACGTTTCCAACTTTTGCAAAACCTGTCACACTTGTCAGGTAGTTGGAAAACACCAGTTAGACCCACCTGTAGCTCCATTGCAGCCTATCCCAGCATTTGGGGAGCCATTCTCTAGGGTCATTGTTGATTGCGTTGGTCCATTACCCAAGACTAGATCTGGAAATCAGTACTTGTTGACAATCATGTGTGCATCTACCAGATTCCCCGAAGCCATACCTCTACGTAACATCAAGGCAACTGCAATCTCGAAGGCTTTGATAAAGTTCTTCACGTTGTTTGGTCTTCCCAGGGAAATTCAGTCAGACCAAGGTAGCAATTTCACTTCAGGATTGTTTCAGCAGGTTGTGTATGAACTAGGTGCAAAACAGATTCTTTCTAGTGCCTATCATCCAGAAAGTCAGGGTGCCTTAGAGCGGTTTCATTCCACTCTCAAGACAATGATGAGGACTTATTGTTATGACCATGAGAAAGACTGGGATGAAGGGGTTCATTTGCTGTTGTTTGCAGCTAGAGAAGCAGTGCAGGAGTCTACTGGATTCAGTCCATTTGAGCTAGTGTTTGGTCATGAAGTGAGAGGACCTTTGCTATTATTGAGTGAACAATGGCAAGAGGAAGAGCCGCAAATCAGTCTGTTAGACTATGTTAGCAAGTTTAAGGAAAGATTGCGTGCAGCTTGTGACCTTGCCAAAGAGAACTTGAAATCAAGTCAGGGAAAAATGAAAACTTGGTATGATCATAAGGCTAGAAGCCGTGAGTTTAAACCAGGAGACAAGGTCCTTGTGTTGTTTCCCTTGCAGTCCAATCCATTGCAGGCTAGATTTCATGGTCCATATGAAATTCTGACAAAACTCAATGATCTCAATTACATTGTGAAGACTCCAGATAGGAGAAAACCAAAACAATTGTGTCATATTAACATGCTAAAGCCTTATCATGACAGAAATGCTAGGGTTGCAGCTGTCACTTCAGATTCTCCAATGGTCGAAACGTGTGAAGATGAGGGGGAGTTTCAAGATGATGAACCAAGAATTAAAGCTGAAGTTCTTTCATGTAAATTGTCAAACACTGAAGTGTTGCAAAATCTTGATGTAAAACTCCAGCACTTAGAACCCTCACAGAGAGATCAGTTTGAAAGGTTGATCAAGAAATATGAGGATTTGTCTCCTGATGTTCCAAAGAGAGTTACTATAGCCTCTCATGATGTAGATGTTGGTGATGCCAAACCAATAAAACAGCATCCATACCGGATGAATCCTGAAAAGAGAAAGATTGCTGAGAAAGAGGTTGAGTACATGTTAAAACATGATATTATCAGACCCTCCAACTCCGATTGGAGTTCACCCTGTGTGCTAGTTCCAAAACCTGATGGAAGTACTAGATTCTGTACAGATTATCGCAAAGTCAATGCTGTAACTAGAACTGATGTGTTTCCAATACCTAGGATTGATGATTGTATTGATAGTGTAGGGCAAGCAAAGTTTCTGACCAAGATTGATTTATTGAAGGGTTATTGGTGTGTGCCTTTAACTGAGAGGGCCAAGAGCATCTCTGCTTTTGCCACACCATCTGGATTGTACCAGTATGAAGTCCTACTCTTTGGCATGAAAAATGCCCCAGCCACGTTCCAAAGGATGATACAGTCTACAATCGCCGGATTGCCACACACGGGTGCGTACATCGATGACCTGATCACATGGAGTGACTCCTGGGAAGAACATCTAAAAGATGTAGAGACGTTGTTCCAGCGCCTGACCCAGGCTAACCTGACTGTTAACCTGAACAAGAGTGACTTTGGTTGTGCTACTGTCACCTATCTTGGCTACGTCATAGGCCAGGGTAAGGTGGCACCCATAAATGCTAAAGTCCAAGCCATCATGGACTTTCCAGTTCCTGACAACAAAAAAGCTTTGCGCCGCTTCCTTGGAATGATCGGGTACTACCGCAAGTTCTGCAAGAACTTTGCTGAGATTGCTCTCAGTCTAACTAACCAACTGAAGAAAGGCGTAAAGTTCACCTGGGATGATGCATGCCAGAGAGCCTTCGATAGCCTGAAGTCTCTGCTGTGTCACTTCCCTGTGCTCAAATCTCCTGACTTCAACAAACCGTTCTCCATCGCGGTCGATGCTAGCGACCAAGCTTGTGGATCTGTGCTCCTACAGAGAAGTGACTCTGATGACATTGAGCATCCCGTGGCATACTTCTCCAGGAAGTTCAATCGCCACCAAAGGAACTATTCCACAATAGAGAAGGAACTGTTGGCTCTGGTCCTTTCTTTACAACACTTTGAGGTTTATGTTTGTACAGGACAAAAGCCAATGATTGTGTACACTGACCACAATCCGTTAATGTTTTTGAGTAAGATGAAAAACAAGAATCGGAGATTGTTGAATTGGAGTTTGATTTTACAGGAGTTTGACTTGGAAATTAAGCATGTGAAGGGTACAGACAATGTAATTGCTGATTGCTTATCCCGTGTTTGAATGTGTATGATATGTATATATAGACAAGTGTTCACTTTACCATTTTGTATTGAAAAGAAAAATTTTGCCTTTATGAATCAAAATTTTTCCCTTTTGGAATGGAGGTGTAATGTGAATATAGGCCACTAGATGGCAGTATTTACCTTTTTTTGTAAAGCTCAGACTGGAGTCATGTTTAGACATGTCCTGGACATGTCTGGGGCAAGTCTCAGAAAGTAAAAAAAAAAGAGGTCTAAATGTGGGTGGGGTCTGCAAAAGAGTATATAAGGAAAAGAATTGAGACAGTAAAGTAGTAGGAGAAATTGCAAGAAGATGACCAGACCTGCCATTCTGTTCAAGACCTGTGACGTTTTTTTTGTGGATTTCTTTGCCTGTGTTTGAGCATTTTCTTCATCCAGGACATCACCAAGCCACCCCACTAAAAAGGGACTGTAATTATTTCTGTTTTTTCTTATTTATCAATCTTGGTCTTTAGTTTGAGGTTGTTATTAGTCTTTGTCTTTGTTAAAAATTAAATGTGTTTTAGTTGTTAAAACTGTGTTTGTCATCCCTTGCTGTTGCTGTTGTGTTATAAATGTAATAACAAATTGGGGCCATAACAATACTAACATTTATATTTTGTTTCATAGTTTACTAACCTAAATAATCCATGTACATATTACTAATTAACTAATGAGCACTTGGGTTAATTTGTAAAGTTGCGCCGCCACTAATTATTACTAATTCAATCTCAGCAATTGCCCTGTTCTAGTCTCCGCCTCTTGCTTTACTTTCTCTGCATCTTCCTTCGTTTCCGTGAGATCTCTCACACGTGCTTAATTGCTATCCTGCACTCTTTATCTGTGCACTTAGAACTCCTTGACCGAGCTGTTTATCTGGTTGTCTGCGTGGATCCTGTCCGTGTCTTGGCTTTTGCCAATTATTTGTGGTTAAGGACTTCACCATGGGTGCTTTCCTCTGTAATTAATTCTTATCCAGTTCACCTGTTCCTACATAGCATGTGACTTCCCTCTTGCCTATTTAAAGTCTTCACTGCAGTTTGTTCTCAGTCAGAACGTTGATCAATTTTCACTTGTGCAGAGCTCCTTGTTTTATGCCTTTTGTTTTTTGCTTCTCCTGCGACTGACTTTGTCCGACCTTGAGATTTCCCTGCCCCTGCTGTTCTTGTTTGTGTCTGTTTGGATTTCGACCCATTTCTGTAGGACCACCATTCCTGTTTTTGACGCCCTGTGTATGACCCTCCCTTCTGGATTCTGATTACGATTTTGGATTACTGTTCATGTACCGCTGCACATCTGCCTCTCTGGTTCTGACCCCTGCCTGTTATTTTGACTTCGCTTTTTGGATTCTGTTTTTGGCTGGCAATTCCTGTGTCTTCTGGTCCCGACCTATTTTGCAATTAAAGGCTTTCGATTTTTTTAAAATTCTGTTCTCACGAGTGGTTCCTGAACGCGCCGTCACAATTCTATATATTAGATTTTAGACCGGTCTTTTATGTTCTTATTAATAGCTTATCTGGAATAAATTGTGTAATTTAGTTTCCAGCTATTTAATTTGTGTGTGTGTGTGGTGTGTTTTTTTTTTTTTTTCTGTCTCTTTCTTTGAGTTAACTCTTTCTTTCCGGTGAATACAGGTGGGTATTTTTAGATGGTGATTATTTCATTACACAGGTTTTCTTGACAGGTAACCCATTAAAAGAAAATTAAATACAAATGCAGTACATACGTTCAGAATGTGCTCATTAATAATCAGTTCAATCTCATCAATGAGATTTCAATAATTTAAATGTCTTTAAATATCACTCAGTTCAGTTCCGTTGTTCAATCCGATCCAGTTTAGTTCAGTGCGTTTTGTTCAAACCATGCGGGTTAGGGTCCAGTTGTGGTGTTCCACTTCGATCAGGTTACAGTTCTTGTGGTAGGCTCGCCATTAGATCCAATCCGGGCAACACACCTGGCCTGTACGATGGCCATAACAACACAGGAAATAAATAAAACGTCTTTTCAAACGTAAGAAATGGGTTTCTCTCTCAATATAAGCTACATGGTGATGGCAGGGGAATAACTATTTCACTCGCCACTGAGTGTGTTGCCATGGTTACTTGATAAAGTCGGACAAGAGGTTACAATCATTCAACATAAAATAAATGATCATTCAACATAAAGTAATCAAACAAAATGTGAAACTACAGGGATTATGCAGGTAAAGGCAACACTTTCTGACAACAAAACATATAAATACAGGTACTACCCAGAAAATGACAATATTCTCAAAAAGTTCATGTAATTCAACTTTAAAGGAGAAACCTACATATCAAATATTATTGACAAATAACATGTTATGGTTCTGCCCCGTCTGCTTTTGTGCTTGTACGTTTTCCCCCCGTCCCTCTCTTGATTTGTTTTTCAGCTCCATTCCTGCGGTCTGACCATTGATTCCCTTCTGCCCTGACTCATGTGATGTCATGTGACAGCCTTCAGCATGCCTGAGTCTCGTTGTCCAATCACGTTTCCTCTTTCGGTTTCGGCTTTGGTATTTCATTCAGTGCTTCCAGCAGAGCTTAATTCTGTGTCTCGTTAAACTCTGAGTGAATGCATTCTCTGATAGGGTCATTACTAACCCGTACTAACCAGCACTTATTTCAGGGTGTATATTTGTATATATTTTGTCACGTAGTATTGACCTAGTTAACTCATTAGCGAGTGCGAGTGTTTCTAGATTTAATAAATTCCTTCCTCTCTTGTGGTGCTTTTTGCTTGTCACGTTTGGATTACCTCAATCTAAACTTTCTAGTTTGATTGTCTCAGCGTCTTGTCTCGAGTCATTATTGTTAACCCGGTCCTCGTGAATTTGTTCATTAATCCCATGTGTTTCTGTTTCCATCTGAGATTGCCTTCCGTATCCCCGCCTCCTCCCGTATCCCCGCCTCCTCCCGTATCCCCGCCTCCTCCCGTATCCTCGCCTCCTCCCGTATCCCCGCCTCCTCTTGTATCCCCGCCTCCTCCCGTATCCCCGCCTCCTCTTGTATCCCCGCCTCCTCCCGTATCCCCACCTCCTCCCGTATCCCCGCCTCCTCCCGTGCGTATATCAGTGGGGAAGAGGAAGAGGATGGGACTATCAGATGGGACTTGGTTTTGGTTTCCTGAGTTTTTACTTTGTTTTTCCCGAGCCGCGTGTTTCCCGAGCCGCGTGTTTGCCACGCCCACATTTTGTCTGCCCTTTGTCTAAGTCCCCCAGTGTTCCTGCCAGTTTAGTTAGTTCCAGTTTTTGTTTTTCAGTCTAGCCACTCGAGGAGTGAGTACTTCTGTTCCCCCTGCCTTGGGCAGTGTACCGTAGTTCTCCCAGCTGTTCAGTGCATGCGCTCGGTGTTTTGTTTCTGGTCTGTCTGCCATCTTTTCCCTCGTGTTGTGTTTAAATAAACACTTTCGATCCTGCATTGGGTGTCCACCTGACCTCTCCTTAACATAACAAGCAAATCAATATATTTCAAGCTTTTATTTGTTTCGATTTTGCTGATTAGGACTTACAGCTTAAGAGAACCTCCAATTAAACAAACTCAGAAAATTTGAATATTACATGAAATTGATTTACAAAAAAAGGATTTTAAATACAAAAATGTCAGGCCTCTGAAAGGACAGTCTGCATCTGTACTTAGTACTTGGTTGGGGCCCCTTTTGCACGAATGACTGCTTTAATCCGGCGTGGCATGGATGCTGCCAGCCTGTGGCATTTCTCAGGTGTTATCGAAGACCAGCATGCTCGAATCACGGCCTTGAACTCTTCTTTCTTGTTTGGTCTCTTGTCGTTCACCTTTTCTCTTGACAATTTCCCATAGATTTTCTATGGAATTCAGATCAGGTGAGTTTGCGGGCCAATCAAGCACAGTAATCCCATTGTTGTTGAATCAGGATTTGGTACTTTTGGCATTGTGGGCAGGTGCCAAGTCCTGCTGGAAGATGAAGTCTGCATTCCCATAAAGCTGGTCCGCTGAAGCAAGCATGAAGTGCTCTAAAACAGTGTTCCCCAACCCTCTCCTGGAGTACCACCTGTCCTGCATGCTTTAGATCTCTCCCTGCTCCAGCACAGGTGATTCAAATGATCAGGTTGTCATCAATCAGCTTTAGGGGGTGATTAACAAGCTGATCGTTTGAATCACCTGTGCTGGAGCAGGGAGAGATCTAAAGCATGCAGGACAGGTGGGCCTCCAGGATAGGGCTAGGGAACACTGCTCTAAAATGTCCTGGTAGATGGCTGTGTTTACTCTGGACTTGAGAAAGCACAGGGGACCAACACCAGCAGCTGGCATGGCTCCCCAAGTCATCAGAGACTGGGGAAACTTAACACTGGACTTCATGCATTTTCCGTCGTGCGCCTCTCCAGTCTTCCTCCAGACTCTGGGACCTTTGTTGCCAAATGAGATGCAAAATTTGCTCTCATCAGAAAAGAGGACTTTGGACCACGGGGCAACAGACCAGTTCTTTTCTTTAGCCCAGCGAAGGCGCCTCTGGCATTTGACATTTGAAGCCCTTGTCCAGCATCCGCCTGGGTGTTGTTTCTCTTGAAGCAGCAACTCCAGCCTCAGTCCACTCCTTATGAAGTTCCCCCAAACTTCTGAATGGCCCTTTCCATCCTCTGCAGGTTGCGATCATCCCTCCTGTTTGTACACGGTTTTCTTCCACACTTCTTCCTTCCAGTTAACTTTGCATTAATGTGCTTTGAGGCAGCACTCTGAGAACACCCAGCTTCATTTGCTATCACCTTTTGTGGCTTTTCCACCCTGTGCAAGGTGTCAATGATGGTTTTCTGCTCTACTGTCAGATCAGCAGTCTTCCCCATGATTGTGAATTCTACTAAACCAAACCAGAGAGACCTCTTAAAGGCACAGGACCCTTTTGCGGGTGTTTTGGATTAGTGACCCGATTAGCATGTGTCACTTTGAGCCTACAATATTGAACCTTTTCACAATATTCTAATTTTCTGAGTTTTTGTATTGGAGGTTTTAAGCTGTAAATCATAATCATCAAAATTACAACAAACAAATGCTTGAGATATGTCACTTTGCATGTAATGAGTCTATAAAATATAGTTTTACCTTTTATGTTGAATTGCCAGAATAAAAAGACTTTTACACAATGTTCTAATTTTCCGAATAGTACCTGTACATATAGATTGTGTTGCAATGGGTTTGGTTGACCATGTACATCGCTAGCTTGCTACAGTGTAACACGTTCATTCAAAGTTAGACAGAAGAAATATAGAGCACTAGTATAATAGAGGTGTAGGGACCTCTGAATTTCAGACTGCTGGGTAGAGTTAGGGCGATACAGACTGGATTCCGGTCAGAGAATCAATGAGAGGGATTCTTCATTTTAGCAGCTTTATTCACCCATGGGCCTTCTTATTAAGAAAGTGGGGGCATGAGAATATGGATGTGTTTGTGTGGTCTACAGGAAACACAAAAGGAAAAACATTACAGTACCTGAATGTATCATGATAACAATGTATGCAAGTAAATTAAATGACATAAATTCTCATCTTCACAGTATCATTAGCTGCTATTTTAGTTTAACTGAAGAACACAGGTTCACAATAATCAAAGGCTACAAACAGTAGCATGCAGTGTAATATTTGTAACACATTGGCTCTTGGAAGAGAGCATTAACATCAATACTCTTTCATCAATGGAATAATTGATAGTATGAAGTATGAACAAGGTGCATAACTTCATAATTAACATAAACACATAGGCAATTTTCACTGCTAAGTTACACATATGCGGTCATTTACGTTGACAGCAACCTAGCCGAACTAGCCGCTAAATGACGAACAAACTGCTAAATTAATACTGCCGTTAAACCAGGAGCTCCCTACACACATGGTGATTCCAGCGAAATGATAACTAACAATCACCAACACTAACATAACAATCGCTATAAGTACTTACATTGTACTCATTTACGCACAATAATTGCAATCACAGCAGAGCGACGAAATTCTGACGGTTTCCTCAAAGCTCAGGCAGTACTAAACAAGAAGCACAGCACGAATGCGTGCGAGGAGTGACGTCATCACCTGATCCGCGCAGCATGACCAACAGGCTTTCTCACAACTAGCGGCCCCAGAGGCTCCCGCCGTTATGATAAACAAAATGTCAGGATGGAGCCCGATACCATTGCTCCCGTGCCACTCGGGTGGCGGGAGCTAATTAAGAGCCTGTAACTGAAAATGTTGATAAGATAAAGTAAATTGTTGAAGTTTCTGGTGATATTTTTAGGCCAGTGACCTTTAAAAAATAGGTCAAGGTCACATTTAGGCATGTCATTTGTAGGCCTTTATGAGGTGCATGTCCAGTAAAAATTAGGAGCCTGTCACTGAAATGGTTGATGTGATACAGCAAAATGTTGAAGTTTTTGGTGATATTTTGAGGCCAGTGACCTTGAAAAAATTAGCCAAGGTCCCCTTTAGGCATGTCATTTGTAGGGCTTTGAGAGATGCATGTCCAGAAAAAAATTAGGAGCCTGTTAATGAAATCGTTGATGAGACAAAGCAAAATGTGTTGATGGGCGCACGGACGCACCGCAGGGACGGAGATCAACACCATAGGGGCGGGAGCTAACAAGGTGAAAACTCACCAAAACACTTTCATGAATCGCCACTTGGGTGTAGTAGAGTAGATTCTCGGTTTAGATGATTTTTCTTAAAGATGTTTGTATTTTTGTTAGATCCTGTGCTGATTGATTTCGAGTAGTTTCGGTCTTTTCCGTTGGCATTCTGAGCCATGCTTGCTCGCATTTTCGGTTTACAAAGTAGCTCGCCACTTTTGAGGAGTCTTAAAGAGACAGTAGTATTTTAAATGAAAGGTAAATGTCAACTTTTAAAACTTTACTTCAGCGATATGAAATTATCAGTTGGGAGGGTTTTTGGCATGAAATAGCAAGTAAAATTACATATTTATGGTTATTTAAGGCTATTTATCTATGACAATATAGGAACACTCCTGTATGGCTGTGTGTGAATGTTTGGTGGTGGTCGGAGGGGCCGTAGGCGCATACTAGCAGCCACGCTTCCATCAGCCTGCCCCGGGGCAGCTGTGGCTACAAAAACATAGTTTACCACCATCAGAGCGTGAATGTGTGAGTGAATGAATAATGTATCGATTGTGAAGCGTCACTGAGTGCCCAGAAAAGCGCTATATAAAACTGATGCTGTGAGGTACAATTCAAGAACCACTCACGAGAGACATAAATCCAAAAAACATATGCCTTTAATGGGATCCGATTCAAAGCCAAAAGACACAGGAATTGCCAAAATCCGTGTCGACTCCACAGGCAGGAGTCAGAACCAGTAAAACAGATGGGCAGAGGTACAAAAACGATAGGCAAAAAGACGTAGTCGATGAACAAAGCCAAGGGCAAAAGACGTAGTCGATGAACAAAGCCAAGGGTCATACACAGGGCATCCAAACACAGAAATCGTGGTCATACAAAAATGGGTCGAAATCCAGAAAGATTAAAAAAAAAATACAAAAAGGGCAATGGCAAGAATCGAAGTCGGACTGTCCAGTAGAAGAGAAACAATACTCGATGGCATACGAGGCACTCTGCACAAAGAAATATTGATTAACTTTCTGACTAGAGCTGTGAGTGAAATGACTGCTTAAATACACGTAGGGGAAGTCACATGCTACAAAGGGGATGCAGTTGAATTGGATCAGACTAATTGCAAAGGAATGAACACGAAGAAGTTCCTGATTTTAAGAAATTGGCAAAAGCCAAAATGCAGACAGGGATCACAGAGACAGCCTACTGACAAACATACGGCTCCGGTTAGGGAGTTCTACCGTGCAAAGAGTGAGAGGCAGAACAGTGATTAGCCAGGTGCAGATGTTACGGCCCCAATTTGTTATGACATTAACGACAGCAAAAGATGACAGACAAAAATTTTAAAACTAAAACACATTTAATTAAACAAAGGCAACTAACAACAAACTGCTCTACTCTACCGACCAAGATTGATTATACACAAAAACAGAAATATTTACAGTCCCTTTGGTGGGTTGCTTGGTGATGTCCTGGGTGAGGAAAATGCTCTAACACAGGTAAAAATCCACTAAAAGCTTCACAGGTCTTTAACAGAATGACAGGTCTGGTCACATGTATCCTTCTCCTTGCAATTTCTCCTACTACTTTACTGTCTCAATTTTACTCCTTATATTCTCTTTTGCAGACCCCACCCACCTTTTAGGCTTTTTTTCATTCCAGTCTGGGCTTAACAAAAAAAAAGGTAAATACTTCTATCTAGTGGCCTCTATTCACATTACACAGAAAATCTGCTGAAAGGCAGCAAAGTAAATTTAGTGAAGGCAAAGGGCGGAGACTAGAGCAGAGCGAGTGCTGAGAGCTCTTTAGTTAATTAGTAATGTGCAGCTATACAATCCCTAGTGCTTGTTAGTAAGTTATTACTATAAACAATGTTAGTCTTGTTTAGGAAGTTTAACTAAAACAACAAACGGTTAGTATTTAGAAAAGCAAGGTGAAGGAAGTAAGCAAGATTGGAAGGAATGTTTGAAATCCCAGAAACCATGAAATCACGTGAAAGTGTGGCACACAATACTGGGGCAGTGAGCAATCACACGACAAAAGACCAGACAGGGGGAGACTAAGTGCAATTCATGGTATGAGACAAAACATGGACAGGAATAAAACTGAGGGATTGGACTATGGGACAATATGCAGGACATGGATCAAGACATGAACAGAACAAGGAAGAATCATAACAGATGCATTATTATTCGTTTTCTATACCCGCTTATTCCTCCCTAGGGTCGCTGGAGCCTATCCCAGCTGACTATGGGCAAAGGCAGGGACCCACCCAGGACAGCTTGCCAATCCATTGCAGGGCGCACACACCATTCATATTCACTCTCACACTCCTGCCTTTGGGCAATTTAGTGTCTCCAATTAACCTGATATGCATGTCTTTGGCCTGAGAAAACCCACACAACATGGGGAGAACATGCAAACTCCACACAGAAAGGCCCCAGGCCAGATTCAAACCCACAACCTTCTTGCTGTGAGGTAACAATGCTAACCACTGTGCCACCTTGCTGCCCACACTATTATTCATTTATTTTTGTTATTTATTTATTTATTTATTTGGGTAGTCGTTAAATACTGTTACTGTAGTAGTTTTGAGGGTTAAGGTCTGGGAAAAGGGTTAGGGAATGAAAGCAAGTCTATAGAATGTCCCCACAAGACATGAAATTCCAACATATGTGTGCATGTGTGTTTGTGTGTGTGTGTGTGTGTGTGTGTGTGTGTCGAGAGAGGTGGTGAGTGAAGCCATGAGAGAGACTATTTATGGATGCAGGCTATGGAAAGAGTTCACTCACTCCTTCCACCCTATCACATTGTTGTCACTGTTTTTAGGTTTTCTAATTATGTCCAAACTTATAAACAGTACGCGGACATATTGATGTTTTGTGTTCCACTGTATGATTCAGGCGCCTCTGTTCCCTCAGTGGGTGGGAGCGTCATCCATTTCCCTGTCCTGCACAAATGATGAAATGATGTTGGTTGCGACTAAATCCGCGCCGATCCCGTCCAGCAGCATCACTTTGCCTTTGCAACTGGAGCGTGATCCCGTCTGCGCCCTCGCCCCAGATCTGGATTTGGCGACACTACAGGATTACACGTCGCTCGAATGTCTTTTTTTCTCAAAATGAGTCGAACTACGTCGTAACTCATCAATGTCAAACCTAAACTGAAAAGATTAGCCTATAGGTTTTGAATAAAATGGATTTTTCCCAAAACTCTTTTCCACTTTAGACGTTCAGTGCATTTCAGCGCGTACAAGATTTCTGGGTGAGTTGAAACCAGGCTGCTCACATCTCTCTACATTTTCAGATTCTAGACACTGTCGCTATCATACGATAAGCTATCTTTTTCGTCAGTTATTTTTTTATGATGCATTAAGGAAATAATTATTTCGTAGGCTACAGCGTAGCCTTTTGAAGTAAAATGTGGCTGAAATGGTGGCATTAATGTTTTTTCATGCTGCAGGTGAATCGTCTCTTTAGAGATCCTATAGAACACCGGTCTGATTTGACTGCTATTAAAAATCATAAATCACCACAAGTCTTGTTTAACGCCTTTTTACGCTATAAAACTCTCTTCAAGCAGTGGTTGACATGACCTACAGCAGTAAATAAACAGAAACTGAAAATGTATATCTAAACGAACATTTATTGTAAAAATAAAATAATTAAAAACGAAAAAAAAACAAGCAAATTCAAAACAGACCATACTCGCAAAAGTCTAGCACAATTTATGTTTAAGAGTTTTTCTTGGCAGCCCTAAATAATTATAGTATATTCAGAACAGTTCGTAATGGCTCACTCTGGCTTTGAGAGTCCGTGTCTGAGACCTGCAGCAATAGGATGGGATGTTAACTGCTGTAAACAGGATCGGAAGAGGCGTCCGTATTGTTGTCTGGAGGGGCCCCTTGCCCAGGTTGGCTGCCTCGAGGGTTAAAGCGCATCGCCCGTTCGTGTGCAAGAGCCTCCCGCTGGATCTACGCGCGAGCTCGTCAATTACACTACCGGCACGTGAGGATCTTCACCTGTGGAAATGACGGTGAATATTTCACACCTCTGCTCTGCGTCTCAGGGATCGCTCTCGTGCGGGGCGTGTCCATGCTGAGTCTGCTGGGCGAGAGCGCGCTGAACAGAGCGGTTAATTATTTATCCCGTCCATCCGACATAATGGCATCGTGCACATTTGAATGCGCGTGTACTGCTCCCTCCATAGTTCTCCGTTAAGTTCGGAGGGAAGGGACATCTTTATAAAATTTCAAAATTCCTCAAACTATATCCACTGACACTTCCCAAATTCCCGTCCTTCTTTATATGGAGACAGTTTTCCTATCTCTCCGCCATTTCGTGTCAAGCCCTGGCCGAAGATTCTCAATTTTGTTTGAAGTTCTAGTTCTCTGAATCTGTGATTTTCTGATGGTTTTGTGTGACCTCCAGAAGAAAAATGTTGGGATTCCGTACTTGTTGGCTCTGCCTCTCTCTCTCTCTCTCTCTCTCTCTCTCTCTCTCTCTCTCGGTGTAGTGATGATGCGGTGTCAGTGCGGGTCAAATAGCAGCTATCATCAAGTGACAATCAGAAGCTAATGGCCACTTTATTCATGCTTTCTTTCTGACCGCAGTGCATTAGTGAAAGAATCACTGACAAAATGTCTGCCTGAACTAATGTTTTAGTCTGATGTGTTTCACCTCACCAATGATCTGAACAATTTAGCTCGCTTTGAGTTACAGTTTGCCCCAGGGCCCATATGCACCACTGTCTCACTGTAACTGCAGTTTTCATACTCCCACTCCACCGGAGGTGCAGTAAGGACGGAGCGAATTGCCTCCTTTCCTACTTGAAGGAACTACTACACCATTCTGACAATCCTTGTCAAGGCCACCAGCCAAACCTTTTCTGATTCTTGTCTGTTTGCAGGGGAGGTTCCTGCTTTGTAGAGAATTTGTATGCAGCCAGGGGCTCCACTCTCTCTGTAGATGTAAAGGGCTTAGTCTCATGTGACAAAGACACAACACTTCTTATTTTCAGGTCGTCACACAGAAATGAAGACGCATTTATGAATATTATATTCAATTTATGCCAATATTTCAGCCCTATATCAATGGTCTTCACCGTTGTTCCTGAGGACCCACTGTGTCTGTTGGTTTTTGTTCCCATCACAATTGTAATCGCATGATTTTAACAAGCTGTTAATGTCTGAATTAGGTGTTTTTCATACTTAGAATTGTTAATTACTCCCTTTAGCCAAATGTTACATAGAAACATCCATGTGTCCTATGAAGAAGAAGATACCCTGGTGCGTTTATTTCAGGCCCGGCGCTAGAACTGGGAATTGGGGGGGGGGGGGGGTACAGACTCGTGCCTTTATGACAATTAGGATTGTCCTGGCTAAGTCTCAGTTATTTTCCTTTATTGATGTGTTTTCCAATTATCGTAATGGGTAACTGAAGACAGTTTCTCTCCATATGCGATCTAACAGCAATGAAATCATAGGCTATATTCAGTATAACTGAGAATTGGGGTGGACAAAACATCTGTTTTAAACAATTATTAGTCATGACCTGTTCTCTGTAATTTTCATGATTAACAGAAGGGTCACTCCGAGAGCACTCCACACTTAAAGGAGCCGTATGTAAGTTTGTGGCCAAAACTGGTACTGCAATCACATTCAAAATAGTGCAGAGCGCAGCATTCCCTCCTCCTCTCCCCCAGACGAGAGGCTGCCAGCTAGGTTGCCAGATCCAGCAAGAACGTCGACTACACGGAGTTACCTTGGCTACGTTTCACTATCACAAATGATTTGCTCTGACAGGGTTGTGTTCAGTTCAGTTCAGAAAAGATCGAGACTAATGACTAACTTTAGCAACGGTCATATTGGTCAACTTGCTCGTCATTCTTCTGTGTGGATAGCCCACTAAAGTTTCAGCTCCGATCTTCCTTTTTTTTTTCTTTTTTTTTTGGGGGGGGGGGGGGGGGGGGGGGGTGGCGATTGTCCTGCTCATGCGCGTCGCGGTTTCGCGATTGGTCCATAGATATACATATAGAACACTACATTGCTGATAGAGTGCACTCAAATGAAGCATCTATCCCAGGAGCGTATACACTGGGAAGTTAAATTTGCACGTACACTCCCATTAATTTTTGCCTACTGTAAAATCATATTTTCAAAAACACTTGCGTGCGAGTCGGGGTGATTTTGTATCGCTGAGCAGAGCAACCTTTTTTCTCCCTAAATATGTGCTTTTTTGGGGGGGTGGAAAATGGCACACTTAATAAAGGGAAGATCGAAATGTGACACGGAGTCAATGTTCAAGTGCGAGCAGAAAAGTTCAGTTAAGGTGACCGATACTTTTAATGACCGTCTGATAAGATAATTGCCTGGCAGTTTTCGCCGTTATAAGCAACGTCGATTAATGTCCGTATACGTTATCAAATTATTCTCGGGTTTCTTCACTTCATTGCACCCTGATTGAGCATATGCCGTTGACCGAATTGTTCATACTGAATCATATGGCTAATGCCAACGTTGTTAAAAGGAAGCGCAAGTTAACTCTGGCTACTCCTTTACGAAGCGTCATCTTTGCCCCTGTCCCATTATAGCACTGCTCTCAAAAAATAATCACTGCACAGCATGTATTGAGGGGATCAAGAAAGGTTTTTTTCTCTTGATTTCTAACAACTAAGCCTTTCTCTCTTCCCTGTCTTTTAGAACTCTGTATAAACAGATAAAGCGACTTGTCCATTGTTTTAAATATTATGCAGGTAAGGAATATTATCTTTGAATGTGAAAGATTGTTCATTTTATTGACTGCTTAGTCAATGCAGTCCCCGCGACGGTAAGGGTTCTGCATTTGGTGGGTGTGCCAGGAGTGTTATCCAATTAGCTGCAACATGTACGTAAACCGAGCCATCTTAAAAGGGCAGTGGCACAATGAATCCATCGAGGGTGGTACATAAATGCATCTCTTGCAGTATGCGTTGTAGGCCCTCTCGGCTGCCTTACTTGCAATGCTAACAGGGTGTCCAGCGCGCTACTGTTTCCATTTAAATATACGTTATGCTACGAATATTTGAACGCACTTTGAACGCACCCCTGGTCAGGACTAATAATTGTTTAAAACGGATGTTTTGTCCACCCCAATTCTCAGTTATATTAAATTTACCGCATGATTACATATGGAGAGAAACTGTGTCTTCAGTTACCAATAACAATGATTGGAAAGGAAGTTGCTACGGGTACGGCAAATTTTCAATGCATTTCAACCCCTGCCCTAACCTAACTCTAACCCTAACCTCAACACTTCCCCTAACCATGATTCCCAAATCCTTGTCCTAATCCCGAGAAATTGACTGCCATACCAATAAAAACTGCCATGTCTGTAAACACTGCAAATTGGAAAACGCATCAATAAAGGAAAATGATTGAGAACTAGCCAAGACTATCCTAATTGTCATAAAGGGACATGTCCGTGCCGCCCCCCAAATTCCCTGCTCTAGCACCGGGCCTGGTTTATTTCTATACTGCAAGAAATTTCAAGGAATATAACATTTCAAGCAGATCAAATTAGACACTTAGGAAATCAGTAAACCCCAAATTAGGCAGCAGGAAACAACTGTTTCATGTTCTTTCAAAAAACTTCAGGTGAACTTAATTAGACTAATATAACAAAAACTGGTTTGACTCTTTATCATATGCTTGTTGAATAAATTTGTCGTCATGGGCCAATTAGTTTTCAGCAATTAGGAGCCAACTACATCTTTAATTTGATTGGTTACATTGTATTCTCCTGTTTTACGATATTATTTCCAATACATCGCAATATGGGCAAGGTATTTTTTTTTATTCTCGAAGGCAAACATAGATATTTCTGTTAACTTGTGAGTTAGAGGGCAAATAACTGCTCTAAATGTTAAATGCATGTAAGACAAATGAACAACTTGTTAAAATCCTGCAATTACAATTGTGGTTGGAACAAAAATCAGCATACACAGTGGGTCCCCAGGAACAATGTTGAAGACCCCTGCCCGAAATTAAACACACTGGTCCTTTAGCAGGCTTGCTTGGGCTAAAGTTTTAGACTAGGGCTTTTTCTCAAGCAAAATTCCTCTGATGGTAATTGTGGTTGCCACAGATTAGCAGAGGTGCAAAATTCAGATGGAGAAAGCAACTTTTCTCCCTTAAGTGTCATTCCCATTACGGCTGCATAATCAGGTGTTTAATCATTTAATACTGTTCTGATTAATTATCAGGTATTTAACTGACTTCTGCTGTTGTCACTGTATTGTCTCAATGCCATTAAAACCAGATTCTTTATTTGAATGCAAATGCAGTTATTCACCAATATCAGACAGACACACACATGCAGTTCGGTCATTTGTACCTTGAGGGGACTCTCTCTTTTACATACAATACATCACAACATTTTTGTTCTTTTACTCTATGCAGTTGCATTGGATTTTAAGACCACAAATTGGTGTTGAAGTGGAAACTCAATGTTCACTTGTGGGTTTGTTTCCACGTCCCAGAACTGTGCTGAAATCACAAGTGTTTTTTTTTAAACGGTGCCACTGTGCAAGCCTTTATCGGCTGAGCTGGGCACAGGGATGTAGCAGACTCAACCACACACACACACACATGTGCGCGCACAAACACACACACACACACACACACGCGCACGCACGCGCGCGCGTACACTAAAACTGAAGCTCTGTCCTTAATACTTTCACCTTTAGCCTTTAATTGAAATGCAGTGATTGAAGGAAAACAATTATTATTATTAACATGAAATATTTTCTCAAATATGTAATTGCCTCTATTCTGGGATCTCCTTCATTTAATGCCTGTCCAGCCTCCTTTCACCTGGAGAACAGCTCCACATTTTCTTCTGTGGTGTGTAAAGAGGTTGGAGAGTGATGGCAAGGGATCTGACATCATTCCTCCATACAGGATCTCTCCAGATCCTTCACATTCCTGGTCCACGTTTATGGTCACATTACCTATTGAGATAGCATCATCATCATCATCATCACAGCCGCTCCACTCAAGCGAAGCTGTCCAAAGAACTTCATGCAGTTCGGTGATAGTCCGAGTCTATTGTAGGGTTTCACAAAGGCAATTCTTTGCAGTCCAGCATTGTGTTGTGCGTTTTTTTTTTTTTTTTTTTGGAGTGAAAACCATTATTGTATCCCAATATGATGAGTCGAGGATACTATGGATCAGTGATTGTCATGCCGCGTCCGCTGGCACTTCTACTGCGTCTGTAGACATTTTTCGTGAGTGCTCCACAGGCCTGACATCTCAACCTATTTGTTTCATATTTGGCTTGGGTCTTGTGTGTGGTAAGGTCAAAAAGCCTAGTGATTTTGGGAGCGATTGCTTTAGGGGGTTGGGGGTCTGAGGATACACATCAACCAGCGGGTGACCGACTGTCTAGTTTAGACCTGTGGTTCTTATCGTCAGTCATGAGGGCCCACTGTGTGTACTGATTTATGTTTGAACCACAATTGAAATTGTAGAATTTTAATAAGCTGTAAATTTGTTGTAATTTGGTACATTTCATGTAAAAATTCCACATCATGGTATTGCAAACAAATATATAAAAAGGGGGGAAATGAAGTTATGCTGTGAACACAAAATGCGCCGAATTAATTAGTGTGACAATTAGGTTGTTAAATTTCAATGGTGGTTGGAACCAAAACCAGCGACACCGTGGCCTCCCAGGGCTAAGGTTTATCTCCACTGATTTAGACTACATATCGTCAGACTGCCGACCACTAGTTCGCACCATAGATAAACCCATAAAATCACAGCATTCAGCAATGTAATGTGAAGTTTTACTATAAAATAAATAAGCAGATAAATTACTGTCTCGCTCTATCTCATTCTTTATCCGTCTACCGGTGTCATATTTTAAAGAGGCGAAGTAACAGCATTGCAGGCTAACAGAGAATGTTCTTGCCTCCTGACTAGAATGTTCTGTCGATGTTAGGATGTTGGCGCTTTGAAGCAGCAGTGTTGTGTGTGCTCTTTGTGTTTGCGGGGCGGATGTCAGTGTCAGTGGGGGTTTGGAAAAGGCCGCCTCTTTGAGGTAACACTGAGGCTTTGGACCGAGAGGCTGCTTTTTCCTGGCCTGTAGGGAGCTCATTTAGGCCACTGAAGCTGTGAGCAACGATTTTCTGGGCTGAGATACGTTTAGATGAAAGAATTAAAAAAAGAGAGATGAAAGAGGGCGGCGAGACAGGAGGGCTGGGGCGGAGGACAGAACAAAGATGTGAACGTGGGCAGTAGTTTGTCATGGACACAAATAGAACCATACGTTTTCTCTCTCTCTCTCTCTCTCTCTCTCTAACACACACCCAAACACACGCATACTTTCTCTGAAACACACGCAGTCAAACACGTTCTCTCACACAACTCCTCTCCCACTCAATGACGCGTTCGTGTTCTTAATATGCTCGCTCTCTCACTCGAATTGCGACGCACACACTTTCACACAATGACAGGCTCGCACATCCCGTCTTCCTTGAACACGCGACACGTGAGCTGTCCGCAAACAAACAATCCACTTTGCCTTTTTTTGTTCTCAAATTGTTCACTCGAACTCAACAATGTCATTATGGAGTTCAGTTCATCCTGCCAACAGAATGCCAACACAACACAAACTCACGATGGGTCATTTGGTCGTGAGTCATATTTGAAGTGCAATGGTGGAAGAATCAGGATTCATTTACCACAGGTCCTCCCTGTATTTTATTCCAACCAATAAGATTTTCTGATTTGCACGACTCTGCAGCCAGTCGGTCTGATTTATCTAATCAGGTGGCAGAGTTCACCGGTTGGATTAAAAATAGCAGGACTTTTACTGTCCGACCCCTGGATTATCCACTTCCCATGAAAAGAAACTTTAGAACTGGGCCTTTGCCAGAGCAGAAAGACTGGAACTCGATAGAAAGTGTAAGAGAGGCGAGTTCAGTACTTACAGATTCAATAAAAATATCGGATGACATGAGCATTAAACATTTGCTTGGATTTTGTTTGCCTCTACCCAAGGGATTCATTCAGGCCAAAGAAAAGCTATAAAATCCTCTTTCCTTCTTAAGACCTTAACCCTTAGAGCACAGAACACATTTTCAAAGTATTAAAAATGTAATTATCCTGAGCTGTTGAAAATTTATCATGTGGCAACTAGTTGAAAAGAGGGGAGCTCTTTCAAACAAGTTGCTACTGGATAGGTTTTCAACAGCTTCTGATTTTGATATCTTGCATTACTGTGCAGCCATAGCTGCATTTAGTGCTGTAAGGGCGAATGAGAAGAGAGAGGGAGAGCTTGCAGACATGGTGTTAGAAATGCTGCCCTTATTTGGCCTCGTAGTCCATATTTTTGCCATCCCACAGATGCCACAACCTGTCTGCTTAATTGACTCTTCCCCTCATCCAGCAGTCTTGTGGTTTGTTCCTAATAAATGATTGATTGGCTCGTTACTGTTGATCAGCTGAAGCTACTGCTTGTGCTGTGTATGTAGGTTGCTGGTTTTGTCTCAGTTGGTGCTGGATTGTCGTATGCCGAGTTACAGTTTACCATAAAGTCTAGTTTTCCTCCCTAAAGTCTCTTCCAGGGAGATTAATTATCGCTGAGCAAATGATTAGGTACAGTGGGGTTTTTTTTTTAACCCTCTTCCATTCTCCTCCCCCCCCCCCCATCTGAAATGCGCCTTAGTGGCTCATCTTCGATTCTGCAGTTGGCTTCCCATCGGCCCAGCGTGGGTGCCGTTGTCCAGACCAGAGCTCGATCCGGGGCATCCAGTGAGTCAGGGTTTCAGTCTAAATGGTTTTTCCAGTAGAAGAAGAACACTGGTTCAAAGACCAGAGCCTTGGCCAGGGGGATCCCTACAGTGCATTTTGTAGTGGGCGGAGCCCAGAGAACCCGGAGGAAACTCTCTACAGCAGAGGGAGGGCATGCAGACTGCAAATGCTGGGAGGATTTAGAATTGGTCAAAGTGGGACAGCATGGATGGGACAGCTGGGTAATTGTGGTTGAAAAGGCTGTTAGAGGCTGGGGGCGGGGGGCGGGGTGGTTTGGATTTCCTGAGGATTAACGTGCAGATTCTATAGAAACCACCAGGGAATTTGTCCCATCAGTCGTTTGGATGTAAGATTGTTTGATCAAGACCTCAAACTGTGGGGACCTGTGCAAAAATGTGAAAACCGGACATTCTTTTCAAAAACAAAACTGACGGCCTGACAGCCCTAATCACGGAAATCTTGAAGTCACCTGGAAACCTGCGTTTGAAGCTCAGTCACCCAGTGCAGCAGCTGAACCTGATCTGCCGTTAAAAATAGCTATGCCCTGCATCGTGCTCCTCACAGGGGCCCGGCTGGCATCGTCCTGAATTCATATTCTGTGGGTCTGAAGCATGATTAAGCGCTCCTAACTTGTGATCCAAAAATAGGATCAAATTATGTTCAGGATCTTCGGGAACTAGAGCTCCTAATGTTCCCTGCAGGAGGCCAGACCGGGAGAGAGTCGTCTCCATCGCTCTGGTGAAATAGTCCTGTATGATTTTGTGCTGCGGAAGGCTTGTCATGTCTCTAACAGAACAGGCTGCTTTATCTACGGAGTGAAAGCTTTTTTTTTGGCTCTCGAATGCAACAGACCTGTGAGTTTTTGGCCTGCACATGGAAGCGATAGATGGATCCGCTGACCAAGATCACCTGGTCCTTCAGTTGCCCGCTGACCACACTGGGCGCAGCGACTGGGACGGAAGCAAAGTCAGCACTCTGGGCGAGAACGGACATATTGGCCCAGCGTGGCGCTGCGTGGACCACCACAGATGAGAAGAATGACCCATTTCTCTCTTTGAGAAGGTGGGGCACGACACAACACAAGATCCAGTGTTAATTACTATCCCATGGAAAAACAGGGCCTCAGCCTCAAAGATCCAACTCTATACGTCACAGCAAATGGCTGATTTTGGTTTTACACCTCACCCACCTCTCAGCTTTGTTGCCAAATACCTCTATTTAGGTCTCGTCTGATGGCTTAACCCAGTCCCACTGGGAGGTTCAGTTAAGTTTGATGAATTATAGCTGCATGGGTCTGTTTTTTCAGGACCACAGAGGCTTTTTGCTGGAAACCCTCTCAATCATCTTTTGGTTGTATAGATGCCATCTAATCACAGTTTTGGTGACTTTCAGCCTCAAACACATAATACATGTCTGCATTACTCCGACTGCGATCCATTCAGTATGTTTTCCAGCCATAAGATCTATGCTCTCTGTGCATGCATTCAAAATAATACTATGTGTTCTTCCAGGCAGATTTTTAGTATTGAACATCAGTTGAACATCAGTGGTCACTAGTAACCTCTCCAAACACAAAACATGCCTTTTCTCCATTATAAAGTTTAGAGTTTTGGCCATTTTTCTTCAAAGTCCCCCAAGCCAGCACAAACACGCATTAAATAAACTGCTTATTAAATGATCAGAACATTCACCCTGTAATGGAAGCTACCAGTACCCTCTTCTAAGCTCACAAACTCATTTCAACACTTATAAGGAACAAGTACAACTCACTAATTCAGTAATATCGGAATTCTGACATATACCTTATTTTAACTGAACAGACACTCCACTTTCAAGGAATATCAAACAATTTATTGCCTCCCTGGATTCAACAGAACCGTGCAATGAATGTACCAGGGGGTCCACCCAAATGCACGGGCAGTTCGCATTTTAAACAGTAAAAAAACCACGACATTCCACTTTGTTGAGTACGGTATACATTCCAAAACAAAAAAAAAAAACAAAAGTAGCAGCCTCACCTTTTTCATGAATCCCTCCTCCAGAGACCGATCTATCCAGTAGCAGGAACCCTCCGGTCCTGTTTCATTCTAAATAATTCCAGTTGACCATGTCCTTATCTTATTTAAATCCTGTAAATGTAACTGACCACTTCAAGGCCAGTTTTTGCGAGTCTTTTTTTTTTTCTATAACTCGCGTCTATTTCAGCCGCGTAATGTGCACAACGTAGACAGGATACAACCGGGCATGCTGATACACATAGGCTTGTATGCTCTGTGTTTGTCCAATCAATGTGTTTCACTTACTCTAAAATGTTTAAACACTCGGGAATTGGATAAGAAACGAACCAATCAGTACATTGTTACCAGGGTATTACGCAGAAGAGCCTGAGTGTATGATTGAGTGATTGGCTATCAACACCAGTACTCGGGAGGATATAAGGGAGCGCTGAATTTGTCAATGGAGGAATCTACACGTAAATCCACAGCAGGGAACTACACATTTTTTGCCAGAGAGGACAGTAATAGGCCTTTTGCAGTAAGCGGGTCACGTGACCATTCTCCCATAGCAACAAGTCTCTGGTGGGCAAGCAAACAAGACATCCCTTGACAGCGCAAAGTGCTTGACTGACCAAGAGTGCAATACCTACAATATAGAGGCTGTTTATGTAATTATTCTTTAAGTTTGTGACTTCTCCTTCCAGATGTACCTAGAAGAAGCATTAATTATTAGTTGTAGCTAATTTTTGAGACGAAAGAACGAGTGAAGGCGAGTTATCAAGGCCGATTGCTTTGCATTCGGTGGACGCGACACGTAACACACTCGTGTTTATACCGCTAATCGTCCCGCATTTTGTTGCTCACATTTTTTGGGAAAAATATATATTTTTTTATGGTAAGAATAGTTTTTGTCCTGATCAATTCCTTTAAATTCTGGGTCAGAATTTAATACTTTTTTTATGAGAGATTCATTTTGAATCTTTAAATTTTGAATGGGAGGATTAACAACATCAACATTTTGGCATTGCGGTGGGCTAATTTGGCTCCTCATCACAGTTCAGACCGAACAAGTGCCACTTTAAAGAAAAAAGCTTTAATGGTGTTGTATCATACTTTATAGATTTGCCCCTTTTTTGCCACTCTAATGGATTCCTGACACATTGATTGGTTGCTTTAAAAAAGTGTTTTATGATGTTGTTGCTTGGAGTAAAGTTGCCATCCTGCCCTGTAAAAGATTTCTGTAAGGTCATTATATTTGTCTTTTCCTCAATCCCCTCTCTGGGCTCCGGCTCTCCTGAGACGCGCTCCGTAGTCGCAGCCGTTATGTCGCAACCAGAAGACTCTAATTACCGGCACAGGCCAGAAAGTTTACCGTTGTGTCACCTTTCATGAGTCACCAGGCTTTTTACAGTTTCTCCCTGAGCGTTAATCCAATACGATGACATTGGACGGTGCCAATTTCCGACTGCAGTCCGTCCGTGACCCCGTGTGACAGTGCGGCCTTCGGCTGCAAGTGTTCACTGAGTCTTTTTACACAGAGACGGAAGAGGGAGGTATTGGCTCTCAGTGTTTCGTTTGTCCTCAGTGCACACCAGTCTGGAAGAAGTGCTGATGAAGGTTCATTCATCATTGTGGGATGAGCCAAACTTAGATTCAGTCCAAGTACATTTCAGTTTCTACAGGCCTAGCCTTCATACCCATTTGGGAATGAATAACATATTCTTCTTGGTACATTTTGAATGTAAGAAGTACCTGCTGCCATTTAGCACTGTTTAGCCTCTCTGCTTTATTATATTTTTGCCTAATTTTTCCCTGTGTCACAAATTTTATCATGACAATGAGATATGGAATAAGGAAGAAATCGCATCGTATGTGCGTGCATGAGAAGCAGCTCCATTTCGCTTTTGTGCTGCTTCCCTTTCTCTTAAAGAAATCTCTCTCTCTCTCTCTCTCTCTCTCTCTCTCTCTCCCTGGGATTACGGCAGGGGATTATGAGCGGTGTTTACATTGACAGTATTCACCTCAATCTCTTCTCCATTGTCTACAAATGGCCATATTTTTGTTGAACGTGTTCACTGTGGCTGTCATCATCATAACTGAGTTCGAGCTTCGGTTCACTTGTTGTTTGTCTTGATGGAAATGGACTTTTGTTTATTTTCGAGTTTTTGTTAGACTTTTGAGTCGTGTTATTTAAATTATAATGGGGTTTACGCCCTGCTTCTTTGTCCAATAGAAGAGTTTGCAGGTGAAAGTATGCCCTGTTGGTTGGTGGAACTGGATTTGGTGCTTATTTAGTTTTCTGAACCTACTGGTGTTTCTCTGTCGTTGTTCTGTTCTGGCGTCAGGTTTCCCAAAAGCTGGGCCTTTAACATAACTAACAGAGTTCTGGTTCAAACTAAGTAAGCTTAGTTAGCAAGTAAGTTTTGCGGAAATGTGCTCCTGCTGGTGTGGTGGGGCGTCTCTTTGCGGAGCTTCTGTGAGTCCCTGTGATCCAGCAGCTCTCCTCCAGGTTCTCTGGTTTCCTGCTGCAGTTCTGAGGCGTACCTGTCCAGGAAATCGGAAACTAATTGCCCACAGCTATGAGTATGTGAGTGCGGGGTGCGCCTGTCCCGCGTGGACTGGTGTTCGGTCTCGGACTGCAATCTCCCACCCCATTCCTGGAGAGCTGCCCTCCTATAGTTTTCTTTTATTTTTTTTATTCCAACACCAATTCAGCAAACCTGATTTTTTTTTTTATAATTGGTGGGACATCCAGATCTAAAACTGGGAAATGTGGTTTGATTTGCTTTGTTTTGAGTGAAAACCGTCAAGATTTTAACTCTCTAGGAACATGGTTAGAGACCACCGGTCTGGAAGGTATTCATACCTCTCCCAGTACATCATTGGATAGGTGCTAGTCCCATTCAAGATAGAGAGAGTCCCGACATCTGAAGAATAGGGGCCATTTTGTTTCCATCGCATGAAACCAAGCCATAGCACACAATGGAAATCCTAGGATTTTTTCATTCTTTTTTTTGGAAGGGAAACATATAAATGCCCCATGAAAATTATTTATGTAACATGAAATGTGGTGCCCTAAATGAGCTGATAATGTCTTAATTGCGCAAAATGGTAATTTGTCTTGATTTGTATACAACATTTGGGTTCATCTCTGCCAGTGAGCACCTGCTCAGTGATGCATTGACTCTACCCACAACACAGGTGTGGCACATGCAGATGCTGCTCAAACAGCGTGAACAGAGCTCAGACATTCCCTAAAACTGGGGACTGCTGGATGCAGGAATGTCCACCAGAGCGGTTGCTGCATAGCTGAATGTTCACTATCGGACAATTGGCGGTTTAAGAGTTCGTTTTAGGCAGACTGGCAGTACAGCACCCTCGTCGTCCACGTGTGACCACATGAGCACAAGATCGTCACATCCGGCTTCTCCATTTGCATTATCGCCTCAGACCAGCAACGCAAACTGCAGATGAATCAGTCGGTCTGCACAACAGATGTATCACACCTCAAACTGCCCGGAACCGCCTGGGTGAAGTGAACCTACACGCTCGTCGTCCTCATCGTGATCTCAACCATGTCTACGAGGATCCCTGATTGCCATACACCACTATCTTGCCTTAATGAACAGTAGTCTGTTGCATATTGAACAATAAAATGCATTGTGTATGACTTAATATATTGTAAAACCCTTAATGCTAATTAAAGTTTTAAAGTGTCAAATGGGGCATTTATGTTTTTGTTAAGTGTAATTTCCGGGGAGAACAGCAAAGCAACAAGCAATGGTTTGGACGAGCATTAGAAGTGAAAATGTTTCAATATGAGAACAGAGAAATCAAAAAAACAAACTCATTCATTTTATATGGCGCCCAATAATGTGATGGAGACACATGTCTCATGTCGTAGCTCTCTGTGTGGAAACTCTAGCCATGACCTGGAGTATAAAGGTTAAATAACGGATGGATTTACTAATGTGGATGCCTCAGTGTGCGGTGACCTGTCTGCAGTGGCTTACTTTCCTCATAGAGGGGATGATGTACTGTAGCAGAGGCTAAACAGAAAACAGTTGGCATTAAACGTCCCTGGTAACTGATGATTAGTCTCGATCCCTTTTCAGTCACATTGACCCTATGAACATTCAGCTCTCTCAGGTGTAGTCAGATCTTCTCGTTAAGGTAAACCAAGAAATACAAAGCTTTATTTGGATGCAAAATTCTGCGCATTTCAATCTGTTTTCTTTGTTTTCATTTAGACAATCATGAAGCCCAGGTTAGATAGCTTGCTATGCTGGGTGTGCCAAAAGTTAACTAAAAGATTCAGTGTATATTTTATTTTCCTATTTAAAGTATAGCCTACTGAGACAAGGTAGTAAAACATTTTGTTTATTGTATTGATTATTTAATTCCCTTCGCATTGCATGAAAGAGGAACCTGTGTGTTTTAATTGGCAACAGATTATTCGTATCATTGTACTGTGAGTTAATAAAGCCAAATTATTGAAAGCAAATTAATAATTTTCAGTTTAACCCTTTAACTGCCTGCTTCACCCTTTAGTAGCTGACATTTTGAGTCGCTGTATCTAATCAATAGATGTGTTGAACTGAGCTGATTGGATTTTTTTCAGCATTACATACCTCAGCCGAGGGTTAGAGACGACTCAATCAGGTTGAGTTTATTTGAATTCAAAAGGTTGAGGCAGTCAAAGGATTAAAGGGATGTTTTACGCCCCCATTTCCTGTTCAGCGCCCGCCACCGATATTACTTGTACAAATATGGAATTGTCTGAAACATATTTCAGGATACTGTTCATTGTTATTACTTTATGCATTCAATGTCTCTCAAATGACAGTATATATAACAATGTCTCTCAAATAACATCTCAGCAATTGGTCTTGTCAAGTTGCTCCACCACTGACCTGCAGACCTCTGCTAGCAGGTGCTTGTGCCTGTGCTTTCTGGTACATTGTTAGCAAGATCTCTGTTTTCGGCAGGCGTGCCTCATCATGCCATTCGGCTGTCTTGCCCCGCGGGATGCTGGGAAGTCGAGCGACCTGCCTGACATCACAGACAAATATGAGTTCGGGCAGATTCTCAGGGCGTGAGTATCTGTCTGCCAGCCAATTAGGGCTCCCAGCTCTGGCTCGATCTGCCCTTAAGGGCTGCCGTGTGTTTCTGTTACATGGATGTATACTGTCAGGGTTCATTTGAGGGTATTTCTGTCCGAGGTGTCCGACGCATTAGAAATTAAAAGCTCTTTGTATACACAGTCCCCCCTGATTTTCTGGCACATAAAATATTGGACAGTTTAGCATGATGTAGACTAAAGCAGTCATTTAGTTCAGATCTGCCATCCAATGTCAGAACCTAATAACTCACTTTTATTTGATTTTGAGAAAAAAGCTAAATGAAACAATTTGATATTAAAGCCTGGTTATTTGGGGAAGGTTAGTTTTATAGTTCATTATTATTCTCTACAGATCACTAACTCAAGGACAATTTTGACCTTTAAAGGTCATTTTCTGCTTTTTTCTCAAAATCAAATAAAAGTGAGTTACTAGGTTCTGCTATTGGACGGCAGAGATGCGTTTTCCTATTATCGTAACTGGCAACTGAAGACATGGTTTCTCTCCATATGCGATCTAACAACGATGAAATCATGGGCTAAATTCAGCACAGTAAAATAATTTACTTATTAATAAGCCAATGCTTCGCGTTGATTGAACTGGTCCGTGTTCCAATGAAATGCTGACTTTCACTCTCGGTGTTGTGTGGGTTGATTTAAAAGAAAAAAAGTGGCACTCAGCAGTTCAGTAGGCTATAAAAAGCATGCGGCTCCAGCTATTTGCATTAGAGTCGACTGGTATGCAATTTTGAATAACGTTGATTTAAATACACCAAATACACATCCAGATGAAAGTTTGTCGTCTTACCTAATCGGGGAGAACAAGCAGCACCTGATAAGTGTGGAGTGCTCTCGGCGTGAACCTTCTGTTATGAAAATGATTGAGAACAAGTCAGGACTAATAATTGTTTTAAATGGATGTTTTGTGCAACCCAATTCTCTGTTCTTGTTCTGCAACTGTACTGAATTTTGCCCAAGATTTAATCGCTGTTAGATCGCACTTGGAGAGAAACCATGTCTTCAGTTGCAAATTACGATAATTGTAAAACGCTCAATAAAGGAAAATGATTAAGAACTAGCCAGGACTAATTATTGTCATAAAGTGATATGTCTTGGCCCACCCCTCTGGCTACGCCACTGTTCTTTTGTGACCTCCTGGATGAGTCGTCAATGCGTTTTTGGAGTAATTCTAGTAGGCCAGCCACTCCTGGGAAGTTTCACTACTGTTCCAAGTTTTCTCCATTTGTGGATAATGGATTTCACCATGATTCGCCGGAGTCCCAAAGCCTTAGAAATGGCTTTGCCACGCTTTCCAGACTGATAGATGTCAATTTCTTTGTTTCTCGTCTGTTCTTGAATTTCTTTGGTTCGCTGCATGACATGTTGCTTTTTGAGTTCTTTTAACCTACTTCAGTTTGTCAAACAGGGTCTACTGAAGTGAGTTCTTGATTCAACAGGTCGGGCAGTAATCAGGCCTGGGTGTGGCTGGATAAAATTGGACTCAAAAAATGTGCTTAATTACAGTTAATTCATGATTTAGCAAGGGGGGCAATTACTTTTTCACATAGGGCCAGGTAGGTTTAGATAGTTTTTACCCCTTAATAAATGAAATCATCATTTCAAAACTGCATTTTATATTTACTCGGGTTATCTTTGTCTTATATTAAAATTTGTTTGATGGTCTGAAACATTTAAGTCTGAAAAATGTGCAAAAAAGTAAGAAATCAGGAAGGGGGCAAATACTTTTTCATGGCACTGTATATCAAAGACGAGTTTTGTCCATTTCTGAAAAACAACCGTTTTGTACCTTTTGACATTCCTTCACTCATAGACACCCATTTGAACAACCTGTTATCCCTAGCGATCACAAGTGTTAATGAAATTTGAAACTTTGCAAGCAAAATCTTGAGGACATAAACTAGTTTCACATGTCATTTCAGTCTTGTACTCCCGAATGGGCGTGGCAGGGTGGCAGACAGGTTGAGTTTCAGGTTCACTTGAACCTCTAGTTAATATTTGGCCACACATCCTTCGCATACAATGACTGCATGACATGTTGTGAGAGTTAGACATCACCACAGCCTGGGTATGTTCTCTGGTGATGCCCTGCGATGCCTGTACTGCAGCCATCGTCAGTTTCTGTTTGTATCAGGGACCAATCAAGCTTCATATCGCCATTTTGATTTTTTTTTTTCCCGCAGAAAAGAGTTCTGTGAGCTTTGCCTGACCCGAGACAGACGTACGGACCAACTCTTCCTCTGCAAGAAATTTCTGAAGAAAGATGGCAGAAAAGTCCGCCGAGCTGCGAAAAGCGAGATCCTGATCCTGAGAATGTAAGCGTGGGGACCCCTCCTCGCTGGGAGAGGGCGCTGCAGTTCAGGGCTGAAGGGGCAGAAATCACATACAGCTCTGTGCCTTTAGGGGTACAACAGTGCGTCAGTGGGGCAGTACTCCCAAAGACAGTAGTTTTCTCAGCCCTGCTCCTGGAGTAACGGTACCCCTGCACTGCACCTCAGACAACCTCCTGACCTGACGCACCCAGTTCAGCTCATCCAGTACTACACTTACAAACTAATCAGCTGATCAGGTGTGTTAGATCAGGGAAATGTCTAAAATGGCAGCAGTACCAGAGCAGTGTGAGGAAACTCTGCTAATGTACACCTATTATACCGTTGCATGTGTACGCATCTGATGTAATGTATATGTACACACCTTCTCACCCCCCATTTTGGTGCTCATAGCTAACACAGCAACTTTCAGGTAAATTAAATGGCCCTTGGAGGTACATTAGTTTAGATTGTACCTTGAGGCATTCTGGAGTCCACTTGTGCCCAGAGGTGTCAGGTAAAGGGCCATACTTACTCTACAGAGTTGATTTAACACAGTAAAATTTAGTTTAGCTTAGATACAGTGGTATCTTTGCATGTGTCCAAAGTGTCCTTCTCTCCTGATATGAAGTTCAGCCAACACCTTTGTAAAATGCTGACCAACTTCATAGAGATATTACTAATAAAGGCTAAAATTGGCAGGTAATGTTGGTATCGCATTTAATTGCTGTCTCCTGTGTTTTTAAATTTGTCACAATTAGGTAAATCTGGCGGGAGAGACAAATTGACCGCCAGGTGAAAGGTCATTTAATTTTTATTTCTATTAATCATAATAAAAATGTAAGTGCAGCTGATGTTCTAACATTTTCAGCGTCACATCAACTCCAATACAGTCAATAGCCCAGGGTCTTATGCTGGTCCCTATTGGAGTCATGTGTTTGCTGTTGAGGGTTGATTAACACTTGACGCGTCAATTTATGTAGGTATTTCTGCCGGCCCAGATGTAAATGCAGATTTTTGATGATTGTTTATGCACCTGTCTTCTTCGTGTGAATTGGCTTTTGTGTGTTGGTCTTACAGGGTCAGCCATCCCAATATCCTGCGGCTGATCGACACGTATGAAACCAGGAAGGAATATTTCATCATCCAGGAAATGTAAGTCTTCAGACCTCACACTGGAATAGGGAAAACGCCGAATCTTAAGACCGAATTGCTCAGAAATTCTTTTCCGTTTTAGCAGCCGAATCTGTTATCTGTTAATTTGTCTTCCCTTTGTCAAGACAATGATGGCAATAGGATGGAACGCGTGTTCCACTTTGCAAAGATTAAAGAAGTTGATTTGTGACTTCAAAAGAGTCTAACAGGTTAGTCCATATAAGGGCAAGAAAGCAATATCCAATCGTGTAAAGTTTTTGTCCATCTGTGTACAACAGTCGCTGATGAGAACAACCATTTGTGTCACGTTCTTTGAAATTTTAGCTGATTCATATTACACAGTCATAATAAATGTAACTGTGTCTTAGTGCCACTGGAGGGGATCTGTTTGACTGGATCTTGGGTCAGGGAAGCTACACAGAGAAGGATGCTGCCAGCGTCATTCGTCAGGTCCTGGAGGCTCTCGCTTACCTGCACTCCCTCAATATCATCCACAGGAATTTAAAGGTGTGTCTGTGTGTCAGTCTCCATGTGAGTTTGTCTGTGTGTGTATGTGTGTGTGTGTGTGTGTGTGTGTTTACACATCCTTGTGGGGAAAAATGTCCCTAATAGACATGGAATTTTCAGTTTTTTAATCCTTATGGGGACATTTGCAGGTCCCATGACGAAGTTGAGCTGTTTTAGGGTTAGGGGTTGAGGGTAGGGGTGGGATAAGGTTAGGGTCAGGTTAGGGTTAAGGTTAGGGTTAGGGATGTACTGCTGAGGGTTAATGTCAGGGAAGGAGGTTAGGGAATGAAGATAAGTCTCTGGAATGTCCCCACAAACACTGAGATGAAATACCAGCCTATTTAACCCTCATCAGCACACGTCGTAAAACCGGACCCCAAGAGAAAAACACAGGAATATTGGATTAATATGTGATTAAACTAATTTTTATTTTCATTTATGTTGAAGAAGACTTTTTTACATGATTCAGGTACCCTGAAATGACACCTAACTCTGGGAAAATATTCTTTCAGACACAAAAATTGAATGCAATATCATGAAAACTAAGGCTTGTTTCAACAATTTCTGATAACCATGTCTTAAGCTATAGAAGCTTAACCTATAGAAGACTAATTATATGACATTGACATCTAGAAAGTGACAGATAAAATGTCATCACAGGACATATTAAACCTGATTAAAAAATTGTGAACCTTACTTTCACCTTAACCAATAGAAGCTAATGTAATACTGCAATTACTACCCTATAATGCTAAATAAAAATGTCCTTATAGCACACATGTACCACATATACATAGAGAGATTCATTGTCACTATTTCCATCATCGTCATCACTGGACGATTCTAGGATCCGTTTTCGGGCTTCTGCAGCTGTGGATCTCGCCATTTTAATTCACTTATGCAGTTCTTTCACTCTAACCTGTAAGTATAGGAGAGGAATCACATTGTTAGATTATTCCAAAGAAGAAATACTGAGAGGGAACATCATACAATGCTTCAAAACACACGTTTGTTAGTGGTTAAGTATCAAATGATTTTGGGGTCCGCATGGACCCCAGAAGGAAAATTTAATTTTCAAAAATTTTTCTTGATATTTTTCGAAAAACATAATGGGTTTCTTGTGTGGACATATCATGTGAGGAATACATAAAAGGATTTGGCAGGAAAGCAGTTAATAAGTTGTTTTCTATTGCATTTTATCCCTCTGGGGTCCACACGGACCCCAGGTGTGCTGATTAGGGTTAATCGTTGCAACTTTGCATTTCCTGCCTTTTATAATCAATGGCAAATTTTTCGTTTGAGGAAAATGATTGAAAACAGGCCAAGATTTCTTACCAGTGAAAACTTTTTTTTTTTTTGCACCTCCTGAAATATCAGCCAACCAGCTGCTTCTGGTGTGTGTCCATGTATATATGTGTGTTTTTTTAGAGATGCAGAGAGAGAGTGAGTGACATTAAGTGAGAGTCCATGTATGTCGCTGGGTGTGTGTTTGTTCGTGCATGTCTTCATGTGTTTGCATGTAAGTTAGAGTGTGTACGAGATTTGGAGTCGGTGTGTTTGTGAGCGTGCGGCCCATGCTCAGCTACCATCAAAATCTGCTCACCCACCTTTCCTCTGTTGAATCATTGCGTGCGGACATTGATTATATCTGATTTTAACTTAATCTGACAATCTCATACAGCGAATAAACAGGTTACTGGCTGTTTTTGAAGGTTGCAGTTCAGGCCCGGTGCTAGAACAAAGAATTGGCGGGGGGGGGGGGGGGCATTGACACCTCCCTTTAGTCTTTGCAAGTTCTCAATCATTTTCCTTTAGTGACGCGTTTTCCAATTATCGTAATAGGCAACTAAAGACACGGCTCTGCATATGCGATCTAACAGCGATGAAATCATGGGCTAAATTCAGTACAGTGGCGGAACCAGAACTGATAATAGGGGTGCACAAAACATATGTTTAAAACAGTTATTAGTCCTGACCTGTTCTCAGTCATTTTCATAATTGAAAAGTTTCAGTCCGAGAGCACTCCACACTTAACAGGTGCTGCTTGTTCTCCCTGATTAGGTAAGACGACAATCATTCATTTGGACACGTATTTACTGTATTTAAATCAACATTATTCAAAATTGCATACCTGCACAAATAGCTTGAGCCGCATGCTTTTTATAGCCTATTTTACTGCTAAGTGCCACTTTTTTTTCAACCCACGTAATACCGAGAGTGAAAGGCGATATTTATTTGGAAAGCGGACCAGTTCAATTAATGCAAAGCACTGGCCTATTAATAGCCATAGTAAATTATTTTTCTGTACTGAATTTAGCCCATGATTTCATCGCTGTTAGATCGCACATGGAGAGAAACCATGTCTTCAGTTGCCAATTACAATTATTGAAAAACGCGTCAATAAAAGAAAATGATTGAGAACTTGCCAGAACTAAAGGGACGTGTCTATGCCCCCCCAATTCCCAGATCTAGCTTCGGGCCTGTTGTAGTTCATCATTGTCTGTTGTAATGGCCATGATTGTTTCTGTGAGCTAATGCAGATAGGCGTGATCAAAAATAAAGTCCCTCTGTTTGCCCTTGTTTTGGTTTTTTGTGGAGTAAAATAAATGTCTTCTGCTTTCACTTGTGGTATAGTTGGATGACTGTATATTATTTGCTGATGCCCAAGTTTGTTCACTCTGTTTTTGATGTGCTTATCCCTGCCCCCAGCTGGAGAATTTGATGTACTACACCGAGAATAACCAGAGTAAAGTGGTGCTGCGGGACTTCTACCTGTCGACATTTGAGAATGGTTCTATTACTGAACCTTGCGGCACACCAGAATACCTGGGTTATTACAATTATTTTATCTTAATTAATTATAGATTTATTTGTTGATTTATTGTTTATGGACACTGTCTGCAAATAAATTTTCAGCTATATTATGTCATCTGTTGTACCCTTCTGAACGGATGAAGGAATGGTATCCCATACGGTTTACTCAGATATTTATATATAAGGGCAATTTAGTCTCCAATCAGCGTACAGTGCATTCATTGGACTGTCAGAGAGACTGGAGGACTTGGAGTAAACCCACGTGAACATGGGGAGAGCATGCAAATTCCACACAGAAAGACCCCAGGCCAGATTCAAACCCTTGACATAGGATTTGTAACTGTGACTAATGAGCTCCAATCCTTCGAGTAGTCTGCTACTTTCTACCAATAACTGTTCAGTGTTGCAAGTATGTGGTCACAAATATATGTTTGGGAAGTTCTGAAAAGAACATTCAAATTCTGATGCCACTCCAGGTAATTGAAGTCAGTAGAGTTCAAGAGCACGTCCTCTGAATTTTGAAAATTTACCTGTACTTATTCAGGGTTAGTAACCTTTTTTCTATCATTAATTATCTCTATTCTGTCAGGACTAGAGTCATAGTGAATGTTCTGCCATTTTTGGCTGAATTATATGATTCTGTTGCTGTCAGTTTCTCTTTTTCTCTGTGATACCCTTTATCTGCATTAGGCCTCTGTCGTGTTAAAACCCGTGTGTGACATCATACTCCCCTCCTCTTCTACAGCTCCGGAGGTTGTCACTCGTCATCGGTACGGTCGCCCCGTTGACTGCTGGGCTGTTGGAGTCATAATGTACATACTGTAAGCAACTAGCTGTGGAAATGTACTCCCTGTCTTATGTCTAGCATTATAGCTGATTTGATCTATGTGTACATAAGGCTGTAATACCGTGATAGTTCACTCAATACAGATGGGAATGCTTACAAATTTAAACCGAGTCTCGAGTTTACATTTAACATATATTTCATTCAAAGTACTCAGAATGCACCAAAACACGCTCATCTAACTGTTTCGGCAGTGAAAATCTACTGTGCAGTCAACCCATGATTCGATGGTTAAATATGTTTAGACTGGGGTACAGTGTGAATGAGCCTGCCATTCAAGGTTGGTTTGTGGTAGGTAACGAACTTATTACCTCCGCCAAGGAGGCTATGTTTTTGCCTGGGTTTGTTTGTTTGTTTGTGTGTTTGTTTGTTTGTCTGTTGGTTTCCAAAATAACTCAAAAAGTGATAAACCGATTTTGATTAAATTTTCACCGAAGGTGGGTATTAAGTCAAGGAACAGGTAATAACATTTTGGCATATCTAGGCCAAAGTACTGCTGAGATATACGCCAAAGTTCAAGATGTCTAGTCTTTCCAATGGGCCGGAGTTCCAATTTCCGTGCTTTTGGCTTTTGCTGCCCCCTGGCGGAAGTATATGCTCTCTGAGCGCTTTTAGAGTCAGAAGGTAAATCCAAAAAATTGTGCCACTGTCTGACCACTTACAGGCGGCGCTATTTTCTCAACTTCGGTGTGTCGTCCATGACAGAGACTGTTTTTTTTTTTTGGCAACATAAAATAAAGGGATTTAATGACTAATAACTGAACATACGCAGTTCCTTCCCCTTCAGTTCCTAGTTCACACTAACTTCCCTCTTCCGTGTGTATCAGTTTGTCTGGAAACCCACCCTTCTTCGACGAAGCAGAGGAAGACAACATGGATCTGCACAATCGTGTGATCTTCTGCCGAATCGCTGCCGGCGACTTTGAGTTTGATTCCCCCTACTGGGATGAAATCTCCACTGCAGGTAAACCGACTCAATAATCATTCGCCTCAGTGTATTCAATAACATTTTACGGCTTCCACTTGCTAGTTGCTATATACCTACGCACAGAGGAATAAAGGGGCTTTGAAACGGTTCTTCATCTGTTCTTTCAAAGGGGAAATTATTTTTCTTATTTTTGGGACCGTTTGTGGTTGAAAATTGCCAAGGCTCCCAGATTGACCCAGTTTGCTAAAAAAAAAAAAAACATCCTCGTTTTCTGAGTGCATGGAAGCTGTTGAGTAACACGGAAAGACCGGTTCTGCGGGCTGCCATGTTTATTTGTGCACGTCAAGAGATGTGCAGGAGAGGAACCAATTTCAAAATTTTATATCTTCCGTGCTGCCTAGTAAAAAAGGTACACAAAAACTGCCGTTGATAGCAAAATTAGTCCAGACATCTTATAAATATTTAAAGTACTGTGCAAAATGGTGTAATTTCGCCTGGGTGAAGTCACAGATTTGAATGGACTTCAGTGAGGAAATTTGCTTTTAATTCGCTTGCAGATAGGCTGTGAGGTCGCTGGTAACCGCTGCGGTAGGTGAGCTTCTGGGAAAACAGGCCTCTGTATCTGACCCATTTAAGAGTGAGCTGAGGGGGCTGCATTGAGACGGCTGGGAGGAGGGAGTGTAGTGCCACTGCAGGAGGGGCGTATAGTCGCGGTCTGGGGAAAGGGCGTGATGACACTGATGAAGTAGCGTCATCGTGGAGTGGAAAGGGCCAGGACTGGCTGCTGATGTATACCGTCTGTGGATTACCCTCCCCACCCACCGCCACCACCACCTCATATTTGAGACCAGCACATAAAGAGGCAGCTGTCTCTGTGAGCTACTTCCACAAAAATTCTTTTGTTCGAAATTGCAAGCAGGGCCACCTGTTCTGTTATTTGAGCGAGTGCATGTATGTGCCGCTGCTCAGTTGTGACTAAATGCAACTGCGAATGAAGCAAAATTGCTGGCTCTGTCAGTTTCAAGATGACTGAATTAATCCAGATTTGAGTCTTCTACTAATCCGCGATCGGTAATCTGATTACGCTGACCGTGATTGCGGACAGTCCACTCCAGATTTGATTGCTGTGTTTATAGATTGTTCGTGCTGTAATCAGATTTTTGAAGATTTCCCATGGGACCGTCAAGGGGTGATGTAGACAGAGGAAGAGGTTCACTTGTACACGCACTTTTGGGCCCTGGGCCCGCTGTAAAATTTTTCAAACTGTGGAATGTTTGTAGTGTGTTGTGTGTTTCTCGCAAAGCGGGAACATCTGGTTTCAGTAGGGAAACGTGTAACGCTTGTGTTTTGTTCCAATCACTTGGATAGTTAGCGCCGTTCTTCAGTCAGGAACTAAAACTATTTCATGAAATCACCTTTCATATTTGCTTGCTGAGCCATGAATATCCCATCTCTGCTTTATCTCCGGAGCAAAAATAATTTTAGCGAACAGAACGTGACGTATATTTTTCACCCACTATCATTTATTTTCCTAAGCTGACTCCAGAATCTATACCAACATCACCATATCGCTGGCAAAATCAGCCAATTATAGTGTAGCAGCACTTGGGACTCCCAGATAATAATGATATAAGGGGCTCTCCATTCTGCTTTATTTTTGTGAATGAGCTATTTGACGCATGTGTGTGTGTGTGTGTGTGTGTGTGTGTGTGTGTGTTTGTGTCTGCCCTCTCAGCTAAAGCACTTGTGTGTAGACTCATGGAGGTTGACCAGATGCTAAGAATCACTGCCCAGGAAGCTCTCGGACATGAATGGTGAGTCTCACTTACATGTATGAATTACAGCAGTGTGTGTGTGTGCGCGTGTGTGTGTGTGTGTGTGTGTGTGTGTGTGTGTGTGTGTGTGCATGTGTTTTTGCATGCATGTGTGTGTGTGAGTTTGTGTGAGTGTGTTCATGTGGGTTTGTGTGAGTTTGTGTGTGTGTGTGTGTGTGTGTGTGTTTGTCTGTGTGTGTGTGAGTGAGTGGGAATGAATGTGTGTGTGAGTGAGTGAATGAATGTGTGAGTGAATGAGTGTGTGTGTGTGTGTGTGTGTGTGTGTGTGTGTGTGTGTGTGTGTGTGTTACGTGCTCCTCCCTCCTCTAGAGGGTAGTGATGTGGGAGGAGCACGTAACAGTGTGTGTGTGTGATTTGATGGTGTGTGTATGTCCCAGGATCACAGGGCAGGGGGCTTCACAGAGGAACCTGAAGGATGTTGTCTGTGCCCAGTTTGAGAGGAACTTTGCCAGATCAAAATGGAAGGTAAGAGCAAGGACATGCAGACCGTGATACTGAGTCCAGAAAGAGGACTTTAGCTTAACCGTTCCAATACTTTTTATTCAACATCTTTGTATGGATTCTATATTTCTGCCTGCTTATTTTAGTGTTATTGAGTTCAGTGCCTGTTCAAAACTTGCCTGTTTGGAACGGTCAAATAGTATGGTTTCCTGTTTTGCTGCTAGCACATTTCTTGAGGAGCCATCAGCCACATGGCTTCAATCTGAGTCCTCAGCAATACATCCACCGAGTGTAAAGTCTTTTGGATGCATAGTTGTCAAGAAAATCAAAGGACATACAGTACTTACAGACAGACAGACTCCTTCCATTTTAGTTCAATATTACAAAATTACACGGAGAAGTCATATTCTTCTTACACCTGAGCATTAATTTTTGTCCACCATTTCAGAAACAAGTAGCTAGACTAATCTCAAGAACTGGATATTCTACTGTTCAACTATATTGAAACAAGTGGAGATAAATGAACATGAATGAAATTGTTCATTTTTAGTGCAACGTGCTCTTGTCTCCAAAGATGTTTCCATTACGTCAAAAAATCATGGCAGGTCATGACAGGATTTTGTCAGATCAAGGCAGGATCATTTTTGACATGAAATTTAGGGCCGTTAGAATTTCTTCTGTTTTATTCCCTGGTTTCCTTGATAAAAATCACGTTTATGTAAACACCAAACATGAACTTTCCAGATAAGAAGAAAATAATCCCAATTATTGAGAGCTAGAAAGGTAAACTTTGTTAATTTAAATCAGGCATCTTTTCCACATATGAAAGCAGCCGTTCACATCTGATAAAATCATTCACATGTGATAAAGGAATTTGATGTGAGTGCGTCATGTAGAAGTAGAAAACGGTCATTCAACTGTGAGAATGGTGAGTTCACACATGACATTTTCTCCTCAGATGAATATTTGAATTACAGGAAAATAAATTTAATGTGAATATTTTTTTAAGACAATCTCTCTCCTCCGCTGCTCTCCGCAGAAAGCGTTGTGCGTCACCACCTTCATGCAGCGTCTCCGCGCCGCTGAGTCCAGATCTCCTGGGAGGAAGGGGGACAAGGCGGGGCACGCCAAGGACCAGGGGACAGCCTCAAATTTCCCTCAGGGAACGAGGGATGGAAGAGGAGGGTCAACTGAGGCAGGAGAGGAGAGGAGGCGATTGAGTGAGAGTGAGATTAATAGGCCAGCTCCTCTGCTTCGCCCTTTAGCTGAGATCAGCCAAGCGGCTACTGCAAACATCAGTGACAATCAGGAGAGATGCTGGGACAGTGATGGGCGCTGCTTCGCTAGCATTCTGGGTAACGATGGAGCGCAGGGTTCAGATGGCGAGCGGGAAGAGGAATGGGGTAAAGAGCAGGTAGAGCCGCAGCGCTTTAGCAGTGCTGAGAAGCAGTCGGGGGACTCATCGAGCTGGGTCTCTTCCTCTACTGTTTCCTGCTCTACAGATGCTGCCACAGGGGCAACAGCGCCCCCTGCTGACCGGCCCTGGGCAGTGCAGCCACTGGAGGGAGAGGGCTGGGGAAAGGGTGAGGTCCAAATTCGAGTGCGGTCCGCGGAGGGGAGGGGGGAGTGTGGAGGGAGGGGATCAGCAGAGTGCCGGGTAAGGGTACATGTAAGAGGGCCCAGTCACCACCTGGGGGAACACAGTATAAAGCAGAAAGAAGTAAATTATGGGTTGGAGGAATCTGCAGCCAATGGCCATCCCTCTTCACCTGTTTCTCAGAAACAGGCGGCAGCTCCTCTGTCTGACAGCTGCCACAGTAGTTCTCTGTCTCCAGCAGGGGGAGCTCTTAATGCCAGTGTTTCAGAGATGCGGAACGGCAGCGCTCACCAGCAGGGGGAAGATGTGGTTGAGCAGCTGAAGAAAGAAGCCCCTGAGAAACTGGAGGGGAACATGCCCCACCGGCTGGAGCAGAACGACAGTCAAGAGGAAGAGACTCTCTCCTGTTCCCCTTCGCAAACCGTTTGCTCTCCCCTCCTTAAAAATGACCGACCCCCTCCTCCATTGTCTCCTCCCCCCTCCCCGCCCTCTTTATCTCAGGGAGAGTGTGATTGCCTGGAGAATGTCGTCAGGCCACGCCTACCTCCCAGGGGTGGGCAATGAGCAGGAGAACTTTGAGTTTCTGTGTTGCACATACCTGAATCTAATTTAGAAGCATGCTGACAAGTATGCACATCTGTTGCTATTACATGGACATGCTAATTAGAAAATGGAGGTATGAGGGTACACCATTTTTTGAAGAAAGCTAAGCTTTGCCGTGGAATAAATGGTTTTTTTGGGGTTATATCTGGTTAAATTTGAATCTAGTCCCAGATGTGCCGGTGTTGCTTGTGTGTGGGTTTTGTTCTCACCAACCGTAATGCTAGGCCTTTAACCAACGGTATATTTTCATCAATCATGTGTGTACTTTTTGTTTAAAAGGAATATATCCCGGATTGCAGGAGAAATTGCAATGATGTCATAAATATAATCCTCCTTTTTATAAATAGTTATGGGTATTATAATGATATAACTGACAAAGGAAGTGAATGGGATCCCAGTTAGGTTGCTGAATGTCTGTTTCTGGAATTTATCCTCAAAATGCTGGTTTGCCTCCATCATTATTTTCAGAGAGATTAGTACCATGTTTCTACTCTTTGACTTGTTCAGCGCCCATTGATTCACCAGTTTTTAATTAGATCAGTTGAAAACAGTCACCTCTTTTTATGGCTTGAACTGAAACAAAATAAGTGCAAAAAATTTCATGGGAATGTTATTCTACATACACGGCATTGGTCATTTTGGCGTAACATGACTTAAGAGGACCAACAATCCCACTCAGAAACAAAAACGAAAACAAAACATACAATTAAGAACAGTTATCAGCTTGTTAAAGTTCTGGGATTGGGACTGTGGTTGCTATAAAACCCAGCATACACTGGGGTGGAGGGGTGGCACTCAGGTTTAGGAGCCACTGGCTTAGTCTTTGACTGTGAAACTAGCCTGCAGTGCAGGGATCATCAAATCACAGTCCTCAAGGTTTGAGAGCTGCTGCTTTTCCGCCCTCTTCTCACCTGGGAGTCAGGGTGTGAAGGCATTCTGGCCAATCAGAAGCAGTAATTGCTCAATTAATTAGTGATTTACCTGGAAAAAAGAGAACCAGGGTTGGATTTGGATATGAGGTCCATATTTTGTGATTCCAACTGTAGTGTTTCTATGGAACAAAGCATACAAAAGAGAATAAAACTCACATAATGCAGTTTACTGCAGAGGGAAAAATAGATACTTCACAGTGTGTGTGCGCTGATGTGCGCATGCTTGCGTGTAAGTGTGTGTGTGTGTGTGTGTGTGTGTGAAATCAGCTGGGAACGCAGCAATGAACAGACCAAAAAACCTAAATGAAAGTCAAAAAATTGCAGGTATCATGTTTGTACTGATCACGAATACCTCATGTAACCATATAAAAGTTTGCCGCCCGGCATTGTATTTAGTAGAGAATTGCAAAATGGAAATTACTTGTGTCTCTGGTGTTACTTCTATTTTTCCGCTGAGGTATTTTATATGTATTTTATGCTATTTGAGTTATTCTGCAGATCCTTTAGCCCATATGCAGACTCCCTTTGTGTCATCATTCATTTTCCTGCCATCATGCAATAAAGTTTTAAATCAAACTCTTAGTCTGCGTGCTATGTTATTTACTATATATTAGTTATTCATAATTACACTATTTTTAAACACTTTGAAGCTCAGAAGTGTCGTTTTCACATGTCCCGATAGACTTGTAAAGACTACAGTTCCCATAAATCATAGTGTTTAGATAACCTCAGGACGGTTCAAATCATAACCTCAAGAGGGGGGTTGGTAAGCTTTATGTTGTTTTAAATGCAATATTACTATTAAGTTATTTGTTTAAAAGGTCGAATAATTACGGAGTTAAGTTGTATTATAAATTATAAGTGAAGTTTATAGGTTGAAGCTGAGTGTTGAGCGTATTTCAAAAGCAACAAAGTTAAACGGATATCCCTATTTCAAAGAGGAGATGCCATACTCCGTCCAAAACTCACACTCTGTCCGCACATGTTTCAGCCGTTCTTCTCTCGGATTTCCGTACAGCGAGAGCGTCGGTGAAGTGAGAGGCCGGCCAGCCATCTGATTGTTGAGCTGGGAATAGCCGGGTTGTGTCTAAGCCTATCTGTTATTGTGATTGTTGTTATCCCGCTGTCTTGACCGATCCATCTGGCTTGCAGGCTAACCTTTACACGCTTGGGAGATCAAAGTACTCATCTATAATAATCTTTGCTGACGTATTTTTTTCTGGGGTAAATACATTATTTTTTGATACCGCGGACCGGGCCTGAGTAACATCGGATGTGGTACGTTATCAAGCTAATCCTTTTTTCTTTTGGTACATAACGCAATGTGTTTGCAAGATGGAGCAAACGTCGCCACGGTCTTGGTAACTTGTATGCGCAGCTAAAGCTTCTTTCCCAGAGCGGTTATCAGTGCGGTTAGCTCCGTTGTTTTGGGTTTTTGGTAAGTTTGGGATGGAAATCAAGGGTGTGGGAATGAGAAATGCATGTCGTCCGTCCGCTACTGGACGGCGAGGACGCCTCAATCGCCGAGGGATGGGTATTATGAGCTGGCCAGCTAGCGAATACACTCCACATGGAATGGTGTGATGTAGGTTAGCTAGCGAGCGGATATTAAACGCAGTTTCTTGCATGTTGGTGCAACGTTAATTTGGCTAATATGTCGTTTAATGTGAGCTTCCCTTTTGCTCCACTGTCTTGCCAAAACAACTAGCATTTACTGTTTTAGCTAAAACAGTGACGCTTGTGCGTGGTCGCTTTTCCCCCTCCGTTTACGTTAAGTTGGCTACTTTATTCGGCTAACGTTACCTCTTAATTCAGTTTGTTATCCAACACATTTGTAGCGCAATATTGCTAGTTGCGCAGCAAACCATCTTCAGTCGATCCCGCGAATTTACTGTCCACAGGGGTGATGAGTGAAGCCGCTTTCACACCGGACGCGAAACGATTTTTTTGCACGACAGATTACATTCAAAGTCAATGCAAAGACGCGTCTCTGCGTTGACTCTGAATGTACTCTGTCGTGCGAAAAATTCGTTTCGCGTCCGGTGTGCAAGCAGCTTGAGATTTGGTGCGATGGCCGGCTGATGCTTACTAACGCGGGTAACGTGTTAATGTGCCTGGCTGGAACCGAGCTCCCGGCCTACTTTCTCGTTGTGCGCCGGGCATATAGCGGCCCACTTGGGCCTTTGTCATCACTCACCCCCATCCCCCACCGACGCACGCTCTTCTGTCCAATTTTTCAGACGTTAAATAATTAGCTAGAATCTCAATCTATGGTCGAGCCCACTGGTTCGAGTCGGGGGTTGTCCATGTGTATCTATGATCTAGGCCCGCCGACGTCCAGATTGATGTTTATTTTTCTTAGCATGATCAATGCTCTTGAGCCAACATACACGGTCCTCCCCTTCAAACGTGAACCGTTATGGAAATCTCCGCAAGAATGTAACTTTAGCCACGAACACTGTCATGCATTTGGTTTTTCCCAGGTCCTATAACGTAAATAAACGAGGAGTCCATGGAAGCATCGCAGGTGGTACTTGTACAGTTATGTACTAACTGTTACGTTACGAGTGCACTGTGCTGCTTCACCCGATATGCAGGGTTTCTTTATTTCTATTCAGATTCTGGATTTCAGCGTTTATATTGGCGCAGTCCTTGCTTCTGTTATTCAGAAGAAACAAAACAGTGTGTTGAATTGGCTAATGTATTGGCTTGTATATAAAACGCTGGCCTAATGAAATTTAGAATGCCTCAATGCAACTGCAAGTGTGTTCACATTCTGCTTATTAATTATTTTCGGTATTAAGATACTGACACGCTCTGTCGGCCTCTGGAAACTTGCATGACAGTAACGTGAACTAGGTAATATTAATAGTGGAGATTTTACAAAATTGACTGTAATCTATTGCGGATTATCTGAGTACGTCCCGAGTAAACCCGTGGAGTAAAATTTCCGGACCAATGTATGCAGATTATGGCTGGAATCAAGTTTTTCATTGTCTGCAATATAACCACAAATTGGCTTTGCATTTGGAATTGCGTCTCATGCCATTTTATTCCAGAGTTGTATGTTGCTATTACGTAGCGTCTAACGAGTAAGCATCCACAGGTCTGTGGGGACATTTACAGTTTTCGCTCGCTGGTAAGGATTCGCTGCACTTGGCCCCTGAAAAACACCCAGAGAGGTTTCAGCGCCGTGTGCCCGCCTTTCCTTAATATTTCATAAGCGCCGCCCCTTGGCCCTTCGCTGCCATTTTGATTGTGATCGCTGTACAGTACCGCTGCTGAACTGAGCTGAACACAATACAGGCACACGGTCGGCAGCGCTGCCTCGCTGGCCACCTAGCTGGCATCCGCATAGGTTACGGTGACTCGACAGTTGGGGAAATATACCTCCGACATCAGAACACACTGCTCGCCTATTGCATTTTTCTTGTCATCCTTCATATTTTCTACAACGTTGAAAATACAAGTTGTTGTCACTGGTCAAATAGAAAGGAGCGGTTTCCAGTCATTGAGGGAGCGGGGAAGGATTATTGGTAAGATATTGCGGGTCAGTGGCATTTTAATGTTGCATATTTTGGGTGGAGGCTGTCTGTATATAATTTTTTTTTCATGCGACTTTGTGAAGATTGTTTGCTGAAATTTCGTCTAGATGTTCAACGAAGCGGTGTGCGCGATCAGACGTTTGCTGCCGTCGGTTTTACTCGCGAACTACGCGAATGTAGTGTAATCCAGAGAAGGCAAACGTTAGACATTAAGTATAAACGGATGATTCTAGACCAGCTCACCAACAAGCGAACTTCGTGTAGTTGGCATGCAAGCGCAGTGACACATGATAATGTCTGATTAGAACAGATGTCAGCTGTAGCGACAATGTCCCATTTTTTAATTTATTTTTCCTGAATGAATCGGTGTAGCGCTAGTTTGCTCCTAAAAGGCGTGGATCCAGCCGCGATAAAGTTACGCGCGATTGCATAATACCGTCGATTCTATAACTGCGGTAAATTACTGCTGTATTTTCGAGCCTCCGCGGCGCCTGGATATTGAAATATGGTGTTATGACTCTATTGGGTTTTTTTAAATATTTTCATTTAATTCGCTTTCAGCTAGTTTTCCAAGTTGCTGGGCAGATTTCGAAAATGTAATGAATGGCGCGGATCGCGGCCTGTAACGCCGCTTTCACACCGGACGCGAAACGAATTTATTGCACGACAGATTTCATTCAAAGTCAACGCAAATACATGTATTCGCGTCTTTGCGTTGACTTTGAATGCAATCTGTCGTGCAAAAAAATCCATATCGCGTCTGGTGTGAAAGCGGCTTTTACTTGTGTGTTCAGTTCACTGCTGCCTGCTACAAGGAAGTAACGTTAGCCGACGGTGGCGAGTTACTGTGGCTAATATCTGAGAACTTGGCCCTGCGAAGGCTAACGTTATGAAGCTCGCATCGAGGGAGATTCATTTTTTAAAATTAGTCAGCTGGCTACAAAATTTAATTATAAGATTGTTTCACGATGGCTGACCGACACTAAGGCACTATTGTCCCTGAGGCGGTTGCTAGCTAATGTTATTCCATCAAGCCTGTAAATACTGTAGTTTGCCCGAGTGAGCCAGCACGCCTCAGAAACCAGTTAGGACTGGCTGTATCGAAGATCAGTTTAGCCATTTAAACATTGTGCTCATTGCCTGCTCGCCCCGCGATTGTCGAGGAAATGCGAATGACGTGATGCTTAAACTCTCATATTCGGCCGTATTTATAGAAGGCTGACGACCAATGAACTAACGCATCCCATCTGCGGCCGGTTTTGAATGATTCAGCGTTTTTTGTCAAAGGGAGCCAGCGAGCCGCTACCTGCCCTAACACACCCAGTCACTGGCTGTGGTGATGCTTAGGGATGCTGATTGGGTGGGAAGCCCACCAAGCGGTGTCAGAATATATAGACCATTGTTCTTTGTTTAATTTATCATTTTTAATATTTGGAATAATTGTCCACACGTTCAAGAAGGCTGTTAGTTTTTTGTTATTTTAATTTTTAAATTGGATTTCCGTTGGCAGAATTTGTGCGTATTCCGTTTGAATTGACAATAACAGCAATGCGGTCGGGTTTAGGCGCAGCCTGTTAGCGCGGGAGGTATTGCACTTCTGTCCTGCTTGTTGAGCAGCGGTAAAAACAAGTTCACCCCGTCCGTAAAATTCATGTTGCGCATCCTGTATAACACTTTTGACACTCAATGAAGAAAGCATACAGGATGAAATGTATTTGCTATAGAGGCAAAATGCAGGAATTTAACTGACTCAGTTCGCAGTTTTGAAATTCTGGCGCGTTAATGAAAGCTGTCTGCCGACACGGCCATAAATATAATTGCGGAACTAAAAATAATTAACTGCGGGTAGTCATTAACTGAGACCTTTCATGAGGACATCCACCAAAAATAGGTTGGTGCTTCCGGTCTGGATTTTAAGTTAAGCTGTTCAGTTCATTTGTCAAATGAGGTGCAGGCATGCTGTCTGTTACATGTGATTGTATTATATTACACAATATCACATGGGCGTTATGGGCGCTGTCCAGTGCTGAAACCTGGGTCAGCTTTTGCCCCTTATTTGTCCGCAAAAGTTGTGCTAATTGGCTTGTGGGCTCAAGGCGGTTTTTCTGATGTTCAGATGTCCAGCTCCCCGCTGTCCAAGAAACGTCGCGTGTCAGGATCTGAGACCAAGACCGTGCCACACTGCTCGTCCTCCTCTTCCTCCTCTGTCAGAAGTCAACAGACCCACACTCCTGAGAACGTGAGTAAACCCAGCCACGGGCCGAGGGGCTCCGCAGAGGTCCCTTTCTGGTACATTTATTCCTAAAATTTGGTGTGGGCTACCTGGGAATAGCATTCTGTCATACACGCAATTGTTATACATCAGTGTGCTCTGTAGTTCCTCAGTTCAGTTGCATTTGTGTGCCTTGGACATGTGTTGGTACACGTTGTGATGCATACTCACTCTCGCACGCACACACACAAACACCATTATCATGAGGAAGTGATTATCTTTAACTGGTTTTGGACCATCACTGGTGCCTTACTTGCTCTGGCTGTTTGTGTCTCCAGGGCATGGCTAACAATGGGAATGAAGCCGAGATCGACGAGGGCCTGTACTCTCGACAGCTGTAAGTTTCAGTCTCTGTGTGCTAGTGTAGTTTACGGGATGTAAACCAGTGGAAACCAGCCCAGCACGTGGAAACCTTACATTCTGTGTGCGTTAATTTTCCATCTGATTTTGGTCCACCTGATTATGCTGTTTGGGTGTTCAGTATGAACCCGTGTCGATTGCGGTGATTTTGGGGTCGGTGTGAGAACCTGCGGGATGGGTGTTCTCCACGAACAGGGTTGGGTATCAGTGCAGTCGGTTGCGTGTTGATTCTCGTGGCGGTCCTGAGCGCCGCTGTACATTTCTGGAGAGGTGTTCAGGAGTGAGCTGTGTGGCTGAGGGGTCTGCTCTGGTGTCCTGCAGGTACGTGCTCGGTCACGAGGCCATGAAGCGAATGCAGAACTCAAACGTGCTCATCTCGGGCCTGCGGGGGCTGGGTGTGGAGATCGCCAAGAACGTGATCCTCGGCGGGGTGAAGAGCGTGACCTTGCACGACCAGGGCATGGCAGAATGGCGGGACCTTTCCTCACAGGTCAGAGGTCAAACGTCTAGCCGCCTCATCGTTTGACTGAATGCTCCGCTTGGCGAGGGGTGGAAACTAAGGTCCCATCTCATGCCCTCAGCCCTGTCCCAGAACCCGGAAATAATGGGGTGGCATGTTTTGAGGCATAAGGTTTTTGTTTTTTTTTGTTTTTTTGTTTTAAAATAAAGGTAATTTGCGTTTTCTCATACATGTATGTAGATCAGTATGTGCTAACATCACATAGATCAGTCAAGAACGAAGCATTGGGGCACGAGGGGTGTTGTGTCGGCAATATGGTTGCATCTCAAGGGTGTCAGCTGCGAGGCAGGTGCAGGTGGGCGAGTGGATTCGTGTAAATATCTGAATATGAGGCTATATTAAAAATATAGTTGTATAGCATCTTTCACATTTAAATCATCAGGGGCATGTGTTTTTTATATATTTATTTGTTTTACTATGAGTTTTTGATCCAAATAGAGCAATAAATCCAGATCACAAGTTGTTGTAATATGACTATTGAATCTAAAGAGATTTTTTCAAAATGCAAATCATTTTAAAACTGAAGGGGGAAATGTTTTTCTAGGATGTACAGGGATGCTAACTAACTAATTTTTAAAAATGTTGATAGCTACTTTTATGAAATGTGGCCTTATCTTGGGAGAGTCAGAATTTAGTTCAGGAAGCTGTGAAGTTGACCCTAGTGACAGGTCTATGAACACCTGCTGAGGATGCCTGTCCGATGGCTGTCTGTCCGCAGTTCTACCTGCGCGAAGAGGACCTGGGCAAGAACCGGGCTGAAGTGAGCCAGCCGCGACTCGCTGAGCTGAACAGCTACGTCCCAGTAACGGCCTACACTGGGCCGCTGGACAACGAGTACCTGTCGAGCTTTCAGGTGGGCCTGTGCGCTGACGTTCTCGTCTCAGAACCCCACGTGCATACACACACTCGCATGTGTGCACTATAGGGGTCAAGATATGATGTGTATCCCGACACAGGGGTTGCGATATGATACAAATCCCAATACACTACAAATTATTTTACTGCTGATTTTCTTTCTACCAACAAGTAAGCTGCAACACAGTGATATTTCCCAAGACAAAGCTGTTGAAGTTTATTTAAACAAAGGAATACAGATAGTTTGTCTTTATGTACCGTTGTGTGTTTACTGTTCAGGTCAATGTCCTCAACTTAAAAAAATTCATAAAAGCTGAATAGGTCTCCAGTACTACTCATCAGAAGAAACAGTCATATTGCAAACTACAAAACCCAAAACCAGTGAAGTTGGCATGTTATGTAAATTGTAGATGAACCCAGAATACAACGATTTGAAAATCCTTTTCAACTTCTATTCAATTGAATACACTGCAAAGACAAGATGTTGAAACTGAGAAACTTTTTTTTTTTTTTTTTTGCAAATAATCATTAACTTAGAATTTAAAGGCAGCAACGCATTGCAAAAAAGTTGGCACAGGGGCCTTTTTACCACTGTGTTACATCGCCTTTCCTTTTAACGACACTCAGTAATTGTTTGGGAACTGAGGAGACCAATTTTTGAAGCTTTTCAGGTGGAACTCTTTCCCATTCTTGCTTGATGTACATCTTAAGTTGTTCAACAGTCCGGGGTCTCCGTTGTCGTATTTTCCGCTTCATAATGCGCCACACATTTTCAATGGGAGACAGGTCTGGACTACAGGCAGGCCAGTCTAGTACCCGCACTCTTTTACTATGGAGCCATGCTGTTGTAACACGTGCAGAATGTGGCTTGGCATTGTCTTGCTGGAATAAGCAGGGGCGTCCATGAAAAAGACGTTGCTTGGATGGCAACATATGTTGCTCCAAAATCTGTATGTTCCTTTCAGCATTAATGCTGCCTTCACATATGTGTAAGTTGCCCATGCCTTGGGCACTAATACACCCCCATACCATCACAGATGCTGGCTTTTTAACTTTGCCCCTATAACAGTCCGGATGGTTCTTTTCCTCTTTGGTCCGGAGGACACGACGTCCACAGTTTCCAAAAACAATTTGAAATGTGGACTCGTCAGACTACAGAACACTTTTCCACTTTGCATCAGTCCATCTTAGATGAGCTTGGGCCCTGCGAAGCCGGCGGCGTTTCTAGGTGCTGTTGATAAATTGCTTTTGCTTTGCATTGTAGAGTTTTAACTTGCACTTGCAGATGTAGCGACGAACTGTAGTTACTGACAGTGGTTTTCTGAAGTGTTCCTAAGCCCATGTGGTGATGTCCTTTACACACTGATGTCGGTTTTTGATGCAGTACCGCCTGAGGGATCGAAGGTCACGGGCATTCAATGTTGGTTTCCGGCCTTGTCGCTTACGTGCAGTGATTTCTCCAGATTCTCTGAACCTTTTGATGATATTACGGACCGTAGATGAAATTTCTTGCAATAGCTCGTTGAGGAATGTTGTTTTTAAACTGTTCGACAATCAGCTCACGCATCTGCAAGTGGTGACCCTCGCCCCATCCTTGTTTGTGAATGACAGAGCATTTCAGGGAAGCTGCTTTTATACCCAATCATGGCACCCACCTGTTCCCAATTAGCCCGTTCACCTGTGGGATGTTCCAAATAAGTGTTTGATGAGCATTTCTCAACTCTCTTTTTTGCCACTTGTGCCAGCTTTTTTGAAACATTTTGCAGGCATCAAATTCCAAATGAACTAATATTTGCAAATTACAAAGTTTACCTGTTCGAACATTAAGTAACTTGTCATTGCAGTGTATTCAATTGAATATAGGTTGAAAAGGATTTGCAAATCATTGTATTCTGTTTTTATTTACGATTTACACAGCGTGCCAACTTCACTGGTTTTGGGTTTTGTACTTATCAGCACTTCACTTGAAGTCTGGAAACTTGACTTCAAACAAGTTGAAACGATACTTCACAAATTGCACTTAATGCGATGCACCCATGTGCAATATGACACAGGTCACTATGTTTTCATTTAAAGCGATAGAAAATGGTGCAGTTTCTGGGTTTAAGAAAATATGTGGAGTATTTTAAAAAGCCTTGTGTATCCCGATACACGTCCTCCTAATCAATGTATCGAATCGGAAGCTTTGTATCGTGATATGATACTGCATCGTTACACCATTAGTGCACAGGCCCTGCGGCTCATTACTAACGGCATCTTTGTCTCGCAGGTTGTGGTTTTGACGGACTCCAGCCGAGAGGAGCAGCTGCGTATTGGGGACCTGTGCCACAGCGAAGGCATCAAGCTTGTGATTGCCGATACTCGTGGCCTCTTCGGGTCAGTGAATCTCCCTATATCTGGGATAACAGCGGTCAATACTGTTGGCAAACTGCACTCTGCCCACTTGGGCCTTGTGCTGTCTGACTCATGCACGTGCAGTATCAGGGGGACATGCACTGGCGTGATGCACAAGGCTTTCATGATGGGCAGTTATGTTCATGTGGTGATGAGTGATCTCTGTAATTCTTCATGTTTGAAGATGGTAAATGATGTAGGCCCAGTGAAGGTGGTGTTTTGGTGATGCTGAATGTTTGTATTTGGCAGTTCTGAGAGTCTGATCAGTGTAGTGATACTGTGTTGTTCGTGCATGATATCATGAGTAAATTTGTGTTTTTGGAGATGGTGGATGGTGTAAATGAGGCAGTGTCTTATATGGTAACAGCTTGATCGCCACTTTCAGGTTTTTAACCCCTCGGCCAAACTTTGGCCAGAGGGCTGTGGTCATCAACTCCGTGTCTGTCTGTCTGTTGTCTTTTCATGACATTGTCCGGGTCAGTACCCAGCAGCAAATGATCGCAGCTTCACCAAATTTGATATGGTAACTCACTATAACCCATAGATGTGCAACGTCAGGTTTTTTGCTGGATTTGACCTTTGACCTTAGCCGAGGGGTATTCAGCAACGCGTTATGTCTTAAATTTGAAATGTAAGGAATGAGGGAAAAACAATATTGGCACCCTTGGTAAACTCTAGGTAGGAAGACTATCAAAAAAGTTATTGCTCTTAATCCTCCCAATCTTTTATTCAAGATATCAACATTTACCTAAACTTGGTAGTGTTTTTACATGGTGAATGATGCATGTAAGGCAGTGATTTGGTCTGTGCTGGTAGCATTTTGGCACTCAGTAAATGACTTATATGACGAAGTGTTTTGGTCGGGGATGATGGTGTGTTGGCACACAGTGAATGATTTACGTGAGGCAGTGTTTTGGATCGCACTGGTAGCGCACTGGCGCACAGTGACTGATGTACGTGAGGCTGTATTTTGGTTTGGGATGGTAATGAATCAGCACACAGTGAATGATGTACGTGAGTTTGTGTTTCGGTCCGCAGTGGTTGTGTATTGGGACGCGGTGAATAATGTCTGTATGGGGTGTGGTCTCTGTCTGCAGACAGCTGTTCTGTGACTTTGGGGACATGGTGGTGTTCGACACCAGTGGCGAGCAGCCCCTCACTGCTTTGATCTCCATGATCACCAAGGTCAGTGATCTTTTCATTTCTTCCTGTCCGCATCTGAACACCGGACTGCAGGATGTGCGACATGCTTGTGCCTGTGACATCAATGACAACAGTGTCAGGATGGAGCTGGTCGTGCCTTTTACTCAGTGATTTGGGTGGCGGGTGTCTCTTGCGTTGTGCAATGCAGGACGGCGTGGGCGTGGTGACCTGTCTGGATGAGGCGCGGCACGGGTTCGAGAGCGGCGATCATGTGACTTTCAGGGAGGTGCAGGGCATGACTGAACTCAACAACTGCAAACCGAAAGAGATCAAAGTTCTGGGTGAGGCAGACTCACTCACTCACTCTCTCTCTCTCTCACACACACACACACACACACACAAACACTCGTGCGCTGCATTGGCTCTGTATTAGTCACCATACAGCTAAACCCTTTGCATAGGATAGACTTGATTGTTGTCCTTCACGTTGTTCAGTTTCTCAGTAGTTGACTTAGGTTGTGCTGCTGGCCTTTGGCTGAGGTGAAGTGGCGGTCAATATGACTGACAGGTGGTCACTTTCCTGTGCTTGAATGCACCTCCTCTGCGGTTGCAGGTCCGTATACTTTCAGCATTGGAGACACCAGCGATCTCTCGCCGTACACAAGAGGCGGAATCGTCTCCCAGGTCAAAATGCCGAAGGAGCTGAAGTTTGTGAGTACCGCATCCGACCCCACTGTCCATGCTTGAAATACAAAACCCAAAACCAGTGAAGTTGGCACGTTGTGTAAATCGTAAATAAAAGCAGAATACAATGATTTGCAAATCCTTTTCAACTTGTATGCAATTGAATACATTGCAAAGACAAGTTACTTAATGTTCGAACAGGTAAACTTTGTAATTTTTTGCAATATTAGCTCATTTGGAATTTGATGCCTGCAACATGTTTCAAAAAAGCTGGCACAAGTGGCAAAAAAGACAGAGTTGAGGAGTGCTCATCAAACACTTATTTGGAACATCCCACAAGTCAACGGGCTAATTGGGAACAGGTGGGTGCCATGATTGGGTATAAAAGCAGCTTCCCTGAAATGCTCAGTGATTCACAAACAAGGATGGGGCGAGGGTCACCCCTTAGAGAACAAATGCGTGAGCTGATTGTCGAACAGTTTAAAAACAACATTCCTCAACGAGCTATTGCAAGAAATTTAGGGATTTCATCATCTACGGTCCGTAATACCATCAAAAGGTTCTGGGAATCTGGAGAAATCACTGCACGTAAGCGACAAGGCCGAAAACCAACACTGAATGCCCATGACCTTCGATTCCTCCGGTGGTACTGCATCAAAAACCGACATCAGTGTTTACACTGATCAGGTCATCACCACATGGGCTCAGGAACACTTCAGAAAACCACTGTCTGGAACTACAGTTCGTCGCTACATCTGCAAGTGCAAGTTAAAACTCTACAATGCAAAGCGAAAGCCATTTTTCAACAGCACCCAGAAACACCACCGGCTTCGCTGGGCCCAAGCTCATCTAAGATGGACTGATGCAAAGTGGAAAAGTGTTCTGTGGTCTGACGAGTCCACATTTCAAATTGTTTTTGGAAACTGTGGACGTCGTGTCCTCCGGACCAAAGAGGAAAAGAACCATCCGGACTGTTATAGGCGCAAAGTTCAAAAGCCAGCATCTGTGATGGTATGGGGGTGTATTAGTGCCCAAGGCATGGGCAACTTACACATATGTGAAGGCACCATTAATGCTGAAAGGTACATACAGGTTTTGGGGCAACATATGTTGCCATCCAAGCAACGTCTTTTTCATGGACGCCCCTGCTTATTTCAGCATGACAATGCCAAGCCACATTCTGCACGTGTTACAACAGCATGGCTCCGTAGTAAAAGAGTGCGGGTACTAGACTGGCCCCGCCTGTAGTCCAGACCTGTCTCCCATTGAAAACGTGTGGCGCATTATGAAGCGTAAAATACAACAACGGAGACCCCGGACTGTTGTACAACTTAAGCTGTACATCAAGCAAGAATGGGAAAGAGTTCCACCTGAAAAGCTTCAAAAATTGGTCTCCTCAGTTCCCAAACGTTTACTGAGTGTCGTTAAGGAAAAGCGACGTAACACAGTGGTAAAAAGGCCCCTGTGCCAACTTTTTTGCAATGTGTTGTTGCCTTTAAATTCTAAGTTAATGATTATTTGCAAAAAAAAAAAAAGTTTCTCATTTTGAACGTTAAACATCTTGTCTTAGCAGTGTATTCAATTGAATATAAGTTGAAAATGATTTGTAAATCATTGTATTCTGTTTTTATCCACGATTTACATAACGTGCCAAATTCACTGGTTTTGGGTTTTGTATATTTCACGTTGGATTCAAAACATAATTTGTCTGTCATCCTCCTGTCATGGGCTCCCAGAGCTCGTATGAAGCGGGTGGTTCCTGAGAAACCTGTTTACGTGATGACAGCCACATTTCTTGGCATTTTCTGTGCTGTTTAGCCTGTACGGGAGCAGTCATGGAGAATGAGGTATTCCGTGCTGTGTGTAGTAGGGTTGCACTATCGCTGTTTGACCTACCTTCGTTGGTTACAGTGAAGCTGAGAGACTGTACTGTGAAGGGGCAGGGTTATCAACACCTGGTTGCATTTTGGTGGCATTTTGTGCACCCTGATGTCTGCTGGCCCAGGAAGTTTAATGAAATGCAAAAATACCAAATGGGGAAAGCAGGAATTTTTCATACGGGTGTTTTCTGGCCAGTTGGTGTTTTGAGAAGGGATTCTTTTGATTGGTGAAATCTCAAAAAGTCTTGTCACAATGTAGTGTGGTTTTAATATTTATTTAGCAAAAAAATGAACTTGAGGTTAACTCGAGAATGATGAAGTCCGTAAAATTGATTTTTATTGTTAATTGAATACGTTTTTGGGTGTAGTCTCGGTGGAGTCACTTCAAATACTATGGTGCATAAATTGGATATACTGCATGTTCAAACAGTGGCGTGCCCTCAGGTTTATGAAAGCCTGGAGGAGTTTGGAACGAAGTCTTGGAAAAGTGGTTAAGGCCCACCCCCTGTCTGTGAGAGCTGGAATGATGAGCATGTGAATGGTCCAATCACAGACTGTAGTTTTTGTTGTGACGCCAAGGGACAGGGAATTTGCAAGCTGCCTTGTTTCTAAAATAATCTCTACTAGAAACGGTCTTACTGTGTGATGGCACATCCTTCTGTAGAAAAATTTCAACCATAAAGACATCTTATTTGTACATCCCACACTCGTGTTTTTTCTTTTATCTTTATTATATGTTTTTTTATATTTTAATCTTTGGGATGGCTCAGAATTTCTCTGAAATTCAGATAATGGAGCTAGCTCTGCTCGTGCTGCGTTACTAAACAAAGGGAACTCTGGGAACTGCACCACAAGGTGGCGCTGGTGGTTCCTGTCTTCAGTAATTGCTGGTGTTGTGTATCCCCTCTGCCCCCCTTTCAGTGTCGGTAGGGAGTTAAAATGGCTGCTGAACTGAGCGGAATGGATTTAATGCTTGTTTTTGTCTCGGTAGAAATCCCTGTCGGACTCCATGGCCTCTCCCGAGTTTATGATGACTGACTTTGCCAAGTTTGAGCGACCTGGTCAGCTGCACGTGGGATTCCAGGCTATCCACACCTTCCAGGAAAAACACAACCGTCTGCCCAAATCCTGGAACCAGGTGACACTGCCCACTGGCTTCAGTAGCCTCTCTAGAGGAGTGTCTGTGACTGAGTGAGTGTGACTCTGCATGAGCGTCTGATGCTGTGTGACTATCTGTGGTCCCTTCAGGCGGATGCTGACGAGCTCGTCGCCCTGGCTAACGCAGTGAACGCGGCGCAGTCGGACCAGGCCAGACAGGAGCAGCTGGACGAAGGGTTGGTTAGGAAGCTATCTTACCTGGCTGCAGGTGACCTCGCCCCAGTCAACGCCTTCATCGGGGGCCTGGCTGCGCAGGAGATCATGAAGGTAAAACTCGTCTTTCAGCGCCGACCGTTCTGTTCTCCAGCGCCCTCGCCCTGTCCCAGCAATTCGTCAGATTAAAGTTGCTGTAACTGATTTGCTGGTTTTAGCGGTCTTCTTGCCCCTCGCGCGAGTCAGCAGTCCCTGCCCCCCATCCCCAAGCCAATCACAAACGTGCATCGGTTTCCGACAGAGGCAGTGCACTGACTCTGTTACGATATAAGTGCAATATAAACAAACGCTCTCAATAATTGTCATGTGAAATCCATACTGAAATCATTGACCGACGACACATCGAAACTTCGATATGAATATGGCGAGGAGATCATTGTTCCAGAAAGAAAATCACAATCGACTATACAAAAACACTTTTCTGCAAGCCCTTTTAAAGCACGCTTTATTTGTCATATAAATACATGCTATGGCCCAGTAATACAACAGACTGCCTTTGTCAGAACAAATACCAGTAGCTACCAAGTTTTGCTGCTCCCTGCTAATCGAGCTGTCGTCGGCCCCAAGCGACGACAGTACATTTAAAAACTAACATAAGCAGGATTTAAAACCACCGACAGGACTACCGGGACTACAAAACTGCATGACTATCACAGAGTAAAGTATAGTTTTCCTGTTCAGTAACTGCAGAACTAGTTGAGCATTGCTTTTTAGACCCGTAGATTCCTCGTTTTCTCAACCTCCTGAAAGTGGAATCGATATATACACGCTCTTGGCAAGCTCCAGTTTTTTTTCTTCCTTGACTGTCTGTTCCTCTGCCGGTTATTTTGTGCACCGTCTTCAGTAGCGCTGGGAAAGGAAGCGTCGTCTGTTTCGCTGCGAAGGCTTGTAGCGATCGACTCTGTCCTCAGTGAAGTAGTGATCTGCTATTACGGCCACAGGAGGAGAATTCCTATCGGTTTGCCACATGTGTCTTCGACTGTCACAGACGGCCCCCCCCCACCTCGCTCACTGTCCAATCATGACATTCACTGTCTATTTGTGCTCTTCTCGACTGCTGTCGATCACGCACATACAGACGCTGTAGACCGTCGCCCCCTGAGGTCAGATAATCCGATGGGTCTCAGCTTTCGGTGGAACAGAGCGCGATCACGAGCAGAGGGAACCGCCTCTTTATGGAGTTCTCTCACCTAATTGGACAGAGGCAGTGGGTGACTCCAGAATTTTATATATTGCTTTACTGCAGAGGACAGTGACTGAGAGACCTGTGTTGTGGACCAGATACTGTATTAATCTCTGTCAGAATGTGGAGCCATTAAACCCTTGTTTAAAAACAGAAAAATCACTTACAGTAGCCTTAAGCCTCTGGTCTCCATACTGCATTTTCGCTGTGCAGGTCCAGTTCCCATGATTAAATGGGGCAGTCCCTTCTCTTCACTGCACAAACCTGCTCCAGTTTTCCCATTATTGCGTACTAACCTGGTCCAGTCCCCACTTCTCATGGTGTTATCCCTTAACTGAGAGGCTTGCTGTAATTCCCGTCCTCCTTATTTGTTTACATCTGCATGGGTTCCTGTCGGGTCAAAGTTGGTTCTGAGGTCGATGCATAATACTACTTTGAACACCTCGGACTGAAATCTGGCCTGAATGACTATAAAATGATACCGCTGCGGCAACAACGTCTCTGAATTGCTTATTTTTGGCACACGGTTTGTTTTGAAATCTCTCTTAATCGCCAGGTAATTTACTCTTGCAGTGACGCCTAATTAAGTCCTGGGGGGGGGCAGCTATATTTGGCTGCAGTGATTATCACTTGTTCTGAGCATCACCTTCAGTTGTGTACTGGCCAGTGAGTAGGTGAACCAGAGTGTTTGTGTTTTCTTTTTTTTTTCTTTTTTTTTCTTTTTTTTTTTACCTCTGCTATTTTTTATTTATGATGCAACTAAAATGTTGAATTTTCATGAAGTTTCTTTGTATTTGCAGCACTGTTTTTGTCCCAAAATTATGAGATTAAATGAGAATAAATTTTAGTTGTGAATGATTGGAGTGTTTGCCTCATTGAAATGTTCCTGTCATCTCCGACACGCAAAGTCTGAAGTTAATGGGTGTTAAACAGGGGTCATGCATACATGGGAAAGGGTTTTTTCGATTTGGCATCTGCACAAAGACCATAATTAACACAGATATCACCAGGGGAAAGACTTGTGCTCCCTCAGTGAAATATTAAAAGAAATCAGTCATTCTATTATGAAGATTACATTTTGTCTAACATACTGTGGAGTGGCCCACATTGTGCCCACAGTCTCCATCCTGCACACATAAGAGTGCTAAATTAGAGCAGCCCTTAGTGTTCTGTCCCCGCCCCTCCCTGCGCTGACATCGGTGCTACTGAACTGTTGGTGTTGATTGTGAGCGATCTGTGCCTGTGTTGAGTGTTAATTCTCTGGGGTGTTGGTGTGGAGTGTTGATGCTCTGAGGTGTTGGTGTTGATTGCTGGTGCTCAGAGCCTGTGTTCAGTGCTCCACTCTGCCCCCTGCAGGCCTGCACAGGGAAGTTCATGCCCATCGTACAGTGGCTGTATTTCGACGCGCTGGAGTGCCTGCCGGAGGCTGAGGGAGCGATGCCCTCGGAGGCGGAATGTGCTCCGGTGAGTTTGTCCACACACTGGCGTTTGGGTCGTAAGTCTGGTCGAATCTGTGGTTTTCTGAATCGGTGTGAAGTAAGAGCCCGGCTCTTTTACTCTCTGTGTGACCCACCTTGTTAAGTGAAGTATCTCTTTCCCCGTTTCCCAGAGAAACTGTCGCTACGACGGCCAGATCGCCGTGTTCGGCACCAAGCTGCAAGATCAGCTGGCCAAACAGAGATACTTCCTGGTGAGTCCATGTGTGTGTGTCATCGTGCGCGTGTTGGCGTATGTGTGTCAGTTCGCGGGAGGCGTAAAAGTGTGCGAGGAGACACGTGATTGGTCTGTGCTGTTGCTGCAGGTGGGAGCAGGCGCCATTGGTTGCGAGCTGCTGAAGAACTTTGCCATGATTGGCTTGGCCAGCGGGGAGGGCGAGGTCATCGTCACCGACATGGACACCATAGAGAAGTCCAACCTGAACCGGCAGTTCCTGTTCCGGCCCTGGGACGTATCGGTGAGCCTGAGCAAACCTCAGCGCATCTGCTGGCCTACCGCACTGCGGCACCGCTCCTGACACGGGGCTGCCCAGGCCTTTCGCTGCTGCCCTAACGGAGCACAGCACTCGGCAGACACTGGCCACGGCTGCGATGGCGTATTGGGGTTGAAATGAAAATCAGGGCGTAAGGTGGATGGTTGGGCAGTTCTGACTGTAAGGGTTCTGCGCTCTATGGCATGTCTGTCTTTATAATGCATAGCAAAGGGTCACCCGAACGCAGTTTGGCTAGAACACTTTCTCTCGTGGTCTTCATGTCAACTCAGTGTTTCAGCTTCTCCTGAAGGCTTGTTTATAAAAATTTTCCTTGATTTCATTCAAAAAAGTTTTGTTTACACAGAAATACCTTGGATACCTTAAATATCTTATTTTGTGAAACTGTGGGTGTGCTAAATTTCACGATGTCTTTACTCGTATGTCGAGGATTGGTTTGGAAATATGTGTGTGTAGCTACAAGCCTTTGCCTTTATCTTTTAATTTTACATGCTTCTATTGTTATCCTTTGGCATATAATGCGGAGAATATCGTCATGGATGCAGTTGTTTGTCCGCCTGTTGGTCTGTCTGTGAACATTTCATTTATGGAGCATAAGTTAAAAACCGTTCAGTATTTCTTCACAAAACTTGGTGTGCTCATTAATCATGACCTGAAGTGGTTCCTTTTTTGTTTTGGGGGGTATGGTTTGTTACCGGAGCAGGTGACATTTTCATTCAACACGTCGGGCGGGGGGATACGCCATCTCCTGATGCCTCCGGTTAATGTCAAGTTTGTTTTTTTCTTTAATGCTGAAATCCGCTAGGAAAGGGGCACATATTTTTGTGTCTGTGCTTTGGTTATAAATATGGCCCCTGATGTTTATTGGGAGTTGATGGTTTGCAGTTAGGAATTTCAGAGCAGCATATGAGGTCAGTGAGAGCATGTGACTGCGGCTGTGCATCAGGTTACTTCATCTGGTCTGTTTCATACGCTCAGGGGCTTATGATTCGCCCATTGTGTGGACGACCCGAATGTCCTGTGATGTCTGTGACTCACTGTCGCCCCCTAGAAAATGAAGAGCGAGACTGCAGCGGCTGCTGTGAAGCAAATGAACCCGTCTGTCCGCATCACGGGCCATCAGAACCGGGTGGGTCCGGACACCGAGAGGATCTATGATGACGAGTTTCTGGAGGGGTTGGACGGAGTCGCTAATGCTCTGGACAACGTTGATGCACGTGAGTTTTGCAGAGGATTCATATATTTAGTGAGTGAGTGTGCGTGTGTGCGTGCGCGTGTGCGTGTGTGTGTGTGCGTGCGTGCGTGCGTGCGCGTGCGTGTGCGCGTGTGCGTGCGTGCGTGTGTGCGTGCGTGTGTGCGTGCGTGTGTGTGTGCGTGCGTGTGTGCGTGCGTGTGTGCGTGCGTGCGTGTGTGCGTGAGCCTGTGGGTGAGTTGAACTTAATGCTGCACTGTTCAGAGTCGAACAGTCCATGGCAGAGTGGGCGGCATAGTTGCTGCACAACAACAAGGTTACGGGTTCAAATCCAGCCGTGGGGTCGGCATGTTATTTCCTATAGGTGTCGTTTTCCTCATGCAAACACGTGCAGTTTCGGCTAAAGGACACGGAAGAACCCATCTGTCGCTGTGTTGAAGAGTATTTTCAATGGGTGTGTGAGAGAAGGGTGTGTAACAGGTTCTAACACTGCGTGGAGTGAGTTCCTGCCTCTCTCCCACTGCATGCTGGGATAGTCTCCAGCCTAACACACACACACACACACACACACACACACACCCCCCCAGTGAGATGATGGTGTGAGCCGCGGTGTCGATGTGCCACACAGGTATGTACATGGACCGGCGGTGTGTGTATTACCGGAAGCCGCTGCTGGAGTCGGGCACTCTGGGAACGAAGGGTAACGTGCAGGTGGTGATTCCCTTCCTGACCGAGTCCTACAGCTCCAGCCAGGACCCCCCCGAGAAATCCATCCCCATCTGCACCCTCAAGAACTTCCCCAACGCCATCGAACACACGCTGCAGGTCAGCTCCGCCCCGCACACGCTCAGTCGCGCTCTGGCACTTCCTGAAGTAATGCATGCCCTCTGCCTCTGTACTCAGTGATGGCAAGTTTTTTTCTTTCTTCTTTTTCTCTCATTACGGACTTTTTGGGATTCTGTGTTGGGTGGGGTTTGGTTTGTAAATGGTGGGGGTCAAGTTTTAATGTAAGAACTGGAAGTTTGTGTCTGTATAGCTAAGTCTAATGTGTGTGTTTCTCTGTCTCTCTCTCTCTCTCTCTCTCTCTCTCTCAGTGGGCTCGTGACGAGTTTGAGGGTCTCTTTAAACAGCCTGCGGAGAATGCCATGCAGTACCTGACGTAGGTCTCTCTTCGTTCGCCTGATCATTCATACCCCCGTCTTTCTGAGACCCGCCTCACTGACTGCACCCCCTCGCCCCCACAGAGACCCAAAGTTTATGGAGCGCACGCTGAAGCTCCCGGGAGCGCAGCCGCTGGAGGTGCTGGAGGCCGTGCATCGCAGCCTGATTGTGGAGCGACCACAGGACTGGTCCGCCTGCGTGTCCTGGGCCCGGAACCACTGGCAGTGCCAGTACAGCAACAACATCCGACAGCTGCTGCACAACTTCCCTCCCGAGCAGGTGCAGCCCGGCGACGCCGTTTCAAAACTAACGCTGAGCGGGTCCGCCGTGTGCCTCGGCCCGTCCGCCTCCCTCAGGAGTCTGGGGTCAGGTCGGCATTGGGACGTGTAGTCAGCCGCCATGTTTAATGATGTGAAAGTTGAGTCTGACTCTGCTGAGTTGCAGTTGCGGAGGCGGAGTGTGTCAGGTGCAGTGATGCTACCTGCTTCTGATTGGTCGAAACAATGGGCCAGTCTTGGCAAAGTTTCTGTCTGTTGTCTAAATGGTGGAGAAAGTTTGCTGATCTTCGCTTTGGGGGAGAATTTGACAATGAAAAGAAAAGTGGACATTTGTTTGTGTGTGTGTTCACTTGTGGGTGCGATCAATAATTATCTGTTTCCTGGTGAGCCTTGGGAATTTAGTCTTTGTTCTCATTGGACAGGAGTTGGTGTGACTTAGTGCTTTGAGCGAGTGCGTTTTCATGTTCATCATTAGTGCGCTAATTCGCTGTTGTTGTACCCCTCTGTTCGGTCAGCTCACCAGCTCTGGCGCCCCCTTCTGGTCTGGTCCAAAGAGGTGTCCCCATCCGCTGGAGTTCAGCACAAATAACGTGAGCACATGGGTCTTCACGACCAGAACCAGCAGGATATTAGATCTACAGGAACAGCTAAAACGCTATAGGCTCATTTGCATAATAATCACACCGCTGCCCCCCGCAGGACCTGCACATGGACTACGTCCTGGCAGCGGCCAGCCTGTACGCGCAGACATACGGCATTACCCCATGCCGCGACCGCACAGCCCTCGCCCGCTTGCTGAACGAGATCCACGTGCCCGTCTTCACGCCTCGTTCTGGAGTCAAAATCCACGTGTCTGACCAGGAGCTACAGAACGCCAACGCTGCCGTGGGTGAGTGGTGGTCACAGCGTATGAACGCAGCGTGTCCCTTTGAAGGAGTCGTGCACACTAGAGACGTGTTCGCGTATGATGAACGTGAGACAGGACTGTATGTGAGCGTCTTTTAAAAGTGAGAACTAATGGAGATGACGAGTGACGGCTCTGCTGATGGTGTTTGTAATTGTTACATTTTCACTTGCTCTGTTTGCAGAAGTGGACCATAGGAAATGGAAGCCACACCCCCTTACTCTTGTGTGATTGGCTGTCGCTGTGAAACTGGCATACCTGAGCAGTTCTTCTCTCAGATTTTTATCCCCCGCAGGACGCCGGCCCAAAAGGGGATTATGGTGTTGTGCAGTCTGTCTGTCTGTGTCCATCTGTCTGTATCAGAGGGTACTTGGCTATTGAAATCAACTCCTGCATTTTTCTTTGGACATCCCTGAAACTTTGCGCGCATGCTGCAGGTTAACTACTGATACACACTGCGCAGTCGCAGCTCCGGTGGGGGATGTTATGTTTCAGAGGGCACTGGTAACTTCGGACGCCATCTTAAAAACGCAAGCGCTGCACCTTTAAACATGCTAGAGGAGATTCGAGGTAAAAAAAGAGGCTCGTCTGGTGCGTTTTACCTTCGGTGAACGATTGGAAATTCAATGTGATGAAAACGGGGAGACGTCTCCTGTGTGCGCGACTCCTAAATACGTTTTTGTTTTTTATTATTACTTTTTATTGCATGTGTGTGAAAATATCTGAGTAGGTGTTCTAGAACTGTCTCTCGTTGGTATTTGTGACGACAGCGTTTGAATGTCAGCATTGGGACATTCCCCTCATATTCGTGACCTCACACCTGACAAGTTTTCAGAAGTTCACTTTTTGCTCAGTTTACCTGCAGTTGGATGCTAGGTTGCACTGCAGTAGGAACCGAGCAGCAACTCAGGTGTTGGTTACTGCACGAGTTCCCCGTGTAAAATCTCACTTCTGTTTTAAATGTCAGCTGACGACTCGCGTCTGGAGGAACTGAAGGCCCAGCTGCCCAGCCCAGATGCAGCCGCACAGATCCGGCTCCACCCGATCGACTTTGAGAAGGTACCAAGGCTTGGCACCCTCTGTGTAGCATGTGTATGTATGCATGTATGTATGTGCGTGCATGTGTGGAGACTTTAGTGTGCTTTGAGATGGTATTTTCAGAACTCTGGCATTTAAGCTGTATGACTGGGCAGGATTCTGGAGGAGGAGGGGAACTGAAGTTACATCAGTTTTATCAGTTCGGCACTTTTAATCGCAGAAAACCTCTCAAACGTTTAGGATCAACCAACCCTGACCTATTGATTGGTTTAACAGAAAGCCCAAATTTGGAGGACTGTAGGGGAGGGGCTAATTAATCCTTTTGATGGATTAACTGAATACTTGTGTTCCAGGATGACGACGCAAACTTCCACATGGACTTCATTGTCGCAGCATCCAACCTCCGAGCCGAAAACTACGATATCCCCCCTGCGGACCGTCACAAGGTACGAGCTGACCTGAGACCCTCGAACAGGGGAAATATCATCTCGCCCTTTGCTGATATTGCCCTGGATTACATGCTGCATCTTCCCTCTTTTTAGATGTGTTAATTAATGTGCTGTTATTAATATCATGTAGTTTCCATGAAATAGAGAAGTTCATCGGTCACGCGCTTTATTTCAAGTCAGCAGTTGGATGTATTTGTGAACTGCTGAACTAAAACTACTAATTACTGTACTTCGTACTATAACACTGCTACTTGTAAAAAAGCAAGGAAAAGTAAACCAAACTTCTGCTTCAAAAGCCCTGACTTGTGGTGGTGAAGTGTTGATGTGATTCGCTGTGGCGGTGAAGTGTTGACGTGATTCGCCGTGGTGGCGGTGAAGTGTTCACATGATTCGCTGTGCCGGTGGAGAAGTGTTGACGTGATTTGCCGTGGTGGCAGTGGAGAAGTGTTGACTTGATTCGCCGTGGTGGCGGTGGAGAAGTGTTGACTTGATTCGCCGTGGTGGCGGTGGAGAAGTGTTGACGTGATTCACCGTGCTGGCGGTGGGGAAGTGTTGACGTGATTCGCCGTGGTGGTGGCGGTGGTGAAGTGTTCACGTGATTCGCCGTGGTGGCGGTGGAGAAGTGTTGACGTGATTCGCTGTGGTGGCGGTGGTGAAGTGTTGACGTGATTCGCCGTGGTGGCGCTGGAGAAGTGTTGACGTGATTCGCCGTGGTGGCGCTGGAGAAGTGTTGACGTGATTCGCCGTGGTGGCGGTGAAGTGTTGCCGTGGTGGCTGTGGTGAACTGTTGACGTGATTCGCTGTGGCGGTGGTGAAGTGTTGACGTGATTCGCCGTGGTGGCGGTGAAGTGTTGACGTGATTCGCTGTGGCGGTGGTGAAGTGTTGACGTGATTCGCTGTGATGGCGGTGGGGAAGTGTTGACGTGATTCGCCGTGGTGGCGGTGGTGAAGTGTTGACGTGATTCGCCGTGGTGGCTGTGGTGAACTGTTGACGTGATTCGCTGTGGCGGTGGTGAAGTGTTGACGTGATTCGCCGTGGTGGTGGTGAAGTGTTGACGTAATTCGCTGTGGCGGTGGTGAAGTGTTGACGTGATTCGCCGTGGTCTCATCTTTTTAACCTCATGACCAGTTCCTGTTTTCACAGTGTGAAAAGGACTTTGTTTATTCATTGTTATTGAACTAATCTTGTAACAGGAAGTGCTTTATCTTACTTGTGTTTAGTAGTTGTTCCATGAGTTTGGGATCAGCGTTTGATATTGGCACCCGCCACCAGACAAATGCAGGTGATTTTGTGAAGTAGCCGGTAAATTTGCTCTTCCCACTAGCCTCAGTGGCAGATGATCTCCAGCGGACTTGTGGAATACAAATTTAGCAGTTCGTGCGACACCACAACGCAGATTCAATCAATCGCCCTGTGCATAGACTGAGTGGGTCTGTTCCAAAGTCCTTGGGCCTATACTTGCTACTATATTCTCCATTTCCTCCAAAAGTAGCCAATAACTTGTAGCAAATGGTGAAATACAATTATTTCCAGGCAGGGGTTGCAGTAACCGAAACTTGTCCTTTTATTCAGCCGCCGAATTTTAAACGTATTGACAGCCGTTTATTTCAACAGAATTGAAAGGGGGCGAATTCGAGCGTAGCTTGGACAGTGGACGCAGGGCGTAGGGTTGGTTCTGTCTTTGTCTGTCTGCTGCAGCTCAATCAACAATCAGACCGTTGCCTATGCGAGTACGTCCTGTGTCCACCGTGCTAGCTTTGATCTAATTTCCTGGTTTGCAAAGTCGCTTGGTGGGGTGCTGTCTGGAAGAAGTTGCGTGAATAGCCTATGGTCTTATCCCTCTGCCGTTTCGATTTAGAGGATGGGTCTAATCTGTGCACGAATCCTGTGCACAAATGGTTACTGTCACTGATCGCTACTGTTGTCTGGCACTAATCTCCCGACTAAGTCCAGAGAGACAGGCATGCAGACGCCTTGACTTCAGATATTGCGACACAGGTAGTTTGGAGCGTCTCAGCCACTGTGGATGGTGGAGGAAATGGTTGATTTATTTTTTATTTATTTTCTTTTTAGCCCTGTTGGGTGTGTGCGCATTGTTTATATGAATTAAAGTTGATGTTGAATAAACCTGATGTAATCCATCAGAGCAAGCTGATTGCCGGGAAGATCATCCCAGCCATCGCCACGACGACGGCAGCGGTTGTGGGGCTGGTTTGTTTGGAGCTCCTGAAGCTGGTGCAGGGCCACCGCCGGCTGGAGTCCTACAAGAACGGCTTCATGAACCTGGCCCTGCCTTTCTTCGCCTTCTCCGAGCCAATCGCGGCCCCCAAACACAAGGTCAGGCCCTGCTCATCTGCAACAAGCGAACTGGCTAATGCATGCTCTCAATTAGCAGCCCTGTCCTCTGAATCAGCCTCAGTGGGCTTTGAATGGGCTGCAGCACTGAGGTACACTGAGGTCTGGTTGAGCTGCTGTAGGCTCAGATTTAGCAACGGCACATTTTTCTGCTTCAATCCCACTTTGAATTGGCTGCAATATGCTTTGAATTTACAGGATGCCATTAATTGGCTACAGTGCACTTTGAATTGGCTACAGGTTGCCGTGAATAACCAACAGTTTGATCTGAATTATCTACAATTTGCTCACAATTTGCTACATCTCACTCTGAATTACACTCTGAATGGGCTGCTTTGTGCTCCGATTTAACGACTATACAATTTGAATTGGCTACTGCGTACTTTAAATTGTCTACAGTGAGCTATGAATAAGCTGAATGCGTCCTGAATTGGCTATTGTACATTATAAATTTGCATGAGCGTATTACAATATTCTCTCAATGGGCTACTGCATCCCTCGAATTGGCTACAGTACTCGGAACTGCCTTCACTATGCTCTGATTTAGCTACCGCATGCTCTAATTTGGCTGAAGTATGCCGGGAATTGGCTACAGTACGCTCTGAAGTGGCTTCTGCACGCTCTGAACTGGCAATAGTAGCTCCGTATTGGCTACTGTAAACTCAAAATTAGCTGAAACGTAACAGCCTGACTTAACTACATTATTGCTGTCTGAATCGGTGATGCCAGTACAGTCGGAACTATCATTACAGTCTGACAGAGGTCAGTACAGTTCGAATAAGCATCAGTACAGGAGAACTTGGCTGAAAAGAGTAGCTTGGCATTGTTTTGTTATTTGTTTTGGGTTTGATATCATTATTTTTTCCTTTTTTGGTGTTTGTGTACTAAAATTAGTTTGAGGTTATGCCATTGCGTGATCTTTTTTGTAAATTGGCCTCCCCTATCTGGAAACATTGGCATACACACAACCCGTGACGCCCCAGTGCAGAGCCGTGTATATTCACGTGTGGTGGCTTGTGATTCGACAGTACTACGAGACCGAGTGGACGTTATGGGACCGTTTCGAGGTGAGAGGCATCCAGTCCAGTGGAGAGGAGATGACGCTCCGACAGTTTCTTGATCACTTTAAGGTATTTTCCTGCCTCCAGCCAATTGGCCCTGATTAACGGTTACCTCTTACCTGATTGGCTGGAGTTACTGGCTGTGTATCTCAGTCTACGCCCCATTTGGCATGCTAATTTGTTCTCTGAAGCAGAAATTCCATTTCTTTGGGGAGTTGTGGGTTAGGTCTGGGCAAATTTGGACGAGTCCTTGACATGGACTTGTCATGCGTCATATACTGCAGGTCTGCGGTAACCTTACCGTTTTCTATGTTATTGGTTATCCGTCCAATCCTGACTAAACACAGCTCCTTGTGCTAAAGACCATCTTGTGCCGCTAACTGGTAGAATGAGGTTTGGCGAATTATAGTTGAAATGAAGACCCTCTGGATGTTTGGATTTCCTGGACTCTGGTTCGGTTCCTTGTCTGTCATGAAGAAGTATTCTTTTAAATAGCTTGCAGTAACATAGCTTTTTTTTTATCTGTGCAGAACGATCACAAGCTGGAGATCACGATGCTTTCGCAGGGCGTCTCCATGCTCTACTCCTTCTTCATGCCCGCTGCCAAGCTCAAAGAGCGGCTGGAGATGCCGTAAGTAATTCTGCCCTCATCTGTCAAACCCCTGCCTAACTGATCAGAAACTCTTGTTCGACTAAACAGAAATCGATGTGTCAAACACTGGAGTGCTTCGAGTCGGTGATGAACAAGGGAAAAATTGGAATCTCAATAGGGGCATGTTTTCTGTTTTTGGTGGCAAAAAAATTTACTTGCAAGAGCTGACCTTGTGGTCATGAAACAACGTGTGTGCAGTATTGGCATGACTGTGCATGATGGTGCTTTGGTAGTGTTTTCTACCGTTTTGCTTTGAGTGCCGGTGCCATGAGTAAACAAGCAGAGTACAGTGAATCGGAAAGTGCGGTTGGGCTGGCGTATAGCGGGAGGTCGGGGGAGAGCTCTGACTTGTCTTTGTTCAGTTTTCAAAATCCTGGCTTTTTGTTTTAACTCTTTTCATGCTGTTGAAGCTGGCCTGAGTGCTTTACACTATTATGATGGCAGCTGAGGTGGTGCAGTTCTTTTTTTTTTATTTAAGGCATTTGATTCTTGGATGCTGTGTCAGTTTGTTTTGTTTTTTTTTTTTTTTTTATACGCCCGTCCGTCATCAGTATTGATGGGCGCATTACGTCAAGCCTTGGTCTTTCTGTCAGTTTGTAAAGTTTTCTTGTAAACGCCACTTGTCTCAGTGTTTTGGAGTAGTTCCAAATTGTAGTTGTAATAGTATCCTGGTGAATAAGCAGATCTGCGTTTTTGATAACTCCAGTGTATTTAGCTAGAATTATTTCCCTGTCCAGTATCAACATTGTAAATGTTTTCTAGGCTAATTTTTGGATGTTTGAACAATTTGATTAAATTTGAATTTACTGTGTTGATAGTGTGTAGAGGACGGTTCTGGTTCCTTTCAAAAGTGGAAGTGCTGCGGTTTGTGGCTGCCACAGCCGCTAACTTAAATTTGGTTTCCATCGATTTTGAGAACGGACCATCTAATTCTAATTTGCTGTGTGCGATGGTAGGTGGTGTCGGGGACCTTTCTGGGCTGTATAAGCAGCCATTTTGAATCGGGTTATTGACTTTGAGGAAAGTGAATGATCTGATCAAATTCAAACTAATTGTTGTGTTTTGGGGATTGGTGGGGGGAGGGTTACTTTCAAAAAGTGGGTGCACTTCCATTTTCAAGTATGCCCATCTTGGCAGCCATTTTGAATTTAGTTTTCTTTGGAACATCCATTGTTTATGAAATCAATCAAATTCGGATTTGCTGTGTGTGTTGGGGGTGGGTTGATGTAGGTACTTCTGAGAAAGGGCGCGCTGTGTTTTTATTCCCCCGGCATGTAATGCAGGGGGGATAATAGTCATGGGTGCGGTTAACCGTCCGTTTGTTGGTGAACAGTTTGTTTCCGGAGCGTAACTTGAAAACCGTTCAATATTTTTACACAAAACTTGGTGTGCACATTTAATCGTGACCTGATGTGATGCCTTTAGCTAATCGGAAGTTGATGACGTGGGGCTGGGGGAATATGTCATCATCTGATGGCTCTTGTTCAATATAGTAATCGCGGCTGTCGTGTTTAATTAGGTTTCTGATCTTTGACGATTTAAAATAAAGGTAATTGGCCAATCAAATTCGAATTAATTCTGCGTGTTGGGGGTAAGAAGAGGAAGGTTCCTTTCGAAGATGGATGCTGGGTCATTCCAGTGATCAACTACGCTCAGGAGGCTTTGCAAAGTATTAGGTTCCCCTCATCATTGCTTCATGAGTTATGGCCCCTGTAAGGGGTTGGGGCCCTTGGGTAAGGCGTCTAAATTTCTGGGCCGTTTTCAGAGCTCTGCTGGAGCTGAAGTATTCAAGCCAGCTGTATCATTTTTTCTGGGGCGACTCTCCTGTACCCAGACAGCAGGGAAACAGCATAAGACCTGCTAGAAGGTGACCTGAAGTACCTTAGAGGAGCCAAAAATTGGGGGGGAAAAAAACACAATCGCAAATGAAAAATGCTAGTTTTTATGTACCCATTTGACCCTTTTAATGAGTACCTACAACTCTAATTGGTTGTATATGGAATATTTAAGTGTTTTCCTCATATGTAGGATGCAAAAGTAAATCAGATCTTATGTGAATGCAAAAATATTTGGTCTTGAAGTTTTATTTCTGGCCAAAATGGGCTTAATTTGCCATGCTATAGCTCAGTGCTGACATACAATAGAGGGCCCAATCTTTGGTAGTGTATGTTCTAGATGAATTATTTTTGCACGATATATGCAAAACTCATATTGGTGTCTTGTTTCCTTCTTATAAAATTCTTCCAGTTAACGAGAACAAGAGGCTCCTCAGAGCCTGAACTTGGGCCGGGTCTAGGCCTGGGCCAATCGTGAAACCATACACGCGCATGAGCAGGACAATCGCGACCTCGAGGGGGGGGAGAGCTGAAACATGGACTCCTGGCCTACCGGCCGAGTAATGCACAATTTGCGTAGGGCATTTCCACACAATTTTTTTGGTGCATTGATTTCCGGAAATAAGAAATAAAGCCCCATTTTATAATGGAAAACTATGATGATTGGATTAGAGAAACACAATTTCTGAACAGCTCTGTAAAATATTTCAAAATATTCTTGATGCTGATGTCAGCTTGCTCCCTTCTGCTGTGGCTGGAAATGTCACCATAAATGTGGCTGATGTAAGGATCCCTTGCGTACCCTGCAGTTACACTGCAATTCGGTTTCACTACATTAGTTCAGTGCATGCCAGGAGAGAACTGCGAGGGCACGATCAATCACTCCCGCCATTTTATGCATCCCAAAGGCCCAACAAGAAGCCTTTTCTAGCCAAGACTTGATGAATGTTATGTACCTGTTATGAACGCACCATATTGTGTTCAATCGAAGCACCTTCCACATCTTCATGTTGCAAAAACACCCGAGATGAGCCAACCTTTGACAAAATTGTGCTTCTCCACAGCACGTTTTGTGATAAATACATTAAAACTTGATGAAGAAGGATGTCAGAGGTGTACAGATTCCGTTCACCTTAAAGGTATGCGCTTTTATTCATTAAATTATAATGCCTTGTTAAGACTACTCATGCGAGAGGGATAGAGAATGGTAGAAATTTTACTCTAGTAAATGGTGCTTTTAAGTCAGATTCATACGCAAGATTTTCTAGGAAGGAGACGAGACACCAACATAATTTTTGGATGTATTATGCACTAATAACCATTCTTAGAACATACAATCGGAGGCCCAATCTTTGGTATGTCAGCACTTAGTTATAGCATGGTGAAGTAGGCCCATTTTGGCCAAAAATACCACTTTAAGACCAAATATTTTCCCATTCAAATAACATCTGATTTACTTTTGTATCCTACATATGAGGAAGCTATTTAAATGTTCCCTACTAATTATTAGAGTTGTAGCTACTCATTAAAAGGGTCAAGGGATGGGTATTTAAAAACTTGCATTTTTCATTTGCAGTTGTGGGTGGTTTTTTTTTTTTTTTTCTTTCCTTCCTTCTCTTCCTCAATTTTTGCTCCTCCGCGGTACCTCAGGTCACCTCCCAGCAGACCTTATGCTGTTTCCCTGCTGTCTGGGTACAGGGTCACCCCAGAAGAAATTATAGAGCTGGCTTGAATACTTCAGCAGAGCTCTGACAACTGCTCAGAAATGTAGCCGTTTTCCCCAAGGGGTACCCCCCACCACTTGCAAGGGCCATAAATCGTGAACTAATGATGAGGGGAACCTAATATATTTCGCAATACCTGCTTAGAACAGTCAGTTTATATAGGGGTGAAATTTGAAGACGGCTGGGTCCAGCTGGGATCATCCTGGAATTTGCCTGATTTCACATGGAATGACCCTGCTCTTTGATTTCATCGAGCTAAGTGTCTGTCAGCCAAGTGCTGACGGACGTTGTTGATGCCTCTTGCAGTGTCACTCAGGACCTTCTGGTCTCTGTACCCGCCCCTCAGCTGCATGTGCCACTCCTTGTGTTGTGCTTGTTTAGGGTCATGTGATGTTTTACCAAGAGTTATTTCCCTTTCTAACATCAACTTTGTGCAACTAGTTGCGCAATTTTTTCGTGGATTCTTTCCAAAACAAGGTTTGCGTAGATGTTCTCTGTTATCCTGTGGTAAATCAGACATCGTTGGAGTTTGAAACACTGACAGACAGAAAAGCGGGTAAAAGCAGTGGCGCGCCCTCCTGCGGTGGACCGGCAGAATGTGGCTTATAATGAATTACACTGCAGCGCTGTTCCAGATGGATTCTCTGGTGCTCAGAAAATCATTTCACGATGCATAATCATCAACAAAAATATCTGTCCATGGAGTTTTGATTAATTTTCTCAATAAAAATGTCAAAATCAAACTGAAAACTCTATTATTCAAGTTAATTGAACCTTAATGCAAATTGATTCCTTTGTACCCAAGGATTTTTTTCCATTATGTTGATTTTATTATAATGAATAGCCTCCCACCATACTGTCCATATTAATAGCCTAACATGGGATATCACTTTGTGCAGCTTTACCCTTCTAAAGATGCCTCGGTCACTTAGTAGTTTTTCACTGTCAATTTGCTCTTATATTTCTGTTTCTTGTTGACGTTCCTTTTAACCCCTCGTGAGATGGAACCCTGAAGTCCAGGCAGCTGACAGAACTGCTCTGCAGCCTTCTGCTGTCGCGAGACACAGGAAGTTTAATGGTTTGGTGTTCTGGCATTTTCTGAGATGCAGGCACAAAAAGGATCTCCTCTCTTGCAGGATGACTGAAATCGTGACCAAAGTCTCCAAGAAGAAACTGGGGAAGCACATCGGCGCTCTCGTGTTCGAGCTTTGCTGCAATGACGACACTGACGAAGATGTGGAAGTGCCCTATGTCCGATACACCATTCGCTGAGATGGCCTGGGGGTGGGGTGGGGTGGGGGCGGGGCTGGGGCAGGGTCAGTGGGTTGAGGGGCGTGACTGGGCTGGAAACACCTTTCACTCGGCTGGCCAACACGGTTGGGAGTGTGCATCGGGTGGTAGAGTTGACGTGTGGTTGGGGAGGTGGGCTTTTTGAATGAAATGGAAGCACTAGTGGTTATGTCGAAATCATACGGACTCTGTTGGCTCCGAGTTTTTTTTCTCTCCAAGTGATAATCTTGCATGCTTTTCCGAGCCAGCGGAGCCAGGGGGTTTTGGCTGGGCAGTAATGGGGCGCAGGTGAGGGTGGCCTACAGAGCTTAACTCATGGGTTACCTGGGTCTTTACACTTTGGGAGAGGAAAAGCTTTATACTGGACGTCTGGTTCTACCTGTTAATTAAACTGATTACATCACAGATCCTCAGTGTGTGACTCGTGCTAAGTGCTAATTAACCTCTCTGTCTTACTGAGAACTGCACCTATTTAAGTTACTCTTCACAAACATAAACAAGGTCACAGTCTTCCTTTCCCCTTCACGCTTAGTATACAGCGCCTTCATGTAATTTAACAGCAAGAACACTCCTAGTGTACTGATTGGGTGTAAGATGTTTCGAACCCAACAGTGCGCTGTTGCCTGATAATGGTCCTTGGTTAAAATCTTGTATGCTTAATGTTTAGTCAATCCTCGCTTACAGAGGATGAATTTTCTACACAATCACCATGAGACTGGCAGCTACAATTAAATGCACAGCTGAACTGTAATCATTACTGCTTAGGAGACGTTGCAGATACATGTGGTCTGCTGTCCGAGGGGGATTTGTCTGATTTGGTTAATTAGCAATAATGACATGCTGGCACAATATATTAATGTTCCATTCATCTAGCCCCTCCCCTTCCAGACCCCTCCCTTCTTAACCACTGGGTCCTCCTGTCAATCAACTCAACTCTTCCTTGAGTGGAGCTGCATTAGTTTTTGAATATTCCTGTTCTGTGATTGGCTGTGTGTGAATAGGGGGGCAAGGCCTTGCCCGTCCTTAAGGATGGTTTCTCTTGTGTTTTTTTGGGTCGCAGTTGCGGCCCCAGAGTAGAACAGGAGTACTTTTTACTGTCTGAAATGGCAAGCAGTTATCATTGTAGGTAAAGAATGTCGGGAATGAATAAAGATGTCAAAATACTGATGTGATTATGACTGCATGTGTGTTTCTGTGTTGTATTAAGGATATGGGTGCTTGGGTTACTCTTGAGTTAAGACCATATTTTTGCATCTGTCTGTGTGTGTGTGTGTGTGTGTGTGTGTCTGTGTGGCTCTTATTACCGAACCCACTTGTGAGGGAATTCACTGAAGCTCGTTGTCTAGGGGAACAGGAAAGCGCTCCTTTTCCCCCACAGCAGCGGTAATAGCTAGGACCAGCTAGCTGGTCAGTAAAGTGGCTGTCGTCCTGACTGAGGTTCTTGGGAGGCGCGAACTTAACCTCCCCACAAGCTCCACGGGTGGTAGCACGGGCCTAGGCTAGTTGAGAACCGCTTCCCCGACTGGTCGTCAGCGTACGACCAGAGCAGCAAGCGAAGTCCGACGCTGGACGAACAGCTCCCAATCATCAGTTTAGTTCAGTTCAGTTCGGGTTTTCTTCAAATTTCCCTGGCGTCTAGTTATAAGACCGATTGCAGGTAACGCACACCATTTCGAGGGTCACTCTTTCACATTCTCCTTGCTCCCGCTGGCGTTTCAAGTGTCTCACCTCCATATCCGCCACGTCAGCAATGAAGTTCACGCAGATGAAAACATCACATGGTCACACACCCCCACCCCCGTCACCCCCAATCAGTCGACAGCCAGGGAAATCACTAAATGAATGTATTCTTAATTAAAACCAATACTAGTAATAATAGTAGTAGTGCTCCCAAACTACCAGCCTATGAGTCGGAGAGTGTCGTGGCACTCAAACTAATCCCCCGTACTTCCTACGGGGAATAGGTTGTCCGTTACACTCTGCGTGCGTGTGTGTGTTCGTGCATGCGTGCGAGAGCGACAAAGCCAGAACATGTCTTCCACTGCATTATGGGTTAACTACATCCAGTATATTTCATTGCCAGGATTAAATGGATCCAAGCTGTGCATTGATATTTCAGAATTAATTTAGAATTCAGAATTTAATTTAAAATAAGACACTCCCATTCTATCATGCCACTAACATCATGGAAAGAGGTGGTTAAATGTGTACCTTGGTTGTTGCATAACTTGATGTATGATTCTTACTTCGGATGCGAAAGGTCCCAGTTTCGGGGACGAGCCCCCACAAAAATATACACAAACACGTGACCCTAACTTAAGCCAATAGGCATGCAAGAGGATGTTTTACGTTGAATATAACCTGATGCCCCTCTGGATTTCACGATCCATTGTCTGTTTGGGAAGTGATCGATTGGGAAGTGGTCATACAATAATTATCAGATTCCTTGTGTTTATTTCAGGAGCGGCGAAATGAATTGATTTGTGTGATGCCCTACTTCTAAATGGGAAGTGGTGAAGTGATAACTAGGGCAGATTGCTTTGGTTTATGACTTGCAACCTGCAATACCGCAGTTCATTTAATACCCGCATTTCCAATTTTAACCCAGAGTGTGACATCGGAGGAAAATGGCCACTGTGTGAATATGGTCTTAAAATTAATGATTGGTCATGACCGGTTTTCAGTCATTAATTTAAATTCCCATTACAGAAACTCTCAACATTATCAGGTGTGGCCAGTTCTCAATAACTCATACCTGTAAACTCTCACCCATTCAGTGTGAGTTTAAGTGACATATTTATGTTCTTCTTCTGTAGTCAGCAATTATTCAATCAAAGTGTATGGGAGTTATTCTCGCACGGAATTGTAGTCCCTGTGCACTGGAGGGTTTGGATGCAATGGAATTGCATAAAGACATTTCAAATGATCTTAATTCATTCAAACGATCATGAAACTCATGCACTGCTTCCAATCCCTGAATAAAGGAAAGCGTGAGATGTACACACTGTGCTTAACTTTATTAGACCACCACCCAATGTAAGGTTTATGCCACGGCTGCCCTAAAGTAAGTGTTGATAATTGCACAAGCTCTATTAACTGAAATGATCTTTTTAATGCTAAAATAAGTATTGTTATGGATTTTTGAATTTACCATTTTACAAAAAAGAAAAAATAAACCACATTGTTTTTTTATTAAGATGCCAAATAAGTTAGTTTCTTGCATTCCTGAACATCAAAATTAATTTTAGTGGTGGAATGCAAGAATGCAAGCTGTTATCAAGGCCCAAGGGAGGCCATAGAAAAAAAGTTTTTTTGTTTTTGTGTGAATTAGGTCTACTTGGTGGTTTCAGTTCATTATTTGCAAAAGAAATAAAATAATTTAAATTTTTGACAAATTTCTGAAATATTTGTTTTCTCTCTTTTTTTTTTTTATTTTTTAAATGACTCGTGGCCTAATTTGTTAAGCACTAGACACACACACGCACAGAGTGTATTGCCCTTATATATTGCCCTTATGTTTCCACATATATACAACCCCAATTCTGAAATAGTCGGGACGAAGTGCAAATTGTGAATAAAATCAAAATGCAATGACTTGCAGATAACGAGCCGCTGTTATTTACAATAAATCATAGATATTTCAAATGTTGAAACCTAGACATTTTATAGTTTTATCCACAAAATGAGCTTTTCAAATTTTGTCTGCAACAGGTCTCAAAAAAGTTGGGACACAGGTAGAAAAAAGGCTGAAAAAGCAATATATAAGAGAATCAGCTGAAAGAACATTCAGGAAGTAATTAAGTTAACTGGCATCAGGTGTGTAACATGATTGGCTATAAAAGGGATGTCCTAGAGAGGCTGAGTCTCTCAGAAGTAAAGATGGCCAGAGGCTCTCCAACCTGTGAAGGCTTGCGTAAAGAAAATTGTAGAATACTTTCAAAACAATGTTCCTCAATGTTAAATTGCAAAGGCTTTGAAGGTCTCATCATCAACAGTGCATAACATCATGAAAAGATTCAGAGAAACTGGAAAAATCTCTGTGTGTAAGGGACAAGGCCAAAGACCTTTACTGGATGATCTTCGGGCCCTCAGACGCTACTGCATCACTCACCAGCATGATTCTGTCATTGACATTACTAAATGGGCCCAGGAATATTTCACGAAACCACTGTCTGTAAACACAGTCCGCTGTGCCATCCACAGATACCACCTAAAACTCCTGCAAAAAGGAAGCCATAATTTGAGCATGATCCAGAAGCGCCGCCATGTTCTGTGGGCCAAGGCTCATTTAAAATGGACTGTAGCAAAGTGTCCTGTGGTCAAAGGAGTCCAACTTTGAGATTCTTGTTGGAAATCATGGGCATTGTGTCCTCTGGGCTAAAGATGAGAAAGACCACCCCTCCTGTTATCAGCATTCAGTTCAAACGCCTGCATCTCTGATGGTATGGGGATGCATCAGTGCATATGGTGTGGAATATTTTCATGTTTCAAAAAACATGAATGCTGAAAGGTATGTAAATGTTTTAGAGTAACATATGCTCCCCTCCAGACGACACCTATTCCAGGGAAGGCCTTGTGTATTTCAGCAGGACCATGCAAAATCACATACAGCAGCTATTACAACAGCATGGCTTCATAGTAGAAGAGTCAGTGTGCTGAACTGGCCTGCCTGCAGCCCTGATCTTTCACCAATTGAGAACATTTGGTGCGTAATTAAACGAAAAGTATGTCAAAGGAGATGCAAAACTCTCCAGCAGCTGGAAGCCTGTATTAAACAAGAGTGGGATCAAATTCCAATGGCTAAACTCAAGAAACTTGTCTCCTGAATGCCCAAACGCCTCAATTCCGTGTTAAAAAGAAGAGGGGATGCTATGCCATGGTAACGGGCCCCAGTCCCAACTTTTTTGAGACCTGTAGCAGCCATCAAATCTGAATTGAGCTCATTTTGTGGATAAAATTTGTAAAATTTTCCCGTTTCAACATTTACTATGTTATCTCTGTTCAATTGTTCACACAAATCACACCAGCCAGTATTTTATTATGACTTGAAAATCACAACGAAGAAAACCAGCAATTACAACTTAAACAAATTTATTCTGCACTGATTAGGTCCAAAAATTTCTATAAATAATACACTGTGCAATCTTATATGGACACACTAATGCTTTTATGTAACTGATGCCAAAACAAAAACCCCCTGAACTGAGCAAAATCACAGCGTTTATATGGACTAGGAGCAATCTGGATAGATCTACAGGAGTGCTGAGTGATCCGGCCCCCTCCAGGCAAGAAGCCAGAAACCTCTAGAAAGCACTAGTCTAGTTCATCACAAACAAGTTGAATTGGATCAGATCGTGTTATGCCACAGACATACCACCAGAGGGTGCTAAATGATGAAGAAATAAACAAAGAGCTGACCAGTAAGGCAGTTCAAATAGTATGTAACAAATCTCCATTTACAAATGATATACAGTACATAAAATACTCATACATAACACTTGAAAGTCATTGCATTTTGATTTCTTTTCTCAATTTACACTTTGTCCCAACTATTTCAGAATTAGGGTTGTATATGTGGGCAATAATTAAAAGAAGCATGAAATAAATTCCTTCGCCGTGGTTTTGCTGTTCTGGTCTGGAAACAAAACGCTACACGGGGACTGACAGAAGGATGGGCAGAAGTATGAAAATGCACATCCACACTTCTAGGTGTATCCATATGATAGATTTCATGGGAAAATACTGAAAGCTTTGGAAGTTCTAGCCCAGTAAAGAAGCTTGACGAGCCCATGCGCAGAAGGACAACGCCTATTTCTGTATCTCCCTTCCACTTTGTGGTAGGAGATATTAAATAATATGGGGTGTTGCTTAATGTGTGTAATGTGCTTGATGCGCGTCGTAATTGTAAACGGAGAATCTTAGCGCGCCATCTGCTTGTTGCACATCAGACACCCGGAATAAAAATTGAATCGAGATCTTAATTCTGCAGCTCAGTAATCTAGTCAGTCACCGGATGTTCATTTTTTTTCAGTGCTAAGACATTGTATCATTTAGATACAGACAAGTATTGAAAATTTTCCCCGTCACGCACCCGATAAGTTAGACATCAATCCCGGACTAAAAGGGTAAAAATTCACAGAAGACTTCCTTGCCCCACCATGGATTTTTAAAGAAGTGTCCATTGACTTGGGGTTATTAGAAGAGAAGCTGGAAAATGACCTAGATAAATATAGAGTTCTGAGCTATTTCAAGGGGAATTACAGAGAGGAAATAACTTTATATACGGATGCCTCTAAAATGGATGATGAAAGAATGGGAGTTGCTTATGTGATCCCAAAATTAGAAGTAAAAGTAGGTAAGGGAATATGAGCTAGATGTCTATAGAGTTGGTGGCAGTGTGGTTAGCTCTGCTATGGGTGGAAGTTAATAGGCCAGGGAAGGCAGTAATTGCTTCAGACTCCAGTTCAGCTTTGTTCAGCATCAAACCCTGCAGTCAAAATCAAGGCAGGATATTGTATTTGAAATAATTCAAGTTGCAAACAGTTTGTTAAATTTGGGGATAAAGACAACTCTTGTATGGGTCCCAGCTCATATAAAAGTTATAAAGACAGCTCTTGTATGGGTCCCAGCTCATGTAGGACTTATAAAGACTGCTCTTGTATGGGTACCAGCTCATATAGGAGTTATGAAGACAGCTCTTGTATGGGACTCCGCTCATATAGGAGTTATAAAGACAGCTCTTGTATGGGTCTCAGCTCATATAGGTGTTATAAAGACAGCTCTTGTATGGGTCTCAGCTCATATAGGAGTTATAAAGACAGCTCTTGTGTAGGTACCAGCTCATATAGGCGTTATAAAGACAGCTCTTGTATGGGTCTCAGCTCATATAGGTGTTATGAAGACAGCTCTTGTGTGGGTACCAGCTCATATAGGAGTTATAAAGACAGCTGTTGAATGGGTACCAGCTCATATAGGAGTTATAAAGACAGCTCTTGTGTGGGTCCCAGCTCATATAGGAGTTATAAAGACAGCTCTTGTGTGGGTCCCAGCTCATATAGGAGTTATAAGGACAGCTCTTGACTGGGTACCAGCTCATATAGGAGTTATAAAGACAGCTCTTGTGTGGGTCCCAGCTCATATAGGAGTTATAAAGACAGCTCTTGAATGGGTACCAGCTCATATCGGAGTTATAAAGACAGCTCTTGTGTGGGTCCCAGCTCATATAGGAGTTATAAGGACAGCTCTTGTGTGGGTCCCAGCTCATATAGGAGTTATAAAGACAGCTCTTGTGTGGGTCCCAGCTCATATAGGAGTTATAAGGACAGCTCTTGACTGGGTACCAGCTCATATGGGAGTTATAAAGACAGCTCTTGTGTGGGTCCCAGCTCATATAGGAGTTATAAAGACAGCTCTTGTGTGGGTCCCAGCTCATATAGGAGTTATAAAGACAGCTCTTGAATGGGTACCAGCTCATATAGGCATTATAAAGACAGCTCTTGTATGGGTCTCAGCTCATATAGGTGTTATGAAGACAGCTCTTGTGTGGGTACCAGCTCATATAGGAGTTATGAAGACAGCTCTTGAATGGGTACCAGCTCATATAGGAGTTATAAAGACAGCTCTTGAATGGGTACCAGCTCATATAGGAGTTATGAAGACAGCTCTTGAATGGGTACCAGCTCATATAGGAGTTATAAAGACAGCTCTTGAATGGGTACCAGCTCATATAGGAGTTATAAAGACAGCTCTTGTGTGGGTCCCAGCTCATATAGGAGTTATAAAGACAGCTCTTGACTGGGTACCAGCTCATATAGGAGTTATAAGGACAGCTCTTGTGTGGGTCCCAGCTCATATAGGAGTTATAAAGACGGCTCTTGAATGGGTACCAGCTCATATAGGAGTTATAAAGACAGCTCTTGAATGGGTACCAGCTCATATAGGAGTTATAAAGACAGCTCTTGTGTAGGTACCAGCTCATATAGGAGTTATAAAGACAGCTCTTGTGTGGGTCCCAGCTCATATAGGAGTTATAAAGACAGCTCTTGACTGGGTACCAGCTCATATAGGAGTTATAAAGACAGCTCTTGAATGGGTACCAGCTCATATCGGAGTTATAAAGACAGCTCTTGTGTGGGTCCCAGCTCATATAGGAGTTATAAAGACAGCTCTTGTGTGGGTACCAGCTCATATAGGAGTTATAAGGACAGCTCTTGACTGGGTCCCAGCTCATATAGGAGTTATAAAGACAGCTCTTGAATGGGTACCAGCTCATATAGGAGTTATAAAGACAGCTCTTGTGTGGGTCCCAGCTCATATAGGAGTTATAAGGACAGCTCTTGACTGGGTACCAGCTCATATAGGAGTTATAAAGACAGCTCTTGTGTGGGTCCCAGCTCATATAGGAGTTATAAAGACAGCTCTTGTGTGGGTCCCAGCTCATATAGGAGTTATAAAGACAGCTCTTGTGTGGGTACCAGCTCATATAGGAGTTATAAGGACAGCTCTTGACTGGGTCCCAGCTCATATAGGAGTTATAAAGACAGCTCTTGAATGGGTACCAGCTCATATAGGAGTTATAAAGACAGCTCTTGTGTGGGTCCCAGCTCATATAGGAGTTATAAAGACAGCTCTTGAATGGGTACCAGCTCATATCGGAGTTATAAAGACAGCTCTTGTGTGGGTCCCAGCTCATATAGGAGTTATAAAGACAATTCTTGTGTGGGTACCAGCTCATATAGGAGTTATAAGGACAGCTCTTGTGTGGGTCCCAGCTCATATAGGAGTTATAAAGACAGCTCTTGTGTGGGTCCCAGCTCATATAGGAGTTATAAGGACAGCTCTTGACTGGGTACCAGCTCATATAGGAGTTATAAAGACAGCTCTTGTGTGGGTCCCAGCTCATATAGGAGTTATAAAGACAGCTCTTGTGTGGGTCCCAGCTCATATAGGAGTTATAAAGACAGCTCTTGTGTGGGTCCCAGCTCATATAGGAGTTATAAGTGTAATGTGAATATAGGCCACTAGATGGCATTTACCTTTTTTTTGTTAAGCTCAGACTGGAGTCATGTTTAGACATGTCCTGGACATGTCTGGGGCAAGTCTCAGAAAGTTAAAAAAAAGAGGTCTAAATGTGGGTGGGGTCTGCAAAAGAGTATATAAGGAAAAGAACTGAGACAGTAAAGTAGTAGGAGAAATTGCAAGAAGATGACCAGACCTGCCATTCTGTTCAAGACCTGTGACGTTTCTTTTGTGGATTTCTTTGACTGTGTTTGAGCATTTTCTTCATCCAGGACATCACCAAGCCACCCCACTAAAAAGGGATTGTAATTATTTCTGTTTTTTCTTATTTATCAATCTTGGTCTTTAGTTGTAGGTTGTTATTAGTCTTTGTCTTCGTTAAAAATTAAATGTGTTTTAGTTGTTAAAACTGTGTTTGTCATCCCTTGCTGTTGCTGTTGTGTTATAAATGTAATAACAAATTGGGGCCATAACAAATTGGGGGCTCAAGGTCCGGGATAGACCATTGTGTGAGTAATTTATTGAAAATCTAACATTCCAAATTGTGAAATTGTTTTTGTGAATTTTCCTAGATATATATTGACAACAGCAATGGATGATTTCTTGGCATCACCAACCGTAGGGGTTTTGAAGTCTTTTAAAAAGACAGAACTGCTAGAAATTTGCAGACATTTAGAGCTGACAGAGGTAAAACCAGCCATGCGAAAAGCAAGACTGGCTAGAGAGATAGTTGAATATTACATTGATGAAAATGTGTTTGCACCAGGAGATCTGGAACAGTTTCCAGTGGAAAATCCAAATATAGAAATGGAACTTAAATTAAAAATGCTAGAGATTGAAAGGGAGGAAAGAGAAAAAGAAAGGGAGGAAAAAGAAAAACAAAGAGAATTTGAGAGGGAAGAAAAAGAAAAACAAAGGCAGTTTGAGTTAGAAAAATTAGCAAGAGAAGAAAAACAAAGAGAATTTGAGTTAGAAAAATTTGCAAGACAGAGAGATTTTGAATTAGAGAAACTCGATAGAGAAGAAAGACTCCAAATGGAGCAACTAAAAATAAAAATTCAAACTGAAAATAAATTTCGGGCTAGCCAGGAGGTAAAACTGGTGCCTCCATTTTCGGAAGAGGATGTTGACAACTATTTCCAGTGTTTTGAAAAGGTAGCAAAGAGTTGCCAGTGGCCAAAGGAACACTGGCCTCTGATGTTGCAAACTGTCCTCAAGGGTAAAGCTCAACAAGCCTATTCGGCTTTGTCTGCAGATGATTCCTCTGATTATGAGGTTGTCAAAAAGGTTATTTTGAGAGCTTATGAGTTGGTTCCAGAGGCTTACCGACAGAAATTCAGAGGTCTGAAGAAATCTGAAAATCAGACTTATGTTGAATTTGCTAATGAAAAGCAGGTTTGCTTTGAGCGCTGGTGTACTTCTATGGAGGTCAAGGATGATTTCAACTCACTAAAAGAGATGGTGTTAGTTGAAGAATTCAAGAACTGTGTTAAAGATGATGTTAAGACCTACCTTAATGAGAAGCAAGCACTGAATTTGCAATCAGCTGCCAAATTTGCAGATGAATATGTTCTCACACATAAGTCCAAATTTCAGTCTAGCAGTAATAATAGATGGTCCCAATTTCAGAAAAAGGGTTATGGTGATACCCAAGATTCCTCACCCAAAGACAAAGACAAATCTGGTGATGGTGCTCAGAAATCCAGTAACAGGTCTGATCAAAGTGTGAAAGCTGACAGTGACAAAAGTGGTCTAGTTTGCAGTTATTGCAAGAAATCTGGTCATGTTACAACTAACTGTTGGTTCCTTAAAGCTAAGAAAGAAAAAGAAAAGGATACCAAACCAAATGCCTTTGTGAAAACAAGGTTAGAAACCCCTGTAGTAGATAACCAATCTGCTAAATTGCCTGCTTCTTGTGGGGCTAAAAAGCCTAATACAGCTGACTTTCTGAGGGAGGAATTTCTTCCATTTGTGTCAGAGGGATTTGTGGCTCTGAATGAGCATACTACTCCTGTCCCCATATATATCCTAAGGGATACCGGAGCTTCTCAGTCACTTTTGTTGATGGACTCCTTGGAGTTACGTGATGAGACCGCTTCAGGGGATTTCATACTTGTACAAGGTATTGAAGGGAGGACTGTATCTGTACCCCTGCGCTCTATATTCTTGAAGTCAGATTTAGTTACAGGACAGGTAAAGGTGGGACTTATGTCAAGTCTACCTATAAAGGGTGTTTCTCTGTTGCTAGGCAATGACCTGGCTGGGGGCAAAGTAGTTCCCCCTGTACATCTTACTTCACAGCCGAGCACTGAAAATGGGGATGAGGACCCATCTCTGTATCCTTCTTGCGCAGTGACTCGTGCTATGGCCAAGAAGGCTAAAGAAGATGATGTTGTGGTGCCGTCCAGTACATTGAATAGTCAGGACTCAGGTGGTTCGCCTCATGACTCTGATTGGCCTATTATGGTTTCTCCGTTTGAGGACTTATCAGATACTTTTATCAGTTCTCTATTCAGCCAGCCGGATGGGTCTGGTGATTCTGATGTGTCTGGAGACTTGTCTCTGTCCAGAAAGCGGTTGATTGAGGAGCAAACTAATGATCCTGAAATTTGTGTACTAAAGAGGAGAGCCCTTCCTGATAAAGAAATAGACGCAGTTCCAGTTGGGTATTATCTCAAGGATGGTGTGCTGATGAGGAAGTGGCGCCCTCCTGATATCCCTGCCAATGCAGATTGGGCAGTGGTCAGGCAAATTGTTGTTCCGAAGGTCTATAGGAATGAGATCTTAACAATGGCTCATAGTTTACCTTTAGGAGGTCATCTTGGTGTTAACAAGACTGTTGATAAGATCATGAAACACTTCTTTTGGCCTGGGCTTCGGAAAGACGTTTCCAACTTTTGCAAAACCTGTCACACTTGTCAGGTAGTTGGAAAACACCAGTTAGACCCACCTGTAGCTCCATTGCAGCCTATCCCAGCATTTGGGGAGCCATTTACTAGGGTCATTGTTGATTGCGTTGGTCCATTACCCAAGACTAGATCTGGAAATCAGTACTTGTTGACAATCATGTGTGCATCTACCAGATTCCCCGAAGCCATACCTCTACGTAACATCAAGGCAACTGCAATCTCGAAGGCTTTGATAAAGTTCTTCACGTTGTTTGGTCTTCCCAGGGAAATTCAGTCAGACCAGGGTAGCAATTTCACTTCAGGATTGTTTCAGCAGGTTGTGTATGAACTAGGTGCAAAGCAGATTCTTTCTAGTGCCTATCATCCAGAAAGTCAGGGTGCCTTAGAGCGGTTTCATTCCACTCTCAAGACAATGATGAGGACTTATTGTTATGACCATGAGAAAGACTGGGATGAAGGGGTTCATTTGCTGTTGTTTGCAGCTAGAGAAGCAGTGCAGGAGTCTACTGGATTCAGTCCATTTGAGCTAGTGTTTGGTCATGAAGTGAGAGGACCTTTGCTATTATTGAGTGAACAATGGCAAGAGAAAGAGCCGCATATCAGTCTGTTAGACTATGTTAGCAAGTTCAAGGAAAGATTGCGTGCAGCTTGTGACCTTGCCAAAGAGAACTTGAAATCAAGTCAGGGAAAAATGAAAACTTGGTATGATCGTAAGGCTAGAAGCCTTGAGTTTAAACCAGGAGAAAAGGTCCTTGTGTTGTTTCCCTTGCAGTCCAATCCATTGCAGGCTAGATTTCATGGTCCTTATGAAATTCTGACAAAACTCAATGATCTCAATTACATTGTGAAGACTCCAGATAGGAGAAAACCAAAACAATTGTGTCATATTAACATGCTAAAGCCTTATCATGACAGAAATGCTAGGGTTGCAGCTGTCACTTCAGATTCTCCAATGGTCGAAACGTGTGAAGATGAGGGGGAGTTTCAAGATGATGAACCAAGAATTAAAGCTGAAGTTCTTTCATGTAAATTGTCAAACACTGAAGTGTTGCAAAATCTTGATGTAAAACTCCAGCACTTAGAACCCTCACAGAGAGATCAGTTTGAAAGGTTGATCAAGAAATATGAGGATTTGTTTCCTGATGTTCCAAAGAGAGTTACTATAGCCTCTCATGATGTAGATGTTGGTGATGCCAAACCAATAAAACAGCATCCATACCGGATGAATCCTGAAAAGAGAAAGATTGCTGAGAAAGAGGTTGAGTACATGTTAAAACATGATATTATCAGACCCTCTAACTCAGATTGGAGTTCACCCTGTGTGCTAGTTCCAAAACCTGATGGAAGTACTAGATTCTGTACAGATTATCGCAAAGTCAATGCTGTAACTAGAACTGATGTGTTTCCAATACCTAGGATTGATGATTGTATTGATAGTGTAGGGCAAGCAAAGTTTCTGACCAAGATTGATTTATTGAAGGGTTATTGGTGTGTGCCTTTAACTGAGAGGGCCAAGAGCATCTCTGCTTTTGCCACACCATCTGGATTGTACCAGTATGAAGTCCTACCCTTTGGCATGAAAAATGCCCCAGCCACGTTCCAAAGGATGATACAGTCTACAATCGCCGGATTGCCACACACGGGTGCGTACATCGATGACCTGATCACATGGAGTGACTCCTGGGAAGAACATCTAAAAGATGTAGAGACGTTGTTCCAGCGCCTGACCCAGGCTAACCTGACTGTTAACCTGAGCAAGAGTGACTTTGGTTGTGCTACTGTCACCTATCTTGGCTACGTCATAGGCCAGGGTAAGGTGGCACCCATAAATGCTAAAGTCCAAGCCATCATGGACTTTCCAGTTCCTGACAACAAAAAGGCTTTGCGCCGCTTCCTTGGAATGATCGGGTACTACCGCAAGTTCTGCAAGAACTTTGCTGAGATTGCTCTCAGTCTAACTAACCAACTGAAGAAAGGCGTAAAGTTCACCTGGGATGATGCATGCCAGAGAGCCTTCGATCACCTGAAGTCTCTGCTGTGTCACTTCCCCGTGCTCAAATCTCCTGACTTCAACAAACCGTTCTCCATCGCGGTCGATGCTAGCGACCAAGCTTGTGGATCTGTGCTCCTACAGAGAAGTGACTCTGATGACATTGAGCATCCCGTGGCATACTTCTCCAGGAAGTTCAATCGCCACCAAAGGAACTATTCCACAATAGAGAAGGAACTGTTGGCTCTGGTCCTTTCTTTACAACACTTTGAGGTTTATGTTTGTACAGGACAAAAGCCAATGATTGTGTACACTGACCACAATCCGTTAATGTTTTTGAGTAAGATGAAAAACAAGAATCGGAGATTGTTGAATTGGAGTTTGATTTTACAGGAGTTTGACTTGGAAATTAAGCATGTGAAGGGTACAGACAATGTAATTGCTGATTGCTTATCCCGAGTTTGAATGTGTATATATATATCATGTGTTTGAATATTGTATGATATGTATATATAGACAAGTGTTCACTTTACCATTTTGTATTGAAAAGAAAAATTTTGCCTTTATGAGTCAAAATTTTTCCCTTTTGGAATGGAGGTGTAATGTGAATATAGGCCACTAGATGGCAGTATTTACCTTTTTTTTGTTAAGCTCAGACTGGAGTCATGTTTAGACATGTCCTGGACATGTCTGGGGCAAGTCTCAGAAAGTTAAAAAAAAGAGGTCTAAATGTGGGTGGGTTCTGCAAAAGAGTATATAAGGAAAAGAACTGAGACAGTAAAGTAGTAGGAGAAATTGCAAGAAGATGACCAGACCTGCCATTCTGTTCAAGACCTGTGACGTTTCTTTTGTGGATTTCTTTGACTGTGTTTGAGCATTTTCTTCATCCAGGACATCACCAAGCCACCCCACTAAAAAGGGATTGTAATTATTTCTGTTTTTTCTTATTTATCAATCTTGGTCTTTAGTTGTAGGTTGTTATTAGTCTTTGTCTTCGTTAAAAATTAAATGTGTTTTAGTTGTTAAAACTGTGTTTGTCATCCCTTGCTGTTGCTGTTGTGTTATAAATGTAATAACAAATTGGGGCCATAACATAAGGACAGCTCTTGACTGGGTACCAGCTCATATAGGAGTTATAAAGACAGCTCTTGTGTGGGTCCCAGCTCATATAGGAGTTATAAAGACAGCTCTTGAATGGGTACCAGCTCATATAGGAGTTATAAAGACAGCTCTTGTGTGGGTACCAGCTCATATAGGAGTTATAAAGACAGCTCTTGTATGGGTCTCAGCTCATATAGGTGTTATAAAGACAGCTCTTGAATGGGTACCAGCTCATATAGGAGTTATAAAGACGGCTCTTGTATGGGTCCCAGCTCATATAGGAGTTATAAAGACAGCTCTTGAATGGGTACCAGCTCATATAGGAGTTAAAAAGACAGCTCTTGTGTGGGTCCAAGCTCATATAGGAGTTGTAGGAAATGAGTTGGCAGATAAATGTGCCAAGCAAGCAGCTGGAAACCCCAGCGTAGATACTGAGATCAAATACAGTAAAGCAGAAATTAAAAGTATGGTTAAAAAGTTAAGGAAACATGAAAACATTATGGGACAATGGGCAGACTGGAAGACAGTTCTATAATATCCAGAATAAAGTGGGAAAGAGCAAGAACACAAACAGAAGCAAGGAGGAGGAGGATGTATTTTCAAGAATGAGGTATGGACACACAAGACTAAATAATACTTTGCTAATAATGAAGAAACATGCTGATGGCACTTGTGAATTCTGTGGTAGTCCAGAATCAATAGAGCATGTCATTTTACACTGTCCTAAATACCAAGAAGAAAGACAAAGACTAATATTGCAATTGCAAAGAGAACAGTTAAGTTTAATCCTAGAGGACATGCTACAATGAAGCTCAGGTGAAATCTGTATTAATTACATATTCAACTTCCTAAGGAATACAGGACTAATTAAGAGAATTTAGTTTTTGCGTCATACTTGGAAGGTTCGACTCTAGTACCACACCCCAGTCCAGCTAGTGGCGGTAATGCACCATTGAAGTTATGTAGTAATAGCCATTAACTAAAAGAAGAAGAAGAATACGACGACTTCCTAGTGTTGTGAATGTTTCCGGTTCCGGGGAGTTTGTTTTTAGAAGAACGATATGGCCGCCCGGTTAATGCGGACCTGGCCCGCATTGTCCCAGATTCGCCACGGCTGTCTGGGTCAGGCTCGGTTCGTGTCTCATACAAAGTCGTCTGGTGCTGCTGGCGCCGCGACTGTATCCGATCTTCAGCCTGCGGCCGTCAAGGACAGCCACGGACACGCAGAGGTCAGCGTTTACGCTAAGGTGAGCTGAGCCATACCCATTCTGATTGTAGACTGAAGATGTTTGCACACCGGCGGCGAAACGAATTTTCGCGCGACAGATTACATTCAAAGTCAGTGCAAAGACGCGAATAGACGTGTATTCGCGGCTTTGCATTGACTTTGAATGTAATATGTCGTGCGAAAAATTCGTTTAGCGTCCGGTGTGCAAACATATTAATGCGGTCGAGAGTTGACAGCTGAAGTGGGGATTAGTGGGTTCATCTGATCTGAATGTCCGGTTGCGCTTGTACGGTTCAGCTTGGTCGTCATTCCAAGAATGGCAACAAAGGTTAGTTACTGCAGCTGATGGACATGGTCGATGTCTACCCTATCGGAATATCGGTATTCACCTGCCACAGGAAAACAAAAAGTATTTTGCAGGTCAGTTGATTAGTATCAAGTTACAGCACGTGTCACCGGCAATGCCTTCAATGGTAAGACAATCTGACATACTATGACATGCATGTAAATGCACATGTCTGGTATCAAATGAAAATTTTGAGATTCTTGAGTAATGCTGGACGGAAGATATGCGCTTTCTTCTTACGTGTTGATGTTCAATCAAGGGATGTGGGATTCCTGGGGTTGGGCTAATCTGCGGAAAATATTCTGCTGAAAATTTGCTAATTCTTCTTTTTTCATCTACTCAACTAGATATGGATAGATATACATCTCCATAACTGGTGACAATTTTATCACAATATATTAAGAAATAAAGAAATTATGAAGGAAAGTATAGATGATTGTAGTTTTTCAACAGAATGTTTCAGCAGATTAGCCCTACCCGGATTCCTCTGTCTACCGTTGTCTATTAAAATTAGAACTACCTTTGATGTGGCTATCAATGTTTCCCAATTTTTGGCTTTACAAATTTCACTGAGTTGCGACCAAGCCATCTAAATAGTTTCATATCCGTCCTGTAAGTACTCAGTCCTAACATTTTTACTCTGAATTCATTGAGTACTTTTTATAAGGTGTTCTCTGAGTGTTTTGAAGCAAAAGTTCGAGCTATCTTGAGCAATTTGCCTTTTCCTTTTGTGTTAATCTGAGACAAATCTGTGTCATCTTGGTGCCCAGAAAAATATTATTTGATTGGTTTATTGATGTCTGAGCCCCGCCTCTCTGCAGAATCCAGACTACCATGGCTTTTCCTCGGATGCTAATGCAGATGTCTGGAACATGCGGCTGAACTTCTTCTTTGGTATCTCGTTGGCCATTGTTCTTGGGGGCACGTTCATCCACTATCTACCAGACCCGGGGTAAGAGGAGCGACACTTAAATTTGGGATATTTTTTGTCATATTCTTGGCCCAATTATAGAGAGAGACACATTTATCACTTACACTGGACACATTAATGCACGCAACTTTTAATTTAAGCAACTATGGTCACATGTTGAAGCATGCCATACACCGCCCATTTCTGTTTGTGTCTTTTTGTGCTTACAATAAACCTATATACTAATTAAAGCATTTTTGAATAGAATCTGCTACTGACGTTTAGGGTGAAAATACACCTGACAACCTTGTTTAGGGCAATATGCCTCTGCATCACTGACGCCTACTGAACTTGGATGACCTGGGTCTGTTTTCATAAAATCTGCTTGAGTAAGAGTAGTAACCTTGAGTCAGTTTTCTCTCGTCTGTGATCTGTGGCCCACCCTTTCATGAGCTCAAAAGCAGATCATTCCAAATCAGTCCCTATTTCTTACAGTGGCAGGGGGTCTCAGTCTTGAACTACTGTCTGATGTAGTCCCTATTTGGCCTGTGTTGATGTTGACCCAAAAGCTGCTGGGTGTAGCACTACCTTTGGGCCATAACTTTTTTGGAACACCTTAGTTTCGTGAATTTCTGTGTTGTGTGCACCAGTCTTTGTACTGCTTCTGACGTTGAATCACGCAGCCAAAATAGTGTGATGGGTTTTTTGTTTGTTTTTTGGAAGACTGAATACAAACGCCAAACTGATTTTGTATATTGTTTGAACAAGACGCACAAAGATGGTTTATCAGAGTTTGTTTGTACAGCTTTGTGTTGCTGGATTTGTGTTCACATTTTATTTATATTTGAAATGATGTTCCTTCGTCCCTAGTTCCTTAGTCTGACGCAGCAATTGTTATAGAAGCTGTGTGCTGTTTGAATGTTAATGCTAATTAGAAATTTTTCACCAAATCTGATTAAGCTTAGTGCTGAACTGGAAAATGTGAATGGTGGATCTTCATTCAAAATTGAAAGTGACTGGCTTGGACTTGGCTTAACCCTCAGAGCGCTGAAATAAGTTTTAAAAAGTATATAATTTAATTATCGTTTGCTGTTGAAAACCCATCATGTGGCAACTTGCAAGTTGCCACATGATGGGTTTTCAGCTGCTTCGATTTTGATATAACATTGAGCAACAATGGTTGCATTTAGCGCTCTAAGGGTTAATTTGCATCTGAAACCCAGCCCATCAAGAGTGGCCCAGGTGGACCAGAGTTTAGCAATGAGGGCCATACCTGGTCCTGACTTTCATGGTGAATTCTGTCCTTTAATTTCTTACTTGGTTTAATTAGCCAAACCATTCATTTAATCTGACATTTTAACTGAATTTCCTGGAAAGGCATGAATTGCCACCATAGGCAGTTCTTGTATCTGTAAATGAAACATGTTACTGTAATTAATTCTGTGAGTAAAGTCATTTTTGCTTGTTGAGCCTTTTGGATAATTTATTCAGGATGATTGATGGAAACGAAAGACTTGCATTCAAACCAGCCTTCCAGGACTGGTATACAGCCCCCCTCCACCTCTAGAGTTATAAACATTATTTTTATTGATGAAATGTGAATTATTTCCGCCAAAAATGAAATGCTAAAACCTAGTATTTTCCCTGTCACTAGAATGAGGCAGTGGGCCAGGAGAGAAGCTGAGAAATTGATCAAGCGGAGAGAGGCAGAAGGCCTTCCCCTCATTGATGAGAACTACTACGATCCCAGTAAGATTATACTGCCATCAGCTGGTGGGGAAGAGTAACTTCAAGATTCCAAGTTCATAATGTTGAGACTGTCAATTTTTTTGTGAGTTAACCTGTTTTTTTGGATGACCTATTAACAAATATTAAAATATAATATTGACCCATCCCAGTACTTTCATTTATTTCAATTAGTCATCTTGCTGTTGTAGGCTACCAAACACTTTTTGTCATTAACAAATTTCACATTGAACAGTTTGGGGGACTTTTCTATACACCTTAATTTTTCTTTTTGCTCGTATTTGCACCGCCAACAGAAATTCTGTATCGATGGGAGCCTGTGTCAGTGTTTGAAGAGTGAATGTTTCTGCAGCATTTCTGTATGTGACAGTGTTTCTTCTTCTGAGCTTTTGTTTACACTGTTATTGTAAAGATGACCATAGCCGGGGCTTGTGTCTTTAGTTAACTAATCGACTTACACTTCTATCACACACTGCTCCTCTTGCACTAGAAGAGTACGTACTTTATAGTAAGAGCTTTGTATGACCCTCAGAATGCCGTTCCTCCAAATTTTCTAAAATATTTGGAAAAGTTCCTTTTGATTTCAAGACTTAATGAAGGGAACTTTTCTTCACAATCATCAAAGTCTCAACTGTCTGAGTGTCTGCTCATGCTATGGGCTGATATGTCCTGCACTCTCTACGCTTCCTAATTTTCATTTTCTGATCCAGGGGAGTGTAACAGGAAGCAGGACTAATGGATGCGTGTTCTGCATAAAATGCCTAATGCTACTCCCCCCCTCCCCCCCCCCCCCCCCCCCCCCCAGTTGCAGGGTGAATTCTCTAATCCTGCTTTGTGAAATGGGGCTCATGGCTGCCTAACTGCATGTGTGAGGAACTACTGTCCTTTAGGATGTAAAATTTTAAGTACTAAATGTCAGGCTTAATTCTACTGATCGACAGCTCAGGGTGGTCTGGCTGTTGTGAGAAGTTTACTTTGTTGGGGTTGGAGTGAAAACCCAGGAGATGGAGGACCTCCTGAACAGGATTGGGCAGCGGCCTTCTTACCGTCCCTAATTCCCTCTCTAAACATATGTATTAAATATCCTCCTTCTCCTGAAGAGTTGGGTTTCTGGAATCAATTTCAGTCATGACTCCATGCTCAAGAACCTCGCTTTTAGTTACCAGATGGTTCCCTCAGCATTAGAATGCAGTCTTCAGAACCCGTGAACTATAATTGTAATCTTGCTCCTTAAAGGGTTGGTACACCACACTGGACACCACACCACAATTTTTTTTTTTTTTTTTTAAATCATACCAACAGTCAAACATTGTGCTGTTAGTGTGATGACCTGGGACTGCTTTGCAGGTTCAAGACCTGGGCAAATTGCTGTAATTGATTGCACCATGAATTCTGCTCTCCACAAGAAAAACCTGCGGGAGAATGTCCAAGCATTGATGTGTGACTTAAATCTCAAGTACATTTGGGTCATGCAACAGGATTGGGATTTGGAGCACACAGGCAAGTCTACCTTTGAATGGCTTAATGGAAACGAAATGATGGTTTAGGAGTGGCCTAGTCAAAGTCTTGAATAGAATTCAATTGAGATGCTATGGCATCACTGCAAGAAGATGTCAGTTCATGCATGAAAACCTACCAGTGTGGCTGAAGTAAAATGATTCTGGTGAAAAGAGAGGGCTGACATTCCTCAATAGTGATGTAAAAGACTCATTGCCAATCATGGCTAATGTTTGATTGCATTCATTGCTGCCAAGAGCAGCACAACCAGTTACTAGGTTTGGGGGCCAATTATGTTTTTGCATGGGTGGCATAGGTTTTGAATAAATATACTGAGCAACAAAAGAAATGCAAGTTAATTTAAGACAGACTGGAAAATAAGTTTGTGCGTAATTATTACAGAAAATCAAATGTATTACTACCGTGTGCACATTTATACTCGTTTCATCAAACTTCTCTTTGTTTTGCGGTCACTTTGACTGAGTAACAATAAGAGTACATTAACTAACTAGCGTTTCTTTTGTTGCACAGTATATAATGCACCTTCAATAAATGAAATGCTCATTTAAAAGCAGCATTTTATGCTTACTTGCATTGTCTTTGTCTTGCACTCTTCAGTTGGATGATCAGTATGTACTGATAGAACAGAGACTCTGCTTCAGTTTGTGGGTATTGCGGTTCAAATTTTTTGTTACCATTAGGATTTTGTAGCACTTTGTGTACTCCTTCAGCCCCACCCTCACTGAAGGCTCCATTGAAACTAATTGGAGTTTTGGCGGGGAGGGTGACAACTCCTAATTGGGGTGGAAAATTGTATAAAATATCTTCAAATGAAGGCAGAAGGTCTGTCTAATCAGTCCATACTGTCCAATTCTTTCCTAATTCAATCAAAATATCAAGATGTTTAGAATTTTCAGATTCCCATTTTCTAAGTATGAGGTTTCAATAAAGTGTCCACATACTTCTGGTTATATACTTTTGGTGAATTATGTTGCCTGGACTCAAACTGCCTGATGAGAGTATTTTTTCAACTTTGCAAGTAGTGAACCTGTCTACTGAAATTTAATGACTGGTGGGAAGGGCTGGCACTCTCTCTAGCTGTAAATAAATTGAATAAAGCCGGAAAATTTTGTCGGGCGCTCTCCTTGATGGGCAGTTCTGTATGGCAGACAATATGTGCCCGTTCATAGTCTAGAAATGCCTCCCTTTGACTTCAGTATTTGAGGTAGGTGGACAACATAAAATTTGAGGTCATGTTAAAATTATTTAATTTAGGATTACTTATGGAATGTAGGTTTTTTTTATTAGATATTTATTGTAATGTAAGTATAGCAGCACTACCCCTCTCTCTTCCCTCCATTGAAGTTTTCTCAATGAAGCAGTAGACCCTTGCATTACACTGCATGTTTACTTTGTATTTCAATGCATGTGACAAATAAACTACCTTGAACCTTGAGATGATGCAGACACCAGTGATAAATTTTGCGGTTTTCACAGCTGCTTTACTTATATGTCACAAATGCCTGGGTTTTCTCCAGACATGGTCATAGCAAATGTTTTAACTGGTGCTCATATCATACGAAGTAAAAAATACTAACCTTGGTTTGACTCAAATATGTTCAGCATACTGCTAGCCAGGCAGTGGCATGCCGTCCTATCAGCCCTGCTACGTCATGAATGCGCTGCTCGAGGTAAGTGTGTGACAACAAAAATATGTATATTGGGTCAGCACTGAAGTATTATATCCATGCACTCCCAAAATAATCGAATAATGGGCCACCGCACGGAGCAACACGGTTCAAGAAGCAACGGCTTCACTGATGCTTGAAGTGGTAAGCGGTGCAATTATTTTTTCTCTGGCTCTGATTGGATGAGTTCAGCACAGCTTGGGCGTCATACTTCCGCCCTGTCATTGTGGTGCATCCCTGAAAATTGAGTAAGGTGACTCGTTCCTTCAGCGATTGAGTAACGTCGCTGCCAATCATATCACTTTGGTTTGCTATTGGACCACGGCGGCTGGAATAGGCGGGTATTATTGCGTGGCAGAGTCGTAGGGGGCGGGGCGTTAGGGTCGGACAGGAAAAGAGAAGGAAAGCGAAGACACCCGAGAGAGAGAAACGGTAAATAACTATGATTTTTTTGAACAGTTTCAACAACTGTTTTTCACGATGATAATAACTATTCCCGTTCATGCTATCACTGATTGTTTTATATTCCGGAAGCACCATTTATAACGAAAACGCCAAACGAACAAGGTTAAGTTGCTACTTCGGTAGCCAACAGGCGAGCGGCAACGAGTATCGAGCTATTTGATGACGGAAATGGACGAACAACAAGTGAAAAAGTCACAACTGGCATTTAGCGAGTTAATACGTAAAACTTAATTACTAATATCTACGTTTGACTTTTATTTTAATTGTTTCGATACTTAGGAAAAAGCTCAAGGGCTTATTTGGCGAGCTGGTACACTAACTAAAAAAAAATAAAAAATAACTGGATGGTGTCATTGGGTGTCGCCTCTTTTGCTCAGAAAACTTGAGCTGCTGCTGGCCGTGATGTAGCAGTAATGGTCGCTACTGCTCAGGTTTTGTGAGCTAAAGAGGCGACACCCAATGACACCACCCCGTTGTTTTATTTCTTAGTCTGACTGGACAGAGCCCACTGGTCTGAGAATGAAAAGTGCGCATTGATTAGCCGCTCAGGTTTGTCTTTTCGCCCCAGCTGGGTAAACCGGCTCCCTGCTTGTCCTCAGTGGAAACTGATCAGCGATGCGAGGTTGAAAAAAGTTTCGACTCGCAAACAGACTGGTCCGTGTTACAGAAGTTACTGACCCCTGATGTCTCACTCGGGGGTTGTTTTAGCTCGGCAGCGAGCGGAGAAGGGATGGTGGGTTAGTTACTGCTAACCCTACGATTAATTATTTTCTTTTCCTGGTCGCCAGTCGGCTTTTCGATACGGCTAAATTAGCACAGTTTGATTTCTCACCGCCCGGAATACCGGCGGTTAGCTCGGTAGCTGCAAATGTATTAGTCTCTTGGCGAACCTTTGGGGTTGGGGCTGGAGTCACCTGTTGTGTCCAAGCTGGTACCGGAGCTAACTATGGCAGGTAAATGGCACGTAACGCAGGGTAGGTACCTACCGCGTTGGTTGGGAAAATGTACTCTTAATGGGGGAAATAAACTCTGAAATTGCTGTTTTTTTCGCGATAATTTATGTGCGTAACGTTATGCAGACTGGTGGAAAAATCGGCAAAGGGTTATTAGTCTATTCGGTTCTGGATTAGCAGCTAACGTTAGCTTCTCTAACTAGTTACGTGGCGTTGCTTGTTAGCTAACGTTAGCAAGCGTTAAATATATTGGTAGCGGTACCCCTTTAGCTGGCCGGCTAATCTCGAAAGCCGCCTGTATGTTAACTTTGCTGATGCTCATCTTGAATTTGATATTTGTCCCGGTTACTATTGTATTTCCACGGTGAAAGGCAGGTAACGTTAACGGATGGTGTGTGTGTAACGTGTCTTTGGTAGTGCGAAAATGGTTCGAAATATTTGGGTGCGGCGCCCGGGCCCTGCCTCCAACGCTGGAGCGGGCCTGACTTGAGCTGCTTTCACACCGGACGCGAAACGAAATTTTAGCCCCGACATATTACATTCAAAGTCAATGCAAAGACGCGAAACGCGTGTATTCGCGTCTTTGCGTTGACTTTGAATGTAATCTGTCGTACGAAAAATTCGCTTCGCAACCACTGTGAAGGCGGCTTTAGCAATAACGTTACATCGCCGCGCTAAAAACGATGATTGTTGACCTGTTGGCTGTACAGTTGAACGCGAAGTGCGAATGTTCCCGTACATCATGGGTGCTGTATAAGAGCTTTGTTTTATTGGACTGGATGACGTCAGTGGGCGCCCGCTGCTCTGTCGTTTTCCGGTCAGGCCCAAACTTCCGCATCTTTGCGGAAAATGAGCGAGATGCATCAACATCGATGTTTCTGTCCGCCTTTTCGACAAAAATGAGCGCCCGTTTGCATGAGCGCGGAGCACTGCGGCCGCCATTACTTGTGTGTGTGTGCGCGCGCGCGCGTGTGTGTGTGTGTGTGTGTGTATATTTAAAAAAAAATAATAAAAAAAACAAGTAGAGTAGTTGTCATCCTGTTGGCCCTATGAACTCAATTAACTCTCACAACATTGAATGTAGTTTAGAATTGATTCAGATTTGGTTTCTTAAAGGAATCAAGGTGACTCGTTTTGCGGAGTTTCTTCTCTGGTATGTAAGAAAGGTTTATTAGCCACCTGCACCAGAGGGGCAAATTGGTAAAATTCTTGCTGTTTGACTACCTTAACAAAAAGCTCTGTCTACAGAAAGCCAGAAATATGGTTCAAAGCTTAAATATGGTTCAAAGTTCAAAGCAAACTGCACCTTAATGGCCTAACAGCCATTCTCCTCTTAAGCCCAGTTTATTATACTCATTTTCATCAACTTGTGCGTAGAGAATGTCGGAAAAGCAGATATCAAGTAATGTAGATTTTTTGTGGATTAACAACTATGGGTATTGAGGAAATGCCACCAATCTGCAGTACATGCTTGTTCTGAGTATTCTGGAAAAAAGTATGATAAAATCTTTAACCATTCAATTTCAGTTTTGTTTTCCCCAAAAATATAAAAAACAGTTATTTCACCCATTTTTATGCCCCATGTCAAATATGTGCGTGTGCACGTCTGTTCGTAAAGGGCTGATCATGTTAACAGGGGCTATCATTTTTCCACATCTCAAAAACCGGTCGACAGAAATCATTGTACTTGCATGTGCTTCGTGGGGACACTAGAGGTGTGCATCTCTAACATTGTTTCTGAATTTTTTACATTTTGATGATCTTCCAGGTGTTTGAACGGAGGTAAATTTTGTCGAGTTTCCCTGATGCGGGGGCTTCTGTGTCCAGTGGTAACTGGATACAAATTTTAACTTTTTTTTGTTCTGGTATCACAGAAAGCCCAGTTTCTCAAAGGCCCCCTGACCTACGCTTCAATGCTTTTTTTAAAACTAGGGAAGTACACCTCTACCCCTAAATGGTGAGTTTTGACTGAAAACCCATATCTGAAATTTGGTTTCATTTATTTATATATATATGTATATATATATTACACACACATTGTTATTAAAAAAAAAAAAAAAAAAACAACGGCTGCTTGCAAGCAAGTTGTAGAATATTTTTTCCTCGTGGTACAGAAATTATGCTTTTTCAGAAAAGAAATGACATTTCTGTTTCCTGTAGATTTGAACCAATTTGGGGGGGAGGGTGGCGCGGCAAGAAAACAAAAAAAGACTGCCATTTTATGGATAGAGGTACTTTGTTATGGTATTTTTCTGGTATACAGTTCAGGTCATTTAGCCTTAGTTCCTGTAATATGTGAATAACTGGTATGCCTCAAAACCTTTAAAGGAACATTTCACAATTTTCAGACCCAACTTTGCCGTGATTCCTTGAAATTATTGAAGAATTTCAAGATGGTTATATCCATGCAACTAGTTACACGTCCACTATACTAGAGCTGAGCAGGTTTTGCGAGTGCGCGGAGGTGTTTCGTTGTGGTAAATGAAGGTAGTGGAAAGTGAACAAATTTCAAACATTAGCTGATATTGAAAAACATGCCCACTAGCACCTTATGTACATTGCCTCTTCGGAGACGCAGACCTCGAGAAATCAAGTCAAGGTTGTCACTTAACAGCTATGGTCTGTTTGCATTAGTTTCTTACAAGATGTTCAATGTTATTCACTTTATCTATGAGGGGTCTTAATGTCTAGGCTTATTTGGGTATACAGTTAATAAAAACAAAGAAGCAAATTAACATTGTTTTTCATCAGGATTTCAGTTTATTTCTGTTACTAGCATTCGAAGATCAAATCCTGCCTTAGCTTCAATAATTAAAGTTTTATTTGGACTACATTATATGTTATTTCAGGTTCCAGACAGAGAGCACAGATCTACTTCAGAATCTGTCCCATCTGATGATGGTGCATTTGGCCACCATTTAAGGAAAAAAGCATTCCTCCAGTCAAATCCTGTCATACTTTCAGTGATATTAGAAATATATAGGCTAAATGATGTGGCATTTCAGCTGTACAGCCTACTTCTACTTCAAAGATTTCCCATCTTACAAAGTTTCATTTTGTGACCATTTGGGGGAAAAGTAAAGAATATTTCCAGTCATGTTTGGCTGCCTGTATTTGCAACTTTTCCAGTTTGTGCATATTTGTGATTGTATACCGTATGTTTAGGGGTTAGATGTTTTTGGTTTTTCAGCAGGTAGTCTTGCAGAGGCTGTCTCTGCTATCATCTCAGAATCTGAGATGTGAGTTGGGCAAGAGTGTTCAAGGCCTGCCTACTGTATCTATGAGAGCTTAAATGACAAGCATGTAAATGGTCCAATGACAGGCCGTAGTTTTTTTGGCAATGGTTTGGGTTGGCCAATTGGAACATTGTTGCTTCCAAAATGAACCCCACTAAAAAGGTCTAACTTACTCCGTGTATGACTGCTAATGGCTCGATGAGAAAGTGAGCGTCCTTTATTGATGGGAATTTTATGTGTATCTTCCGCGTATTCTTCAGTCCTTGGGATAGTTTGGAATTATTCATTTTTCTGGATGAAGTTGGTCACTGTGCTGGCTACCCAGTGCCCAGTTCCTTCTATAGTTGTCTTAAAACCTAAAAATTGTGGCGACCAGAAATGCGTAAATTCATTCAGTCAGACTCTGGACAGCGAAAGCAGAAAACTGGTGATGACATCAGACTGACGGCACACAAGCTGTGAGCAGGAGTCTGGGGCAGGTGTGTTTGCAGCATGTCGTATTGGCCTGTTTTTCTGGCTCCTGCGGCACTGCGTTTTGACTGAGGGCAACAACTTTCCCGTATTTGAAGTTAAATCAGCTTTTCCTGATATGGAAGGAAACAATATTTGGAGTCAAAGTACAGAAGTCTTACCTTGATGAATTTAATTAGAAATGAATATAAACCCAAAACCAGTGAAGTTGGCACGTCGTGTAAATCGGTAAATAAAAACAGAATACAATGATTTGCCAATCCTTTTCAACCTATATTCAATTGAATACACTGCAAAGACAAGTTACTCAATGTTCGAACAGGTAAACTTTGTAATTTTTTGCAAATATTAGCTCATTTGGAATTTGATGCCTGCAACATGTTTCAAAAAAGCTGACACAAGTGGCAAAAAAGACTGCGAGAGTTGAGGAATGCTCATCAAACACTTATTTGGAACATCCCACAGGTGAACGGGCTAATTGGGAACAGGTGAGTGCCATGATTGGGTATAAAAGCAGCTTCCCTGAAATGTTCAGTCATTCACAAACAAGGATGGAGCTAGGGTCACCACTTAGTGAACAAATGCGTGAGCTGATTGTCGAACAGTTTAAAAACAACATTCCTCAACGATCTATTGCAAGATATTTAGGGATTTCATCATCTACGGTCCATAATATCGTCAAAAGGTTCAGAGAATCTGGAGAAATCACTGCACTTAAGCGACAAGGCCGAAAACCAACATTGAATGCCCGTGACCTTCGATCCCTCAGGCGGTACTGCATCAAAAACCGACATCAGTGTGTGAAGGACATCACCACATGGGCTCAGGAACACTTCAGAAAACCACTGTCAGTAACTACAGTTCGTCGCTACATCTGCAAGTGCAAGTTAAAACTCTACAATGCAAAGCAAAGGCCATTTAACAACAGCACCCAGAAACGCCGCCGGCTTTGCTGGGCCCAAGCTCATCTAAGATGGACTGATGCAAAGTGGAAAAGTGTTCTGTGGTCTGACGAGTCCACATTTCAAATTGTTTTTGGAAACTGTGGACGTCGTGTCCTCCGGACCGAAGAGGAAAAGAACCATCCGGACTGTTATAGGCGCAAAGTTCAAAAGCCAGCATCTGTGATGGTATGGGGGTGTATTAGTGCCCAAGGCATGGGCAACTTACACATATGTGAAGGCACCATTAATGCTGAAAGGTACGTACAGGTTTTGGAGCAACATATGTTGCCATCCATGCAACGTCTTTTTCATGGACGCCCCTGCTTATTTCAGCAAGACAATGCCAATCCACATCCTGCACGTGTTACAAAAGCATGGCTCCATAGTAAAAGAGTGCGGGTACTAGACTGGCCTGCCTGTAGTCCAGACCTGTCTCCCATTGGAAATGTGTGGCGCATTATGAAGTGTAAAATACGATAACGGAGACCCCGGGCTGTTGAACAACTTAAGCTGTACATCAAGCAAGAATGGGAAAGAGTTCCACCTGAAAAGCTTCAAAAATTGGTCTCCTCAGTACCCAAACGTTTACTGTCGTTAAAAGGAAAGGCGATGTAACACAGTGGTAAAAAGGCCCCTGTGCCAACTTTTTTGCAATGTGTTGCTGCCTTTAAATTATAAGTTAATGATTATTTGCAAAAAACAAAAAAGTTTCTCAGTTTGAAAATTAAACATCTTGTCTTTGCAGGGTATTCAATTGAATATAAGTTGAAAAGGATTTGCAAATCATTGTATTGTTTTTATCTACGATTTACATAACGTGCCAACTCACTGGTTTTGGGTTTTGTTCATTGAGGGAACAATGGATTTAGGATTTCACCTGTTCTTTAAAGTTACGTTATAAGCAAATGGCTTTTTAAAGCAAGATTTGTGCCTCACAGCTGATTGGTGGACACACAGTTGGCTGTCATTTGGCTGTGATGCATGGGATGCCAATCAGCCAGCAAGGAACTGCTGTCGTCAACCAAATGTGTTGAGTGTTTACAGAAATGTCATGAATCATTTAGTTCTGGTTCATGGCTGAATGAAAACAAGCAGTTTTTTTTTTTTTTCTTCAATTTGAATAAGGAAACGTCATGCTGCAAAACGAAATAGTACTCTGGAGAATGAGAGCAGGAGAGGGGCCCTGGGGCTGTACAGCTGCTTATACACGTAGCGCATTGACTTGCTCTCCTGTTTTGAGCGCTGCAACACTCTCCTGAGCCTTGCATGTCCCCCTGAGTGCGAAGTCCTGATTTTGAGGCAGTGTTGCGCACCGCTTGCGCTCTCAGTTGACAGCTTCTGTCCTTAGCCATGCCTTTAGTGGATGCGCACCTGTGACCCTCTGACAGTCTGTAGGGCAATAATGCTCACAGCTACGGGCGTCTGACAGGGTACATGTCATGCATAGTTGGCGATTATGGAATTCATGGAAAGTGGAATTTCAGTCATCCAATTTCCCTACCTTTCCCTGTCCCACGGTGTTATTGAAATTGATTTACAAACTTTTTTTTTTTTTTATATATACCTCCGCCACACACTGGGTGGGAGGCGTACTGTTTTCTGGTTGTTCATCCATCTGTCCCATATAACTTGTATGCGCAACATGTATTGAAGAAGTGGACAGACTTAGACCCAATAAGACATGGTATCTCCACACACAGGATATATGAACTTGTTAGGTTCCTTTAGGGCATATGACCTCATGGCAGGTGGAGGCTAGGCAATTAACAATTTTTTCGTGAACTTCTACCTTGCTAAGTCTGTTTTAGATATCCGGCATTTATTTGACAGAAGAGAAAATGCATCACTGCAGTTGTGGCAGTCAGTAATACTAAAAACTGCTGTTGCTAAGGCAAGTGCCAGTGGTCTTAAATCAGAATGACATCACTCTGTGGCCACTCTCCCTCCATGACAAAGCTAACACACACAACTGCTCATGAAATCAATTTTCCATTTGGCTAAAATTTCTATTATAACGCAGGACTGTGCCAACTGTAAGGAGGTCAATGCAGCGGATTCAGTCCCTTTCTGTAAAACCTCAGATTGATCTGTGTGGCGAAGCACCAAGTTTTTGTTTGCAGCGTCATGGTTTAAATATGCAGAGAAAATGTAATTGTTAATCACAAGTACCTTGTCATATTTAAATTAACCCCTATATGCAAATTCAAAATAATGCTAATCCTTGCCTGTTGGGCGTGACTGTTTAAGGCTTTTAGACTCAGGATTTGTCAGAGGCTGGATAAATTATTTCAATGAAGCAAGGCACTGGTCTCATTGGAAAATTTAATTACAAAATTATTTAGCAATTAGTTTGGAATTTCGTCAATGCCGTCACCTATTATGCACCTAGGTGTTAAAACCATTAAACTGACTGATGTCAAATTTGTTGTGTAAAAGCAATGGAACACTTGAGCTCTGGTTGATATAGAAAATAACATCACGGCTGTGATCTACAGCGACCAAATCTTTAGCCAACACCTGAGATGTTATTTACAATACACATGGCCACTCCTATTTCATTCCTTAAATAAGGCACAACAAAATCAAATCCTGTTTTTGGTAACTGTACCGACCCTTCATTAAACATGCTAACCTTGCTAGACCTCTGTTCCAAAATAAAATTCACAAATAGTGATCCCACTCTATTCCTCCTCTTGCAACATTTGGATTTTGAGGGGTTTTTTTTTGTTTGGTTTTTTTTTTTGGTATGTCAGTAGCACCAAATATTTACATTACTTCAGTGTAATTAAATTTTGAAAATGGGTCAGGACCAGACCAGTCATTATTTTTGAGGGATTTTCTATGCTTCACCAGTTTTCTCCGGCTGACTGTGGGTTACTGTACTGTTATCTTGGGCTAAGTTTTATAGATTCATAGATTTTGTTGCAAACTCTACCCTGCTGACATAAGATTGACAATAATGCCTCCTTCATGTGTCTTCATGACTAATTCCTTCCTGACTAATGCACCTGCATATCAGGTTGCACCGCTCGCAATTACCAATACATCTGTAAAAATCTGCCCAGCTCTTACTACTGCACACAGGTAGACTTGTCTGATACAATCAGTGTTATTAAACAGTTTTAATTGGGTTGCCTGAAGGGCGTAAATAAGTTTTACATTGGTTTCCTGTCTGGGTTAGCATCACACTTTCTTGTGCAGACAAGATCTGTCAAGTTGGATTCAATTGGGTCAAAGGTCAAGATAAGCTGAGGCCAGCAGCACACATTATACACATTTCTTGCTTCATTGTAATCTGGGGATTTTTGCTATTTACTTATAAAATGAAAAAACTAACACTTGATATTCACTCGTCATCCATTACAAAATGGCTGTCCAGTCCTGATATTTCTGGGGAAACAAGGATAATTTCTTTTTCGTCATGCTGACTTGCTCATTGGCAACCTTGGCTGGTAAATACAGCAAGAGTTAGGACCACGGTTTTACTAACTGTGGTCTGTAACCTATGCAAGATTGGTTTTGTGACACTTGAGATTTGGGGGGGATGAAGTAGGTTTTGGTCAACATTGTTCCTCTCTCAGGCACCTCCTACTGGTCATCCTGGTGCTTGCTTGTTGGTTTCTATCTGAACGAGCTCATGCTGGGTCTGTGACTGCTGTGTGAAAAGAGGCTGTTCCTGACAAGTATGTGTTCGGGAGGATACCGCTGCCGACTGCTACCTGAGAGAGCAGCGCGAGTCATGGATGAGCGTGTGCATAGTTTACCAATTTGGCAGCTCAGATTTGGTGTAGAGTGTGATGTGGACTAGAGCTGTATGATCACTTGAATCACAGTTTGAATGTAGTAGAAATAACTGCCGCCATGAGGCATGCAGACAGTTTGCAGCCTGTACAGATTTTCCCGCGGAGGCTCTATAGGCCACCAATTTCCACTGATTCTTTTTATGCCCCCGGAAACAAAGTTTCGGGGGCATATGGTTTTTCACCTGTCCGCCTGTCTGTCCGTCTGTTTGTCCGCAGTGAAAAAAAACTTTCACCTTGGCCAAGTTGGCCATAACTTTTGATTGGTTAGTGGTAGGTCTTTGATACTTGGCATGTGCATCCCTTGTGACGAGACCTTTCAGATGAGGTCATCAAATTTGACCTTGTGACCTTGACCTTGGCGTCGGTGACATTTTCATAAAGGTTTAACCTTGGCCATAACTTTTGACTGGTTAGTGGTACGTCTTTGATACTTAGGTATACGATTCCTCTCGTTGAAGAAAGGTGATCTAGGCCTTGATCCTGTCTTCTTGACCTTGGCATATGGGGGCATTAGTGTTTTACAAACACATCTTGTTGTTTGGTGTGGGCATAGATCACGACACCTATCGATTTTGGTCGCCATGGCATCAGAATTAGCCAAGTAAAGCATGATTTTATGTTGAAAATGTGTCCGTTTCAGTGTATGCCTTGTGATCGCTCGGGGACTTACACTCATGCAGTCCTGGATGACTGCACTGTCAAGTTGTGATTTGAAACTAGTGTGCTTGCACCTGGGAGAGTAACGTGGAGAGACTCTTGCTGTGTGTTGCTGCAGATGGCTGCCATCCGTAAGAAGCTGGTGATTGTGGGGGATGGAGCGTGCGGGAAGACGTGTCTGCTTATCGTCTTCAGTAAAGACCAGTTTCCCGAGGTCTACGTGCCCACCGTGTTCGAGAACTACGTTGCAGACATCGAGGTCGACTGCAAGCAGGTGAGCTCCTCCTGCAGACAGGTTGTGGTGGGTTTGTTGGGAGATCAGAAGATTCTTGTGTTGTGACAGTTCTGCTCCCATCCTGCAGGTGGAGCTAGCGCTCTGGGACACGGCTGGGCAAGAGGACTACGACAGGCTCCGCCCCTTATCTTACCCCGACACTGACGTCATCCTCATGTGCTTCTCCATTGACAGTCCTGACAGCCTGGGTGAGACCTCCACCGCTTGTAGAGTCTGGTCTGAGCGTGTGCGACTGAGTTTGTTCCCTGGGATGCATTTGTGTGTGTCGGGTGCTGTTTTTATGGACGTCCTGGGCAAATTTGTCTTCACATCTCCCGTCGTGTTGCAGAAAACATTCCCGAGAAGTGGACACCAGAGGTGAAGCACTTCTGCCCCAATGTTCCCATCATCCTCGTGGGTAACAAGAAGGACCTTCGCAACGACGAGCACACACGCCGGGAACTGGCCAAGATGAAACAGGTTGGGACATATTTTCCACACCTGGGAAAAAGCTAAGCGCCACCCAGTTCCTGAAACTGATTCCCCTTTGCTAAAGGACAAAATTAATAATGTCAATAATTATTGCCCAAATTTTGGAAATATGGCTTGGACATACCTTTCCTTGCATACAATTGAGTTTGACTAGGATTGGATCTTTACATCACGCTTTATTAGCCTCTAAAGTAAGGGTATAAAGATGGCAAGGAAACCTGTGTTCACCAAAAACTGTCACCTGAAGTCTGAACTTTTATGGGAAGAAACAAAATCAGTATCTAACTAAGATAAAACCCGAGTTTTCAGAAGTGGTATCCACCAGCTCACAGGCAGCACGTGCAGTTTGGCACTGTTCATGACAAAGCCTTTTGAATATGAAATGCATGTGGAGTACATGCTAAAACCTTCATGCACCTATTGAGTTCCGTTTTCAGAAAATTTCAGTTTTTGAATTTGGTGGTGCATAGCTTTTGCCCAGGTTTATACTAGCATGTGCACGTGTGGAGACGGGTGGTGAAACGCGAGCCTTCATAGAAACATCACAATCTGACCCCGTAACCCCTCCCCTCTGCAGGAGCCAGTGAAACACGAGGAAGGCCGCGATATGGCCAACCGAATCAACGCCTTCGGCTACCTGGAGTGCTCGGCCAAAACCAAGGACGGGGTGAGGGAGGTGTTCGAGATGGCCACCAGGGCGGCGCTGCAGGCCAAGAAACGGGGCAAGAAGAATGTCTGTCTCCTGTTATAGAGGGCCAATGAGAGGAGAGAAGGGGTTGGGGAGGGCGTGGCCTCTGGGTGGGGAGGGAATGTCTGTGGGGCAAGAGGGGAGATGATCCAAACCAGGCCAAAGGAGATAAGGGGGGGGAAATGGAGGGAATGGGGATGTGTAGGTTACTGACGGGGGCTGGGTGGAGGGTGCGACGGCATGGGCGAATGGGTCTTTCAGGGGCGGGGCGGGTTCTGAGTGTCCGTAGGGGCTTCTCCCCCTCCAGGGATGAGTCTGTGCACATTAGTTCCGGAAAGTTCTGCGTGAGCAGGACGCTACACTTCTCCTGAGGAGCAAGGCAGTGATTGAGACTCCACAGAGGAGGCGCGTGCACAGTTTCCGATCTGCGAGAGCCGGCTCATGCGCGTCAGCATGCGGCCGTGCACTTGTGCGTGGACGCGGCCAGACCCCGTCTCCCAAAATTGGCGAGTCGGGTCATTCGACAGAACATCCACATTAAATAGTCTATCGTACCAACCAGCAGTTTTTGATTTATTTAAATATGAACTGCTTTTTTTTTTGCTTAGGTATAACATTAGCGATAAAATATTACAGAAAAAATTGATGCCTATTCACTTTTTACGAGTTGTACACGGTATTGCCATTTTGTGTAGATCTTAGAGAAGGACATAAGTCTTGCAGCTTTGTTTGATCCCTTGCTCTGATTTTTGGTGACATTGAGATAAAATTGGAACAGTTTCCACCGGAGGTGTGTATTGGGTGGGTATGTGGTCTGGCGTTTCAGAAAGCGGTATTATTCCTGCATTTGATCCAATGAAAGGTTTCCTTGATTGAGTACCTGACAGTTTTGTTGGCCCGATACTAAAACCCTTGTGTTTGGGAGGTTACAGGACAGAGCGAGAGATGAATATTCCCCTCACTTTCCCCTGGTAAACAAATGCCTTATTCCCTCCATTTCCCCCTCTTTTTTTCTTTTCTTTTCCCCATTATACTGTTGTTGTTCCCCCTGTATGGGCTCCTGTATTGTATATTTTATTCTGTGGAGCTTTACTGGCTCAAGCTTGTCTCTCTCGCCTCTGCAAAGTCTAGAACTTTCCCGTAAAAAGAAAACTGTAAAAAAGTATAAAAATTAATACAAAAAAAGGAAAAAAAAAACAAAGCAACTAAATATTATACTATTAACTTTTTAAGATCTTTTGCGTTTGATTGTTGTTAAAAAAAAAAAACAAAAAAAAAAAAACAAAAAGTGTGACTGAAAAATTGTGGTTCAAATAACCTTTTGTACACACATGCGCATCCTGGATTCTCCTCAGTCTGCTTTTAAACGTTACTTTCAAAAAATAAATTGTTTTTAGGGTAACACTGCCTCTGCTCTTCCCTTGTGACTGCTCAGTGCCTTTGCCCCAGAGAGGTAAAGGCGGTGTTTTTTGGTTTAGAAAAATGGGACGTTCATGGACAGGAACGGTTAGTTCGGTGGGACCTGCAGGACAGAAACCCCCGACATTGATTAGTCTGGTCGTGCCTCTGATCCTGTGTATTCATGAAGCCATTCAAACAATTACTGTGTCAGTCTTTTATTTAGCCGTTTTCATAGCTTCCATTGATGGAGGTGACCAGAATTTTGCGCTGCCATTTTCATGCTGAGCCCATTCCAGTGGAAAAAGGGTGTAATACTGCTGTGAGTTTGCCCACTCGCCACCTCCTCCAGCCTGTCTAAATAAGGAGCAGAACTCAGACAAGATGGCCGCCGCCACGGGCTCTCCCGTGTGGAGCAGGTTTGTCCATCGCCTGCCGTTAGAGTGATCTGTGCAGTCCAGCCACAAACTCCTGGTAATACGGCTCTGCAAAAGAAGAGTGACAGATGCTCACCAATGCACCATCCGGTATTGAGGGAACTGAGGCTACGACTGGGACTCCATCGTGCCTCCGAACCATAAAGCTCAAAACAATGTCAATTTGGCAGCACTTTGAAGGCAGATAAAGCCACAGGCCAGTAACACAAATTCAGACACTGGTTCCTTAGAGTCCGTCACTGTAGGAGCTCAGTGGCCTATATGTGGTAGTGCTGTCTACGCAACTGTCTTCAACATCAGCAGCTGCTCATGTCGCAGTCAGCTGACCGCGTCAGTGCCAAAATACGCAATCGGGTACAAAACTTGGAAATTTATTTATTTATTTTTTTTACAGCACTGTTCACTTGTGACATCAAACGTAATTCTATTGTGTAGTCCTTGCTTTGATAAGAATGATAATCATGTGCACAGTGCACAAGCACATCTGTGTTAGTGGAGGACGGTACTAACCTGAGTCCGGCTGTATGAAGGAGTGCCTGATGAGAAAGTCGAGAAGCACCATTGCGCTGTTGGGTTTGAAGTCCTCGCTCACTAGCGCCTCCCTCGCCTGAGGAGGATACACGATCAATGCGCGTGCCTGCATACGCTGTGTTTACCTACCACACAGTCAAAATACCAACCATGACATGGTCTACAAAATCCACTATAGCTGTCAAGGGTTACTACTCACTACAGCTCAGCGCAAGTCTGTCTCCTGTAAGTCACACAGTTTGCACTCGGGTCCCAGGTAATGAAACCTGACTCACCCTGCTACGAGTCGATCTCTGTATCAACAGCGCTCCGCTTGAGTGCACTCAGCGATGTAAATATGCAGCTGCAAGAACAGCATTTCAGAACTCCTCAGCGAATTAAGGTCATTTCTGTTTAAAGCACGTGTTCTGTTTGGATTTTAAACTCTGTGACAGCTGTCCATTCTTTTAAAGAAAGTTGGCGTGCCCAAATGTTAAACTATACGCCGGAGCGAAAGGTAAGTGTCACTCAATTAAAACAAGACCCGCTTCACCAAAGGCCTGAATTTACTTACATCAATAAACCTCGCCCAATTTCTGGAAATCTGCTTTGGCATACCTTTCCTGGCATACAGGATAAGCCTGAAAAGAGTTTGATCTTTACACTTCATTAGCTGTCAAATAAAGGGTGTGTTTTCAACTATTTTAATGGTGTTAAAAGTTTGGGCCTCGTGTCCTACAAAGATGGCGAGCAGAGCTGCCTTTTCAAACAAAATTGTCCCCCGAAATCTGCAATTCAATTGAAAGAAACATGAAAATAAAACCCAAGTTTTCAGAACTTCCACCAAACTGCAAACTTTCATCGTGTGCATTTAAGCACAGATCACGCCAAAGCCCAGCGAACATGCAACGCATGTGGAATACATGCTAAAACCTTCGTACAACTGTACTGAGTTCTGGACTTGCAAACTGTCAGAAAATTTCATTTTGGCGGTGCTCAACTTTTGGCCAAAGGATAAATGCCATGTGGCTGAATTAGGAGCAGGTTACACCCTCGTGTCTGACCTAACTCTGGCTGTACTGTAGACGGGGGCTCACTATGTAACATCATGGCAGCACCTGAAGCCTGCGCTTCCGTACGCCCAAATCCCTCTCTCCTGGCCAGAGGGAAGTCGATGGCTCATGTCACTGTGCATCGTTCCATAGCATTTTCTTGGGATTCGCTTGGGCCTGAAAAACAGGCCCAAGCAGTTGGTATGTAACTAAAGGAAGGATGTAGAAATTATCCTTACAAGTCCATGTTTGCCCTCAGGGTCAGGTCATTCCATCAACGACGATACTGAGCACGTGCGTGTTTCATAATACACAGGCTGACTGTTTGGTTCACTGAATGGAAATTCAGACCTACAGAGGAGTGTAGTGGCTAACAATTATCAGCGTGTGAATTCTGGATTTCCTTCGGTTTTTGTCAAGCAGTTCTATGGCGAGGGTCTGACCTATGTTCAGTCTGTGTTCAGCTGGGCGAGGGTCTGACCTGTGTTCAGTCTGTGATCAGCCGGGCGAGGGTCTGACCTGTGTTCAGTCTGTGATCAGCCGGGCGAGGGTCTGACCTGTGTTCAGTCTGTGTTCAGCTGGGCGAGGGTCTGACCTATGTTCAGTCTGTGTTCAGCTGGGCGAGGGTCTGACCTGTGTTCAGTCTGTGTTCAGCTGGGCGAGGGTCTGACCTGTGTTCAGTCTGTGATCAGCCGGGCGAGGGTCTGACCTGTGTTCAGTCTGTGATCAGCCGGGCGAGGGTCTGACCTGTGTTCAGTCTGTGATCAGCCGGGCGAGGGTCTGACCTATGTTCAGTCTGTGTTCAGCTGGGCGAGGGTCTGACCTGTGTTCAGTCTGTGTTCAGCTGGGCAAGGGTCTGACCTGTGTTCAGTCTGTGTTCAGCTGGGCGAGGGTCTGACCTGTGTTCAGTCTGTGATCAGCTGGGCGAGGGTCTGACCTGTGTTCAGCAGGGCGAGGGTCTGACCTGTGTTCAGCTGGGCGAGGGTCTGACCTGTGTTCAGTCTGTGATCAGCTGGGCGAGGGTCTGACCTGTGTTCAGCTGGGCGAGGGTCTGACCTGTGTTCAGTCTGTGTTCAGCTGGGCGAGGGTCTGACCTGTGTTCAGTCTGTGTTCAGCTGGGCGAGGGTCTGACCTGTGTTCAGTCTGTGATCAGCTGGGCGAGGGTCTGACCTGTGTTCAGCTGGGCGAGGGTCTGACCTGTGTTCAGTCTGTAATCAGCTGGACGAGGGTCTGACCTGTGTTCAGCTGGGCGACGGTCTGACCTGTTTTCAGTCTGTGTTCAGCTGGGCGAGGGTCTGACCTGTGTTCAGTCTGTGATCAGCTGGGCGAGGGACTGACCTGCTGTATGGAGTACAGGTAGAACTCCTGAACCTCCCCATCACCAATGCGAGGCCTGAAGTGCTCGGGCAGCTCCAGGTCAAACACAAACTGACTCTCCGCAAACACACCCTCTTCATCCTCATAAGTGTAGCTGAAAGAAAAAGGGGCGGAGTTGGAAACGCAGGGCGGGGCTAAGAAACATGCAGATGAACAGACACTGTACGTTAAACCAGCACACTAGTCCTCCAAATATTCCGAATGTGACAATGTTCCTAATTTGATAGCGGCAGATTAAACTGCCTCTTCTGTTAGCTTTTTCTAAATCCGGCCCCACTATGATGTGGGATGTACCCGTATTATTCAGGTCTTGGAAGCATTCTATGGACATGTATGCAGTGCACTGACGACGTCTGTCTCAGTGGGCAGTTAGTGACACAGTTGCCAGCTAACAGCTCACAATGCCCCCATTTCTGGTTAGGAGGAACACACCTTCTTTTGAACATTGTAGAAGACTTGGATATCATTAGGCTTTTGGAGATATGCAGATATTGCAATGCTGAAATTCTCTACGAGGTGATCCAGCCAATGAGGGGGTAGGCAGTGTGCGCATCATCAAACAAGTTTACCGCGGCAGGAAAACCTTGAAAAAATTTTTTTTTTTTATCGAAGACTGCTCGTCCGCATCAAATGTGTCAGTACCATGATATTCATTTCATTAGCAATGTAAACCACAAGTTGAAACATGATCTTTTGGAACGAGGGCAAAACCAGGGAATATTTTAGTCTTTCGCCTGACTCTAATCACTAATTTCCAGGTCCAACATGAGGAAAGGACAGGTGGCTATGCAAGATGTAAATTAAAGGGAAGGATTTTGACCATAAATAGTTGGTCAGGGCAGTTCTTTTTCTAAATGACACTGGTCCCTTGAGTGTAGTGGCTTAGAATGTTGGATTTATCAAGGGAGTTAATTTCCATGCAAGTCAGGCCTGTGCACACGCAAACAAATCTGGAGTCTCTCTCATGCAACATCGATAAATAAGGACCAAGGGACAAAGCTGGGTGGGCTGAAGTCGAATGAACATTCTGTAATTTTCGATCATTACAGCATTATTAAAAATTACTAAATGAGTTTTGCCATTTCTGTCAGGAAGACGGCAGGATAGGCGTAGAGTGAGTAACGAGGAAACATTCTGTTGGGCGAGTGAGGCATTGCGTTGCCACCCAGACCACGGATTCTGAGGTCTTCTGTTGTACGATGATCTCAGGGCCAGAAATGAGTCCAGTTAAAATGGCTTCTTTTGAAGGTTCGCATCACTCCACCAGGTGCACAGCCAGTTAGCCATAAAAAGCCATTTTAAAGTTTGTTTACAGGAGGGAGGGAACTGATGAATGATAAGCTGAAGTTGATCAGTGCCTACTGCCTCGGGGCAGTCACTTCACCACACAATGGAACAGACTTATGACTAAATGAGTGAACACCAGGTGACATGACAGGGGACCTTTCACCGGAGAAATATTTGTTTTTGTGCCAAATGATTCAAGGAGAATATTTGGAAATAAAAGATATAAATATCTTTGCTCCTTGGTCTTACGTTGCGCCCTTAAGTTCCCAATTGACTTACCGTAATTGATTTTTTTCTTGGCTGTTAACGGGCTTAGCGCTCCACTTATTACTCATAATCCACGGCTAAAAGTGCGGCTATTCTCAATGCCTAATATTTGCTGGAGGTTACGATCATTCACTGCTGTAAGTGTCACCGCCAGTGCTAGCGACTGATGTGTCTAACACATCATCTCTGATGAGGGTGGGAGGGGGGGTGGCAAAGAGGACTCACCTTACTGTTCCCACAGGACAAGCTGTCTCGGAAATGCTCGCTGGGATACATGCTTCCTCTTCGCACTCCTTGATCAGGGTCTCTCTCACACTGCATCCAACGGCTAAACCACCAGCCGCCTTTAGGGAAAATCGAGGAACAATGTACCACTGGCTACTGACAGTTCTGAACCGAGCCGTACTTCATATCAGTAGCGTATAATGTGTAGTTTAAAATGTACCCCTGCCGCTTACTCAATGAGATCTCATTTGAATGTGGTGTGTTTACTTGGCACAGGACAGTGGATCTTCAGGAATTAATCTGTGAGCCTGAGTAGACCTGTATGTACTGAATGTTAAATGCAATATTGAGGCTCAACAACGGTAATGCTGTGGTTCACAATCAGTTGATAAAATTGGGATTCATCCCTCATCCAGAATATCTTGACTCAATGGGGAAAAAATTCAGTACCCTAAACCTTTAACCAGACAAAGGCCTGTGAATGTACTGAGCCTGTCAGATGACCTACATCAGTGGTTCCCAAACCTCTCCTGAAGGCCCACCTGTCCTGCATGTTTTAGATTTCTCCCTGCTCCAGCACAGGGGAGTCACATGATCAGCTTGTTAATCACCCCCTAAAGCTGATTGATGACAACCTGATCATGTGACTCACCTGTGCTGGAGCAGGGAGTGATCTAACACATGCAGGACAGGTGGGCCTTCAGGAGAGGTTTGGGAAGCGCTGACCCACATGAATGAAGTGTTCCTGAGATGGAAAGGTGTAGAAACCCCTAGTGTTGCATGTGGGGAAATCCAGACCGGAAATTACCAGATTATCCAGTTTCCCAGGGTAGGTCTGTTTGGTGGGTGACCGTCGCGCCACCCAAATGCTGAGTTTCCCATCCACTGCACGAGTGTAACCGTTAATATGGACGCCGTAGCGCTTCACCCCGAAGAGACCTACGCGCACAAAGACACATACGCACTCCATATTAACCCATGACCGCCTCAGCTGGAGTTCACAGGAAGAGGGAGTTGCCACATGAGGGTTCTAGATGATCTGATCGTGGAGCCAAAAAACTTTATTTTTGAGAAAACGAAAAAAACAAACAAACAAACAAAAAAAAAAAAAAAAAAACAAATTCCATTGTAGGCAATGGCTCGGTTTCAAGTGATGGTAACAAAATGGCTCCTATTCTTGAGTTTTTGCAACTCTATCTTGGGACTCCAGCCTCATTTGTGCAGCGCTGAAAGGACTCCAGGCTGAAGACTTACTGGTCGCTGATCTCTCCATCCACATCACAGGACTGTCGTAGAATCTGGCACTCACTTTGTACTTCTGATGAGAGAAGACAAACATGCAGTGAAGTCTGATAATGCATGTGTCTCACTCACTCTACCGATCAAATGACAGTCACAGTGCAGTACTTAAGTACATGGAATATGACAGTTGTTTCCATACTTCAGTAAATTGATATTAAAGAATGAATATAAGATTAAACAGCAAGCTTTAATTGACCATTGTAACATGCACATATTACACCAAGGGGTCTAACCTCTTCTCTCCACGCCCTGAGACAGGAGAAGTGATTCTCCTCCCGCAGCGTCTTGATGACATCGTGCACGGCTTCGGACCTCCTGCTGTAGGAGTCCAGGCTGGGGCACAGAGAGACGGCGCCACCCTGCGGCGCGGTGAATACTTGTGGAAATCTCCGCAGAAAAGGGGCCACTGAGGGAGGAATCCACCCTACCTGCACTCCGTCTACTTCTAGCTTCAGACACTCAGCTCGACAGGAGCCTACAGACGCACAAGCGCATGAAATGTACTGCTGAGAGAATCCGACAACCAGACACAGCAAATTCCGTTTCAAGCAAGCTTCATTAGCTTAAGCAATGAAAAGCTCCATGAAACAACCACAGAATTCTGCTCGTAGGCAATTCAGTGGTTTTACAGCATGCAATAGTCAGGTGCAACCAAATACGTGATGCTAGAGAATATTTAATTTTTTGTGATTCAACACCTGTTTGCATAAACTCAATGAGCCGACATATGGTTCGTCTAACCTGGCAGATTAAAGTTATCCATTTTCCGAAGCCGCTGCAGTGCTTTCTTCGACCAGGAAGATAAAAACGCAGTCATCGAGAAGCCCGTTAAAAAGTCAAGTGAAATAAAAAATTCAGTGGACAACGGCCCATTTGGCCGGCTTTCATTCCTAAAGTAGCTCGTTACCTACAGACGAACCAGTTCCGGACATGTGATGTGCTTAACGTGAAAATATACAGCCAGCTTTAAAGCGAGCCGGATTCGTTTTGTGTCACTTTGCGAAATTACATAAAAAATGTATTCCCCTTATGTGAACAGAGTGCTTTGTGATTCGTGAATATCCACATTTATTCAGTATAAGTTTGAATTAAATTAGAAATGCATTTAAGAACAATAACAAAAGCTTAACCACCTTAATGTTTCCCTTACAGAGCGCGAAACCAGCCGCCTCGTCCAATCAGAAATTCTTAAAATCGTGCTTCCTCTTATTCTTCTTCTCTGATAACATGTGTTGTTTACCATATGGTGTGTTACCGCCACCCACTGGATTTATAATTTTACAAAACTTACGCTTAATAAATACACTAAAAAACCCTCACCGTAACCCCTATCCCATCCTCTTTCATGGCAAGAACTACACGCGTTTAACTTCTCGGCAACTATTTCTCACCGAACCTTATTTCCCCTGAATTCCTTGAATTTTCTCTCCCTTTACGTTGATAATTCCTTGAAACTCCGTAGCTGCAACTATCACCATCCTTATTCTGTCTGTGTTTGTTTCAATCTTACCTGCAAGATTAATGACCTTCAGTATGAACGTAAAAAACTTCCTTTTGTCAAGATATATTCATTGTCAGGTCTTAGATCTTTTGTCTCCATCTCCGCAGTACATCATTCTTTTTTCAATATTTCCTTTTCTACCCTTACTTTCTTTGTAGCCCCTGCATATGGCATCTTATTCTTCGTCATATTGCTTGGCACCAGCTTCATGATATCCCCCATATGATGACAAACAGCCTGCTCTTTCGATAACTCACAATAATTCCCTGAATGCCAAAATTCACCACCCCTTCCACACCAGAGCGTATTTTCTTTGCACACTGTGACCACATGCCCATATGCTTGACACAAGCAGCTTCAAAGTGGAGCCTTTCAAAGGTTCTCACCCTATAGCTCACTTAATCGATCAAAAACCTGCCTAGTAAGTGCTACTCAAACTCAAGCACTGCAGCCATGCAATTTAGGCCCTTCGCGTCCCAATAACTTTTCATGCGCTGAACTCCACAGAGATCCTCAACCTTCAAAAAAAGAATCAGGTTTCACTGAATAGGGAACCTATGAAAACACTCTTTTCAGTAGCCTGGTGCGTCATTTCAAAACAGATCACAGCTGTGAGGTCAAATTTTTTCACAGTATTTTTAAAGCCTTTAACCTTTGTTTCGTTGTCGTGCGTTTTATGATTACAGTACTACGTCTATTCACTCTCACAGCTGTCATGTCACAACATTTCATTTGGTAAAAATTTCCTGACATCATAATCATCACTAAACACGCAAATCATTTCACATTTAGCTCCTATCACTTTCATGGTAACAATAAAAGTGTCTCCAACACTTTCATTTTCACTTCCTTTTTATCCCCCGCCGCGCGATTAGTGTGAAGCGGGGGATATAGTATTGGGCTCTGTTCGTACGGACACATAAAATTGAGGCGGCAGGGATATTGCTGTGTCAGTGGCAGACACTTGTTCTCTTCTGTTTTCCCTCCCATCCACCTCGTCACTCTCCATTTGTCTGGAGTCCAAAATCCTAATCAAAAAACACAATTAGCCCGAAGTTGTCAACCAAACAATCCGTCCAAGTTCAAAAATTTGCACCATCTCCTCCAATCAAGTACTCCCTCAAACCTCTCTTCTTCTTCTTCCTCTCCCTCCTGGTTGATTGGAGTTGTGAACCAGTGTAATGGTGCATAACAGCCACTAACAGCGCTGGATCTTTGGAGCATCAATGCAGAAGGTACGGTAATCAAGCCCTTGTTGGATGACTCTTTTCCTCTTTGCAAGTAGAGTACTAAAGTGATGACGTCACGCTGGTGTCGGAAGTAAAATTTCCTATTCATTTTACCCATAGATGTTTTTTTTTTCAGTTCACTTTTGAAGCACTTTCCATTGTTTTCCAGCCTCCATTGATTTCAAGATTTTACGTCACATTTCTGAGTAACAAAAAATGTTGTTTTTCTTGACCAGAGTGAGCTACAATTTAGATCATTTTAATTTTTCCCCACCATGCTAATCCTATTTGTAGTCTAAAAACTACACGTCCCATGATCCTCCTGATTCCCAGGCAGAACAAGTTTAAAACGTGTTGCAAATTACCTGCACCTAGCCAATTGCCATAGCCAGGGGCAGATCCAGGAATTTTGGAAAGGTAGGGTGCAGCCCCCATACGAGCGCCAAAGGTGCGAAGCTTCGAGGGGGTCTGGGGGACCTCGCCCAGAAAAATGTGAAAATTAAAGTGTCAAATACGAGTTTTCCTGGCATCTTGGAACAAAATTCAAGGTCTTATAGTTAGCTGAAAAAAAACATTTTTCAATTAACAATGATCTCTATTCAAAGTATAAGTTTTCACGTCACTCTGCAAAGACAATCAAAACAAAGGGAATTATGTGCTATTCTGATAGAAACAGACGAACTGTGAAAATGATCAAAGCATCCATCTGGATACATCATGGATTAAACACTTAAAACACAACATTAAAGTTGTTTTCTTTCATGGAGAATGGTATTTAATTCACTTTGAAGTGAAGTTCCTACTCGCACATTAGGTATATTCAGTAAGCATGCAGAGCTACAAGATCATCTTCTGGAAATGTTTAATTCTCTCTGAATGGGTTGATGAAGAGCCTTCTTCGGGGGTATCAACGGGCGTACATATCTATACATAATCGAAATGTCATAATCAAGTTTAAGATCCAGTTGTACTGGCATAAACGTTACTGTAAGATATAGCGCTGTTATCACTACTTAAACAACCGTTATAGTTGGTATTATGGTTAATCCATGTAGGACTGCATACAACAGACAGTGTACAGTTGTCAGAGTTGAATAGTCACTTGCTATTTTACACATTCAGCTATAGAAATCATTTGTATATTGAAGAGACCTAGTTGTCCCGTGTTAAATTATAGCATTTAAACTGTAGTGCAATAAATACTCAGAGGATTAACTTAACTAAAAGTGTCAGTATCGCAATGTAAATACTTTAATAAAAGTAGAAATCCTGCATTTAAATTAGGGATGAAATCAATAAAACCTTGTTTCAGCTTGGGTCGCTTGTAAATATTCAATAACTGATCCTGGTGTGCCATCTAGTGATAGAATATTGTAACTGCGTCCATAAATTTGCAGTTTCATGTTTGCTGGTGACACGTTTGCAACCATTATGCAACAAAGGGTTAACCTCAACTCGTAAAAAAAAATGATAATAGCCTTTGCGTGTGCCGATATTACTAAATCCATTTTGCTAGACTTAAAGTTGTACGAAATTTGCTCACAGCCTCTAGTGGTCCATATTCTAAAAGTTGCTTTACAGAGACATTTTTCAATCCCTTAGCCTGCAATTTCTGTGTCATGGTTGCCGTTTTACAATCGTATGCACTGCATTGTAATAAGACATGCTAGTTTCTTGAAGCCCATACTCTGTTCACAACTCTGGTGGAAATTTTAATTTTATTCCAGTAGGAAAACACTCAGAGACAGAGATAGTAATTACATTCAGTCTTTTACTATATGCATATAGGATCCAAATTACATGCAAAATGAGGACCAAGGGATTTTCCTTTGCTTGGGTATTTGTATGAGCACAATGCCCTAAATGCACGCCCCTTCCATGAATATTCCTAATAATTCACTGCCCTCCTCCTTATTACAGGTACAATTTATTCATAACTCCTCCTTAAGGAACTGATTTGAGTAGATATATGTATGTTCTCTCAGCATTCCACAGCTGAGTGAGCAAATCCCACTTATCTCTGGTCCCAACAGTCTCCTCAGGGACACATTGTTCAGCAAACACATCTCATTACGCACAAACTTGATTACAATGATAAACAATTACGCATGACCTAAGTCACTCAAGGATAAGCAATTTGTAACAAAATAAGCAATTTATGACTAAATTTCATTCAGAATAAGCCAGTTGGGTGCTTTTTAATCCTTGGTAAATAACCCTTTAATCCTCCAAAACCTATGCACAACCTTGAAAACATCTCCTTTTTTTAACCCTTATTTAACCAGGGAAGTCCTGTTGAGATTGAAATCTCTTTTTCAAGGGAGCCCTGGAGGGTTGAGGACAAATTACACAGCCAATTAGATCAGGGGATGATTAGGTGACAGGACGAAAGAGCCAGCTTGGGAATTTAGCCCCTACTCTAATCGATGAGTGTCATAGGATTTTTAATGACCTCAGTGAGTCAGGAACTCGGTTTAACATTTCATCCGAAAGACGGCATCTCCTACTGTACAGTGTCCCCATCACTGCACTGGGGATTATTCCACCAGAGGGAAGATCACAACCTACTGGCCCCCAACACCTCTTCCAGCAGCAACTTGGTTTTCCCAGGTGGTCTCCCATCCAAGTACTGACCAAGCCCACACCTGCTTAGCTTCAGCCTCACAGCTGGTGCAGATCTTCATTACAGCCCTGTGGATGAGCACCTGAGCCCCTGCTTTACTGAGGTGTGCACTGACACACACCCATCCCCGCTGCAATGGACTTACGGCAGACTCATATACTGCTCTTTCATTGCCCTCTACCTCAGAATGACCCAGTACCCTCATTCTTCTTATTATTCTTCTCGGGAGGTTGTGAAATTTATTGTCTATGATGGTGCATTTACAGCTTTTTCGGGTGGTGGTCAAATGCATTATTTACTCACACATTCTCAGTGAGCCATCAAATCCGTCTGTATATATTGGCGTCGTCTCAGTGCCCATCGGTGCAGTCTTGCAGTATTGAGAGCACATTCATACGCCACTGAGTGAGGGTGGAAGACTGTCCCGATTCTGAATACACCCAAGCACTTAATTCACATTTTATGAACCCTCCTCCTGTTACCACTTCATTCCAATACTCACACAAGCAGCCTTTGAACTTTGTCAAGTGGCCACTTGAGTGACGTATTTCCGAGATCTGGCCAAAGTGTATGGGTAGGTGTGAAGACTGCAAGTGCAGTGAGGTTTAATCATCACACGCTGAGACGCTCTTGACAAAAGGAAAATGTTCCTAGTTGAGGCAGCGGTTAGAGTTTAGGAGCCACGAACAACATAAAGAAGATAAATATTTTGATCTGAATAATTTGAAAATAAAAGGCCTAATCAACAATCCAAACGTTAAATCATCAAACACTGAAATATTGTCCAAAATCATAAATATGAATGGTGATAAATCAGCCAACAAAGGCATCAATAAATTAGCAACCAATTAGATCACAATTGCTTAATCCTTTTGCGTCCACAAACAAAAATTTCCATTTTAGGCTAATTGACTCTTTTGCCCAAATACAAATCTTCCTGTGTTTTTTGATTGGCTTGTGGTCCTAAGTCTTATCCAGACAGGGCTGGTGTGGGTGCAGCTTTCATCCCAACTAAGCAGTTACACACCGGATTCTACTAATAAAGGTCTTCAGCAAAGATTCTAATTCAAGCAGATCATGCATCTCTGAATATTTTCTCGCAATATGTACAACGTATTATCTGCTACATTTTGCAGGAAATCAATGTATCTAACTTGTGCTGAAATGTATGAGTAACATTTAGTTTTGCAGTTATACCATGATGCAATGCTATGGTTAGCCAGAATTTGATAAAAGCTTTTACCGTATCTGAATTGTATATGAGTAGTCTTAGCTGGGGCAGAGCAGTCATGTTTTGTTTTGTACAAGCTGAGTGTCAAAGGGCAAATTTACACTGAGCATGGTGCTCAATAAAAAATACTCAGTAACCTAATTTAACATTACTTACATTGGAATATTTTCTGGCCTGTTATCTCAATAACCACTCCTTCCTTTCTGTGCAGAAAAATCCTGATGCATTGTGGGACACGCTTTGTTCAACAAGGCTCCCCAGGACGGATGTTAAGAACCACTGTCCTCTTATCATGCTATAAAACAAGAGCAATCCGAGATTTCTGATCTCCGCCAAAGGATGACATTGATACAAATGCAAGATCTGTCTCTTGGGAAGATTTTAGGACCACGCATGCGACAAGTTTAATTGGGATTTGCGTGTGTAAAGCAACCCATTCTCGTCTAGCAATGACGTCCAAGTGAAAACAATTGTGTCAGATCATTCATCACAAGAGCTTTCCTGTGAGGTATTACTCGATATAGCTCCTATGATTTACCCGTGCCGATTTATGGATGGCCGCTCCGAGGGTCCATCCGCCCTCATGGTTGCAGCTGGCTGCACAGAACCACACTCTGTAAACTCATCAAGTACTCATGGTACTTGCGGGCTACGAATGCACAGAATGATCACATGATGAACATGTGAGTTAAGGAATAAATGATTGGTCTGCTGTGATTATCGCCTATATAAGCCCGCGGTGTGATGTGAGAGGACTTTACTTTGAATTGTTTTGTCCTGCGTGTCCTTGTACCCAAGTTTCACCCTACATCTCACAATTTTCACCTGCTGGATGTATTTCATGAAGATCCGTTTAGTAGTTTCCGAGAAATGTCACTAAATTTGTAGATCCAGATCCGAATCCAGAATCCAGACCCCGATCCGGATCATCACCAAAATTTATGGAGTTGTCCCTGGGCCAAGATCTATCTCTGGTGAAAATTTCATGAAGATTCGTCAAGTAGTTTCTGAGAAATCCTGTCCAGAGACAGACAAATAAATATATAAATAGATAAACCGACTCGATCGCATAATCTCCTTGGCGAAGATAACAAGGAATCCATCTGTGTATGCCTGAATATTTTTCAAAGGCCTCTAGAGCCTTTCACATGATTGACTTCACACATGGTGGCTGTACTGCTTTCCAAGTGCAGTGACAAGTGTGAAGTTGTTTAACTGCATAGTTCTGGAGGAGCTGAGAAAGCTGGAAGCACAAATACCGTGTAAGCAGCAACTGAACAGACACTGCTCTAATATGGTAATACAGGCGAATTTTGCCAAAATTCCCAAATTGGCACAAAAAGATTAGGAATTGATTAATGGTGTTCGAACAGAACAGATATTTGAGAAGATTACAAATCATAAGCAAAATACTAGCCATTCCCGCAGTGAGAAATACAACTAAACTCATCTACCATGTCAGTATGTACAGGCAAGCAGAAGTTTCTGACCTTTAATAATAATAATAATAATAATAATAATCCACAACGCTAATCACCATTAGCCACTTGCCACATGACCGTCAAAGTATAATGTTGCCGAATCTCATTGTTTTAGCTAGCTAATTTTGATTACATTTCAGCTAACTACCAAGCTCTATGACTTACATTCTCACCAGACCTCGCAAGCTTCAGTGAGACCTGTGGCAAGTTTGCCTCACCTCTCGTCTAACAGGACTGGAGCAGACTGTTCAGAAGTGACCTCAACTATCACTCACAGGGTATACATGCCCTATAATTACATGCAAGTTATAAACATTGTGCAGGATTTGATTGATATTGAAATGAAAGCGGTTCCTCCTAGATTTATTTTTCAGTTGCTGTCATGTATTTACTGTTTAAAACAGCTTTGACTGACCGGTACTGTACTCCTGAGAATATGTACACAAACTTAGCACTGCTCCCCTATGTGTAAAAACAGGCTGGACTTTGCATGCACATTATAACCAGTGTATCAGGGAGTCTGTCAGATAGGGACAAAGCCAAAGTCAAGTAGAAGCTGATCTTTAGTGGCCAGAAAATATTTATTCCTCGAGAAGTTCTTCCAAGAAAGGGGCATACATTTATTGAATAATGTATAAGCAATTTTGGCATAATGTAGCATAACCTTTTGAAAGGACACGCCTCCAGCCATCCAGCTCACAAAATCCCGGACCGCACTTCATTCATTATTCTGTTATCACTCACACCTACTTCTCATGACCTCAGGGTGGTATCAGTGTGTATTTAAGACCGAGCTTCACTCAGTCTCATTATGAAGTCTGAACTAATCCATGTCTGTGTGGCCTTAAGTATTGTTAAGTATTGTTTAGACTTTTTCTCCGTTTTCCCATATCAAAACTTTAAACTCTTTCAGCTTTGTGCTGTTTATGTTAATTGCAGCACTGCTTTATTCAAAAACTTTTATTTTCCTATTTGTAATACAAAACCCAAAACCAGTGAAGTTGGTACGTTGTGTAAATCGTAAATAAAAACAGAATACAATGATTTTTAAATCCTTTTCAACCTATATTCAATTGAATACACTGCAAAGACAAGTTACTTAATGTTCGAACAGGTAAACTTTGTAATTTTTTGCAAATATTAGCTCATTTGGAATTTGATGCCTGCAACATGTTTCAAAAAAGCTGGCACAAGTGGCAAAAAAGACTGAGAGAGTTGAGGAATGCTCATAAAACACTTATTTGGAACATCCCACAGGTGAATGGGCTAATTGGGAACAGGTGGGTGCCATGATTGGGCATAAAAGCAGCTTCCCTGAAATGCTCAGTCATTCACAAACAAGGATGAGGCGAGGGTCACCACTTAGTGAACAAATGCGTGAGCTGATTGTCGAACAGTTTAAAAACAACATTCCTCAACGAGCTATTGCAAGAAATTTAGGGATTTCATCATCTACGGTCCGTAATATCGTCAAAAGGTTCAGAGAATCTGGAGAAAAGCGACAAGCGTAAGCACGTAAGCGACAAGGCCGAAAACCAACATTGAATGCCCGTGACCTTCGATCCCTCAGGCGGTACTGCATCAAAAACCGACATCAGTGTGTAAAGGACATCACCACATGGGCTCAGGAACACTTCAGAAAATCACTGTCAGTAACTACAGTTCGTCGCTACATCTGCAAGTGCAAGTTAAAACTCTACAATGCAAAGCGAAAGCCATTTATCAACAGCACCCAGAAACGCCACCGGCTTCGCTGGGCCCAAGCTCATCTAAGATGGACTGATGCAAAGTGGAAAAGTGTTCTGTGGTCTGACGAGTCCACATTTCAAATTGTTTTTGGAGACTGTGGACGTCGTGTCCTCCGGACCAAAGAGGAAAAGAACCATCCGGACTGGTATAGGCGCAAAGTTCAAAAGCCAGCATCTGTGATGGTATGGGGTTGTATTAGCGCCCAAGGCATGGGCAACTTACACATATGTGAAGGTACCATTAATGCTGAAAGGTACATACAGGTTTTGGAACAACAAATGTTGCCATCCAAGCAATGTCTTTTTCATGGACGCCCCTGCTTTTTCAGCAAGACAATTCCAAGTCACATTCTCCACGTGTTACAACAGCATGGCTCCGTAGTAAAAGAGTGCGGGTACTAGACTGGCCTGCCTTTTGTCCAGACCTGTCTCCCATTGGAAATGTGTGGCGCATTATGAAGCGTAAAATACGACAGTGGAGACCCCAGACTGTTGAACAACTTCAGCTGTACATCAAGCAAGAATGGGAAAGAGTTCCACCTGAAAAGCTTCAAAAATTGGTCTCCTCAGTTCCCAACCGTTTACTGAGTGTCGTTAAAAGGAAAGGCGATGTAACACAGTGGTAAAAAGGCCCCTGTGCCAACTTTTTTGCAATGTGTTGCTGCCTTTAAATTCTAAGTTAATGATTATTTGCAAAAAAAAAAAAAAAAAGTTTCTCAGTTTGAACATTAAACATCTTGTCTTTGCAGTGTATTCCATTGAATATAAGTTGAAAAGGATTTGCAAATCATTGTATTCTGTTTTTATCTACGATTTACATAACGTGCCAAATTCACTGGTTTTGGGTTTTGTACATTGTTACAGCAGCTAAAGCCCAGAGTCTGTATTACTTATAGTGTTAAAGGAACCTTGTTGCCTCTTTTGCTGTGGTGCAGTAGGCATAAATACAGCCAAGTCCATCCCAGCACCTCAGTCCAGTCTTGATGTTCCTGTCCTCCGTGCTTCTGAACTGTGCATGAAGCACAACCGCTACACCTCTGTATGAGTTGGAGTTATAGCTATCCCTTCTGCTTTTGGCAGGAAGTGAGAATGATTTATTTTAACCTCCACTATGATTTCATTATTTAGCCTTTTACTGTTTTGCAATTAATGCAAAAAGTGCTTGTGGCTGATGCATACTAGGTCATTATATTGATGTAAAGACAGATGAGTTATTTTGGTTGAAAATGCAGGAGGATATGTCAATTTTCTCTTCGTATGTAGGTTGATTTGAGTGTATGTGTGCGTGTGTGCGTGTGTGCGCGTGCGTGTTAATTTCCTTCTCCTTATCTCAATCTTTCTATTTTTGCTCTCACTTATTCGCACGCTTTAGTTCTCTGTATCATGCCATGTCTCTATATGCTCCTGCTTCTCAGTGGTAAGTGACAATGTTTGTCTATCTTTTTATTTTTTCTGCATTCTTTGCAGTATTCCTGTCATGTTTTTTTTTTATATTCTATGCTCGGGGCTTGGAGTTTTTTTTTTTTAACTTTTTTTTTAACTTTTTTTTTCACAAATCCACAGTCTGTACAATCCCTGGGTGTATGGTCTGTACGATATCAGTGTACAAGTCCAATCCAGCATTTATAATTACAACAGTTGAGGTCGTTTAAAGGAATCAGTGTATGCCATAACCATTGTTTTGTCGCTGCTATAAGTAAAGAAATTTTTAATCTGTATAAACTCGCTGTAACAGCAAAGCAGATATTGTTATTTCGTGTAATTTATCCTCAGCTGAAAAAATTATTTAATTGCCTGGGATTACTACTTTCAAATAATGAAAGGAGCATATCTTCAGCTTGTGAGTGTATTTAGAGTATACTACATGCTTCACTGCATTAGCAGAAAAAAAAAGAAAGTGGTCATTTGGCAGGGCAATGCATCTTATCTTCTAGCTGTTTTCAGACACTTCCTCTTTTCGCATGTGATTAGCCCTAAGGTCTGAGAGCATGAGAAGGCTCACTGATCATTTAACAGGATATGTGTTATCGCAGCCAGTGGTCATTCAACTGTCAATGTTCAAAACCGATATAAAAAGTTATTGCGGAAATGAAGGGAAGTCAAGCCACCCTCAAATTATTTTTGAATTAAGCCACACTTATCCTTTGCCTTAACATGATGGCAACAACTATTCTGCTTTCACATTGATCTGTCAGTCTTTTACAATATCTCATAATTATTTTAATTACAGTTTATTTTAATGCATTGCACATAATTTACACAACATTTTTGCAGACTCATCTGTCGGTTCAGTTGCTTGATGTAGTCATGTAGTCGATAGAGTTGTAGTCATCAGGTGAAAGCCCTAAGACAATTTGCCTCTTGCGTACATAGCTGTGGCACACCTCTGCAGTCTTATGGAGGTATTTATCAAGGGGGATTATGTACAGGTTAAATTAGAGGGGTCCAAGTACAGAGCCCTGGGGAACTCCATGAAAATATTGCCTGAATCTGTGGCTATAAACATTTGTCTTTGTGATCATTGTGTTGTTTGTGCTGATTCAACAGATGCAGCTAAAAGAAAAATTATTCCATCAGGGAATGCTATTATAGTGTTGACAAGTGGACTGAATTTTATTGACTGAGGAAACAGTTTCTTTGAAGTCTAAGTTCATGTGTTTAACAAATTGAAAAACAAAGAATGTGTTCTCCCGTTTTCATTCAGGTCTCATCAGTTTGTTTTTTATGGAGTTCGTGGTTGGAGGTAAGGGTCCTGGTTGACTCTGTCATTTGAATATAGTGTTTGTATTTGGAAAAAAAGGTGAGCAAAAGGCTTGGGGCCTGGGATCATGTCCATCAATGTGGTAGAGAATGTGTGCAAGTAGAGTATAAACAGTGCAGACATACAGGGTGAGTCAATCAACTGCTCAGCGTAAACCCAGGAAACAGCTCTTTTTAATTCAATTTTCATCCATGGTCCAGGTATTGTAGAGTTGTGGGTTTAATTTATTTCAGTCAGTGACTTAACTTAGTGATTCTGCTATGCAACGTCTCCCTGAATTTAAATAGCAACATAAGTGTGTTGGATTAAACCTGGCTATGAAACAAGTCCCTTTCCTTCAACGACGTACCATCAGAGGTTGGTTTAGGACAGACTTAAATCACCCAATTACGCATGATTACTCTGAAACTTTTTCCATTTACTGTGCTTGACTAGCATCCAAACTATTGCCCAACACCTTAGAAGAATTGATTGAAAAACCAGCCTGTTTATGTTTATAGAGCATTGTTCTGAATAATACAGCTGCATTCTGAATTGTAAATACTCAATGAATGCTTTAGATTTCCATAGATTCAAACGCTGGCTTGATGCGTTCATCAACATGTACTCTTTAAATATATGCTTTTTCACACTTAAAGCTATTTTAGTCAATCTTTCATAATCTCCAATTAATTAAATGCGGAAACAGGAGATAGAATTCAGAAAATTTTGGAAATGTTAATTCACTGCCTACCCAGTCTCTGATTCCCATATTTATTATCTGAGGGAATTCCAGGCTTCACTCGATGCAGTTATGTTACTCATTAATCCTGACTCCTGAGACAGGGAACTAAGGCCTGGAATGGATTTAAACTAGAAAGAAATTCATATATTTTTATTCAAAAAAAAAAATTTTTGGTAAAATGTTGTTTAAGGAGGTAAAAAAAACTGTGCTAAACATGAAAGGCATCAAATTAATTAATTAAAATGACAAAATTACAAATTACATTGCAAAAGTCTTGTGAAAATCTGACGGTGGCACTTGTGGTTGGAACAAGAGCCAGCACACGCAGTAGCCTCCAAGGCTGTCATTGAGAACCAGTGATCTCACTCTTAAGCACTGAATGATTCTGCATCAGATTTCTCGAAAGTCTCTCATAGCAAGTATTCATCCACAGGGTCTCCAGAGCCAAGTATCACAATCAGGCCTGACAGGGGTGAGGTAGTTGAAGGTCAAAACTTCACCATCACCTGCCACACTCAGAACCCAAATGGCACCTTCCATCTGGAATTCAATGGCTCCAACATGACCTCACCCCAGTCAGCACTTATCAACTCCACTTCCTTCCTGTTTGAAGCTGCTGACTCCTCCCACTCAGGGAACTACAGCTGCATCCATGTGATTACAAGTCACCATGGCGACCTCAACGTTTCCAGGAGTGGAGTGGTGACTGTTAATGTCACGGCCCATGGAAAGAAGATAATACTTGGTGAGCATTTTTGACTTTGTGTTCATTTTGGTTTAAAGTGTGCAGTTACTTACACTTTGAACTGAAGCCCAGAGTTTACCCTCTGTGAGGGGACAGACACGACACACAGTGCCAGACTGATGCAGTGCAGATGCACTGCCCTGTTGCACACGCTCAACATGCTGTCTTACGAAGCCTCTTTCAGCTTTTTGAAAAAGGGTATACCACGTTCCCACAGGAACGATCCAGGGCAGTCATAAAAGGCTAAATGGTTAGAAATGCAAGAGGAAGACGCCGTTATTCAGCTGTTTCTGCTATAGAGCACCTCGATGCAATACCTAACGCTTCAGACGATTCTCCTTAGATCCCAACAACTCGTTGAACTAGTTTTGCATAATTTGTAATATTTACATGTGGGTACTTATGCTAGAGACGTTTCAGACCTGTGATTTAAAGGCACGTGTGGGAGGTTGTTTTATAGGCTCAGGGTGGTTTTTTTAGAGCCTCATAAGAATTACCCAAACCTCTTGAGATTGGATCTTATCCACTGAACACTGATCAGGGGCGTTTTGGATTTTTGTCAGTGCTGTCTGATACCTGTTAGAGATTATAAATGCCATGGAAACCTTAGCAATCTCCTCCACAGCTTGAGATGAAGTTATACTCCCTATTGCTTGTGTGACCCATGTTAGTCAACCCAGAACACGGTCGTAATGCACGGTCTTATCGTCTAACCGCGCTGGCTCATCGACACCACTCTTCCAGAAATTACAATTGTCCACTTGAAATTCCTAAAAATGTAAACAAAAAAAAAAAAAACAAATGCCAAAGTAGAGAAATGTTAAATAAAATAAGAGTGTTCTTTTGTGCAAGTTGGTTTATGTGTGGTTTTCATGAGCACTTTGTTGGTGGGGCAGTGTGGCAGAGGCTGTATATCTCTGGTTTCAGAATTATTCTGGATGGTTGTTGCGGTTGGATCAGCAGGGGGCGCTGTGCTTCTGCTCCTCATCCTTCTCTGTGTGTGTCTATCCTGCAAGTCCAAGAGCACCACAGAAGCAGGTAAGAGCCGGCCAACACTCAGGGCACGCCCCAATAAGACGAGATAAACGTTATTGAACCCTGTGGGGTAATTTGTCCTCTGCATTTGGCCCCTCCTGTCGTTAGGAACAGAAGCTCAATGGTTGCATCCGGATTCTCGAAAGCAGCCTGCTCTGTTTGGTGTGCTTATTTTAAATTTATGCCTCAACAACAAATAACTTTATCAAGGAATTGTTTTTGCCTTGCCAGAAAACAGATTTGTAAATGCGGCAACAAATTAATTGTAAAACACTGTTCTTAATTAGATAGTTTAATGTCGTGAGACAGTATTTGGGACCCCCGATTTAATGAATGGGGGGATTGATGATTAAGAGTTGATTATTGCTATTGCTGAGCGGCACACAAATGTGCAGGGCTGTGTGTCTCCAGGACTGGTGTTGATAAACAGTTCCAAAGAGTAAGGAACTGCCCTCGCTAACGGCCATGAACTGGAAATAGCATGGCTGGTCCGAACAGCACATTTCATGGAGGAAAGGAGGCAATTGGCTCCTTTGTTGCTTCCCTCCAGCAAGGAAACGCAGGACCAATCTTGGAAGAAATGAAAGATCAGATGTGGACTGCTATCACAGCTGTAACTATTGAATGTCATTCATGTCCTGAAGTTTTCTATTGAATTGTAAAGGTCGTTGAGCTGCTCGAGTCCGTGATGTATTGAAGGAAAGGACATCTGATTCTTCTAAAACATGTCCTAAGGTAGCTTTATGATCTCAGCGCTACTTGTCATCCCCCTATGTGAAGCATTCTACAGTGGTCAAGCAACAGTAGAGAGGTAAGGGGAAAACTGCCTGTTTTCGAGAACTCGGATGCAGCCAAAAACAAAAAACATCCCTCTTTGTGTGTCCCCATTCTTCCAAACAGTACACAAGGTGGTAGCGAGGGAAAGTTGGACGCAGTTCAAGCTATTATTTGAGAGCTAAGTTATGCATTATTCTTGTCAGCTGGCTGTAACTCGGAAGACCCATTTTGACTTGATGACACGGTCTGTAGCTGCGTCGCCACATTTATCTGTTTAGAGGCTGATCTGTGATGCTGGTGGCTTTACCACAAACTCTGCGCTGTCATGAAATAGGCCACTCTTGGTCTCTTTGAGGGTTTGTGACGGTATTTCTCACTCTTGTTAATGAGTCACCAGTGAGTGCTAAGGAGAAAGATTACATTTTGCAGAAGTTCATAAGCAGCACTTCTCCATTTCAAGTGGACATGGCTTCATTTTTTAGTTTCTGTGAAAGAATGAAGCCACACACAACATCATAATACCATTGTTTCATCTTATATGTAGTTGGGTCAAAGTCACAAACATCCACTGATTGAGTTTCTAAGATGGTCACAGACAGCTGTGTTCCTGGAGATCTACCGCCCTGTAAGTTTCACTTCACCTTTTCTGAAGCACGTCTCATTTAATAACTTGACATCTTGTCAAACCACCAATTGGAAGAGTCTGGTTTGCCAAATAAAGATGAAATAAAAACCTACAGGAAGGTAAATATCTGGCTGTGCACTCTCAAAAGAGGTGTGTTGACAACAACATAATATGTGGTAATTTTTAACACACTCGTGTGTCTAGTTAAGGACAACACATTTTGTGTGGTTTTCAATACAATCAGTGTTTATTTATTTATTTTTAACTAATTTACTTATTTTGAATTGAAATCAACACAAAATGTGTTCATACGTGGTAACACATTTTTTGTGTTATTTTTCAACACATTCATTCTAAGAGTGCGGGTGCACCACTGTTATAACACTGACTGGGTTTCTCCTTGAAAGGTTTTAAACTGGTCATGAAGTATTTTGTTGTTCAGTGAACATTTATCCATCCACCACAGTGCTCCTAAGTACATATCGCAGCCAGGCCGCGGATCGCGAAGAAGTGGACTCGGGGCCTGATTACATGGACACGCCATCTGCGGGCAGCCGAGCGAGTTACATAAACGTTGAGACAGAGGGCTTTGGGAAAGGCTGCAATTACATAGACACGCCGTCGGAGGGAAGCGAAGAGAACTACCTCAATGTGGACATGCCTGATGAGGAAGAGAGCGGAAGCGACGAGGATTATGTAAACACGGAGACATTGGACACGAACAAATCACCCGACTGGTACTGCAACAACAATAGCGAAAGTGAACCTGAATACGAGAACTTTAATACTTGAGTGGTACAGCGGTATGAACAAGGGACAGATTCGAAACATGGAGCCAAGCCTAAATGGCTGGAGTGTTTTTGGGAAAATAATAATATGAATGGGTTACTTTTTATATAGGCTGAGTTCGTGCGTGTATGGAAAAGAGCAGCACATTTCAACCCTTCATGAATTGTAACAGCGGCATTTCCTCTCCAAAGTGTGTAAGCTGGAATGTGAAAATGCGTTCATTGACACCACAGAGCGAAGGAATACACCAGAGTGGACAAGAGTCCAGTTTTGGCGAGACTCGCATCTGCCATCTTACTAAAGGATAATGTCCCATGGGGAACTGTGAGAAACCTTTGACTAAGGTAGTTTAGAGGAGGAATATTTTATAACAGAGGAGATTTTGTTGATAATTTTTACAGGAAGTAAGATTCTGAGGGTATATTAAACTAGGCAAAGTTTGTATGTAAGCATATGTAAAAAATAGACTCAAATGTGAACTTGATGCTGATGATACTACAATTAACAGATTTATCACTTATCATGCATAATATTTTTACTGTGAAAGAAATTCAGTGTTTTTCATATCATTTTATCAAGTTACATAGGCATATGTACAGTGTCCGATTGCGCATTTCCCCTGCTGATTCCTTACACAAGATGGCGGACGCGTCTCACGTTTTCTGGTTGGTTCAGCCAATGACGTTGTCCACTCTCGAGTTTTCTTCAGCTCTGTGATTGACTCTTTTTGCTTTCCTCCAGCTGGCTTGGAGGCGAGTTGTTCAAAGTAACCATTTACCCGTTAAAATGTATTCATAAACAGATAGAGTTTTTCATTTGCTCTTTGATATTTGTGCTGATCAAACCAAAACGCTCTGACCATTTAACTCCAGGTTGCAGCAACGATTTGACAAGTAATGCTTGCCTGCTGAAACAAATGAACAACCAAATGGCAAGTATACAGCCCTGCGACACAGTTGTAACGCGTTAGAATAGTGACTAATCAGGATAATCATTATGTTTTACTTTGTTAGGATGCTGACAGCACTGGGGTAAATCTGATTTGCTAGTGTCTGGTTGGTTTGAAATATTGACATTTACACAGTGAAAAAGTTCCAATATAATGTGTACATACCAAAGGAAAAACCTTTTAAGCACTGATTTCTTTTGTTTAAGGGCTAATTTTTTGTTTTTTGTTCGCAGAATGGAAACAGGAAACAAAAATGTTGGGTCACTACTGTTCAATCCTGCAATAAACTGAATTAATGGCATGCTTGCAACTGATTATTCATTCAACATTCAAATATAAAATGCTCTCTTAAACCTGGGGCGCCATGTCCTGGAAAATAATGGAGATATGAATTATATCAGAAAATATTTACGTTTATTTAAATCATACACAAGCTGTAACTGATCGCTTCGAATACGTGGCTTAGTGTCACAAACAGATTCATGCTGTTATACATGAAAGGCCTTGAATTGCACTTCCGTAGAATAATTTGGTAAAAAATTCTAGATGTTACAATTATGCCAGTTTTCAGCGACCCTACACTATATTATATTTTAACGGTTTTGATTGAACCCTGCAAGTGCTTTTTTATTATTAAACTATTATGAGACATTTTTTTAAAGCAAAACTTTTTCTTGTTATGTTTTTGATGAAGTAATTTTGTTAAAATGGATTCATGGAGACTTTCAAGCTGATCTTTCATCCAACATCTATATTACAATAGCTGAGTGGACTTGTGTGCGTGTGTGCGTGTGTGCATGCGTGCGTCTGTCTGTCTGTCTGTCTGTCTGTCTGCATCTCTGTCTCTCTCTCTCTCTCTTTCTCACTCTCTCCGGCCAATCAGTGCTAGATTCCACCGGGCGTGTATCTGCAACATAGCGTGACCGTCTTGCAGGGGACTTCATGTTCCACTGAGCGCAGAATGTCAGCGCAGCGTGATGACATCGTAGAGGTGCATGGGATAACACCTTAATGGTGCATTGTTCTCTATAATATAAAATCAAAGTTATATAAAACAGTTAAATTTAAACTTGAGCTGAAAATTGGGCACCCTGTGGGTTGAATCTAGACCCTGTGGATCCCCGCAGGCAAAGTGCTTGTTTAATTTATACTTTGCTTTATATATACAGTTCGGCCTGTCAGAAGTCTGCAGTTTGAAGACTATGATGGACTGACACCGTAAGGGGATTCTTTGTCTTTCTTTGCAGGCTAACTGAATACCCAACTGTGTCAAAAGTGTACATGTATCACTACATCCGCATTTCATGAGGAAACGCAGGTGCCTATTGTTAAATATATGCATGCTTTTTATTGACTTGATTAGCTTCTCGAACTGAGAGCTAAAGACACTAGTTGTACATGCTACTTACATGAAATAACAGTTTTATAGCAACCCCTTTAACACCTGCATCATTTTAATGTCCACAGCAAACACATTTTCTATACAGCCCAGGGCGTCAGTTGCAAAAATCGATGCAGATTTTTTACAAAAGCATTATGTATGTCCAAAATATCAAAGGTATATGGTAAAACATATCCTAATTTTATAAACCCACCAGTACACAAATATGAAATTATTATTTTGCACGATCTGATAAGATACCATAATACTTTAGGTCGAGTTTGAAATTTTTCTTGCATTACAGCAGCTCAATTTGTAACATCCCCGAGACAAATTCATACAGAAAACCCAAACACACATAACACATAAATACAATCACCAAAACTAGAGGCACTCTGAGACTGCAAAACTCCGCCAAGGCAGCACAGTCAAAATCTTGCTGAGCGAATATGGCTCTAAAGAAATTTACGGTATCTGCAACATAGGATTTCAAGATGCCTCTTGTGGCGGCCATATTGTTTGATGCAACGCGATCCAAACTGATAGGTTCTGTCCCCGATGAGAGACTAAGCAACCCACAAAATTTGAGTGATATCACTGAAAGGGAAGTTCAGTTATCGAGTGTCACTGGATTTCAAGATGGCTGCCATGGCGGCCATACTGTTTGACCAATCACGGACAAAATCAATAGGGTCCATCCCTGCTGTAATTGCAACTCACGCAGAAAATTTCAAAGATATTAGTTCATTACTTTTTGAGCCATCTTGTACACAGATACACAGACAAACAAACCAATACCGGCAAAAACATAACCTCCAGGTAACAATATTCATGGTCCTTCAGTGTACAAAACCCAAAACCAGTGAAGTTGGCACATTATGTAAATCGTAGATAAAAAAAAAGAATACAATGATTTGCAAATACTTTTCAACTAATATTCAATTGAATACACTGCAAAGACAAGATGTTTAATGTTCAAACTGAGAAACTTTTTTTTTTTTTTGCAAATAATCATTAACTTAGAATTTAAAGGCAGCAGCACATTGCAAAAAAGTTGGCACTGGGGCCTTTTTACCACTGTGTTGCATCGCCTTTCCTTTTAACGACACTCAGTAAACATTTGGGAACTGAGGAGACCAATTTTTGAAGCTTTTCAGGTGGAACTCTTTCCCATTCTTGCTTGACGTACAGCTTAAGTTGTTCAACAGTCCGGGGTCTCCATTGTCGTATTTTACGCTTCATTATGCGCCACACATTTTCAATGGGAGACAGGTCTGTACTACAGGCAGGCCAGTCTACTACCTGCACTGTTGTAACACGTGCAGAATGTGGCTTGGCATTGTCTTGCTGAAATAAGCTGGGGCCTCCATGAAAAAGATGGTGCTTGGATGGCAACATTTGTTGCTCCAAAACCTGTATGTACCTTTCAGCATTAATGGTGCCTTCACATATGTGTAAGTTGCCCATGCCTTGGGCGCTAATACACCCCCATACCATCACAGATGCTGGCTTTTGAACTTTGCGCCCATAACAGTCCGGATGGTTCTTTTCCTCTTTGGTCCGGAGGACACGACGTCCACAGTTTCCAAAAACAATTTGAAATGTGGACTCGTCAGACCACAGAACACTTTTCCACTTTGCATCAGTCCATCTTAGATGAGCTTGGGCCCAGCGAAGCCGGTGGCGTTTCTGGGTGCTGTTGATAAATGGCTTTGGCGTTGCATTGTAGAGTTTTAACTTGCACTTGCAGATGTAGCGACGAACTGTAGTTACTGACAGTGGTTTTCTGAAGTGTTCCAGAGCCCATGTGGTGATGTCCTTTACACACTGATGTCGGTTTTTGATGCAGTAGCGCCTGAGGGATCGAAGGTCACGGGCATTCAATGTTGGTTTTCGGCCTTGTCGCTTACGTGCTTACGCTTGTCACTTTTCTCCAGATTCTCTGAACCTTTTGACGATATTACGGACCGTAGATGATGAAATCCCTAAATTTCTTGCAATAGCTTGTTGAGGAATGTTGTTTTTAAACTGTTCGACAATCAGCTCACGCATTTGTTCACTAAGTGGTGACCCTCGCCCCATCCTTGTTTGTGAATCACTGAGCATTTCAGGGAAGCTGCTTTTATACCCAATCATGGCACCCACCTGTTCCCAATTAGCCCGTTCACTTGTGGGATGTTCCAAAAAAGTGTTTGATGAGCATTCCTCAACTCTCTCAGTCTTTTTTGCCACTTGAGCAAGCTTTTTTGAAACATGATGCAGGTATCAAATTCCAAATGAGCCAATATTTGCGAAAAATTACAAAGTTTACCTGTTCGAACATTAAGTAACTTGTCTTTGCAGTGTATTCGTTTGAATAGAGGTTGAAAAGGATTTGCAAATCATTGTATTCTGTTTTTATTTACAATTTACACAACGTGCCAACTTCACTGGTTTTGGGTTTTGTACATTTGATCCATGTTTAGTTATAGAATTTGTTGAACTACAAATGAGTGCTTCAGTTTAACAGTGCATTAGATCATAGAACCCCATATCTCTCATTTGACAGTCACCATTGGTAGTCACTGTTGAGGACATGGCTGTTCTTGGCCAGCCTTACTATGTTGTTATTTGCTGATTCAAAGAGATTCAATAATCATTGAGCAAATTTTCACTTGGTGGTGCAATTTTGACTTTAGAGTGGAGAAAAAGCATTAACGATTAAGTATTACAATACTGAAGAACACTCGTTCCACTTTTCTATGTTCCCACTGAACATCAAAAACCGCCTTAAAAAGAGAAGTGATACTCATGAATAGATTATTGCTGTGACCCCTAAAAGCCCATCAGGCTCGTGCACAGGATTCTAGAAGGGCTGATGCCCACATCTATAAAAAGAGCACCTTGCCTGTGCGCGGCCTCATGTATTTTTGTACTTGATTTGTAGAATTTGTGGGCTACTCGTCTATAAGTAGGCTATAATGTATAATATATGTACAACTGTGGATGAACACACCCACATGACAATGTCTGTAACTCTCCACCCATTTTAACCAGCCCTTAGTTCACCCTCACCTCCAGAATCTCAGTACCATTCACAAAGAGACACATCTTGCCTTCATGACGGCCTCTCTTACCTCCTTTCTGTCACTGCCTCTACAAGGCTAAATGATTCAGCAATAACATATACAGTGGGGTGAAAAAATGTGGGCACCCCTGGTTTAAATGTCTGTTACAGTTCATCTCCAAGTGATTGAAAGCAAACCTTAACCCTAAATGCTACAAAGTTAAACATGACACCTTTCTGCAAATTTAAAAGCCATGTTTTCTTTTTATTTGAATTTTTATGAGTTTTTAAATGATAAGTAAGGAAAAAGGACCCTGTGTAAAAGTTAGGGAACCGTTTTGGATTATTCTTTGTCACCTTTTAAGAAGATGATTACTAAGGCACAGACCCTGGTGATATACTTGTTGGGCTTCAATGAGTCAGGTGGATATAATTTCAGGGTTGAACTATATATTCTGAAGTAACTTCATGCCCTCTTAAGAATCCAACTGTGGTGGCTGTTGTGTCTGGTGTTAAAAACCTTGTGTTCCTCTAAACAGTAGTCCAAGGATGTCAAAATCAAGTTATTCACCACCAACACGGAGAGGGCTACAAAAAACCCTCACAACATTTCAAACTACCCATTTCGACTGTCAGAAATATCGTAAGAAAATTGAAAATAAATGGAACAATTTAAATCAAGGCAAGATCTGGAAGACCATGAAAAATTTCAGATAGAATGGCCCGAGATCTAGTGAGAAATGCTCAGAAGAACCCTCACATCACTGCAAAAGAGCTGCAAAAAAGAGTATCAGACACAGGTCAAGTAGTTCACAGGACAACAATACAGGGTAACTTAACCAACACAAAATTAAGTATCTGAAGTATGCAAAAGAAAACCTTGAGAAACCTCAAGCCAACTGGAACAACGTGCTTTGGACTGGCAAAACTAATATTGAAAATTTTCAACTATAAGGTATGTTTGGAGAAAAATGGGTGAAGCATTTGTAGAGAAGAACACGTTGTCTCCCTCCTGTCAAAAGGATTTTGGCAGGAAACATGTCCCCAGTAGCTCGCCGTGATCGTATAGTGGTTAGTACTCTGCGTTGTGGCCGCAGCAACCCCGGTTCGAATCCGGGTCACGGCATGGCGGCTGTGTGAAGAATGTAAGGGGACCAATTTTACTTGAAAGCAGGATTACCTTTCGCAATACATACTAAATTAATCAGTGAAACAATGTAAACCTGCGAACGAAGTACATGACCGGGACACTATCATGGTATTACATGTAACGTTAGGCGTATAACGTTCATTGATCAAAGGTTTGAATTGTACAGTAGAATTTTATTTAATCGTATTAAGATTTCTAGCATATCTCATGTAAAGTAACACTTTCCAATCACAAAAGGACACGATTCGCTTCTTCACATTTTGTCGACATTTTACCTCTAGTAAATTTGACGACCAGAGAACCGTTGGTATGTTCTGAAGTTCACATTCTCGTGTGTGCAGCACGCAGTGAGCGATAGAGTGCCGTAATGAAGGACACAGTCGCGAACCTGAAGTGCATTAAACCGAAGTTTAAACCGAAAAATTCAACTACAGAAATGAACAATAATCCGTCAACTGAAAACACACCCATAACTGTCGACTTCCAGCTTTTATGAGTACCGCTGGAATGTGTACCGCTTGTATGAGAACTTAAATTGAATTACTGCCAACTATCTGGTTTCGTTTATAAGAACCATTGCTCGACATTTACTCGAACACACGGTGCAACCGTTGCATCATCACCAACCGCACAGACATCACCTCTGAAACTGAAGACCTTTACGTTCCTCCCGTCTCAATATCTGGCGTGACTCCACCCCCCACTGCAGTCCCCGCCTACCGGGCCACGGCACAGCCTTGCGTTATAACGTGCGTCGCCGAGTGGAGCTGCGTCTCTGCAGTACAGTACGAGCAAAGCACCGAGTGTGTGCAGTTAAACCCCTCGGGGACGGAACAAGATTAAGTTGTGCGGATTTGTGGGGCTATTGCATGTTAATCGCATGGTAAACTTTTAAACGACAATAGAGACACTGTAAGAAAATGGCTAACTATCATAAACCCGACGAGAAAACGCTGCAAGGCCTGAAGGATATTGCGAACAAGTTAAGGATCCACTCCATCGTAGCGACATGTGCCTCCAACTCTGGGTAAATAAATGCATTAAAATATGGGCAATTTCTATTAACATTGCGACATGTTATAAATGCAGTTAAGGGCTAATTTGCAGATTACGAACACTGGACTGCGAGCTCGTTGCGTATGGTGACGTCCACGTCCAGCCAGTGTACTTTCTTAATTATCGGCTTAATCTTTGCTGGCTATGGCTACGAATTTGGATGACCATGGACTAAACAGACAAGTAACTAACCTAGTGGTACTATTTTTACTTTCATTGTCTTCAGACTGGATGGGTATATGGAGTGATATAATGTTAATGAATGACGTAGGTACGAACCTACAGTATCATGCTACATTCAGTGGGCGGGTCTATAATTTCTGCACCGTCCATAAGCCTATCTGGATCTGTATTTTATGCAGTGTATTGTTTCGAAGCCTCACTGTGATGGGCGAAAACAGTATTTTGCGTTCGCTAAAATAGAGTTTGATTTTCAAACTTGTACAACGTTACCATTATATAATGCTAAGATCATACCAGTACTGACAGCAATCACATGAGGGTCCCGTGCAGTTTGCCCTGCTACGTAGTCACGCTTTCAGAGGTTTCCAGAAAGTTTGAAAACGCTGAATACGGAGGTTGGACTTTGGCCCGTGGCCAGACTGCACCTGCAAGCTGTGCCGAACCAGCATGGCAAGCCGTTATAACATTTAATCGAACCCCACTCCTACCTGTAATTATATTTTAGATATCCGTAATAGCATTTCTCCTAGTCAAAATTTAATTCAGACTAGTCAGAATGGCAATTAAAGATATCTGCAGTAACATTCTTACTAGTATAAATGTTATTTTAAGATATCTACAACTTTGATTGTACTAGTCAAAACTAAATTTAAGATGTCTAAAAATCCTGAAAAAAAGTGGCCGTTTTAACATTTAATAGCTAGACTGGATATGTATTGCAGACATCTGTTATTCAATTCTTCCTTGTCAAAAAGAACACTTCAGATATCCACAATGACGTTCTTCATTGGACAAATGACGTCACTTTTGCCATTCATGTGTATTGGGCTTTCACTTTCAGATATACACAATTACATTCTGGATATCTAGAGTGAACATTCTGGATATCTGCGATTGAATTCTTACTTGGAAAAAACTCCCATTTCAGATATCTTCAATCCAGTTGTTACTAGTCATAATTTTCATTTCAGATATACCAGATATATATATTTCAGATAAATGAAAAACTAGTCCTGTCTACCCGTGAACAGATATCAACAATACTTTTATGGATATCTGCAATTGTATTGTTGCCAGTCATAATTCTAATTGTATATATTTGAAACTACATTTTTACGAGTCATAATACGAATTGTGGATATCCATAATGGCATTTTTACTAGTCACAATGTATTTTGGATATTCAAAATTACATTCTAGATATCTGGAATAGTTTTTCATTGTGGATATCTGAAATGGTTTTTTTGACGAGGAAGAAGTGAGTTACATATATCTGTAATACATGTCCAGTACAGCTATTAAATGTTAAAACTGCTTGCCATAGTATGAGTGGTCACTGCGGTCAGAAACCGCGTTTTTTGGCAAACGGGACGCGCTTTTAAGGATGTACAACACATGTAATGGGCATGCTGATTGAAAGCCTGAACACAAACCCATTCAAATATTATGAAATGAGTGCTGTTGGTTTAAAACTGCTGTTGTTGAATGGTCGTTCTACTCGAGATTGCGAAATTGGGTACGTTCCACTGAGATCGCAGCTGCTTCCCTGAACTGATTTATACTTTACACTTCCTTGCAGTTTTCAGCGCAGCAAGGGCACTTTGGCCTTTTTACGTTAGGAAGAGGCTGTTCGCCCCGCGGCGGTTCAGCACCAAACATCTAAGAGCGGGGCGGATTATGAAATGAAATCTCTTATTGGCCAAACTGCGGGGCAAATAGCAGAAGTGCCTCTCTTATCTTCTCTTACGGTTGACACGAGCTGGCGCATACCCACTATTTGATTGAGTAATGTTGGGAGATGTAATGCCTGACTGATTTTACTTGTCTTTTGGTAGTCTTGCCTAGGGTTTTTCTTTGTATATCTACATTTTTGAGTGTGTGTGTGTGTGTGTGTGTGGGGGGGGGGGGGCTGTTGATTTGTAGTTGTGTTATTTTGAGTGTCCCAAGGCTTGAATAGTCATGTATGACTCTGAAGCAGATCCTGGATGACCTCCATATGGCCCCAGTTACCCAGTGTGTCTCGGAGCCTGATCGTAAGTGTGTGCCTGGAGTCTTCATTGGCCTGAAATCTGTGCATGTACTAGCACAGAGGCCCTCCTAACATGCACTGACCCCTGAACTCCGGTGTTTGGGTCAACAGGGCCTGCCTTACAGACAGTACTGCATGAACAAAACCTAACAGTCATGTCTATTTCAGCTCTGGTGCTGGTCGTACAGTTTTAGGAAAATGCAAGTTCCCTGTGGGGAGAAGTGGTGTGAGCGTATTTTGTCCTTGTATAATGTCTACCTCTGTGATGATGTTACCCCTGCGGCATACTTTCCCATTTGTGTCTACATGTTGTAGAATAATAACTGTCCTAATTTTCTGTTTGTGCTTGTGTGTGTGTGTGTGTGTGAGAGAGAGAGAGAGAGAGTCCATCCAGGTCTTGGCCTTTTGCAAATTTGTGTCCTAATCATGTTTTTGCACTGTGTCTGGTGTGTATACTGCATATGTATGGTAGATGTAGATTTTGCTTATAACACTGACTTTTTCTACACTATGATGTGGGGAAAAGGGGGTGGAGGTGCTTTTTATTCCTTTGAGCTGATGAATATCCAATTAGAATCTTCACTGAACATTCTAAATGCTGATTTGCAATATCTTCTGGTAATTGAAAGCAATGGAGATTTAAAGCGTTGACTTGAGGGGAAAAAAATCATTCCTATGAGTGTGCTCTTTCAAAGGCTTAACATATTTATAATGGAGCCTTTGCCTCTGTCCTGAATAGTGGTTTTTTGTATGCACGTAAACTACTGTATACTTTTTATTCATTTTTGGGAGGGCAAGATTATTTGAAGTTCTGGAAAAAATGGCATTAGTTCACAGACATGCCACTAGAGCGAAGATTGGGTTTGCAGAATCCTAAGATTTTACCACATGATTACTCGCAACCTGTTTCCATTTACCTTTTAAGTTATTTAGCAGTTCAGCAATTGATTTGTCAATAACTAATTTATAGACTGTCTGTCTGGTCGATTTGTATTTAGATTGCCGCATTGTTGTCTTTTGAAAATTCTTAACTTTATATGCCAATAACAAACAGATTTCTGCTTAATATTGAATTTGTTTCCTTACTGTGCGCAAAGCTGTATTGCAGCAATTGGAAACTATTTTTGGTGATTCTTTAATGCCTTTTAGCTTTACTCAGGACGCTTTCCACTGTAAAGCTTATAACTAAGTCAAGCGTCCTCTTCAAAGAAATCTGTCATAATTATGTTGTATAATTAATCCTTCAAAATCATTGATGGAAAAAAATGCGACAATGGGATATGATTTCAGAGATTTTTTTTCTGATTTATGTTTCAAGTAATGCTCATTCTTACAATCACTTTTTGCAGCCTCGTTATCTCTGTCTTAATTGTCAGTATTCCCTTGCTCTGCCATTGTTATTTATTTTATTTATTTTTATTACTTTTTCGTTATCTGTGGCAGTTAATTTCAGTTAATAAGTTATTGTCGTTAATGTGGTCTTGTCTCCTCATGTCACTATTCACCTTCCCTCTTCTGTGTGTCTTGCCCTCCCCATTCTATTTCCCTAATTGTTTCACTTCCTCATTTGTAGCCACGCCCCCCTCTCTGATCTCTTCTTCTGTCCATTCCAACGGTCCCTTGAATCCCTAATTACCTCTCCCTCTGTACAGGGCCTCTGTTTTCCTTTCTGTGCTGCAAGTTTTTTTCATGTTTCATTGTATCTCCACGGCGATAATAGTCGGGAGATACTATGGCTTAGTTCCGGGGCCGCCGCCGCCACCGCAGAGATTTTCTGTTCCGGGCTCTGGAAGCGACAGTTATTACAGGAATTTTTTCTAATTTTGCACAGGCGAAGATATTTATTTGGCAATGCTCAAGACCGATTTTCTGCAATTTTGGACGTCCAATAAGGCTGCCGGCAGCCATTTTGTCCAAAATATGGGGATTGGGGAGGTACACGACCGCCCTGTGGCGACCGAGTTATTTAGTTTTACGTTTTTTTTTCCTGAGTTGATTTCCAGTGTTCTGATTTCGTTTTTCTGACGGTTTAAACGTTTGGATGGCCCTCAGCTTCCTGTTGCCTTCTGGCTCTTGGTTCTTTGCCTGCTTTTTGACTTCACCTCTGCCTCCTGATTTTTGAACTGCTTCTCCTCCTCTGGCGTTTGACACGGACTGTTGACCTTGATTTTTGCCATAATAAACCATTTATACTCTTGTTACAGCTTGTCTGACAGTTATAATTTATTTATAATTATAGGTCGTATGTCTGGTCTTGATAATTGGGTAAATGAATAGTTTTGATTGTTAATCTGGTACATGGAAACAGGTTGAGACTAATCCTGCGTAAGTAAGCACTTCTCTCTTCATGTCCTATTGACATTTCAGTGATAAGGGCTTATCTGATCTGCTGCATGACTAACTGATACTAATCTAACAAACTGTTAGTTCCTCTTCAAGTTAGAAATTATAATTGAAGATAATAATTATTGGAGCTTTTTCGCACCTGAAAGCCCCAGCTGTGTCAATACGAGACTTAAACCCTAAGTGGGTAAACAGCGTAAATATTATTATTGATAGTACTTGAGCAGGACTTTGGGTACAACTTTCATGTGTATGTCCCTGCGTCGCCATGTTAGTGAGGTCACATTACTTTTGCTTTTCACCCTCACTTTACCTGGGAGTGAAGACTGAAAGCAGCCCAGCCAACTTCAGCTAGAAGTTACTCAACAGTGTTACTGTAATGTTTTCTTGTGTAATGACATTGCCATTACATGGCAGGGACATTTGCAAGAGTTTTCAGTGGGGGCTTGATTGCTAAAAATGGCCACGATAGCTGTGTGTTACTACAGGGATAACATCCAGTCACGGTAAAGATGCACTCTGTTAATCCAAGATCCAACAAACTCATATTGTCAAAAATGAAACATGATTGTTTTTTTTTTTTCTCCATTGACTCTGCCTAGACACCCTACCTCCTGCTGTAGTGCCGCCGAGATAATGTCTGTGCTATTTTTTCACACCATGCGATATAAACCCAGCGACCCGCGAAATGCTTGCAACGACCGCTTCGTCATGTCCAAGGTGCGTCCGCCGGCTCTGAGTACGAAACAGCGTGTGCGTCATCATGCGTATTCAGTGGTCTTATGCAGCATTTAAGTCCTGTGGTGTGACTACAGATCACCCTCTTTTAAATCTAGGGTTTAAATTACAAACTTGTTTCAACCCTTAAAGTGCTAAATGCAGCTATTGTTGATCAGTGATGTAAGACATCAAAGTCAAAGCTGTCGAAAACCTGTCATGTGGCCACTTGTTTAACCCCTTTGCGCAGAATACAAATAATGCCAATTTATTCCTGTTATGCATGAGCCTATTTAGGCTTTATTATGACTCAGTATTTGTGTCAGAGAGACTCTGAAAAATCATTCAAGTGACACAAGACATTTAAAAATTCAATTACAGAATTACTTAGGGATTGAATTTCAGAATTTACGGGCGCTGGCGTCCATATCTGCGCAAAAGCAGCTACCGCAGTTCTCTTTAACTGTTTCTATCTCCACTTTTCATCGAAAATTATGTTCTACCACAGAAATAATCTCAGTATTAACAGGTACCATATCGTGATGTCATTTTTCAATAATAGAGGGTAGCTGGGAGAAACTTCCAGAAGATGCCTGTCAGGTGTGCAGCCAGTCTGGCCAATCAGCAGTGATAATTGTTTAGTTGATTCTCAGATCGAATGAAGACCAGGGACTGGATGGGTGGGCCGGGGTTTGAAGATCCCTGGATTGGCTGATACTCTTCCTGTTTCCCAGGGTCATGCTGCCCCGCTGCTGTATGCTGCGTGGGTGGAGGCGGAGTTTCTGAAGGAGGCGGACCTTCTGAACCTGCGCAAGATCGACTGCGACCTGGAGGGGCACCCCACACCGGTGAGTCGACCTCCGCTTTGCAGTTACCCATGCTTGCAGTTGAGTGCAAATACATACGAATACATACAATACACTGTCATGGCAGCATTGCCAAAAGCAGGGGCTACCATTCCTGTTCCTAGAGGTCCTACCCTACATATACTCATTTTTCACAGCTGACTCTACCAATTTGCAGCCCAGAAGTATCACTACCTTTTGAATGAGACGTTCTTTGTCGTGGTTGGAGTAAAAACATACAGGATGGCAGATCTCCTGGAAAAGGGTTGGGCAGCCCTGCTGTAGCTGTTGAACTAGGTGAGCTTTGTTAGGGCTGGCGGGAAAACCTGCAGGAAGGTGGATCAGCTGGAACAGGATTGGAGACCACCAGGCGAGAGGGTGTACCAGTAGTGTTTAGCAAAAAATTGGCACTGTTTAATGATGCCAGATCACTGAGTTTTACTACAGGTTTACTGCCCTGGAACGGGCTTAAAAACCTGGAACAGGTCTCTGTTTACTTCAGCCCATGTTCTGCTTTTTGGTTGGATCCAGGTTTTACTTGGCACACATATCCTGCTAATTCAGTAATCCTGCCCCGTGGTTACAAGCCTTTAGCATGACGAACACTTTCCACATTAAAACAAACTGATAGTGATGTGATGGTTTTTGTTATTTATTTTTTTACTGAGTTTTGATGGAGCACTGTGGGCTTGACAGGCCAGCATAACGGATTTAGGGACTATAACGTGCAGACTACATTTCCCAGAAGGTGTTGGGTCACGCTGAATGCGGCTCTCCTCTGAAATGTCCACAGAAACTGGCATTTGTTGATGTGGCGACGGGGTCGCTTGGACAGGGCCTGGGGGCTGCCTGTGGCATGGCGTACACTGGGAAGAACTTTGACAAGGCCAGGTACTGTCCTGCTCCCACCAGTCGAACACATCGCGTATCCATAAGCCAGGTACTGTCCCACGTCCATGAAAGCTATACTGGTTGCATTTACACCCTGAATGTGAGAGTAAGTATGGCACTATGTGTATTTAATTTGAAGTGACATAATTCTGAATGGCTGTATATGTTCTGCTGTTTAAAGTTGTATATTCCCTCAGATTACTGTATTACTCTGTGTCAGTTGTAATTTTGGGCCATGTGTAATTACTGGGTTACGTTCACATAGGTTGATGCGTCTTGGAATTACAGCCCTGTAAAATTGTGTCATCATCCAGATACCAGTACACTGTGCTGTATTTAGAAGCCAGGTATTGTCCTGCCTCTGTGTAAAATGTTTTGACGGGATTTAGAGATTTTACACCCTGCCCATAACTTTAGAATTTACACTGCACTCTTGCTGCCTGATGTACCACTTTCCCAACAAATCTGAGCTTAATATCATGGAGTTTCCCTGAGGACAGAATACATTATAACCTGCCATCTTTGTCCTGTTATTGGGGACATGAGACTCTCATCTTATGAAAAGTCTCTCCTGTGCTGAGACCGAGACTGTCATTATTTTATTAAAACTATACTTCGATACAAAATAATTTTTTTTTGATTGGTTGGAATTGTTTGATTTTCCTTGCGCCACAGTTAGCATTAAGCCTTCTCCTCACCATTGTCGTTTAAACTCTCTTCACATGGACGGATGCCTCTGTGACTCCTTGTCTGTCGTCATAGTTACCGGGTGTATTGCTTGCTGGGAGATGGCGAATGTTCAGAGGGAGCTGTATGGGAAGCCATGGCCTTTGCCTCCTACTACAAACTGGACAACCTGGTGGCCATCTTGGATGTTAACCGGTTGGGACAGAGCGAGCCCGCCCCGCTACAACATGATGTGGAGGCTTTCCGTCGCCGCTGCGAAGCTTTCGGGTAAACATCTATCGCTTCACTCCGACCTTTGGAGCACCAGGAGAGCTACCAAATGTTTTGCGGGAAAACCCTGTGCTGTGATTGGTTGTTTGCTGTGTCAAATGGGGCAGGTTGGTTCTCATTGGCTGTGTACTGCCTGTGGTTAAAGGGGGAGCCCTCTGATTGATTGTCTGCGGTGTCACTTTAGGTAGGTTGGCTCTCATTGGCTGTGTACTGCTTCAGGTGGAATGCATATGTGGTGGACGGGCACGATGTCGAGGAGCTCTGCAAAGCTTTGTGGCAGGCTGAGCAGATGAAGGGCAGGCCGACCGCCATCGTGGCAAAAACTCTCAAGGGAAAGGGGATCAGAGGTATGCAAAACCATTGTGTTCATGAGTGGACTACATTTCCCAGACTCCCCAATTTTGTAACTTTGTGGGACCACCTTAGATGGTGGTTTTACTCACCAATGCCCCTCAAGTCAGTCTCAGGAGTGCTTTAGCCATTCTAGCTGACTGCTTTGTTAATAACAGACAACTCCTGCCTAATTTTAGCCCCTGAGATTGGATCAGTGAACGGGGATGGTGGATCAGACCAGCTTAAAAATAACTGTCACTCTTATTGGTTAACCCTTGAGTTCCCCCGCCGTATTTATGGGTGTGTCAGAAAAGACTTAGTTGCCTTCTGCTGCTTACGTGAACTCAGTACGCTGGATGAGAAAGTTATAATGTAGGCAAGCTTAAAATCCCTAAATTACAGACATGGCTCCATGGCTCTACGGAGAATGGTCATGCGAGTGCTGCGTCCTTTAATTATACAGTCAAGTTTATAAATACATAAAGTATACATAAATACTTGGACACTGGCTAAGTCATTGTTATTATTTCTGCCTGCCACATCACACATAGGTTTAAAATGAAATAATAAATATGAGATTTAAGTGCAGACTTGCCGGTTTGAAATCCCTACGAGCACAGAATGAATCTTCGAAATTGATGGCATGTTTCAAAATTGACTTTATTCTGAAGCACCTTCCTAAGTTTGAAGGGAAAAAAATTAACACACTCAGAATAAAATTGAAAGCCCCTCAGAGCTTTCACACTGACTATATGTCTGTGGCTGAGGTGAACAGTTCAGTGGGAGGGGATGTCTGTTTTAACTCATTGTTTGAGCTCTCAGCCAGTGAAATTAAGCGGATTGCTGGAGTACAATGTGTTATGGCCCCAATTTGTTATGACATTTATGACAGCAAAGCACATTTATGACAGCAAACTTAAACACATTTAATTTAACAAACACTTTTAACTAATCTACTATCTACTCTACTGACCAAGATTGATATATACAACAAAAAAAATATTTACAGTCCCATTGGTTGCTTAGTGATGTCCTGGGTGAGGAAAATGCTCCAACACAGGCAAAAATCCACTAAAAACTTCACAGGTCTTGAACAGAATGACAGGTCTGGTCACATGTATCCTTCTCCTTGCAATTTCTCCTACTACTCCACTCCCTCAATTTTCCTCTATATATACTCTTTTGCAGACCCCTCCCACATTTAGACCTCTATTTTTTTACTCTCTGGGACTTGTCCCAGACATGCCCAAGACATGCCCAAACCTAACTCCAGTCTGGGCTTAACACAAGAAAGGTCAATACTGCCATCTAGTGGCTTCTATCCGCATTAAAAATGTGACATCACCTTGGGATGAAAAGGTTCTCACCCGATTTCTATCCAGCCACTGGGAAAGGATAATCTTTAGATCTGTGAGGGAAAAGTAGTAATTTTGTGTTTGTATGGTGTATACACCCCAATTTCCAAAAACATAGATAAAATAGAATTGATCAATAAATTCCTGTCAACTTTAATTTGAGGTTATTTCGAGAGGGAGAAATGTGTAGGTTCTACAGTGGTGTTTGAATCTGCTACACTCCCTTTTTAAGGTGGTCTTACTACGCTTTAAAAAAATCATGGTTGAATATTGTTGCATCCCTAGACCCAAATAATTTCTCCCGTCCTCTGAAAGCGCAAGCCATAAAATGGAAATATGTATATGAGTCAGGGTTAAATTACGTTCTCTATATGTGGAAAAATTTTGCCTACTGAACATTTTTTTTTCCAGTATACTCTTTTTGCTCTTCCAAGAAATGGTCCCTATTCATGTATACTGGTATGTGGCAGGAAGTTCAATATTTGAAGTAAATATTTTAGATATGACTCTGGTAGAAGTTTGGTCTGAAGTTGAACATGGCCTTTAAATGTTCAGTACATATCAGTTTTATTTCTGAGACTGGCATTGCCTGGAGCATTGCCTGTCGTACATCACGGACAAAACACACCGTGAAAACGCACTCGTCTAGGGTTTGATTAAAGTCGTTGATATCATGCATTTTATTTCTTGGCTGCCAGGTCTTTCATAAATGTTAATTATTTGCGCAATGCTAACCTGGCTTGCTGCCATTTCCTTCTTTGGGAGGAATAAGTTCCAGATGAGCAAACAGTATCAGTCGTCGTCTACATTGTGTAAATAATGAATGTGGAGAAAAAGTTAGAGTTTATTGACCTGGGCTGTGAATGAGGGATATGTAGTCTTTGTGTGCCTGTTTTTAGAAAATTTGTACAGGCTATTATCTTCTCAGCAAAGGGAATATCTTCAGTGCTCTCTTTTCACTCTCTTTATTAATGTATAAGTCAGCGAGTAAAGAGTGAATGAGTACGACCGTTCCCCCCCCCCCCCCCCCCTTCTTCATGTCTGTATAAGTAAGCAATAACATCTACCCCCTTTCTGATAAATTAAGTCAGTAAGCACAATATCTATTGTGCTTCCTGTTTATGTCATGTCTGTATGAGATAGTTCGGAGATGAGATGATCGCTTTGGTGAGAACTGTCTCCCTCTAGTGGTGAGGATATGCGTTGTTTCCCCTGCAGGGATTGAGAATGAGGAGAACTGGCACGGTAAGCCTATTCCCAAGGACCGCTTTGACGCTGTGTTGGCTGACCTTAAGCAGCGGATTCAGACCAACAAACGGCTGTTCCCGGAACAGCCGAACAATGACGCCCCCCATCTTGACCTCACTCCCATTCGACTGCCTTCCCCACCGGCCTACAAAAAGGGCGACAAGGTGAGCCGCTTGGAGCCCTTTTTGCATAGGAGGATTGCTAAGTTATCTGCATAACTGCACTAATAACTGCGCTTCGTTAAACCCAGAATGCTTTCAAATCTGGGAGTAGAAAAAAGCTTCTCTTGGTTCCGCTGTACTCATCATGTCTCCTCTTTGATCCCCTCAAATGCAATATGTTGCACAAACTTTCTATGTTGAGTAAATGAAACAACAGTTAAGTTTTATGATTCTTTTCAATGTATTAGATAAATTTAGATATTAGATAAAAATCCCTGGGGGATTTTCTTTTCATGAAACAGGAAATGGAATATTTCATTTTGCAGTTCTGACGCAAAGATTTCCACACTCAGGTTGTTAATGGTATTTTCTGAAGTAACTTCAGTGGTTAGTAATGCAGTTAAGAACGCACAAATACAAGTATGTGTGTTTGCCACAGATCGCCACCCGCCGGGCATATGGGGTCGCTCTGGCTCGCCTTGGGACGGGGAGCTCGCGCGTGGTGGCTTTGGATGGCGACACCAAAAACTCCACCTTCTCCGAGACCTTCAAAAAGGCCCATCCGGACCGTTACATCGAGTGCTTTATCGCTGAGCAGAACATGGTGAGGAGGAATAGGGCAGGTTTGTCATATTAAGGTTCTGTCTTCGAGGAGAGTTAAAATCTTATTTTTTCTCTAGTGTAAAGATTCCGCTTGGGTCAGCTGACTGTTTTCCCTCGATAAATGAAATTTTATTACCCCATTGGTAAATACTTTAATTTTTATCTCATTAGAGTCCTGGGAACTTAAGTTAATAATGTTCCTACATTTATCTTATTTTAGACCTTGTGGGGCATATTGTATGCATACACATAGTATGAGAAAATTACTCCTTTTCCCTGAATAATTTTACAAATCTAACAATTTTCCTGCCCCAGTGACTGGCTCTCAATTGGCTCAGGAACCTTTTCATCCAAAAGTGACATCATGTCGTACTGGATTTATCCACCGAATTTCATTGGTTATGAGCTCAACCCATTTCAGTCGATACAAATCATCCCCTCCCCCTAAAGCATTTGTGATTCTGTGTGCTCAGGGACTTCAAGTAAAAGGGTAACAGTAATAGCAGTTGTATAAGGCTGAAATGTTTGGGATGATTGACTGACCTCTTGAACTTTAGCCGCATGCACCTGGTGGGGTGCGTTCTAACGGCCTAATGTTTGGTTGCGTGACCTGATGGACAGTTTTGAAAGAAATGTCAGCAGAGAATGTCAAGCAACGGAATCTAACGCTCCCGGGAGGTGGTGTGCGTCTAACATTGAACACGGCGGCACACAAGCAGGTGTTTGATGGCGACTCGAGCCAACGCATTTTCAGTGACTTGGGCTTGATTCACCCGCTATGTTGTCTGTTAATGACTGACAAAAACCATATTTTTAGTAAAATATATATACTCAGCAACAAAAGTTTCTGTGACACCATTTATGTGTATGTTATAAATGACACGCAAAGATCTCAATGCAATCAATATGTTTATTTAACAGGAGAAACACTGACTTTTCAGTGCCAACGTCACTCAAAACGAAAAATGTCATTTTCATGCGTCATGAAGCACTTGTCTGACGTCTAACCAATTGTGACCTTCACACTTCAATACCGGGTGTGACTTCCTCGTGCCATGATGCAAGCAACGCATCTCCGGCGCATGGACCGAATCAGATGTGCCAGAAATTGCTGTGGGATGTCATTCCAAATCTGACGTAGACGTTGTCGCAATTCCTGGAGTGTAGCTGGCGGGTTATCCAACCGCCGCAAACGTCGATCCATCTCGTCCCAAAGATGCTCGATTGGGGACATGTCTGGGGATCTGGCTGGCCATGGCAGGACATTGACATGTTGTTGCATCAGATACTGCTGTACAATCCTTGCAACGTGTGGTCTGGCGTTATCATGTTGCAGCGTTATTCCGGGACCATGTTGCATCAAAAACGGTACCACCAATGGCCGTAGCACTTCATCATGATATCTTTGACCTGTCAGATTTCCATCAATAACAAGCAAATCTGTTCTGTTTCTAGCCGTGATCCCTCCCCAAATCATGACACTACCACCTCCAAAACGATCAAACTCCTGAACACAGTTGTTGGCATAACGTTCTCCACGTCGACGGTATACACGTAAACGACCATCACATCGGTTAAGCATGAATCTTGATTCATCAGTGAAGAGTACAAGATCCCACTGACGTTGGATCCACCGTCGATGTTGTTGTGCCCACTGTAGACGCAGTCGTCGGTGTTGTACTGTGAGTATTGGACGTCTTGCTGGCCGACGTGGGACAATGCCAAAATGACGGAGACGGCGACGGATTGTCTGTGCAGACAGTCGCCTCAAACCAGGTATCGTTCTTGCAGTTATGGTTGCAGGTTGGAATCGATTTCGGAGATGGGTTGTTCGAATCCAGTTGTCCTGTCTGGGAGTGGTTACTCGTGGACGGCCGCTGCGAGGACGGTCTCTGACATGTCTTGTCTGCTGATGACGCTGCCATAAGTTCCAAATGGTGTTTCGGTGGACATTCAGGCGATGAGCAACTTCCCTCTGCGAGGTTCCGGATTCAATCATCCCAATGGCCCTCCACCGATCATTTTCAGACAGTCTTGGCATTTAGAGGGTAGAGTTCCTGATCCGAAATGGCTGTGTTTTCGATAAGTGATGCTTCCGTCGTTCATCAGGCACAATGTGAACATTCCAAAAATTCTCCTCTTTTATTGCCATCCACAAGCATGATTTACGCACATTTTCACGTGCAAAGTCATTTTCTCGCATTTTCATGATTTCCATTTCAATGTTGTGTTTACGTGTACTGTTTCAGTCTGATATCACCATGTATGACAATTTCATAATTGCGTTATGAAAAATAATTAACAATATTGGTGTCACAGAAACTGTTGTTGCTGAGTATATATAGCACTATCTAACTGTTAACGAAAGTTGTATGCTCAATGGCGTAAAATTAGGCACACTGTTGTAATGTATCAAAACTGCTTCTAATTTTCTCCATGTGAGCCACTCGCAGTTGTATTTCTATCATCAGGGGGGCGCTGTGATTACTCAGTAACCCTCCTCTGCTCTTCACAGGTGAGCGTGGCAATTGGGTGCGCCACACGGGACCGCACTGTCGCGTTCGTTAGCACGTTTGCTGCCTTCCTCTCACGGGCCTATGATCAGATCCGCATGGCGGCCATTTCCCAGTCAAACGTCAACCTGGTCGGCTCCCACTGCGGTGTCTCTATTGGTGAGGCCTGTGAAAATCAAAACATGTGCTCCTCAGGGGCTTAGCTGTGTATCCTGTGCCTGCTGAGGGGCCGGTTCTCTGGGCCACTTTTATTTTGTGAATCATGTGGGCCCCATGTGTTCTGTATTTCACCGTTTTGTAGCTCTGTGTTTTGATTGGTGGGTGTATTACCCGGTGTTTTGATTGGTGGGTGTGATGCCTCATGTTTTGATTGGTGGGCGTATTGCCCTGTGTTTTGATTGGTGGGTGTGTTGTCTCGGTTACAGGCGAGGACGGCCCCTCTCAGATGGCTCTGGAGGACTTGGCTATGTTCAGGGCCATCCCTACCTGCACTGTCTTCTACCCCTCGGACGGAGTCTCCACTGAGTGCGCCGTGGAGCTGGCGGCTAACACACTGGTGTGTGTGTGTGTGTTTGTGTTAGTTTGAGACTGAGGGACAGAGTGACTGAGTGAGTCAGTGAATACGGTGAGTCAGTGTTGGAGTCAACGAATTAGTGAGTGAGTGGAATGAGCCATGGAGCGAGTCAGTCAGTGAGCGAATCAATGATTAAGCGAGTGAGTCAGTCAGTGTGTGAATCAATTATTGAGCGAGCGAGTGAGTCAGTCAGTGAGCGAATCAACGATTGAGCGAGCGCGTCAATGAGTGAGTGAGTGAGCCGGTGAGCAACTTTATCCTCTTTTCCTCATTTTGCAGGGAATCTGCTTCATCAGGACGAGCCGCCCGGACACTGCCGTAGTGTACGGTCCTGAGGAGCATTTTGCAGTTGGACAGGCGAAGGTTAGGTGACCGTGTGTCTGTGTTAGCTCTTCATTTCATTTCACTTTTCATATTTAAAACAAAAGATAAAGAAAAAAGCGCTCTCTCTCTCTCTTTCTCTCTCTCCCTCTCTCCCTCTCTCTCTCTCTCTCTCTCTCTCTCTCCAGGTCCTGCGGCAGTCGGACAGCGACTGTGTGACAGTCATCGGGGCGGGAGTGACTCTGCACGAGGCTCTGACTGCTGCTGATAGGTTGGCCAGCGAAGGTGAGTTAGGGTCAGACACACACACACACACACACACACTCCCATGCACATACAGACAGTGCTCTTTTCGAGAAGTGTGATCTCAGGAAAGATGTGAAGTGGAGGCTGGTGGAGTTTAGGGACGGTGTGGCAGATATCAGCTCAGCAGTGCTGTACTGCGGGGATTCAGCGCTGCGGAACAGCGTTCACCGCTGTGATTTTTTGCATCCTTGGAGAGGTGACTGTTTGATTCAAGGTATGGAGTTGTATCGAGGAGGGAGGTTTTTTGTCTTCAGTAAACAGGAAGAACAAAGTGTGTTTTCCATTTCATCACTCAGGAAGCACAATTTGGACGCTACTTGTCTCGAGAGTTAGACTATTTCCCAGTCATGTTCGTTCTCGAGGTTGGTTCCTTGCTCTTCAGAGAATTGAGATGCACTCTGAGTCTTTAACTTCAGTACGGGTGTAGCAGAAACTGTCTCTGGCTTAGCATTTCAACTTAATTTTATTTACATAGTACTTTCAACAAAAAACTCAATCACGAAGTGCTTTACATGTGTCAGGCAAATAACGAGAGATCCTCAGCACGGCCTGAGCAGTGCCGCTCTGCTATCTGACTCTAAACAGTTATGACTTTGGCTGCAGTTCGAAGCAGGCGAGCGTCTCTGTCACGGACACATCAACTGCTTTTTAGCTGCGAAGATATTTAACTCTCCCTTTGAGATTAAAGCTGCTTTCACACCAGACGTGAAACAAATCTTTTGCGCGACAGATTACCTTCAAAGTCAATGCAAAGACGCGAATATTTGCGAAACTGCATTGACTTTGAATGTAATGTGTCATGTGTAAAAATTTGTTTCATGCCCAGAGTGAAAGCGGCTTAAGGTAGAAAACTGCTATTAATCATGAAAATCTTTATTTCATCACTTCCATCAAATTACTTTATTTATATGAGAAGCAAACATTCAAATTAGCAGGGATGGAGGTGATTTGAATAAATTATGCAAATTAGGTGTGTAAGATGGCCGCCGCAAAGCAGCATATCATGACAATTTCAAAACACCACACCTCAGTTACTAATAGACGTATCAACTTCTTAGTTTGCACACAGGTTGCCTGATCCAGCATCTAGGGGTTAAACCTCTTAAATTTGGATACTTTAACAAAATGCAAAGGTTTTTTGAAATTTTGCTCTTGACTTGAAAATTCTCTACCTCATTATGTATTCAGTACCCCCTGAAATTAAAAGAGTACCAAAAGGGCCATATTTTTTAGGTTCAGGACAACCATCATGCTGTAAATAATTTATGTACCAAACTTCATTGAAATCAGACAAGCAGTTTTTGAGAAATGGCGCGTGAAAAATGTGGAAATGCTAACAGTATTTTAATAGCAGTTATCTACCTCAAGAGCAACTTTCACATGTTGTGATACCGTCTTTATTTCTGCCCCTCACCCTGACCTCCTTCAGGAGTTCATATCCGGGTCATTGACCCCTTCACCATCAAACCCCTGGACACGGCCACCATTCTCCTGAGCGCCCGGGCCACAGGGGGCAGGGTCATCACTGTGGAGGACCACTACAGAGAGGGTGAGCCGAGTCACGACCTCTCCACCGTCGGTCTGCTCCATCTCTCTCTCTCTCTCTCGCCTCCTTACTCATCTTTCTCTTCTGTCTGAGCGTGGGGTTGAGTTTCGGTTTAGGCGTGGGGGTTGGTAGTGGGATGCACCGATCCAACTTTTTCAGTCCTGATACTGATATACCTGGGATACTTGGGATCTGATACCAGTGTCAAATCGATGAGCTGTATGCCTCACTGTGTGGATCAAACTGGGATTATTCTTTTATGTTACAAGGAACACGAGGGTCGACCTAAACATTACTTCCCTATCGTCATAAAACAATTATCACAAAATGTAACAAATACATAGATATAAATATACTGTAATGTTATTTATTAAAATAATGGTGTGCGATAGCAGATAATTGTCCTGTTATCAACAGCCAATCCAGGTATTTGAGGCAGCATTGGACCAATATTCAATACCAGTTTTGGAGCATGTCTATTTGGCATCAGTATCAAGGGAATTGTTATTGTTCTGCTGAGGGAACATCACAGTGCTTGGTCTCTATCTCTGTCTCGCTCCCTCTCTCCTTCCATCCCTCAGGGGGGCTCGGCGAAGCGGTCTGCTCGGCCCTGGCGCAGGAGCCTGGCATCGTGGTCAAGTGTTTGGCAGTCACCGGAGTTCCGAGAAGTGGAAAGCCCCAGGAGTTGCTGGACATGTGCGGAATCAGCGCACGAAATATTGAGGCCGCTGTTCGCTCCACTTTCTCAAACTGAGGCAGCCCCCCCGACTTCAGTTGACATCTCAGATCTGAAAGAGTTCCAGTTTTTACTTGGTTTAGGTATTCAGCTATCTTGGTCATCCTGCTTTGTGAACCAGGGCCCAACATTTCGCTGTCATATCCCCCTTTGTTAAAGCAGAAAACTGCAATGACATAAACAGAGTAAACCAGCTGTAGCAGGATTGACATGATAACCTCTGTGACATCATGATAGCATATTTTGAGACATTCCTGCCTAACTCCACCCCTTTTTTTCAAGCTTGGTGAGTTCAAACCTTGAGTTTGTTTCTCTGTGTCCACTGGGTGGCGACATTCCACTTTACTAATCACTAACTACCGACAGTGAAAATAGAATTACGCCCCAGGTCAGATGACCAGGCCAAAGGACGGGATGGGCTCGTGGAGGTGGTGGCATCTGCTCTGACCTCATTGTTGTGGGTGGAGTTTTGTCTCTACGTTGTTCCCCACAGGCTCCTCAGTCTTTATTAAGGCTTATTTATGCTCTGTGTACTTATGACAAAAAATATGTCCATTTCAAATGATGTACCACAGTTACTGCCCACATACTTCTCTGCATCCTTTACGTTTGCATAGACGTCAAGCAATACATCCTCAAGACTAGATGGCTGTCGGATTCGATAGTCTCCGAAAGTGGATGGTTGAGAAGGCAGTAACAGTGTATTGTCATAATAATCGCTTGGGCACACTACCTGCACGATTTCTGACGGTACTGCACCATGACAACTGTATCCGGAAGCTTTCTGAAAACATGTTAAAATGCGGTGGAAATTAAGGCATTAATTGATTAATTAATTGCTGACAAAAGACTGTCCGCATTCGTATATGTGTCCTGTGTATGTGTATAAGGTTGAGCATAAATGAGTCTTTATTCTTTATAAGTTTCATATCCGTTTTACTGTGGTGGTTTGTCTGTTGTAAACATTCCTCTCTCAAATGTACCATTCTCTTCTCTGCAGCAGGATAACTTAAGTGAGAGAATATGGAGCCCGTGCACTCCCCAATTTGAGTGTACATTTCTTCCTTCCGGAACATTCTCTGCCACTGTGTGACCATGCTGTGTCTCTGCTTGTATGTTTGATACCACGATAATGTGGTCAAATTGATTTGCTTGATTGGACATATTTTTAAAACAAAGTTTTTTTTTTTTTGGCACTTATCACAGCACAGCATGAAAAACACAGCAAGGCTGAACAATGACAAACACTCACTTTAGAAGTTTTCAAATCGCTCCCAATGGTGCTTTGTGAGTCATAAATCTTTGGACATTAATGTTTGACCTCTAACCTTTCCAGCTCTCTGCGTGTGAAAGCTCGGCTCTGTGATGCGTTGGGGAAAGGTGGGCATGCTGCAGTTCCTTTGCCGTGGTTACATCTTGCGAGTGTTAAAAATAAACTTAGCAGTAACTCATTTTTGTGTGTCTTTTTTTTAAATCTGTGTGTCTGAAATGAAGATCATCCCCTGGTCCGAATCGACTGAATGGTTACTGTGGCACATACTGCAGAGAATATTAATGATAGACACTCAATGGGTGACTGCAGTCACTTTGATGAGCGAAATTAAAATGGTGAATGTTGCATGCTGGCTGATGGTGCTTGAGGTCACTAAGACCTACAGAAAGGTATTTTACAACTCTAAACCCGTAAAAAAAAAAACTCTTAAATTGGGATTATAAATACATTGTCTCGACCCCATATATTGAAATCATAATTGCTTGGAAAAAATGTTCAACCCCATAAATGTTATATTTTTGGGGCTACAGCTGTGTAAGCCCTCAGCAATTCTGGACTATCTCGAACGCACTCCCCATGAAACGGGAAGTTCTGAGAGTGAAAGTTCTCCTTAAGTTAGAAATTCTTTGCTGGTTCTCTGCGTTGCGGCCACAGCAGCCCCGGCTCCAATCTGGGTCACGAAAAGGCTGAGTTCATAGCACAGCATCTGGGGATTTTGCTGGGAACCATTACACTGCCGACACACGGTCATGATGGAATTTCCCATGCAAAAAGTGGTTTTTACTGCCTGCAACGGAGAAATTAATGACACCGACTCAATATTCTTGATCTGTTTGGCCAACAATAACAGAAAAGACTGAGATAAATAGGCCTTTGAGCTGGCTGTCAAATGTGTTTAATTGAATCATTATTTCTTCCTTAAACATATCAACGTGATGTAGAGGTGTGTTCTAGACCCGAAGGTTCTTTTGCCAGCCCTCAGGTGACTGTTACATGACTGAATTTTCACAATATTGCCCAGTAAGTACTACAGGCGCACAGACATTTTATTCTACATGTCACAAAGATGGGCTCCAGAATTGTTGGCACCCTTGATAGAAAACGCACAATAGAAAATTAATCATGCCATTACAGAGTTAAACTCTAATCCAGCACTGGCAATGTTGTTGACTGAGACAGCCAATGGCCTGGAACTACATGAATACAGATATAAATGATAGGTGATGGATTATGATGATGTACATTGTAAATGCTTAAACAAGAAGAAAAAATAAATTTCGCCGATAGAGAACTTTTGACCTGACACGACAGCATTTTACTCGACATGACAAATCTGGAGTTTCCAAAGTTGTACTTTGGAAAGATGCTTGGGCATTATCATTGATAAAATTTGTAAAAAGTATGCATTTTTAGTTCTATTACCACTATTTTGAATCTGCAGTAGGGCACGCCCGGTGCTGGGGCTCCATTGCGTTAACAAGCTGATTTGTTTTGGTCACTAAGCAACAGAAGCAGACGAAAACGCATTAATCCTTTTTTTCTGCCAGACGAAAACGTGACTCAGTATGAGAAATAGTCATTTGACTGTTGGGGAGCAATCTCCAGCGGTTCGTATTTCATATAGGGAGAAACTAATGCTTGAGACCAAAAGTGGTTCAAGAATTCTCAGTAAAGTACTCTATTTTGGGTGCGTACGACAGCAGAGAGAGGAATACCGTGACACTGCCTTGCTTAACTCACCTGCTACCACACAAAAACCGCAAAGCTTAGCCGATCGCACCCATCACAAAGAAAAATATGAGCACCATGAGACAAATAAAGATATATAAATAATTGCAATAAGCTATATTTTCACAGCAAAATGCATGTTACTTCCATGTCTGACGGTACCATGGCATATTATTGTCGTCAGGTTCGTCATGCGTATCTTGGTGTGAACTGCGTCAAGTAACAGTGATTTTCAAAGTTCGACTTAAGAATTAAAGAATGGATTTAATAGGCGAAAAATGTACACTCTGCATCGCATGAAAACTATTAAAACGCTCGAACTAGATTCGGAAGAACATAATTTTAATAGAGACCCCTTTCAAGGTGTCGTGTGAGACGATTTTTTAGAGTCGCTCTTAAATGAATGTCAGTACCCCAGTAGCTCGCCGTGATCGTATAGTGGTTAGTACTCTGCGTTGTGGCCGCAGCAACCCCGGTTCGAATCCGGGTCACGGCAGGATAATATCCTGACGCGGTTATGGGGACGTATTTTGTTTAGGACCTACAAACCGGTGATTAGAATCCAACGACAATTTACCCACTGCATTTAGAGAACTGTGTCGCGATTACTGCCCGTGTTCGTGACTTTGAACAAAGTGCATCCGCACGACTGGAAGTCAAAATTTTCTACCATCCTATGCTATACCTCTTCTATGATGTTTATAAGCAATGGCAGACCAGTTTAAATTCTTCATATCCTTCGGCTAACGAGCGAAAATAGCGCTTTGAATCATCAAATTTCCGTAAAAAAAACTCCACATAAAAAGCATTTTGCCTGTATGGCTAAGATAAACAAATACAATGCCAAACGAAGGTGAACTGTCAAGGATGGAATCAGATTATGATTTACAGTCAAGCAGATTTACTTTGTCAGGATGTAAATTCCTGAAGTTCCCCAAATTGGAAAAAATTTCATTGGCATTACCACTGGGAGAGAATAAAAAACATCTGTACAAAATATTCATTTTTAGTTTTACTATCAGTGTACACACAGTTGGTCAGGCCAGGTGCTGTGGCTCCAGTGAGTTTGTAAACAGATTTTTTTTTTTTTTTACCTCAGCGCAACTGAAGCAGATGAAGACCCATAAATCTTTTTTTTTTTTTGCTAGATAAAAACGTTAACTCAGTTCGAGTAATATTATCATTTGACTGTTGGGGAGCAATCTATCTTCAGCGGATCACCTTACAGATCAGAAAATAATGATGCCGTGGTAAAATTGGCTCAAGAATTAACAGTAAGTAGGCTGCTCTATTTCGGGTAAGTATGAAAATCGGGACTGAGGGAAATACTATGGTTCTGTCTCGCTTAACTCACCTGCTACCACAAAGAAGAAGAAAAAAACAGCATAGCTCAGCTGTCACTGAGGCAATGGTTCGAAAAGGGCCTCCTGCTGTCTGTGGGACCCCGACATTCCACGGAACGAGCAGTGGGTGTAACATTTAATGCCGCTCAGAAGCAGACTATCGAGCTATATGCTCCTTTAAGCATATTCCGTAGGCTATGCCTCTCTCGAAAAGAAGAAGAAAAAAAAACAAGCACCGCGAGAAAAAGGAAAAACTATCACGGAAATTCTAAGGGTAACTTTCAGAGCAAATAAACAAAAACGCTTCATTACGCAAATTAACCCCGTCAAGCTCTAGTATCGTAAGAGTCCTGAGAGCAGAGACTTACTGAACGCATAGAAGTTCTGGGGGCCCAGTAATTACGAGTCGCCCACCGGGCGTAGTTGGATCTGTTGATCGGAACAGTCAACCTGCATGTCTGTCGGTGCCATGGCTTTTTATTTTTGTGCTTTTGCAATGCGTATTTTGGCGTGAACAGTCGAGTAGCGGTGATTAAAAAACTTAGAATTTAGAATAAGAATATCACTTTGACTCGGTGAAAAAGTGTGCACTCTCCATCGCATTAAAACAGTCGAAAGTCAATATCTTATCATAGATCCATTCTTGAAGCTTCCTGAAATCGGGGTCACAGCCCTCAAGACTAGCCGTGTACAATACCTTTGGCAGCTTGCCGTGATCGTATAGTGGTCAGTACTCTGCGTTGTGGCCGCAGCAACCCGGTTCGACTCCGGGTCAGTGTAGAGTGGTAAATCGGACGCGGTATTGAGAGTGACTTTTAATTGGGGACCATCAACTGGTGAAATGATTCAAGTAGTGCATCGCCCACGATGGAAGTAGCTTTCTACCCGTCACCGAGAATGATGCGATACTGATGGAAATTTTTCTGGGGTGCTTTCATATTTTTCTCACCCCCTGCGCATGATCACATAAAATGGTCTGAGTTAAATGTACTCTGACAGAGTTTATGATTTCACAGTGGCTAAAGTGGGGTCATTTACTCACTGTATACTTGGTGTTCGGTACAGTTCGATGGAATGGCGTATCCCACCTTTACCATGAATTTCTGTAAATAACCGCAAAATATCACCAAATGTTATTTTACTTTTGCCATAACAATATATAAAATGTAATCATGGGAGAATTTGCTCCAAGAATACAATACAATTCTGAAGTAAGTTGAGAAAAATTTCTGTGGCAAGAAAAACTGAACGTGCATATACTGTATATATTAAATATATGCTGTGGCGATTTTCAACTTTATTTTCATCGATCCGAGTCAGGGATGTGACGTGAAACATGGCTGCAGTTTTTGTCAATTTTTCAAATATCACTGGAAATCAGCCACAAAATCTCTCTACCTCCCCCTCCAGTGTTGTCTTTTGAAACATACAGTGACATCATTGGAGGTAAGGAAGAACTATTAGCTATTTCAGCTTGCATTTCTAGTCTCCGCCTCTTGCTTGCAAACTAGCTATGTTGCCAACAGCAGAAAGGGCACCCCAAAATATGAGTGCAGAGGATGTTAAAGGCGAAAATGCATTTTGCACAAAGTTAGTTGAATAACTTACCTTCTATGTTACCTTTCGATCAGCTAGCAAAGGTTTTCATAAGCTTGTACTAGTAGCAATTGGAGCGAGTAAGCCTTAAAAAAAAATTCACCTTCGATTTTGGCAACATAACCTTACTGTTTTAGCACGGTCTGCTTCATTTCTGTCTAGAAACATTAACCTTACTCACCTGCGAGTCCATTGGTCATCCTTCTTCAGGTGGGTTTCAAGGGGAAAATGAGTCTTGATTGACGTTAATCGCCTCAGAAAACGGAAAGGATAGCCCCATTGTTCAGAATTTGTTTTGGAGGACAACCCAGTTATTCCAATTAGAGATCTCTCTCGCAGTCCGCAAGAACAAAATGCTCACTGCAAAAAGATGTGTAAACTTAATTGGGAGCATGTCTACTTATTATCTTGTTTTTGCAGTTGCCTGTTGCTATTCTATCACCCATACTATATTTCTAGGTAAAAAGTGAAAAAATATGTTGCAAGATTTGGCCTTTTCACAGCCCGTTCACATGTGCACAGGACAAACTGTCAGCATTATCATCACGACCAGGACTCCGCAATGAAAGGGAACGGTGCAACACTGCAATGCTATCTGTGACAGATCTACGCAGGGTTGAAGGCGTGTCTGGACCCGTGAGCTCGTGCAGTGCATTGTGGTCGTCATAATCTTTACAGTGATGCATAAGGAAGGCATGAGGATGATAAATACAGAAATATCTTGAGCTGCTGTGGGAAAATGTGTTTGGTTTGTGTGCAGCTTATCTATGCAAAACCTAGACTTTGAAACTATATATGGTTTCATTACTGAGAAATTGCCTCTAAGTTGTATATATGCAGTTAAAGCCCCTTGTTAAATAAGGGATTAGCCCCACAGGGAGTCATTTCTGTATATTTTCTATCAATGACTTAATGTTATACAGGGTGGCCCAGAAAAAACCCAACTGAAACATAGTGCAAAAACTAAATCACTTCAGTGAGATGGAAGAAGAATCCAACAGAATAGTTGATAGGACAAGATATTTATTTAATGTAGTTAATTATAAATAAATTTACTCCATCTCACTGAAGTGAATTAGTTTCGGTTGGGTTTTTTTGGGCCACCCTGTATAACACGCTGTATGTAATCAGTGTACTTTTTACAATTTGTTTGTCTCTTGTCATCTTCATTGGTGAGTCAGGTAGCACTATAAACAGAAGTGGGTTATCTTTGTTTATTGTTTGACAGAAATTATGTAAAACATTTTTCTTATGGGGGGCATCCCCCCCACTCCGAATCAGCCCAAAATTATTATTTTTATTAGTAGTAGTATTATTATTTAGCTTTTTTAAAAAAATTTTTTTAACGAGCTTTATACAAAATATAAACAACATCTTAACTCCCGCACCATGTATGACAACTTGAACCTTTGTACTGAATGTACACTGGACGTTTTTCCACTGTTCTGACTCCAGACGCATGAACACACAAAGGTCCTGTCCAGACAGTGTTTGTTTTAATTTTGCATTGTTTATATGAGAGTAAAAAATGATAAGCATATATTTTTTACAAGAAAAATATCATAATATATTAAAAAAAAAATCTTCTCAAACTCCAGACTTTCGCCCTTTTCAGGTCTCGTACTCGTCCACGACCTTTTGGAACGTCATTGTCGCATTCGTGCACTCCTGGTTCTTACATTTTATCGGAATCTGAATAAAAAAAACCCAAAAAAGCACTTATTATTTTTTCTTTACAATGATGGATTTTTTCACTCCAAAATACTCACAGTGACAGGGACCTGAATCATTTTGGGCTCCAAAAGGCTACTCAACGTCTTCATAGAGGCACATTCTCCATTTCAAGGGTAGTTTAGACATACGGAATACTTGGGTGCTTTTCTTCGTCTTTAGGCCCAAGGAGGATAGTTCAAATAATGGAAACTCCAAGGTTTACAGTTTGAAAATTAAAAACATTAGTTTCTAAAATTATTTTCAGAGTCTGTCTACGCATTTGCAAGATGTTTGGAAGGGTCGCTGAAAAACAAGCCTGCGTTTTCACAAAACAAACTCTAACATCCCCAGTTTACTAAAGAGTACCAAAATGAGAGTTGTTTCTATGTGGTGAAATGAGCTCTTTGACAATTAACTCCGGGGGGGGGGTTCTGGGGAATGCTAACATACAAAAAAAAATGATAGCCGTTCTATAAACAATCTCGTCTGAACTGTGAAGCATGGTGGTGGATTGGATTTCCAATGTTGTGCGGCACTTCATTTTCCCAAAGACCAAAAGGCAACTTGTTAGGATTCCCAGGACCATGGAAATCATTGCTCGTCATCAGATATTAAATGGAAAGCGAAGCTGCCTCTGCCAGAAAGCTCAAACTGGGTTATGAATCTACTGATCTTTTGATGTGACAATGATCCAAAGTATCATCAAAATGAAAAAAAAATTGATCACCAACCACAGAATCAAGGTTTCACGGTTACCATCCCCGCCCACATAACTGTAAAACTTGTAATTGGAAAAAATCTGTCGAGATAGTGACTGGAGGAGTAGTCTAAGATTGCCTGCCATGTCTTCTCCAACCTCAGTGCACACCACAAGACTCAAAGCTGTTATCTTCGCAAAGGAGATCCACTAATCTTGGTACATGTTTTTCAGGAAAATACCATTTAGGTGAGTTTATCTTCTGCATTAAATCACTGTATTATTGAAAGGATAGATGTGTAAATATTATGAAGTAAATAAAGGAAGGATAAACAATGAAAGAATGAATTCATAACCACTCTTGAAAACTAGAGCTGTGCTCAGAGAGCGCAAGTACCTCCGCCAACTATTTTCAGGATTTTTTTGTCAACTTAACCATTGACCTACGAAGGGGAAATTCCATAGGCTTCTATTCTGGGGCGAGGCCTAGCGATTGTTCCATTTTGTTGATAATGAGATAAAAATCTGTATCTTGCAGGTTATTCACAAACAAACAGACAAACAAACAAGTGCCTCTGATCACATAACCTCCTGTCAACTTCATTTGGTGGAGGTAATACCAGGGGTGCCCATATCTAGCAGAGAGGACTGTTGCTATTGCTTCCTTACCTGGTTACACACAGCATGGCCGTATCGCACGAAAGTGGCGAAATGTTCGCAGTTGAGGTTGAACAGGTTATAGCAAAACTCCTTTCCCAGCAGCGCATCTCGACGGCGACGCATTTCCTCCTCGGAGGACGGGCTTCGCCCGTGACGGGCGTTGCTCACCATGACCTGAGCCCCCTTGGGGACATTGACCTCACCGACCGGCATGCGCCTGATCTGCGTCGAGCCGATCAGTAGATCACCGCACACCGGCATGATGTCCTGAAGGTAGGTGCGAAACGTGCGCTGTATGTCTCCTTCAGCTGTGTAAAGCAAAATTTCAGTTAGAGAAATAAATTAGTTCAGAGGCTCAGACCAGTTGCAGTTAAATCAGTGGGTTTCTGAGGGGATCCTGAATAAACACAACTCTTTTTTCCAAAAAAAAAATAAACGACAAGATCACTTGATTAATTCATTAATATTATTTCAATAAAAAGCAACCGAACACATTTGGAAATTAAATATTGGAATTATTGGCACAGCTTTGGCCCACTCTTTGTTGCCCCGTTCTAATTCAGAACAAAAAGGTGGAGTCCCATTAAGGACGTTTTCTAGCCCAAACCACCAATTTCAAATGAACTTTCAGCATTAAATCACCCCAAGGGGCTCATGAATCCACCAGAGAAACTTAATGATGTCAATTTTCCTCATGAGAAAAAAAAATGATTTCTCTTACTGGTGATGAAAGTATTGCAGCTACAACAATAAAGGTACAACACCATAAATGGTTTCAGAATATTTCATGTTATTAGCTGTTTGACTTAATATCAAAATATTGCACATTACACATTATATTTTATGGGACAGGATTTTAAGTGACTGTCTAATTTAACCAAGATGCCTTAGATTAACCTGGACAAAAAATGAAACTAAAGAGGGACACGTTTCTGGAGTGAAACCCGCACTTTTCTAGACTGTAGGTACCATAAGGTCATGAGATACTATCCTGTGTCATGTTATTGTTATGTAATTGTGTGCCAGCCTGTCACATCTCTGAGGTTTTTATTATCTTTATCATGTATAAAATAAATACGATTATGATGCAGTGAGTCCATGTCAACCACCATAGTCCAGAATCAGCCGTGATTGTTACACCCTTGCAAACAAACGCATGCGTTACTGTACATCACACGTACAGGTATACACAATACAAGTGTTTATGCGGTTTATGCATGCGCACACTCGCACCTCTTCCCCCCTCTCTCTCATGCTCACACGCAAACACACACACACACATATGCATCTTTGTGGGGGATGGAGGTATTGTTTGAAAGGGAATGTCAACATTTTTAATATGCACTGCAGACAATATGGCACCAAAGACATGGGCAGCGAATGGACGGGGACACATGGGAGAAAAGTTGGAGGTAAGAGTGATGAGTGGAGGAAGAAAAGGCTGAGGGGTGTAATAAATGAATATAAGAGCATAGTGGAGACAGACAGAGGCCAAAACTTGTCTCGCGAGGGCTGGACTGTGCCAGAGTCAGGATTGGAGAGGTGAGCAAAGGGGACTTAAGTGGCACAGATTATTCGTCCAGTAGGAAATCCAATGAGGAGAGAAACATATTATACATTATAGTCAGGTTTTGGCGGAACTGATAAATATACTGAGTCAAAAAAGTAACTTCACACTCATAAATTTGTAAATATTTTCTTGATACTTTTAATAAAAGAGTTTTTATTATCACTAGGGGTAAATGCGTTGTCAAAGACATCGTGACACACATCAACTCCGACGTGCACTAGTACGTAGCACGTGCATGCGTACTTTAAGCGAAAACTATGTTTTCTCGTGTTCCTAGTCACGTGACCATATGAGAGATGTGCAACTGAACGTTAGGACGTTAGAGTGACAGGTCGGAAAAACAAGTTTTTACAGTTGACAATTCGTTGATTTTCAATGCCATGGCTGTCAAACATTCAGCGTGAACGTGCCATTGGCATGCTGAAAACGGGAACGTCCGTCACTGACGTTGCAAGGGTTATGGGATGCAGTCGACGGACTATCCATGATCTTCGGACACGTCTCCAACAAACTGGCACCGCAGCTGACCGACCTCGTTCTGGTAGCCCACTAGTGACGTCAAAAGCAAAAGACCGACAAATTGTCTTACGTCATTTGCATATTATAATCGATTTGTCACTGCAACGTCCACTAGGAATGAATTGTCTAGAGGTTGTGTGACTGCCCAAACCATAGTAATCGCCTGCGCACTGCTCTTATTCAAGTTGTAACTTACCATTTTTTACTCTTGGACATTTCCGTAGCATTTCCAGTGGACCTGGTTACATTATGAACATTATTTTTATGATACACCATATTTAATGAGTACAGAATTAAATAAAATCATTATTCAAGCCTCATTTCTTGTATGTTCAAAGTATCGACGTCCAAACAAGTGTGAAGTTTTTATTTTGGCTGAGTATAGTTTTACCAATTAAAAAACCAACTAATATAAAATACAATTGAAGCACTGATTACTAAAACCCCACAAGTGAAGTCAAGTCAAGTGTGACTTATGGGGTTTTAGTAATAGGTGCTTCAATTGTTCTTCATGTTAGGTAAATTGTTTATTGCCCTTTGTAACCATCAGTGCCTGCTCTATTGTACCTTACCAAAAGCCCCATTTTGCATGAACGTGTCATCGGAGTGAGATCTGGGTTCTTGATGCATTTTGAGATCCTATCTTTCTTATGAATTTTACTAGGCAACGTATTTTCTTCATAGAAATAAGAAAAAGATCTATAACGACTTATAAAAGTTACCCTTAAGGTACTCTTCAAATTTTTGGTGGTTTACTTGGCAATCTACGAAAATGTGTCCCAAATTACCCAATTTCATCAAAAACACCTGAACAAATACTGGTTGTAACTTTCATAGCTGTTGTATAATAGTTTCAGGCTTGTCTTGCCATACACACACCCACGCGTGCGCGCTAAATGAAAGAGGGCGGTGTTGATTTTTCATGTGAATGCATGCATGTAACACCCTCCGCCAAAATGTAAATAGGTCGATTACAAAGGCCAATTGAAATCTAAATCATATGCGAACAGTCGTGTCGTGTTTTTACTTGACTCAAAGGGGACAGTTCAGACATGCGACCAAGTGTCGTCTCATTCTATTTGCATAATTCCAAAAGCCCATATAGTTGCCGTCGTTAATTGATAATAGGCCTACTTACTTGCCACAGCAAAATGGACCACGTGTCCGTCGCCATCGTACACACCCCAGTGTGCGTATCCAATAGGATAAGAGAATTCGATCAAATCTCCGAACTTGGCAGTGGACTCAATGCCTTTTACCTGCCAAGTGATAGCACATTGTAGTTCAGTCTATGGTCTACTCCACCCTGACTTACATACCAAGAGACAGGTTTTGGAGCAAGTTTGGTGGGATAGAAAGTCCACCCCCTTTGCGCCCCGTCGAAGAAAAACACTTTGAACTTATATATTTCACAAACAACACCAAATTTAACAATTTTGTCTTCAAATTCTTCGACAAATTAAATAATTTTGCGAATATCCACAACTATTTTCTGAGAATATAAACGCATTTAATTCACACGCTTTGGATGTTTTTCTGGTGCGTCTAGCAAACCATACTAGCCAACCATATTTATCCTACTTTTGTTGCCTAAACGCTCGTACGGCATTATGGGTTGAACATATCCTGCCGCTGAATTGATATTTGCTGATTCTCAGTCATTGCAATTGATGAAGCCAATAGTTCCACTTCACATGCCTATGACACAATCCAACCATGCGTGCAATATCCACCTATTTACGAACTACAGCTTCAATATTATTACACAGCATTTAATTTTTGGATGGACTTCCTGTATATCTTCTAGAAGATAATGGTAAAAATCGAAAAAATATTGCCAAGCACGGATTTATTCACCATACCTGTTCGCCGTAGTTCATTGTCTCACGTAGTTTTACAGTCCCACGCAACCTCACGGACTAAAATGGGCTACTTGCGCTGCAAACTTCAATTTTGTCGTAAGTGGGCGGGTTCAGATTGTATATATTTAAGGTGAAAATTTAATAATCTAAGTTCCTCATTCATAAAAAGGAAAGTTTTATTGCATATCAAAATATAGGCTTGATATGTCAATAAACACCTTATAAAGCGGCTCCCCGCGACAGAAGATCTCCTGATTTCTTGGTTTACCGTGATGCCCCCCCACACCCACACCCACACCCACACCCAAATACATTTACATTCATTTTCAGTTGCTGAAAATGGAGTAGAACAGCGCTGGAAAGCAGATAGATTGCGGTCTCGGATATTTTATATCGGAACGTACCAATGGCTCATCATATCAATGAAAATTTAATTTAAAAATCAAAAGGAATACGCGAAGTTAGCGCCCTTGCAGTGGCGCAACTCTGGAGTGAAACATAGTCTAATATTCTAAAGTTTGAATGGCAGTTCTTTAATGCATTTGATTTCAATGGTTTGTTAGTTTGGTATTATAAATTTCTCGCGCAATAATAGTTTCAGGCTTGTCCTCAGAGGCGCCCAGTGGCTGTGGAAATTGATGAAGTAAATATTTTCCCCAACTGCATTTTTAAATAACAGGTGACCTGCTTTTTCAACAAGCAAAGGCTCATAGTAATAATTACAGCAAAGATGTGATCTATCTCTAAAAAACTTTAACTGTAGGGGAATGAATACTTTTAAGTTTTATATTTGTCCAATCACAGTTATTTTAAATGGCACCTTTTTAACTGTGATTTTACAGTCAGTTTATACCAGAGGTTCTTTTATGTTTACTGTAAACCACAGGTAAATGCGCGCAGGACTCCATTTACAGTTAAAATAACAAAGAGACTATGCATTTATTTACCAGTTAAATTCAGTCAATTTATATTAGTGTGGCTACCTGTGCACCATTTACCTGGGTAAAGATGGTATCAGGATGCTCTTTGGGAAGAAGACAAGCTGGTGGAGGGAGTGTTATGCTCGGGAAATGTTCTGCTGGGAAACCCTTGGAGTTTGGGAATTCAGTTTGACGGCGTTGTCGAGGCAGCCGAGGGGGGACCTTCAATATATTTCACAGCTGCTTTTAATCTTGTGGCTGATTGATTTATGGAAACATTATGAGTTGAAATTCTGGACTAATGATGGAAAACCAAATTGTAATAGCCTCTCAAATATAATGCTACCAAATGAGGGCATATTTGGCTATAATTAACATGAAGAAAGATAGATTATGTCAACAAATAATGACTTCACAGCCAGTTGAACTTCTCCCAATCGCCAAGACTCCACAACTTTTTGTTAGTGCAATGGATTATATTTAATCATACAAACAAGAAAGATTTTACCGTAATTTGATATTGGTGAAGTGGCGAGTGGTATAGATTACGAGGATGAACCAAATTATGCTTCTCCCTTGAACCAGTAGGATTTTACTGAAAAAGACAAACAAATAAATTCTTCTTAGTGTTCAATAACATGGCGACGGTGTGTTAGAAATATCTCTGACAAAAGGCTTTGTGAGAAGTTGAAGGTCCAATAAAGATTAGCTCCAACAGATGTCTCAACAGCCTGCAGCCTGGCTACAGAGAACCATTTTGCCTGCAAAAGTGTGCAGGATCTATGCTTTTTTTATGAAAGAAGAAATGCAGGATCTATGCTTTTTTTATGGAAGAAAAGAAAAAAAAAAAAACCCTGAATGAACTGTAAGGTGTGTACCGTTCTGTGGTGCATGTTGGATCAGTCTACCAGCTGCAGCATTCTTCCTGTCTGTCCGAAAGTTTTTGAGCCCTTTACACACGGTTACAGTTTATTTAATATAAAAAATAATAGCAGTAAAAGCAGGTTTCTTTGACCAAATATTAAACAGGTTACTTATCAGTGTGATAAAAGTGAACATATTTACATCAGTGTGAAGCACAATATTAGGTGCATTTCCAGTGTATTCCCATATATAACATAGAAGATTTCCAGTGTTTCCAAGGTGTTTTCATATATTTAATATTTAAGTACATTTATAATACAGGATGTGAATTAGCTATAGACCAAGGGGAGTGTAATACCTATAGAGGCATATTGCGTCTATCTACACCAGGAGACATATTTTGCAGAGTGTTGTTTGAGCTTTGGAGAGGAGCAGTCTACAGTTTTCAGCTAAAGCCACTGTCAGGTTGTCAAAATGAAAGATCACACACAGGCCAGATTGCAAAATTATACACAATAATTAAATTCAATTTAATACACTTTTCCCAAAAGAACTGTCACAAATATGCTTTACATTATACAGAGTAACGAAGGGCAGTGCCCAGCTTTATCCCCAAATTATCTCCCCTGTTTCTTTTATTCTGATTAGCTGTGGCCACTCACTTCTGTCGGATTGTCCTGTGTGTATAAACATCTGGTCTCGTCTCAGTCGGGGCTGGATTGTCTTACTGGAAGAGGCTGCTTTAGCCTCATGTCCCAATTTTCAGTTTTCTTCTCTTGTGCCCTTTCCAGTGCGCTAAGTTGTTAGTGAACAAATTATTAGGTAGAGCAGGTTCTCTAAGCCTTCCTGCATTTCTCCTCACCCCCATCGTTACAAAAGCACTCTAATGACTCATTTTTCGATCCTACCATTGGCTCCCCTCGGTTTTGCCCAGTTTGTCAGATATATTAAAATTTGTATTGGGATGGTTAGAACAGCATTTATCCTCTTGAAAAAGATTTGGCAATCAGGATAATCTCTGCTAGAATGAAGGTCAGGATATCTAACTTGAATGTCAAATCAGGGCTACTCTATAGATCATGCAGACATGTCGTACCACCACAGCGGAGCCCTGCAACGGGACAGAAGAATCATCCCATCCCATCCCATACCAAACCTCCAAATTCTATTCCATCCTGCCCCATCCCAGTCATTTCCAATTCCATCCCATCCCGTTTCAAAACTCAAAATTCTATCCCATCTGATCTGGTTATCAAGTCATCCTATTCCATCCCATCCTATTGCCATGTCATTCACAGAGTATATATTCCCTGTACATTGTGATGCCTGTTGTCATTATATGCAAGAAATTAATAAAAGGCAATGTGTAATATGACATTACTTGTAATTGTCATGATTATTTTCATTATAGTGAATGCCAAAATGTCAAATAGAATTTACAGATATATATATATATATATAGGATTTAATACAGAAAAACAAGTATATTTGAACTGTTTTATTTGTTGTAAATCATACCTATGTTACAAATTATTTTTGTACATCATGATACAGGAAAGCATGACAGTCTCACCTCAGCAGACAGGTTTCATTTGATGACCTGAGAAGCTTTACAGCATTATTACAATTCAGGAAACGAAGACACTTCTTACTTAATTGATCCTATGGAGCAGATAATCACTCATGCTTAGCGCCTCCTGCTGGCCTTCACTGAATATCAAAACGGCTCCAACTCTCCCCAGTTGTTTTGAATGACAGGGTCATTGCAATCGTGCAGATGAGGCCACATCCCAGTTTTCTGAGGTTGCGAACATTTTCTCCTCGTATTCCAGTCCTAATCTTGCAGCAGAAAATGCTGAGCTCTTGCTGGCACCTCTTGTTTCTTCATGTGCTGTTTTTCCTATAACACTTTAAGTGCTGAGACTTGTGCACTGAAAGCAGGAAATGTTAACTTGATCCAAGTGTGAAGAAGTGATATTTTATTTATGTGGCTGAAGCAGGGCTTAAGACGGGATACACATGAGAGTGGGGGATGCAATCCCAAATAAAAAATACAAATAACACTGTAAGTCTAACAATAAGACTCCTATAACACAGTATAGGTAAAGCACTATGTCTACACAGGCTGAGCCCAGCAACACAAATGAGGAGGGTGTGAATTTAAATAGGCTTAATTGAATGATGAGTTTCAATTATTCGGTGGCGGTGTGGAATGTAGAGTGGGAGCTGGAGTGTGGCTTCGAATTAGAATTCCGGTGATGCCGACCATTGTGGGCAAGACATGACACTTTCAGAGTTTTTTCATTGACATTTTAACTAAATAATAAAATGTATAACGGGTAACAAATGTCAATGGATCAGAGTAAATAACATTTTATAGATTTATAATATTATTGGTCCTGAAGTAAACCTGTGTTCATTGAGTTTGTTTAATCTACCCCATTCACGAAAAAAATAAGGGTGAGTTGCCACAAATACAGGTTTTATTTTAAGATAGTGCAAACTGGGTTAATCGCTTTCATTTAGATGTGGAATAAGTTCACGGGAAGTGTATTATTATAATCCAAAAATTGCAGAGAATGGTGCCTAATCCAGGAACATGTTTGTCTCAAACAATACGGAGCTTTGCGAAAACACAATGAGATTTAATGTGCCCCAGGAAGTTCTATTGAATTCACTAAATTCCAGCATTCAGAATCTATGCACATAAAGAACTCAAAACTATGACTGCAGGCCAAAAACAGTGGCTGTTTCATTGCTTCACTGTTGCAATAAGAGGGATAATATGTATTTTTTATTATAAAAACATTATATCAGAACAGATTTGTTAAAAAGCTCCAAAAACTCCCACCCTCGGGATGAGGAGTGACGACACTTCTGAATTTCTCTGATGCCGTCGGACTCACTTCGTCCTTTGCTATGAAAGGAATCTGCAAGCAAAAAAACAAATCAAAACAAAGAAGCGCAAGTAGTTGGTATATAGCTAACAGTTTTGGATCCTTGCAGTCCTCTCGACATGTTCTGACAGGAACAAATTTATGTCCCTTAACTACTTTCTCACTTTGCTGGGTAAATGGAGCACAATCACTCGGTGAAAGTTTTTTGTCTTATTGACTCAGACATCATTTTAAGGTAGTAAATATTCTGCTGGCAGACTGCAAGATTCTTGCAATGATAACTCTGCTGGCACGCATGCGCAGGTGTCGTAAGAATGGACTTGCATGATTAGCAAGCCATATAGCCGGGGTGGGTGGATGAGACTACATTACCGTGGTCTTTCGCCCAGGAGACTGGGGTCCGACCCCCACTCCCCTGCCAGTTTAATATTTTATAATTTAATATTGCCTTCCCAAAACCCGGCACCATACCCTTTGAAAAAACAATGATCGCCTTTCCCAAACCCTAAACCCTAAATTTAACTTCGTAATTGACATGCGGGTACCCTAAAACGTGTGGACATGATGACACGTGAAATGTTTCCTGGCAGAATAACCTGGTGGCAATTTTAAAGGAAAAACGATCTTCGTATAAAGTTACCTGCAAACGAAAGAATTGCCCCTTAAATGTCATAGAATTTGTTTTTGGTCATTTTAAGGCAAAGCTGAACTGAACAATGGATACATCCAAATTAAGAGACTCGGGGAATCCACCACTTTCCCTGAAAACAACTGCTTCAGACAGCCTCAGCTCCTAAATCACTCGAAGTAAATGAAAGGTCTCACTAACCTGAAGTGTGTGATCTCCTGTGAGACACCCAGGGGTCAAACAGGCCAATAATTTTATGAACAGTGAAAAGTGGTATCCACCAATACAAAAGATGCTCTGCTATGCAACCAAACACGATTGCAGTATTAAATAACCTGCTACATATACATCGTAATGTAGGTTTTTACAATTTTATCCACAAAATGAGCTCATTTCAAATTTGATGGCTGCCACAGGTCTAAAAAAGTTGGGACAGGAGCCTGTTTACCATGGTGTAGCATCCCCTCTTCTTTTTAACACAGAGTGGAGGCGTCTAGGCATTGAGGAGGCAAGTTTCTTGAGTTTAGCCATTGGAATTTGATCCCACTCGTTTAACACAGGCTTCCAGCAGCTGGAGAGTTTTGTGTCTCCTTTGACAGACTTTTTGTATAATTATGCACCAAATGTTCTCAATCGGTGAAAGATCAGGACTGCAGGCAGGCCAGTTCAGCAAATGGACTCTTCTACTATGAAGCCATGCTGTTGTAATAGCTGCGGTTTGTGGTTTTGCATTGTCATGCTGAAATACACAAGGCCTTCTCTCGAATAGATGTCATCTGGAGGGAAGCATATGTTGCTCTAGAACCTTTATAAACTTTTCAGCATTCATGGTGCTTTTTAAAACATGCCACACCAGTGTCCCACACCACATGCACAAATGCATCTCCATACCATCAGAGATGCTGGCTTTTGAACTGAACGCTAATAACAGGAGGGGTGGTCTTTCTCCTCTTTAGCTCGGAGGACACAACGCCCATGATTTCCAGAATGTCAAATTTGGACTCGTCTGGCCACAGGACACTTTGCCACTTTGCTACAGTCCATTTTAAATGAGCCTTGGCCCACAGAACACAGCGGCACTTCTAGATCATGCTCAACAATGGCTTCCTTTGTGCATGATAAAGTTTTAGGTGGCATCTGTGGATGGCACGGTGGACTGTGTTTACAGAAAGTCATTTCTTTACGTATTCCTTGGCCCATTTAGTAATGTCAATGACAGAATCATGCTGGCGAGTGATGTAGTGGCGTCTGAGGGCCCGAAGATCACGGGCATCCAGTAAAGGTCTTCGGCTTTGTCCCTTACGCACAGGGATTTTTCCAGTTTCTCTTAATCTTTTGATGATGTTATGCACTGTCAATGATGAAACATTCAAAGCCTTTGCAATTTGACGTTGAGGAACATTGTTTTTAAAGTATTCCACTATTTCTTTTACGCAAGCCTTCACAGGTTGGAGAGCCTCTGGCCATCTTTACTTCTGACAGACTCAGCCTCTCTAAGACATCCCTTTTATAACCAATCAAGTTGCAGACCTGATGCCAGTTAACTTAATTACTTGCTAAATGTTCTTTCAGCTGATTCTCTTTTATATTACTTGCTTTTTCAGCCCTTTTTTGCCTGTGTCCCAACTTTTGAGACCTGTTGAGCAGAAAATTTGAAATGAGCTCATTCTGAGGATAGAAATGTAAAATGTCTCTGATAACATTTGAAATGTTGAAACTATGTTCTATTGTAAATAACATATTGGCTCATGTGATCTGAAAGTCATTGTATTTCCATTTTATTCACAATTTACACTTCGTCCCAACTATTTCAGAATTGGGGTTGTAAATCAAGCCAGTAGTTTTTGAGAAGGTTTTTCGTCATTTTACTAACGGATGATAAACACAATCACGACTGTGACGCCGGATGCTGCCAAATCATAATTGCTAACAGCCTATCGGCCGGTGAGCTAATGATGCCAGCTAGGCTAATCACATAAGCTAAAACATAAATTAGCGAGCAGCGCATAATGATCAAATCTGCAAACTGTCCAGATCCCAGAACCATAAAATGGGCGAAATACAGCAAGTAACAGTAATATCTGCGCTAATATAATTATCCGCTCAATATAATGAATACAAAAGACAAGTCACATTTTACTCATATACTTTGTTGAAAATACACTAACAATGAGAGAAAAAAACAGATCATCAACTAATCTCCTGTTGCTTGACAACCAACAAAGTAAGGGAGAGTGAGCACTAACTCATGCAGCAACTGAAGCCGACAAAAATGTTAAAAACGTGTGAGAGTTTAGCACCACATGAGCTGAGTGTACACAACCTCTGGATAAGCTATGGTTCGCAATCATCACTGTCTTGTGGCTGCCAAGGTAAGGCCTTGCAAAGAAAACAGTCAAGCTGTAACAAAAGTTCGTCAGATGTCTACCTACGATTTTTTGAGTTTAGTTCTGGTGAAAATATATTGACTATAAAGTGCTGTAATGCAAAGTTTTGCAGGAATGTGGCATGTTCTGGATATTATGTTGCTGGTTATTTTAAAAAGGTAGATATCTGACAAACTTTTGTTACATCTTGACCATTTTCTTTGGGAGGCCTAAAAGTGTTCCTTGTAAAAGCATTGTACAACTTTACAGAAATATTGCAAAAAATCTGAGGCATTCACATGGGTAACCCTTTCATCCAAAGCTGGTTGTGAGTGACGGTTGTCTTTCCCTTTATCAAGTTTCTTGGGAAATAGCACGTTGTATCACAATGACTACCGTCACATGCAGAAAATATTTTTTTTCCCTCATTCCGAAAAAGCCAATATTCCTGCAAAGCTGTTTAAGCGGCTAATACTTACCTGGTTACACACTGCTTCGCCGTATCTCACAAATGTGGCGAAGTGTTCGCAGTTCAGCTTGAGGAGATCGTACCAAAACTTCTTTCCCAGGAGCGGGTCTAGACGGCACCGCATTTCTTGCTCAGAGGACCGGGGCAGTGCGTGACGATAGTTGCTTATCTTAACGCGAGCCCCGGCAGGTACATTAACAGTGGCGATGGGCTGCCGTTTTATCTCTGTCCAGCCAATTAGTATATCACCGAAAATGGGGACCACACTCTGGACCACTCTGCGGAAGCTCTTTTGTACTTCTGTCTCATCTGCAAGAAGCACAATTCTACAAGTTAAAGATCAGGAAAAGTCGAGCAATGAAGCCTGTGATTAATTGTGTTGGGAGTCATAGTACTGAACACAGGGAGACTGCATGAACATCATTGTTTTTCGCTTATTTACCAACATAGTTTGCAAACGCTAGGGTTGGTGTGCTGTTATCAGCCTTGGAGGCTAAAGACTGACCAAACCCGTGATCAATTCAGTGGGTTGCCAGGTTAGACACATGAGTAACCACCTTGCTCAAATGAATGGTCAACTTCTAATTCCCACCGCCGGCCATTCAGTGACTTGCACTGGCTGCTCATTGGCCAGATCAGTTGCTGGCTTTGGCAGGGATTTAGCCTCCACCAACTTCTCAGAAGACTTACTCTTGTCCCTTATCTTGCACCATACCAGACGGGGACGACTATGACTATAAAGTGTGAACATTGCAGTGACTGTCATCACCTCACTGTCTCACCTGGTACTGCAAAATGGATCACCTGTCCCCCTTTATCGTACACAGCCCAATGCGAGTATCCAACCGGATAGGAAAATTCGATCAAATCGCCAAACCGGGCTTTGGATACAACTTCTCTCACCTGAAAAATTAAAGCACAACATTGGGCCTAAATCAGTCCAAAACCTGCTACTTACAGGCACCAAGCAGCTTATGAGAAACACCATGCTAATACTATGCCTGCCCTCCTGGCTCTCAAACCAGCTTCAGTTCTTAACCCTTTCAGCGCCGTGGCCAACAACGGTTGCCCAATGATGTAAGGTATCAAAGTCAGATACTGTTGAAAACCTATCATGTGGCAACTTGTTTAAAAGAGCTCCTGCAGGGGAGCTCTTTTAAACAAGTTGCCACATGATAGGTTTTCAACAGCTCAGGATAATTACATTTTTAATTCCTTGAAAATGTATTCAGCGCTCAAAGGGTTAATGGCTTGGGATCCATAAGGTATATGAAACATTCCTTTTTGATTCTGATCAATGTGGGCATGATTGCATCATGCATATTCATTGGATTTGTACACTTATGCTGCAAATTTCTCATTCAACCCTATTTCAGAGGTCCGCAATTCGATTAAGCTCTAATCATGGGGGAGGCCATAAAGTGTATTTTTCTTTTCATACTTTTGGAACATGTTTGAGACAACGTTTGCTCTGTGACATTATCATACTGGAAGTAGCCGTAAGAAGATGGGTAAATTGAGCCCAGTGGTCAGCAACAACACTCACACAGGCGGTGGAATTAAAAAAAGATTTTTTGGAATTAAATAGCCCGTAGTGAGCAAAAAACCCTCACCACACCATTACACTGACATCAACAGCCTAAACTGTCTATACAAGGCAGATTGTATCCATGGATTGCAGATATTCATACCTAATTCTGGCCCTATCCTCAGTGTGTCTCAGCAGAGATCGAGATTCAACAGACTAGACTACATGTTTCAGCTTCCAACTGTCCAGATTTGGTGAGAATAGGCGCGTTTCCACTAGGTACTTTTTGCCCTCGTGAGCCGCTGTGGGTGTGGCTTGGGAGAGAGGATCCGCCCAAGATCCGCCCATATTCACCGATAAGCGGCTCACAAAGCGGCTCAGAAAGTACCTACCTCAGGTAGATACTTTCTCAGCCGCTACTCACTAGCCGATGCTGATTGGTTATCGTTGCGACGGGATATAACGCGAGTAGAACTCGACACAAACCACAACATAAATAAGCAGAACAACATTTGAGGGAATCGAATTCAAGAGTTGAAAAACAATAATGGAAAAAGTTAAAAGAAAGACCGCCGACAAGTGGGTTGACTGCAAGGTCCAGGCCTTTCATTTAGATAATTATAATGATAACAACAAACATAAAAAAAGAGCTTCATTTAAGACCGTCACTGATGTCACAGTCAAAATTGTCGCTGAAGAAGCACGTAAGTGTCGCTGGAGTACTAACTTCACACTCCAATTCCGTTGGTGAGCCACTACTAGAGTACCTAATGGGAACGGAGGCGCCGAGAGGAACTAAAAAGTGGGCGTGGCCAAAACACTCAGCCACTTTCCAAAAAGTACCCAGTGGAAACACGCCTAATGATTCCACTGCAGCCTCAGATTTCCGTTCTTGGCTGACAGAAGTGGAACTGCATGCATGTTGTCTTCTGCTGTTATGGCCCATTCGGCCTATGGTTCGACGTGTTGCGCATCCAGAGATACTTTTCTGCCCACCATATTCATAAATCTGGTTGCCCAAATTACCGTAACCTTTTTATCCGCTGTAACCAGACTGGCCATTCTTCTTTGATCAGTGTCATCAATAAGGCATTTCCATCTGCAGAACTGCAGCCATTTTTTTGCCTCATGATGTGTGAGCTACAATGACTGATGTGCTTGAAAAGCCTAGAGGATCAGCAGTTATAATAACTCTCATATCAGCCCATCTGGCACCTACAACCATGTAACTGTCAAAACCAGTGGGGTGAAGTTTGTCCCCTTTGTTGAATGTGGATATTCCTGAAAGCTCCTGACTTCTGTCCACTTGATCATCACTGGACTGCTGCCACGAGGTGGACCGATTGGGTAACTGCAAGTAGAAGCAGGTGCACTTGTTCCTAATAAAGTGCTCAGTGATTTTACTTCCATAGGTTTAGAGCCAGGATGGGATTATAGCAAGTTCAACTTTTCTGATTCAAGGTGTACAAAACAAGGTCAGTAGATAAGAAAGATTTCAATAATTACAAGAAAAACAAGAATTATTTTATTCCTGTCATCGTCAGTCCAATGTCCCTTATTGATAAACTGCAAATCTTTAAACGATGGTCACGCAGAAAAAAAGATTCCACAATGGTTTTGGATAATAATATACTGTTCAGCAAAGGGTGGTAAAAATCATTGTGATGATTGTTAGAATGATAAGTGTTAGAATTTCAGTGTAAATAAAAATCTTTAAACTCAATGGCAGTGTTCGGAGTACAGTTGTACTTGACACACATAGTCTACTGCACAATGGGAGAATGCAATGAATGATGAGTGACTGGCAGAAGCGAAAATAATATTATAAAAACAGCACGATAAAACATCAAACTATGTCACTCCCTGAGAAAGTTACCTCTTTTAAAGCGAATAATAATGAATATATGTTTTCATATGGAACTAGTCACATTACCTGTTCCTTGTAGTCCATATTCGAGTAGTCACTCAAAACGAAAGAGTCAAATGCGTTACTTGCGCTGCAAATTTATCTGTCTCAGAGGGTGGATTTTTTTTTTTTTTTTGGGGGGGGGGGGGGGGGGACAATAGGACATTGCCTTATCAATAGTTTCAGTTTCAGTTTGAATCTCAATGCTTGGGTTAGTTTTTATTGCTTTTGGATACCAATAATTATTCTGTGTTTCTGAGAAATCACATTTCTTTCTGTCAGCTCAATACTATGTCGCATGGCATCTCAGACGATAACCATGAGCCTAGATGGACTAAATACTGAGCAGAATTGTATACTTCTCGACTGTGTACTGTGGGAACTGAAGGCACAAGGGAGATTTAAAGTCTTGATGAATGCTTAACTTTTATTTCAGAAAGTGCAAAAGCTACAAATTTTATTCTGATCTGTCTGTCATCTCATCCACTTGTGACTGGTCATTATCATTGGGAAACGTGGAAGGGAAGGAACAGAGGGTTTGTACTCACGTTCACAAACCATTCATTCACTGACTCATTGTATTGATATCTTATTCAGTTTTTGTAAAAGCCCAGAAAACTCACCTGGCAGGGAAACTGACTTTCACTTTCACCTTGAGCCTGCATGATCAATTAGCCTTCTTGTTATTGCATATTGTATTCCAGGAATTGCTGGCCTCATATGATCTCATGACCCCGAGCAAATCAGCAGGAGAGGTTAGAAATGTTCAATGTCCATTCGATTCGATTCAGTTTGGTTTATTGGCATGAATAGTGCACAGCCATCACTGCCAAAGCAGATCAATCAACAGTAATCATCAGTCAGCAATGCGTTAAATAACATACAATTTGATTATTACTTTACATATATCTTAGGTTTAACGGAGTTAAAATAAATAAATAAATAAAATGAATAAATTAACAAATAAACAAACAAATAAAGAAATGAGTAATGAAAGTAAAAGCAATTACTTAAAATGTGCATTATAATTATATATATAATGTCCAGCTCACTCAATTTTTCCTACAGATAAATTTTTCAGTGTCGAACAGCTCACCAGGCCATGAAGCTGAGGAACATGTGTGTCAGGCGCCATCGAACAAAGGATGAGCAGGAAAGATGAAGAACTCGGGGGCACTCGGATAGCGCATGACGATAGCGCATGACCTCCACCATCGAGAAATTCGCTGAAGGAGAAAGTCGCACCCCCAGCATTCCTCCCCGCAGAAGGTACCGTCTTTAAGCTCACAGAAATTCTTTTGGATTCTGGTCTCAAGAATAAGAGTAGAATATTCACCAAAACTGACTCACGTCCTCCTCAGCACCGTATCTATCGACACTCAAAATTTCAACGGCATCCATCATAACTTTTTGAGATACCCCGGCTACTGAAGAACAACTGAACAAACAAATTTCAGTGAAATCATATTGGTATGACTTGAAAATCACAACAAAGAAAGCCAGCAATGACAACTTAAACAAATTTATTCTTCACTTAATAAAAAAAGTTCAAAAAAAAAAAAATCCACTGTTTAATCTTATAATAACACTCTAATGCCACTATGAAACTCTGGTGCCAAAACAAAAACTCAGCTCTGCTCTGACTGAAATCACAGCATTTATATATTCTAGCAACGGAAAGATCTACAGGGTTCCTGGGTAATCCCGCCCCCTCCAGGCAGGAAGGTGCCCTAAGCTTCTAGAAAGCCTAGTCTATTTCTATTAGTCTATAAGAAGTGATACAACATCAGATCATGTTTTGCTATAGACACACCACCAGAGGGTGCTGAAGAACAAAATAAATAGCTGACCAGCAAGGCAGCAAATACAGCATGTAACAAATCTCCATTTACAAATGATATACAATAGGTATATATTGGGAATAGGTTGGGCACTGCCCTTCAGTAACCCATCTCTGACTGTAAAGCGTCTTTGTGACAGTGTATCTGTAAAAAGCGCTATACAAAATAAATTGAATTGAATTGAATACAATGCTTTACATACAATACTCATACATAACAATATTACTTCCTGGTGAGGTATATTGAGCATGAGGTATCTGTAGTGGTAAGAAAATGATCAGCACTGTTGGGCTTTATGGTCGACTGTCATCATCACATTGATTCAAACTTAAATGTGGAGAATGAAAGGGCGGCATGGGTAGCGCTGTTGCCATGCAACAAGAAAGTCATGGGTTTGATTCCAGCCTGGTGCCTTTTAGTACAGAGTTGCATGCATGTCTGTTGCATGTTTAAATGAGTTTCCCCCACAGTCCAAAAACATGCATGATAAATTAAAATGGCCTGTAGGTGAATGTGTGAGTGAACGGTATGAGTGTCGTGCGATAGACCGGAGAGCTGTTCAGGGCGTGTGGTATGAGTGTCGTGCGACAGATTGGAGAGCTGTTCAGGGCGTGGGGTATGAGTGTCGTATGATAGACCAAAGAGCTGTTCAGGGCGTGTGGTATGAGTGTCCTGCGATAGATCGGAGAGCTGTTCAGGGCGTGTGGTATGAGTGTCGCGCGATAGATCGGAGAGCTGTACAGGGCGTGTGGTATGAGTATCCTGCGATAGACCGGAGAGCTGTTCAGGGCGTGTGGTATGAGTGTCCTGCGATAGACCGGAGAGCTGTTCAGGGCGTGTGGTATGAGTGTCCTGCGATCGACCGGAGAGCTGTTCAGGGCGTGTGGTATGAGTGTCCTGCGATCGACCGGAGAGCTGGTCAGGGCATGTGGTATGAGTGTCGTGCGATAGATCGGAGAGCTGTTCAGGGCGTGTGGTATGAGTGTTGTGCGATAGATCGGAGAGCTGTTCAGGGCGTGTGGTATGAGTGTCGTGCGATAGATCGGAGAGCTGTTCAGGGCGTGTGGTATGAGTGTCGTGCGATAGATCGGAGAGCTGTTCAGGGCGTGTGGTATGAGTGTCGTGCGATAGATCGGAGAGCTGTTCAGGGCGTGTGGTATGAGTGTCGTGCGATAGATCGGAGAGCTGTTCAGGGCGTGTGGTATGAGTGTCGTATGATAGATCGGAGAGCTGCTCAGGGCGTCTCTGCTTCTCTCCTGTTGGATGCTGCCGTCGGCTCCATCTTATTTCTGCACTGACCCGGACCAGGGATTGATCAGGTCAGATAGTGATGATTGATGGATGTTGACAGTGCACTTTAAAAAGTTTTTTGAGCTCTGGGGGGCAGGTTGGTGATTCAGTTGAAGAACATGACTCCCACTGCTGTGGGAAAGAACCTGACTTTAACTCAACAAGCAAAGAGAAGGCTGCTCCTCTGCATGCAAGGATGCAAAGCTGTATTTGCCTAAGTTTTCACACTCCAGCCTGACAAAGCGCTTTATGGTAGCAAGCTCCACTGGACAGGCCCCAAGCCCAAGATTACTGAAGACTCTCTATCCTCTAATCAGATGCTCAGTGGTCATAGAAAAATAGACAGCAACACCGTCTGTCCGCATACCACCAAGCTGCAATGCTCCAATTCGTTATATGTGAATAATTTCACATGCTTACAAAGGGGTTTTAACTCCTATGCCACGAGTGTCAATGCAAGCTCAGTCCCTGGTCACAACTCTCAGCATGATCAGCAATCATGTTGTGCCCTAATCAAGGGCAGATGATGGAATGAATGCAGCCTCTCAAACTTGGCCCAAGGCCTCTTTGTTTGCAGTGCCTCATTTTATCCAACACAGAAATTCCATCAGCATAGTAGCCTTCATTATATTAATCGTCTTCACTGAAATTGGCCAATTGTCCAATTAGTTTCCTTACCGGCACATACTAAAATACAAGAGGCGCATGGGGCCTGTATCACTCACCTGGTTTGACATCATAACTCTTTTCAGTTATACTGTAATAGAAAGTAAACCTTAGTGTACTGCACGACATGCCTACAATAGTCAAACTGACCTCACCACAGCAAGTACGAAAGTGATTTTACACTGTAAATAATCAGTTATGGCAGAAAATGTGTACTTTTTACTTAGTGTGACTGTGAAGATGTAATGTGTGAAAATGTGGGTTAAAGAGTCAGTCATGACAGTTCATAAATGGATTTTTAACCCATGCTCTAAAACATATGAACATTTTAACTTCATCTGGACCACTAATTTTTGTCTTATTTCTGTGACCTTTTTCCTCAGTAAGTGTTTTAAGCCTTAATACAAGGTGAGGTGAACTACTAGGTAAGGTGGACTTATTTTTCAGTTCTTGCAGCATTAGGGACGGCACATTCAGTGTGAAGCCCAAAAAACCACGCTAATCTGACGGTGACCGAGCCACCTGTGGGAAGGGAAGGAACTGCAATGACCTGAGGCGCAACCCACTTGTGCAGCCAGGTGGAGGTTTTATGGCATTAAGGTGTGTGCCTGTTGATGGAACCGATTCCCGCATAATGCTAAATTGAATGACCATTATAAAAATCCTTGCTATATATGGCACAGTACAGCCCTAATCCACCTAATAGTATCCCATATGAGCTTTTATCATGAATTACGTGTCAATGCTATGCTTTCATTTTGGTTAAGTTCAAGGGTCTGACTGAGGTTAGATTTCAGTTACGGTTCAGCAATCATCCTTGTTTTTAAAAGACTCGCAGTTGGAAACGTTATCCTTGAAGAATCAAAACAGCAGTTCCCTGAGGCAAAGTCCATGGTTTTGTTGACCTAATCACTGCCCCTCCCTCCTACGAAGGACATGGAGAATCAATCAGAAGGAATGACCACAGATCCTGTAGCACGTGCTCATCAACCTCATCACACACTACAGACGACTCAGCAGTTATCAAGGCGGCATAAAACATTAAATGAAGGGGGGCCATTAACGGCAGCAAACGTTTTGTTAGAAAAATATTTGTTTAATTTTAATTGACAGTTTCTTTCAATTATATCACTTAATTTAAAGGTTAGAGTTTTGAGAATATTTTGAATGCATGATCATGAGGATTTTTTTTTCCCCCCAAATCTCATTTTCACAGAAAGGTGCCAATAATTCCTGAGGGCACTGTATAAACAACAAGCACAAGTATACACACCAAAATCAAATGCACACACAACAACAGCCATATTACAGTCCCAGTTCATTGATTTCATCACAGCAGCCTGACACAGGATCAGCGTCAAACACCATGACCCATTATTTAAAGCACCAGCATCAATAAATTAATCCTCAAAACACCAAATCTATAAAGTGAAAGTAAGCTTAAAGCTCTTGAATAAACATTTTAAACTAAATACTTGAATCATCTTTATATACAAACGGCAATCCCTTACAATCAGAGCATTTTCCATTTTAAATATGTATACACCCTTCAATAAGTAAAATGAAATATAAATAGAATTGGTAGTCTGAGAGGAGAAAATTAACCACACAAACAAAAAACTGACCCAAAAATTGCGAGAAAAGGCACCCGGATAGACTAGAAAAATGAAGTTTGAGTTCAGTTTGGATTTTGCATCAGTGTAACAAACACCAAGGTCACCAATGCAGAGGGCCTTTGGGAACCAGCTGATTTCAAGCTACACTTAACCTTCTAGCTTGTTTTCAAATGATAACATTTCTATTTTAACATAAGCTTGTGACTGCCTCAAAAGGTGTTCAATGAAGTCTGTTTTCAATGCTTCAGCAAGTTTCTGATAACCAGTCAGGCTTGCCCTGACCACGCAGAATGTTTTGAGTCAGAAAATCATGTCTGGGGTATTATCAAAACAGCTGCAGTTAAAAGCCTGATATCATAGGGTGTCATTGACACGGTTCATGTCAGACTCAGCAAAACTGGAAGCTCTAACATTGAAACATTTCTATGGACATTTAAAGACCCATCCATATTTTGTAAGGTACATTTTTTTAGGAAATCCAGAGGGCCAGCATTCAGGTATGAATTGAGTAACAATGCTATTAGTCTATTTCCATGACATATTGGACCGGGACTCTTCGCCCACAAAATTTCTTGGCTCTGCAACAAATAGTTCTGGAGATATTCCAGTTTGAACATGGTCACTCAGACGAACGCGTCTGAAAACGGGTAAAAAAAAAAAACGGGTCCGTTTTGCTCTCCTTCCCTGCTTCCACAGGGCAATAGCAACCAAACCTGTTTTCAAGTGATCTGAACTTTAACAAGTGTTTATTTCATCCTTAATTTGCCTTCTCGCTATTCAAGTCTTACAGTGTGCCTTTTAAAGGTTATTTGGCTAAGATGGAACTGTGTATGTTTCACTAATAACATGGGGAAAAAAAAACAGCAGTGTAGGCTGGTCAGTGCCGCCTCAGAGGCGTCATTGGTCAGTCGCACCCAAGGGGCGTGGCTCAGTGGCAGAACCCAAGATTAAGGCATGCCCCAGCCCAGTGACTGTGGTTTAGCTTGAGGTGGGTGGGGGTCCTTCCCGATGTCGACGGTCAGGTTGGTGTACAGGGGCTCCCGCTCTTTGGACAGAAGCTTGTAAGTGAGAGAGTTGATACCGTCAGTCCTCCACCTTTGCCCGGTCCTCATTAGCAAGTCAAACCTGCCCCCAAGAAGAGGAGAGAAGAAGAATCGATGGAGAAAAGGTGGGTGCAGAAGGATGAACCGGAGTTATAGTCTGGGAGGACATTTTGCTTGGATCATCTCAGTCTTACTGCGTCCGATACAAGCACCCGCCCCCCGCCCCCTACACGCAAACGCAAACTACATGGAAGTAGAAAAGAGCAATTTAGCGAACAGGCTAAATGCATATTCAGGCTCATCTTTACCTGTGACGATTCTCCGCGTTTCCCTGGTCTCCGTGGTGTTTGATCATCTTGTAGTGCCCCACCTCCAGGGGCGCGCGAACGATCTTCATCCCAGAGAGACGCACCCTGAGCGCAGCAAAACGAAGCGTAAAAGTGGAGGACTTTTCAACAAAAACAGTCCCTGTGTTCCTGAAGCAGGGAAGTTCTTCAGCAGTGCTACATAAATTTTAGTTTTTTGTGGTATCATCAGAAATGGTAAACAACGGGAGGGGTAAGACAATCTGAAAACATTCTCAGAATGATTCTGGAATGTTTTATGTATGTGGTAACACTGCCAGCACAGTGCAGCATTAGTGTGAGAGCCTGCTGCGTTATTCTGGGAGACCCTACGTGGTCCTTCACAATTTGTCTCCATCAATAATACGGAAACGAAAACCTAACCAGTGAGAAAGAGGATGAACAATTACCTCATAGACCCATGGATGGCCTGAAGTTCACACGCTAAGAGCTTGATTCTCTGTGACCTTTGACACGCACAAAACCCATAACATGAATTATGACTGGTGCAGAATAAACTTGCTTAGCCAATCATTGCTCGGTTTAGTTTCTTAGTTACTCATGTAGGGTAGAGCCTTAGAAACTCAAACCCTGAGTCTCTAAATATAGGACAATATTTATTAATGTTTAATGCAATATTGAGGTGAGATCCACAAGAATTTGGACAGTCATAAGATCCAAAGGGCTACAATAGCGGGATTGCAAAGCAGCCAAATTGCATTTTCGCGCACGCAATGCATTATTGGAAGTGTATGTTGGCTAGTGACTCACAGACATGCTCCAGTACTAAAGAAAGTCTCGTCATTACTTGTTGCGTGCTTGGACGCTACAACCATTACGTCAGGAATCGACATTCCAGGTTCTACGTTTTTCCCAAAGACCCTAGGCATAGAAATAAGTGGATAAACAATATTGGTCAGGCTGGAGATAACGGAGAATTCTGCAAGTACAAGCCCACTTCAATACTCCAAGTCTGCCGCAGCCATTTTAAGGGGGACGGAAAACGCACATGGTAAACACACTGACGATTTTTCCACTCAAACTCAGTTCTTCAAAAATGCCAAGGCGAAAAATCCTGAGAGAAGAATGCCGAACGACAGCATCATATGTCCCCGATTCATGCATTAAGTAAAAGCGTTGTTTAACAATGTCAGTGCTGCTGTCCATGCGAACACAATGAGTTGACAGTATCGATGCTGGGCAGGCGCTGACAGTGCATATGGCCATTTGGTCACTGGCGAGCAGAGGGATTTTTTTAGGCTTTGAGAGAACGACTTTCGGAGTTTCAAATTTCATGAAATTATGTATATCGCAATTAAACTACCTACAGAATGCATTTTTCAAGGATATAACTTCATAAATGGATTATACGACGGCCGATCTCAAGCTTTTTCACCCGGCGTCATCGCAAGGGCTTTCCAAACCTACACATCGTATAGGGAAAACTCTGACGGCGCAAACTATAGACTGTTTTACAAAGAATGAAATAATGTTTCACGTCCGCCTGAATATTTGTTGTCAGATCTAGAATATCAATTGTGACAGTGACGAGAGGAGGGGGAAAATCCGCTGACACGGATCGATGAATAACTCAATAGATCCAAATTCTGTCAAAGAATAATGTTCGGCATATCCCCAAAGATCTGAGCGAAAGAGCTTTATAACTAACCTCCGCCTGTATCGGATTTTTATTTGCCTTAACGATATTAGATGTGTACACAAATGTAATCTAGGGGGGTGGGGGTACTTAGTATTGCGAATTTGTAGCAACCATACCTCTCTACCAGGTCCTCCTTCTAGCCACTGAAATGAGTGTTTCGACGTTACAGTGATCTCTTCAGTTCTGCGACAGTTGCTGCCTCGAACTGTGAGCGAAAACCACGCCAGGTACACCTTTTTGGTTCAAAATTAGCCGAGAATCATCAGGTTCCGCAATGGTTGTATTTGCCGAAGCCATGATGGACATGCAGATCTTCCCATGATGCATTGCGCGTACTTCACTTCTGTGTGTGTGCAGGGAGACTAGCAGTTCCCCTATTAAACATTACTTTTCACACCATATGTAAATTCAGAGTGCAATCAAGACGGGGACTGTAACTGAACACATTCGTATTCATATTCATATTAAGCATAAACGGCCCATTACAACTGTGTGATTTCATAAATACTCACAGTCCTCTCTGTATGTATCCCAGATAAAACCTCCCGTAAGAAGAGCGCCTTTTATAATTAAGACTGTGAAAGTCACAGTGAAAGGCCCCAGCCCTGAGGAGCAGTCTTCTAAGACATGGGTGCCAAACTTTAGTCCTGGACGACTGCAGCATATGCAGGTTTTGTTATCTGCAGCCAAAAACTTCCTCGAGGTGTTGGGACTCATTAGCCAATCAGAGACTTGAATGAATCACTTGTGCAGATCACACACCTGCTCTGTAAAGCGGGGCTTCTACACCCCATTTCCAGAACATTCTCTCTAACCAGACCTGGTTCTAAAGACCAACATTCCTCCAGGTTCCCCAACCAACCACAACATAGCACACATCAGAAAGCACAGCTACAGATCACGTCAGTCTAATTTGTAGAGTCAGAAGCACAAAGTTACGGTTGAAAAGGTGTATACAGGTGGATCTACAGGAACAAAGTTGGTTACCACAATTAGAGATTTCACAGACTCAGACAAGGTTCACAATTCACATCACAAAGGGAAACATTCAATTGTGATCTATGACTCAGATTTGATCAGTTTATACTGCACTTTGCATGTGACCCATATCCATTACCAGTGTGAGCAGATTTCGGTCCTAAAGCGTCTCGCACACGAACACTAAGCCACCAAAACAGGGCCGTCAAACACGTAAAAATGTGTCATGCCAGACAGTCCACAGTAAAATGAATGAACCAGCTCTACCAGTGTCCATTAGAGGGGCAGTTAGTGGTCAGGGTTCAGAGATTTCTGACACAGAAAAAAAAAGAGCCTCAGGGCTCAAAAGCTCCACACTGAAGTGCAGAATTTAACAAGAAAAACAAGAACAAGAAAATTAGTGTCCTTGAACACGAATGCCCCCACCACTGCGAGTTGGAGAAGCCCCTAAAATTTTAAAATTAACTCATTTTATCAAACAAAATATGAGATGTACACCTTCAATCTATGAGGAAAGCATTTACCAAAGCAGGAATTCTGCGCTGTAGTTTCTGAGGAGAAGCGGAGAGACAAAATCTCATATACAGTTCCGTACGGACGCAAGGACGGATGGACAAAGATAAAATCACATCAGACATCCTCAGTGAGGACAGGCGGCCACAGATCTGAGGTGCAACCCAAACAGGAGCCGCTCGTAAAAGTGTCCAAACTTCAATCAGAGACAGTTAGAATTTTGCATCCACACTGGTCTGAAAAAAAAGAAATCAAATACGTGCCAAATGTAGGCAAAAAAAAAAATCAGACTTGGGTCAGATTCTCCATGTAGTGTGAAGGTGACCTCACAGTTTTACTGACCTTTCGGCAGGCTGGGAGGATTCAGAGTGGAAAAGCATGGAGAAGAGGTGAGGAGATTAGAGGTTATAAAAGGGGTTTTACAGAAATAACAGGGGGTGTAACAGACTGCATTAGCAGGCACAGTGAAAAGGACAGAAGCACAGACTGTATAAAAAGATGGACGCAGCAACCAGGTCTGAAACGTGAGGCCAATGCGGAAATCCATAAAAATTGCATTTTATTTAATGGCCAGCAGATGGCGACATCGGTGGTTGCAGAAAGAAGTTCAATACTATTGAAGTCCATTAGAAAATGACCCTACTTTCCCACCTGATTATTATTTCAATAATGATTTTCCACATTATTTTACGTTATCTATCACAAGCTTTAAGTCTCCTTCGATATATCATGATATTCATTTTTGCAAATTATGGTCCCAAATAGACAAGAGTCACCGTTGCTTCGACCATCTTTTTATACAGTTTATGGTCAGAAGTGAAACATTTCATAATATCCCTGAAACCCCATGATCACGAGATTCTCCATCCACACATCAGGGCATCTTCAGGGGCACCAGCAGGGATCTGAGGCCCATGATTGATCCAAGCGCTCCTCTGGCCTTTAACACCGTCTGTGAGCATCTTACAGATGGTCCACCATATTAACTGCTCTCTGACTCTCATATATAACCTCTTTCTCACTCGCTTGCACACACACGCAAGCACAAGCACACACACACACACACACACACACACACACGCTCGCACACATGCACGCACTTGGGAAGAGGAAAAAAACTCAAGAGAGCATCACCTGCCCGCGATGTCATCGTCCTCGCCACCCCATCCCCAGTACTCATTCGGAAATCCATTCATTCGCAGGTACTGTTCAGGCGTCAACGCGGAAACGCCGCCGAAGTACTGAGAGTATGGCAACCTGCAGGGGATTGGAGGAGTGGTTAGTTTGGGGGCGGAGTCAGGCCATTTTGCAAGCTCTAGCCACATTGGCTGATAGAAACTGCCTTCCGAAGCCTCGCTGCGGATTAGCCTCATGGTAGCAGAACCCTGATAGGCTCGGAGCGACAGAAGGACACCTGTATCGAAACTTGTCCATGGCCACGGACACGTGCGTGGGGTACTGGGCGTGGCAGGTGTAGATGTTATGGTCGTTTTCAGGCAGCAGGTCCACATCATGCAGGAAAAGACAGTCCCAGTCGTCCTCCCTCAGCGCCTCACGAACCCCAACATTCAGCAGCTTCGCCCGGTTAAAGGTGGAACCGCTCGTCTGCTCACCAAGAGGAGAGAGGGGGAGAGAGAGACAGTGAGAGATAAACCAAGGGAGAGAGAGAGATGGACAGAGCGAGGCAGCTGGGTGACTTCAAGGTTTGGTGCAACCCAAAATCAAAATTTCCTTAATTTTGAATGGAGGCTGGATTTAAGATTTCAATGTTGATGGGTATGATGAAAGAAAGCATTTCGACAGAATTTACGAAATTATGCTAATTAGGTCACATGATCCAAGATGGCCAACACCCAATATGAGGAAATGTAAAATTCCATTTTTCTCGAAAACCATTCCATCTATGAATTTGTGTACACACTTTATGGACATCATATTAAAGGTTTTGAGCCAAAGGTTTGGGAGACCTTACGACAAATGAAAATTTTAGAGGGGTCTAAAAGGGGACCTCAAAACATGGTCAGGCCTGAGGGCCTAGGGCTGCTCGATATACGGAACCGCGGTCATCGCGAGCGCAATAAAAGTAACTGCCACTATGAGGCAGACAGACGAGCTTGCTTGTCACCGTTTCTATGACTCATACCTAATGCGGTCATTTGAAATGCTTCCGGGAAGAAAACGGTGATTTGAAGTCCGCTAATTACCACCAATTACCACCAAGGTTGGACAGCCTCCATCACCTTGGCCTAATTAGCTTACCTCAAATCAATTCCCGTGTACTTTGCCTAACATGCAATTAAAGCCATTTATTCAGCCAATTGACTGATCAAAACCAAAATGTGGCCAATAATGATTTAAGAGATGATGAGAAGCAGACAGACCTAACCAGGCTGCTGTGTTAGATTGAAAGAGTGTCAATAATCAGAATGAATAGCAGACCTCTGAATTCCACCTCTCGTAGAATTTTTACATAACCTATCATTAAAAAGATTCCCAAAAAATAAACCATTTTAAGATGGCCTTGGTTTTTAAGCGTTTCAAAATATACACAAAGTGGAAAAAATTTGTAAAGCATATCGAACGTAAAAGTGAGAAATAATTTTTGCATTGCACGCAATAGACAAATGCAGCAAAGACTTGGCAAACACATTCAGGCAAACGCAAATTTGGAGCATTGTTTATTTGATAATTAAACAAGATTTCAAATAAAGTAATTAATGGCTGTGTATTTTGGTTGCTTTTGAGCGTCTGAATAGCCTAAAATGAAGGTGGAAAACATTTTGTTTAAGCGTATTGAACATGATGTGTTAGAAATTGTACTTATATTAGCACGCAGCGCGCGACCAAAGGAAAAACTGGTAATCTCACAAACACCTTAAGGTAAATTACGTTCTGAAAAAAGCAGTGAAGGTCTGCAAAATCATCATCTTCTACCCGACAATTGCTCTAACCCCCTTCCCATTTGCATTGCTCAATTTGCTATCAAACAGTTGATTCCCTCAATTAACGGTCTGATTTATTTGAATGTTTTATTACATTTTGAAGTTTAAATGACCATGAAACATGACAAATTTGCCTGAATCTGTTAGATTATTTCTCGTTTTACATTCTGCTGCACTGCGTGCAAATGCGTTAACAATTTACGTGAAGTTCGATACGCTGAAACAAAATGTTTTCCACCGTCACTGTTGGCTATTAGACGCTCGAAAGTAACCAAAATCAAGAGCTATTAATTATTTAATTTTAAATTAATCTTTTTCAATTATCAAATTAACAAATTTGCGGCAGAGATTCGTCTGAACTTGTTTGCCAAGTCTTCGCTGTATTTGTCTCTTGCGTTCTCTCACTTTCACATTCGAGATGCTTCACAAAATGTTTTCCACTTTGTGTATGTTTTGAAACGCTAAAAAACCAAGGCCATCTTGAAATGGTTTGTTTTTAAGAAATCTTTTTAATGATTTGTAAAAATTCTACGAGAGGTGGGATTCAGAGGTCTGCTATTTATTCAGATTATTGACACTCTTTCAATCTAACACGGCAGCCTGGTTAGGTCCGTCTGCTTCTCATCATCTCTTCCTAATCATTATTGGCCACATTTTGGTTTTGATCAGTCAGTTGGCTGAATAAACGGCTTGATTGCAAGTTAGGCAAAGTACAAGGGAATTGATTTGAGGTGAGCTAATTAGGCCAAGGCGATGGAGGCTGTCCAACCTCGCTGGCAATTAGTGGACTTCAAATCACAGTTTTCTTCCCGGAAGCATTTCAAATGACCGCATTAGGTAAGAGTCATGGAAAAGGTAATGAGCTAGCACGTCTGTCTGCCTCACAGAGGCAGTTGCTTTTATTGCACTTGCGATAACTGCGATTCCGTATATCTAGCAGCCCTAATGCTGAGGTGTCTAAAATACCCCAACACTGATCTTACGGTTTTCTTTGGCTCAAAACATAGATCAGAGCGAGATCTACTGACTCAGAAAATTTCATGTATATATCTTCACTCAAGACATCTGGATTTATGTGGCGGGAATTCCCTTACAGATAAAATCTGTCTCAAAGTTAGATTAACATTTTTTTTTTTTTTTTTTGACCAAGTATCACTAATGTGTCCACCGGATACTGTCAATGCTCAGTTATTATGCCTTCAAAAGCCACCAGGAATGTATTCTGAGAAGTGATATTGAGGAAAAAATGAAAAATTATATTTTTTCTAATTTTGGTGAATTTTAGGGTTAAACCTGACATTAATTTAGTGTAATAAACAGGCCTAAAGCAGCAAAAAACATGTTTACACTCCCTGTAATCACCCTACAGAAGGACATAGTAAATTCAAATTCATCTCTTAATTGTCCCACACTAACCCACCCAATCATGCAGGAACAGCAAAATGACTGCAACTGACCTGCTACAGGGTAACCTGGTGCATGATGTATATTGTATAATGTAATGTAGTGGGGAGTACCTGGAGCATGATGTCAGGGATGTGATTTGGGTGAAGTGAAATTATCTGAAAATGTTGCTGGGGGTCTGGGGGCCACTGGCCCCCATCTGGGTCCAGGGCAGCACCCTGGTGGGGGGACAAGGGGGGCGAAGCCCCCTGAAGCTCCTGGGTTTTAGTAATTTTACTGCCATAAGTGTACCAAGAATTCAATGAAATAATAAAAAACAAAAACAGAATTATTATCCAACGTATATTCAAGCCAACAAACACATGAAATCTTTGATTTCTAGGTCAAGTCAAAATTAGTCAGAAGAAGTCAGAAGTTTTTAAAGAATTTAATTTGCCATTATCACACTCAGATAAAAGTAAAATAACATTCAGTCAATATGGCCAATATTTCAATGAAATCATTGACTTCTTGGTCAACTCCAAAATCATATCACCAAGACAGGTACACATGGGATTTTATGAGTTTAGACTTCCCTAAATGTTCTGTGTAATAGCAAAAATGAACAAATAAGAACATAATCACTGTAGATACACACCATCAATAAATTATTTTTTAATCCAATCATCTGTAGAAACCATCCATGAGTTCAGTGAGCATTTTCAGCTTCCAATCATAGTTTAAAAACACAATCCTGACGGAACCCCAGGAAATATGCATTAAATATTATGCATTACATATCAACCCAATTAATAAGGCAAACGACAACGGAAAACAGTGTCAATGACTAGCCACGTTCGGCTATATTCGGTGTCCAAAGACGCTCCATTTTCACGAAAAAACAAAAGTGAAACTAAGAGGAAGAGCTCCTTGACTAGGTCCCGAAGCACCTTTAATTATACGACGCGATAGTAAAGTTGCGTGGTGGTATCTTTCGCTAATAGCTGATGAATTAACCATGATTTGAGACGCCCAGCTGCGTTAGCACTGATAACCCGTGCGTATGCAGGCCACAGTAACCAATTAATTCAGCATCACCAAAGTCAAAATGTAGGGTAATAATGTTTTATATCAAAATGTGCGAGAGTGAGGTAGGAAAATGAAGGTCCATCACATTTGGTCGTAAGCCTACGTAATGCAATTTTATAGTTTGTCTGGCCTTACTACCGTTAATGGGAGTGGGCGGCGGAGCGTCAAAGAGCTTAGACGAGCACCCGCTCACACTCGGGGGGTACACGTTGAGCCAACCGCGCAACTTCCCAGCGGTATACCTTTATGTCTCCACGAGGTACATAAAGGGATGCAGCAGTGTTCAACCGTCGACCACTCACGACGCTGAAACCCAGGCTACAAGACTGCTCCATCCTCGCTCCACTTGCCTAGTGGGCTACACAAAATACAATACAGTATACTGACTATTAATTACTATTACTATGCTATACTACAAGCTATCTGTCGTCTCGAATAAACACAATATCTCAGTCGTTTGTTTTCCGCAGTGTTGATACTTTCTGCCACAGCACCGCCCATACACCATGAAGTTTGACTGGAAGGAGCCTTCGCTGGGCAATTTGAAAACGAAGTTCCGTAGAATGCATCGTGCATAAGGTCAATTCAGTTACGGAAATACTAACAGTCGGAATGCTGTAGATGCGAAATCGGATTTACGTGACTGAAAAATTGGTGTTTTAATTTTTTTTTTTATTATTATTTTTGGAGATAAAAAAGCGAAATTACGCAAATTTGCGGAAAAATCACATCCCTGTAATGTAAATGGTGTACGTTGCATAATGTAATGTAGTGGGGTGTACCTGGTGCATGATGTGAATGGTGTATGCTTTACAATGTAATGTAGCAGGGCATCCCTGGCGCATGATGTAAATGGCGCAAGCTACATAATATAATGCAGTGGGGTGTACCTGGCGCATGATGTCAATGATATATGCTGTATAATGTAATGTAGCAGGGGGTACCTGGTTCATGATTTAAATGGTGTATGCTGTAAAATGTAATGTAGCGGGGCATCCCTGGCGCATGATGTAAATGCTGCAAGCTGCATAATATAATGTAGTGGGGTGTACCTGGTGCATGATGTAAATGGTGCATGCTGCATAATGTAATGTGGCAGGGTGTGCCTGGTGCATGATGTAAATGGTGTATGCTGTATAATGTAATGTAGTAGGGTGTGGCTTGTGCATGATGTAAATGGTGTATGCTGTATAATGTAATGTAGTGGGGTGTACCTGTTGCATGATGTAAATGGTGTATGCTGCATAATGTGATGTGGCAGGGTGTGCCTGGCGCATGATGTAAATGGTGTATGCTGTATAATGTAATGTAGTTGGGTGTGCCTGGGGCATGATGTAAATGGCGTATGCTGTATAATGTAATGTAGCGAGGCATCGCTGGCGCATGATGTAAATGCTGCAAGCTGCATAATATAATGTAGTGGGGTGTACCTGGCGCATGATGTCAATGATATATGCTGTATAATGTAATGTAGCAGGGTGTACCTGGTGCATGATGTAAATGGTGTATGCCGCATAATGTAATGTAGTAGGGTGTGCCTGGTGCATGATGTAAATGGCGTATGCTGTATAATGTAATGTAGCAGGGCATGCCAGGCGCATGATGAAAATGCTGCAAACTGCATAATATAATGTAGTGGGGTGTAACTGGTGCATGATGTAAATGGTGTATGCTGCATAATATAATGTGGCAGGGTGTACCTGGCGCATGATGTAAATGGTGTATGCTGTATAATGTAATGTAGTGGGGTGTACCTGGTGCATGATGTAAATGGTGTATGCTGTATAATATAATGTAGTGGGGTGTAACTGGTGCATGATGTAAATGGTGTATGCTGCATAATGTAATGTGGCAGGGTGTACCTGGCGCATGATGTAAATGGTGTATGCTGTATAATGTAATGTAGTGGGGTGTACCTGGTGCATGATGTAAATGGTGTATGCTGTATAATGTAATGTAGCAGGGTGTACCTGGTGCATGATGTAAATGGTGCATGCTGAATAATGTAATGTGGCAGGGTGTACCTGGTGCATGATGTAAATGGTGTATGCTGTTTAATGAAATGCAGTGGGGTGTCCCTGGCGCATGATGTAAGCGGTGTATACTGCATAATATAACGTAACAGGGCATACCTGGTGCACAACGTAAATGGCGTAGTGCAACTGCTGTCGTTGGAGGAATGGGTGCAGGTGGTATAGAAGCGTCCACAGATGAGACAGCCTGTCGCGGTACGGGATGATGATGGCGGTGTGGTGCCGGGACTCACAGCCGGGGGGCTGGTAGTGACCTCCGCGAGACACCAGGGGGTTCCTTTCCCGAATTTCATCCATGGAGTGGGGCGAGGAAAGGCGCACTGACACGGGACCCACTGTAGGGAGCGCAAGATCAGCATGAGCAGTGACTATAACTTTAACATATCGCCGTTCATCAAAGAGAACTTTTGCACGAAACCAAAATTAAACAACCGAATTTGCCAAATGGAGTCCAGATATCATGACTTAGATTTTTTGTGTTGTACAAAACCCCAAATAACAAGAATGTGACCAAACATCTTTCCATCCCTAAAAATGGTTCAGCCAAGAGACCAAGGATTGCTTTGGCAGTCACACGACAGTAATGTCGTGTGACCATAGCCAATCAAAATCTTTATTGGCTTAAATCACTCTGTTCTAAAATTCCCACTTGTTTCGAGTAGTTTCATCAGCTCCAGTTGGTTATAACACGAGCCAGAGTCTAGCAACAGGAGATTAGTTTATGTTCAGTTTTTTTCGTCTCATCAGTTAATTTCATGTGTCCCATCAAAACTTCATGAGTGTACACAAATACGGACATGCGCGCACACACACACACACACACACACACACACACACACGCGCACGCGCACGCGCACACACACGCACGCACAGGCACGTGCGTACACTCACACTCACGGACATGCACTTACACACACGCAAACACACACACGCACACACATGGACATGCACACACACAAACGCGAGCACGCACATGCACGCGCACACACACACACACACACACACACACACACACACACACACACGGAAATGTGTGCACACACACACACACACCTGTGCGCCCACACACACACGGACATGCGCACACACAGGCACGCGCAAGCATGCACGCACACACACACGTGCACATACACACACATGCACGCGCACGCACGCACGCACACACACACGCACCTGCGCACGCTCAGACACACATATGCGCGCACACACACACACACACACACACGGACATGCGCGCGCACACTCACACACACGGACATGCGCACGCACACTCACACACACGGACACACACACACGCGCACACACACACACACACACATGCATACGTACCCAGCAGAGGGGAGCGCAGAGGGCAATACTGCTCCCCAGTGCTAGTGGGGGACAGCGCCCCCTCGTGGCTGAGGTTGGTGTAGACGCTGTGGCGGTGAGAGTAGTCATACTCCAGCGGAGGGGAGCTCAGCATGAACGAGCCCAGGCTGCCGAAACCGCCGAGGGTCAGATACAGCAGGAGGAGCAGCTGCGCACACACCAGCAGGAACAGGGTAAACCGGGAGTCCAGGCCACGGCCACACTGCATGACCAACGCGCTGAGCAGGACAGGAGGACACATGGGGAGACATACGGACAGAGAATCAGGCAGAGAGTGGCGCCGTAACTCAGGTGTCAGAGCCTAAAGCAAAACAGCATCTATAGCCGGTGGGAGATCAACCATCCCACAGGTTTTCACTCCAGCTCTGAAAATGCGCTCAATTACCAGCGAGCGACCGGGGTGAGCCGCCAATTACCAGCCAGGAGCACCGACTTTGGGTTGAAACAACACACCACAGGAAGATTGATCTCGAGGGACGGGGCAGGTGAGTGGTGCAGCCCGCAGGAGCACAGGGGAAATGAGGGAATGTTTACACGGGATAATAGCCAACACTCTGGTGACTGTGTCCTCAAAACAAAATGGCTGACAAGTCTGATAGAATCATTAGAATGACAAGAAAGGTCGCCCTGACTTTGTTTTTGCATAACTGAGGAGGGCAGGGTTTAGTAACTGCACCTACACCAGAGCTTATCTAAATGCAGCATTTTCAACAAGACTTGATTGAGTACATTATCATTACAGAGTAAATATGGGGAACAGGGAGCTCACCAGATTAGGAGACTATAAGACTGCAGAGAGTCGGAGCACAGTACGAATTCACAAAGGCAGGTGTGCCTCATGTTATCTGAACAGGCAGTGCAAACGCAGGTTTGTTTCAAGCTCATCGCAACAACAACTGCTGTAACAATTCAGGTAATTACACTCCTCTGGGAAGCCCTCGACAAGTAGAATCTGTATCTCCATGCTCGACAAGAGCAAAAAACAGCACCCAAACCGACCCACGTAATACTGAACACGCCGACAAACAGTGACAAATCCTGCCGCTGCGCTTATACAACATGTAACTCAAGTTCATGAGCCTTACTTAAAAAAAAAAAAGTGTGAATTTCAAACTGAAATAATGTGAGCTCAAAATAGAAAAGTAAAAAAACATTTAGTTAAAAATCCATCATCTGTGAAATAATGGGTTGACTTAACTGTATACAGTTCTGACTTTATTAATCAAGATTAACTTTAGAGTTGGAATTTACATACACAATCCTACTAATTAGAATGATTTTTAAAGTCACGTTTGTTTTCATAAATCAGGAATCCGAAAGTGGCGTACACATCTTTTCAGAGCATGCGCACCGTTTATGAATGAGGGCCGGAGGTATTACACTGCCGATACCTCAGCCTGAGAGCAGTAGGATTGGGTCCAGTTTGGTGTGGGTCACAGTCAGTACTGTCCACAGAGAGCAGTCACCTCTGAGACCGGACTGACAGAAAAAAGGTCCCCCTCAGACTGAGAAAGGAGATTCCTCTGAATTACCTAGTAATTTCCACAATATGATCGCAAATTGTTGTGAACTTTAAGGAACATAAACCTCCAACTGAAATGCTTTAGGGCACCATCTCAAGCACGCAAAAACGGGCAAAGGACCATCGCCAACCGGAACGAATTTCGAATCCTGAAATGTTCAATGTGAGCAGGTGCCGGATGTTATAACAGCCACTGACAGTCAATGGGACTGAAAATTTCTTTAGGACATTTTGACCGGCAAAATCGCAGCCGAAGCTGATAGCAAAGTCGAACTCCGCAAGGTGAAGACGCGAATTTGCTTCGCAATGAATGTTCTATTCGTGCTTTGGTTCAAACAGACAGAAAGTAATCGGAACGAATATGTCAATTTCGGGCCTGCCCTTAGGCCACATCTTTACAGCAAGTAAACAATAAACAAACTGAGATTTTCAGGTTTCGAAAATTAATTACTACTAATCAATAATTATTATGACACATAATGTTACTTGAGGAGACCGATAACAGGAACATGAAGGAGAGTTTGGAAGCCCAAAGCGGACAATATTCAAATGAAAATGTAATCCCACTACTGCATTATAATTTTCTACGAAACCCAAAACCAGTGAAGTTGGCACGTTATGTAAATCGTAGATAAAAATAGAATACAATGATTCGCAAATCCTTTTCAACTTATATTCAATTGAATACACTGCAAAGACAAGATGTTTAATGTTCAAACTGAGAAACTTTTTTTTTTTTTTGCAAATAATCATTAACTTAGAATTTAAAGGCAGCAACACATTGCAAAAAAGTTGGCACAGGGGCCTTTTTACCACTGAGTTACATCGCCTTTCCTTTTAACGACACTCAGTAAACGTTTGGGAACTGAAGAGACCAATTTTTGAATCTTTTTAGGTGGAACTCTTTCCCATTCTTGCTTGATGTACAGCTTAAGTTGTTCAACAGTCCGGGGCCTCCGCTGTCGTATTTTCCACTTCATAATGCGCCACACATTTTCAATGGGAGACAGGTCTGGACTACAGGCAGGCCAGTCTAGTACCCGCACTCTTTTACTACAGAGCCATGCTGTTGTAACACGTGCAGTCTTGCTGAAATAAGCAGGGGCGTCCATGAAAAAGACGTTACTTGGATGGCAACATATGTTGCTCCAAAACCTGTATGTACCTTTCAGCATTAATGGTGCCTTCACATATGTGTAAGTTGCCCATGCCTTGGGCACTAATACATCCACATACCATCAAAGATGCTGGCTTTTGAACTTTGCGCCTACAATAGTCCGGATGGTTCTTAACCTCTTTGGTCCGGAAGACACGACGTCCACAATTTCCAAAAACAATTTGAAATGTGGACTAGTCAGACCACAGAACACTTTTCCACTTTGCATCAGTCCATCTTAGATGAGCTTGGGCCCAGCGAAGCCGGCGGCATTTCTGGGTGCTGTTGATAAATGGCTTTCGCTTTGCATTGTTGAGTTTTAACTTGCACTTGGAGATGTGGCGACAAACTGTAGTTACTAACAGTGGTTTTCTGAAGTGTTCCTGAGCCCATGTGGTGATGTCCTTTACACACTGATGTCGGTTTTTGATGCAGTACCGCCTGAGAGATCGAAGGTGACGGGCATTCAATGTTGGTTTTCGGCCTTGTCACTTACATGCAGTGATTTCTCCAGATTCTCTGAACCTTTTAACGATATTACGGACCGTAGATGATGAAATCCCTAAATTTCTTGCAATAGCTAATTGAGGAATGTTGTTTTTAAACTGTTCGACAATCAGCTCACGCATTTGTTCACTAAGTGGTGACCCTCGCCCCATCCTTGTTTGTGAATGACTGAGCATTTCAGGGAAGCTGCTTTTATACCCAATCATGGCACCCACCTGTTCCCAATTAGCCTATTCACCTGTGGGATGTTCCAAATAAGTGTTTGATGAGCATTCCTCAACTCTCTCAGTCTTTTTTGCCACTTGTGCCAGCTTTTTTGAAGCATTTTGCAGGCATCAAATTCCAAATGAGCTAATATTTGCAAAAAATTACAAAGTTTACCTGTTCGTACATTAAGTAACTTGTCTTTGCAGTGAATTCAATTGAATATAGGTGGAAAAGGATTTGCAAATCATTGCATTGTTTCTATTTACGACTTACACAACGTGCCAACTTCACTGGTTTTGGGTTTTGTACTTATGAGTTATTTGAGACAATATTAAATTGAAAATGCATTCATCCAATTATCACTTTCATTTTCACATACACATATGGGAAATCTGTGGCCATATTCAAATGATAATGAAAAGCTGTTTGACATTTCATTTTCAAAGTCATGCTCTGCAATACAGTGGACAATATTCAAATGCAATAAGTAAAACGGCACCCTCAGCCTATTGCATTTACATTTATATGTCATCACGCTCTTTTAGGGTCAACATGTTAGTGAAAATTCTGTTTTGTAATCACTTGGAAATAATGCTGACATAATAATGATGATGACATTTGACATTTCATTTTCAAAGACTTATCCTGCATTACATGGGACAATATTCAAACGCAGTAAGGGAAACGGCGTCTCCCAGTCCATTGCATTTTCAAATACACGTCGCCACGCTCCTTTTGGGACAGAATGAAAATTAAAATGCAATCTGTCAGCGTCTCATCAAGGCGGGTCTTCCGCTAGGACGTCACTCATTAGGGGCGCAAACGGAAAGCATGTTCCTCATTTGCATACAACCAATCAGCTTCTGGGTAGCACTTGTACGCATGGAAGCTTTCTGATAATGTCATGATGGCTAGGCTGCAATGTATTGTGTGCCATCGCGCAGTAGGCATCCGTTCCAAAGGATGTGCTTAATGATAAGGCAGCACATTTACAGCCAATTCAAGCCAAAACTCTGCACATACAGTAACCTACTCCAGACCAGGTTAAGTTAGCAGTGTGAGTTACCAACATTAGAGGTTTGCACAAAAAGAACAATATGACAAAGCAAGAAATGCATAAATTTCAAGTTCAGGATTTTATTCAAGATTGAAAAAAAAAGGCTCGCAACCCTGTTTTACCCCATGCGAGGGGCAAACGGGGTGGCTCCTGGGGCTAATTGGGGAACCAGCACACTATTGTGGCAAGTCCAAAAAATGAACACAAAACAACATCTATTTTGAGTCTTCACACAGTTCACACATGAACACTGGGTTTCTGTCGCTTTCATCCAGTCCAGTGCATGAGTAGTGCTCCCATCTGCTGCAGGCAACCTTACTTTCCTGACTGACCAAATAAAAATCTTCACAATAGATACATTCAGTATTCCTCTGTGCATTTGAACTTTTCTTTCCTTTTTTCTTTTTTTGCAACCTTTTACTTTTGGAGCACTTTTCTTTCATTTCCAGCTGTTTCTTTTTGTAAGGTGAACATGGGTCAATGGCAAATAAGCCTTTTAAAAATGTCTTTTTTAAAATCTTTAAAAATGTACAGAATACCTTTATTTGAAGTTGGGTGTGTGAGTGTGTTTAAACAAGTACAAATGGTTGCACAACATTTACAGGGTTTTAGAACAGTTTTAGACTGTATTTGTAATTTCACCGGCCAAAAAATGTCACGTAGCGCAACCAAACGTTTCTTGAAAAAAAAAAAACAGACAAACAAATAAAAAAAAAAAAAGAGGGAAGTGTGTTTTTAATTGATTTTTTTTTAGTAAGTATACCTGAGAGAGTCTACTCTGCCTAAAACATTACTCTTTTGTGGTTGAGCTAGGTATTAAAAGTAACTTATGGATGCTTTATTGGAAGGGGCGGGTATTTTGGTTTTCCAACACCCAACTTTAGATTAAAAATGTGAATAAATACTTTACGAATCTAAAAAGTATATTGTTGTATAGAATGATTATTTATATCACAATTTCCAAACATTTGTTCACGTCAATCTCCCATTTCTCGGTTTCAATGAGTATTTTACCTGGTTGCACTGTCTGACATTTGCTACCAATTCCCAATTATTCAGGCATCTACTTGGACACAACATAACCTTTTGACTTTGATAGCTAGTTCATGCATTCATTTTTACAATGCAATAAAGAGTTTCAGAATAAAATAACTTTTTCTTAGTTTTATATTGGTTGTACCACCTGACATGTTAACTGAACAAGTCTAACTAAGAAGAAAAAGTAGTAGTATTAAAAAAAGTTTTTTTAATCAATATTTAAGAGAGATCTACAGTATATACCTTTCACTCATCAGTAAAGGTCACTTGGGTTCCTTTTGATGAAGGAAATCCTGTTTACTCATCTCTCTCTTCAATTTAAAATGCGGCTGTGCCGCCCTGACATTTCAGATATGCAGATTTCTGGACAAATTTGTTTTCAATATTCCAAACAATTTAAGAATAATTAAACTATTAAACTTTGTTCATTTGAAAGGTCAAAAAAAAAAATTATGCCCCCATATTAATATTATATTTATTCATATTTCAAATTACACATTAATACATTTCACACAGTGTTAACTTGCTCGGACAGTTGCGCCACCTGACATTTTGAGGGTTTGAGATGGCAAAACATAAAATATATATCATTTTTATGATAAACTGGAAATATGTTCAAATAAAACAGGTTTTATAGAATAAAATGATGCTTATTATGAATCATTAAAATTATTTTAAACCATAGTGCGCTCGGACACAAAAATCTGCATGTCACGTCATTGACCCACTCGTAAGTACAGCTGCTTTCCCTCTCTGTCTTGACACACGTTTGACACAAAAGTATCTGTGACATTACAAAATAATACATTTGGAGCATAATGGGAAAGTACCCCATTATGCCTACCCCGTTTTACCCCACATCACGCACAGTACACAATACAGTCCTTTAAGAAAAGCAAGGTGAACTTCGGTCAAGATCAACAAGGCGTTCCCTGTAGCACACAACTCCAACAGAATCTCACCTTCAGTGTCTATTCTAAAAATAAAAAAAATAAAAAAAACTGTCCCACAAAAAGTACACGAGAAAATTGAAATATTTTGATAAATACCTCTACCAAGCGAGCTCAACAGTGAACATATGCACTGGGAAGGAATGCAGGGCTCTCGTCCAGTGATCTCTCGAAGCCTTTAAAGGAGGCATTCTGACAAAAACCCATTTTGCCCCAGGTTACCCTAAAGCTACTTAAGTGGTCAGTTATCCACAAACCTTTCAAATTGTAAGTTTTTGAGGTGTCAGTGGAAAGAAATAACAGGTCCATTTAAGTGGACAAAGTTTTTACCCTGCGCTCAGCGGGAATTACAGGGCTGATGCTAACCTCAGTTCACTGCAACAAAGGCGCGTAATATAGGCTATGCAATACGTGCCGAGTGCCACAATTTTTTGTGAAAATTAGCAAAGTTGCTACAGATATAGCTGTACACCTTATCAACCCAGCATGGCCTGCGTTATAAGACGCTGCGTACTTTCCAACAGAGGACAGTTCCAGCAAACTGTTGTGTTAATACATTTAGCAAAATTAAATGGCTACATTACTTCAGTTCACAAGCAAATCGGGGACGCAAGTCAACTCTTTTAATCATTAATCAGGACTACAAGTCAGTAATCTGGCGAGTTTTTAGTGAAGTGTCACGAAGGTTTTATCACTTTGCTAAGTATTCGGGAACCTATGGGACATGATGTTAGCCGACTGCTGTTAGCTCGCACGTCTTCAATATACGCCGATTCGCAACGTAGGGTATAAAACACTTCCGAAGCGAAACTACCGGCGTAAACTCACCGTAACCCACAGATGCATGAAGTATCGACAAAATTATTTGATCACTCCTGAAAACATCACATAGTCCCAGGACTCAAAACACATCTTCAGCGCTGTGTTCACAATGCAAGTGTTTCGGTTACATCGCCTCTGTCTGCTCCTACGTAGTTACTAACTCCAGAGCGACTTCTCGGACTAAAAGTAACTAGTATCAATGCGCAGTGGCCGCCATCTTAGTAAGGGGCATCCATTCAGCGGTCAGAAGTTTCGTGCTCGTTGTATATCAGAAAACATACGACGGTTTTCTCTTTCTAAAGTGTAACAGAGAACAGAACTAATTCAGAGTTACTCACATACTTGTTTATCTGTCACATGCCCACCCAACTGACAGCCCCTGGAGAGAAAAAACTGCCTCGAACTAGACGTGTGAGCACAAGCATAAAATACATTATAGTTTCATGGTGACAGGGTCACAGCTGTGACCCTCAAAAAGACCAAAAAATGCTGAGAGTGATCACTTGTTTTGTACCTAGTGCTGCATTCGGTAACACTCGTAAACACAAGTCATGTTGTGAATTAAGTCGAAGGTACGAGGAAGGATTATTCGGACAGTGAGGTCGTGAGGTCAAAAGAACGGAATTCACCGGTTGTGTCTTGTCAACATGGCTCGTGGGACGCGTCACCGAATGCAGCATATGGACAGGAATTACTAAACGTCATGTGCTAAGAATAATTAGTAGAGTTGTGACCAAGTCATCATGTCCAAGTCAAATCAAGTCACTGGTCATTAGCTCAAACTCAAAGCAGACGAGGGAGAGCAATGAGGAGTGAAAGGGGGCAGGGGAACAAATTAGGCAATGAGCTAACTAATTAACAAGCAGAGTGGGGAAAGCTGAGAGAGTTAAAAGCTTGGATACATTTAGGATCAGAAAAGGGTCAATGTCAACATGAAATGCAGCTCATGGCTCTCAGCTTACCCCACTCTGCTTGTTGATTAGTTAGCTCATTGTCTAATTTGTTCCCCCGCTCCCTTTCACTCCCCATTGCTCTCCCTCGTCTGCTTTGAGTTTGAGCAAATGACCACTGACTTGGACATGATGACTTGGTCACAACTCTGATAATTAACATTAGGCAGAGGCCCCGTCATCAGAAGTGGGGTTTCAAATATTCCTACCTCAGAAAAAAGGGAAAGAGCAGAGGCAAAAATAAATAAATAAATAAATAAATACAAAAGGTCGTCCCCAGTATTTTGTTTCAATCACCTGGCACCTCATTTATAGACGAGTGATTGTATAAAAAAAGAGTGTACCACCTTCTTGCAAATTTAATATTTATAAAATTAAACCTGATATTTAAAAACTGGCTAAATTAATAGGAATGTGAATGTATGCAAAATTTCAACTTGGCTATGATTTAACGTTACATGGCAAAAGTTGCACACGGTTTTGTTTTTTAATTTTTTTTTTGATAATAATAATAATTTCACAATTTATCTTTTTTTTTACAGTATGCCTCTGGTAAAGAAAAAATAGTATGTTTACTTTCAAAAGTAAGTTAAATGTTTCTGTGGACAATCGGCGTGGATTTAGCAGTTTTCACCATTTTCTCTCAAATAGATTTAAAATTTTTTTACCCACCTTCGATGAGTAAACTTTTTCCTCGCAAAACAAGATGACATGGTCACCACTATCCCCCGCGACAATCAAGGGCCTTAACTTCGTAAATAGCTATGCTTTGACATCCATTTTCATACTCAATGTAGATCATGATTAGCTTACCAAGCACACGCAATTTTACACATGTAACTGTCACAGTTTTTGAGGTAACTGGTCTCCATTGAAAGTGTGATGGACAGGTAGAAGGACGAATGAACAAAACCAATCCTATATCTCCGCATTAGTTTGTTGCGGAGGATAATAATGAGTCACATGATGAACGGGCCCTTATTATCTGAGTGCTTCGCTATTTTACAAGTTGAAACTGAATACTGCTTTTAAAACTTCTTTTGAAAGCTGAATAAAGTCCCTGGTACTTAACACTTTCAGTGCCGTGGGCAACTATAGTTGCTCAATGATGTGAGATATCAAAATCAGACGTTGTTGAAAACCTATCATGTGTCAACTTGGTTAAAAGAGCTCCCCAGCGGGAGCTCTTTTAAACAAGTTGCCACATGATAGGTTTTCAACAGCTCAGGATAACTACATTTTTAATTCCTTGAAAATGTATTCAGCACTAAAAGGGTTAATAGAAATCGACTGGCCCTTAGTTTACTCTTTATATCTAGATTTTCAAGGGATACTCTGGCTAAGATGCTATTTTATTGAAAATGTGCGATTTCGTTCATAATATGGAAATAAATGTGCCTAAAAATGGAAGTATACTGTAAACAATTCATTTTCATGTTTGCCTATTTAATAAATTATATCAAGACATGTTCAAAATGTAAGGCATTGATATTTCGCAGTGGTTAAGGACATTTTGGGGACTTTTCATTCGTTGAATGATGTTTTGGACTTAGTTGTGTGTTTAGAAGTTATGAGCAAGTAAGATGCTTCCCATACTGCAAGGGATCAATCAGATAGCTGTATTTTGGCAAATAATACAACGTGTGAAGCCAGTGACAGTTTTTCTTTTTTTTTTTTCCAAATTTGCAGTAGAAGTTGAGCTAAAAACTGATGCAGCAAAAGTATGTATTTAAATTGATGATAAGTCTTGACCTGTTTACAATCACTTTCATCTATGAACAAGTTTTCCAGCAATTTGAATGACCCATTGGCTGATAAATACACAGATTCTTCCTTCCTGCAATATTAGGGAGATTAAACACAATTCAAGTTAGAATTTACATATTTTATTCAATAAGTAGTCTAACAAAAAATAATAAGCCACTTGGCTTTGGTTTGCAATAGATCAGGCCCATCCTACAATGCAGGCTATTTAACCTCAACACCAACACCGTTTAAAACAAAGGGCACAGGGAGTAGCTACCTCAATTTTGTATCCTCAATTTTGAATAGCTTTAATTGAAATATACTCATTTTTTTGGGCAAATGAAGATTTTTATTGCTTGTCTTAACTAAACAAGAATAAGCGGCTACCCATGATAGTGCTGAGTATTTTCTGAATTAGACATTTTGTTAATTTAGGCAAAAGATTGAAAAGTAGTCCAGACTGACGATTAGTCAAAGGGAATGTTTTCTGCCTCCTCAAATTTCTACTTATTAGCCAGCCCTGCTGAAATGGCAACTACATGGACCTAAAAAAGATATTGCAAAATATATTGCTGGGCAGCTGTTTGAGGAAGCCCTATTCGTTTGGGGCCTACTTTATTTGAATCATGTAAAACACAGATAATCCCACCCATGTGTGAAGTTAGAGATGGTGTGGAATCCACTGAGATCAAGAAGACTACATCCATTCATCATAGACTGTTATTGTAGCTAGTAAAACACATAAGCCATGTTCTGAATCACATACCTCTTCATTACACTGCATACTGCAGCAGTATATACTAGATACTACATGCTATTCTCTACAGTACTACACAGTGTTTTAGCCAGTATGTGACATAACTATGCCCATGTTTGGAAATAGCCCAAGCGCTCATTGGATATTGCATAAAGCATCAGTATATACTGGATACTCTGTGCTACTTGCTATAGAATTATACAGTATACTAGGGGAATCTGGCTGCATGCTGTGAAATGTTAGCCATCTGAATATCTATGGCAGTTTTTTGTTTTCCATGTTGGTCAAAATTGTATAACACTTTCTACTTTAACAACAGTGAATAGTCGAGTTGCAAGTTGTGGGCCATTCCAAACACGATGATAGTTTTATTTTTCTCCAAGCAGGCAGATCTCTTTCCTTCTCTGCTGCTGAATAAAAGCTGAAACTTTATTTTCACATGCAACAGAAAAAACAACCAGGGACAGCATGAGTACAGAGTTTGCACAAGTGTCTGTGATCTTAAGCATGATAAGCATACAGCTAGTCCTCCACAATGTAAGAAGTCTTTAGGTAAATTAATGGAACAGAAAAAAAAAAAAAACATGTACCTGCTACTTTCTTTACAGCAAAACAAGTCAGGCATCACTTCCGGCACTTCTGCGCTACTTAAAAGCAAATGCATCCCAGCAAATGTGTCCAGGGATGTGTATAATCCACGTTTGGAATGGAACAGACTTACTCAGGATTTAGTTTCAGTCCCCTGTAGTTAGAGGTTAAAAGCTTAATCCTGCCACGGGTTCACTCTACCCACTGATTCAGTCAGCTGATTTCACATGTTCATTCTACCTCTTGGCTGAAAAACTGACCCTGACGGCAAATCCCAATGGCTGCTGCAAAATTCTGCGGTGGAATTTTACCTCATATACCTGGATTTTACACATCTGCCTGTAGATGACAATTATCACAATTCTTCAGCAAGGGAGCAGAACTGAGCCAGGATCTCAGCTGATGAGTAAAATCAAAGGTCACACAAACATATGATTGGACCTATACTTTCTGACCGCCGGACTTTCAACCTCCTAATGTTTGGCATTGTGCAGACCCAGGACATTGAACATTTGCACCAATTTTAAGTCCATTCCTTCAGCCTGGTTCAATTCTTCCTCCTCCAGATCCTTGCAGAACTAAATTTGTCTCAAACATTAAAAGCAATTTTGAAGTGTCTAACCAAAACACGTCTGTAAAAAGTTTGCAGTAATAGTAACAAAGTCTTTTTTTTTCAAGCATTCATCTCTCAACATAAAAAGTAAACAATAATGTAATCAGCTGAGTTAGGTTATTTATAATTACAGTTTTAATCGTGATCATTTTTATTTCATAACTACAGCGAGAAAGGTAATAGCAACACCAAATGTATGCAGGGACTGGTTTATGGACAAGTCGCAGCATCAGAATCAGTTGGATTTACAGATCTGAAATGCTTTTGTTCACGGGTGATATTCCGGACGCGCAGCACTGTCAGTGTAATTGACAGAGGATGCAAATTACAAACACAGTTTTCTTGAGGGCATGTCTGCATTGATCATAAGAAAATAATATTCTTAAAAATGGTCTTAGACATGAAAAGGAAACACCTTCTCCATGGTGATGCTACAGCAAGATTTAACCCCAGATTCTTTTGAACAAATCAAAATGGTATCGCAATAAAAAACACAATGATTGGTTGCTCACAAAAGCAAATGATGGCTCCTCCCATTTTTGTATAATCATCTACAACCCCTCCCTATTTTGTCCTGTTTCTGTTTTTTTTTTTTTTGCGTAAATTTCACAAAAACCAATTTAAAAAATCACAAACCATCAGTTCTTCCTCCGATTACAAATATTTCTTCGGTCAAGCTTGACATGAATGTTTCTCATCCTTGATTTTTGGTGATTTAGTTTCTTCATTCCCGGTCGTGTCTTCAGCCTCCTTCCCTCTCTCTCCCTCTCTCTCTCTCTCTCGCTTCCTTTTTCTCTCCCTCACTCTCCACCTTTTGTTTATTTTCTGTTATTGCCGAACTGAATCGCGAGGCTGTCGCTAACACAACGGAAGGTGGCAGGCTGCACCTCCCAGTAGTTGATGGGGTTGGAGAAGAGACTGATGCCGTTGTAGAAGGTCCTCTTCATGCCGAATCCCAGGGGGCAGAAGTCATTGATGTCGATGTGACTGATGTTGTTGGCATGGAGATAGACCACCTGCAGCCAGATAAGATGATATAAGCGGGAGCCAACGTCATAACATAAAAAAAAAAATAAAATTTACAAACATAAAACAACCCATCCTCCGCACCCCGCGCCCTGCACCCCACACTGCACCTGGAGATACTTCATTTCTGGCAGGCCTGCTGGGACTTTGTTGAGTCGGTTGTTGTCCAGGTGAAGCTCTCTCAGGTAAGGCATGTAGTTCAAACTGCCGGATTCAATATTTCGAATGTGGTTGAAGCCCAAGCCCAGCCTGTAATGAACCCACACAAAAATATGACTGTAAATAAGCTGTATAAAATGTTTGAAGAACCAAGCTTTTCAAAACTTGCAGTATTAGTCACAAATGTTTAACGCAACACTTTTGCATCCAGTACCACGTGTGGTGATTGTTGACCGAATCAGCAGCACGGACTGTGCGTTAGTAGATACTGTATTTGACAGATATTCACTTAAATAGAGTGCATTATCAAAAAATTATGGTAAGAACATTAAACATTGATAACATTAAAATTGGTATTGTCCAAATTTCAGGGCCGAGCATTGCATAAAACATAAATAAATATAAACAGGCTATATACAACCTAGATATGGAACATATGAATATTGGCAATTAAAAATGTACAGATGTAAATAGACAATGTGTGCATTATAGATCACTTGCATATTATATAGTAAAATGGACATCTATCTGACTATGGCAGGGCTGAGTGCACTGAGATATTAACTTAATGCACGGCTGGTATGCTGCCATTTTATACTGCTAAAAGGTTGGTCATAACACGTATTCAATTCATATTCTGACATATTTTTTCAATCTAAAGAAGGTAATATTGGCTTTATTCTAGGTCCTGTGTGCTGGATTAGAGCAATTCTTCCAACCCCCCTCCAGCCCCCCCATTTGCAAATCCTAAAATGTGCCGAACTGACTCAACTTCTGGTCAACTAGTGAGTAATATTGTTCTTTTTGTAAAAAAAAATCATGAAATTTGTAAATATTCAATGGCCAGGCTAAGTTCAGCTTGACATTTCTGTTTACCTTTCGCAATTGTTCTTCTGAGAAAGGCTGTCAAAGTGTAGCCACAATAGATATCCAGCTGCACATGGTTGTGTATTGCATCTAATTAACCAAACGGTCAGTCAAGCAGCTGCCTAGACTGGGCAGTATTAAATTATTCCTATAGAGGTCACTGTTGCGTCAGCAACTAATGACAAAATAAAAACTCTTGACTCATCGTTTGTGCTGAGCTCCAAGACAAAAAAAAAAAAACGGGAAATGGGTAAACTCGTTGTTTTCTTTACTCATCAGCCCAAGAAATTGGCGAGTACATAGGAAGACTATTATAATGAGATACTATGCCGTTTTTGTCGAAAGTAAAAGATTGTGTGATCTAAATGTGGTTGTTAAAATGAAATTTAAACTCGGCCATTTCATGGTTCACGTCACAGCACTGCCCCTGTAGGTTTGGCAACTAATCTTTGTATACCTGGGCCCCGACTTACCTGTGAAGATTTGTGTAGCGGCTCAAGTCTTCCAGCTCTATGGCCTGTATCTGGTTATGGTCCAAATGGAGTTCGTGTAGAGTGTCAGGGAGGTCTGCGGTGAGAGAGAGGGAGACCAAAAGGGATATAAGATGGACACCTATATTTTACAGGCTACCCTTTTACTCAATGTATCATTAGCAGCAGATGTTCTAATCATTGCAGCAATTATCGTGCACTTTTCTGAGTGTGGAGGCAGCGTGTGAGTAGTGGGGGATGCTGCAGTTGTACCACAAGGTTCCCATTAGGGAATGAATCAGCTGCACCATGAAAAAGTACTCACTCACTATGACCACCTCCGCCGAGGAAGCTATGTGACTGGACTTGTTTAGTTGTCTGTTTATCTGTTTGTTAATTTATCGGTTAGCAAGCAGGATTACATGAAAACAAATAGATAGATTTGCTTGACAATTGACCTGAGGTCCGACTTAGAGGTGATTAGAATTTGGGAGGGATCCGGATTCAGATCTGGACCTGGAATTTTCTGAAGGATTCATCACCATTGCGAGACAGGGCAAAGTTTGACAAGTTCAGACATATCTTCATAAATACATGAAGATTTGAAATGAGAAAAATTGGTGAGCTTTGCCTCAATGGTGTCAAGAAAAAAATCACAAACTCAATGCATTAAAAAATTGGAAATTGTTCAGACACAGTGGAGGCGTGCAGAGTCTCGAATTTGAAAACACAAGTCCTCTATTACAGCTCATTTGGCCACACTAAACATATTTCAGGTGTTCACACAAAACCTTTTGTAAGGCAAGGAGAACACAAGGAATTACAAAAATACAGATTTAAAGCATTATTTAATTTATTGCAGGGAACATGCCATCCAACATCTATATCATCCATGTTAAAAAATATTTGCCTCGAAAACTTAATAACTGGTCACGCCCCCTTCAGCAACAACAACTGTGATCAAACGCTTCCCATGACTGACGGTCAGTATTTCTCATCGCTGTGGAGAGATTTAGGCCCACTGCTCTTTGCAGAATTCTTTTAACTCAGCGAAATTGGAGAGTTTTTGAGTATGAACTGCTCATTAAAGGTCCTGCGACAGCATCTCAATGGGGTAGCTGTCAGAAAGTTGACAAGGCGACTCAAATCTTAATTTTGTTTCTTTTGAGTCAGTCAGAGATGGGCTTGCTTTTGTGCTTCGGATTGTTGTATTGCTCCATTACTAACTTGCGCTTGAGATCCTGACCAAAGGCTGATGACCTGATGTTCCTCTTCAGGGTTTGTAAATCCCCTTAACCCCTTTGCTCAGAATACAAATAATGTCAATATTTTTTCCTGGTGTGCATGAGCCTATTTAAGCTCTGTAACTCAGTATTTGTGTCACATAGACTGTGGAAAATTATTCTCGTGAAGCAAGACGTTCAGAAATTCAATTTCAGAATTATTTAGGAATTAAATGTCTGAATTCACGGATGCCAGCATCTATATCTGCGGAAAGGGGTTGTTAAGTTTGCCAATTTGATTAAGCAAGATTATGGTCATAGCTGGTCTTCAGCTGGTCATGGCAGGGTAATTGCTGGTCATTGTGTGTCTATAGTTGGTACTGGCTGATTACAGCAGACAAGCTTCATGAAGCTCGCTGCTGCCAAACTGAAGGACAAGACAATGGATTCTCACAGTGTAAACCAGGTTTGCCAGCTTAGGCTGGTTTAAAATGTAATTTTACTAAATGAGGTGATTGATGAAATTGTGGCGAGCTGAATACCTTTGGGAACCCCCGTCAGTTTCGCCTCAGACAAGCGAAGAAAACTCAGCTTGAGGCCTTTAAAAGCTCCAGGTTCAAAGCCGCTGTTCTGAAGAGGATTTCCTCCCATTTCTTCAGCAGACAAAAAAAAAAAAAAAAAACACAAAAAACAGCTGTTTCAGTGATATGTTAAAACACACCCAGAAATACCTCCAAATTAGAAGCTGCTCATCTGTTCTTTTGTCTCCTATCTTGTCTCAAATCCAAAGGCTTTTCTCACAAACAACAGCAAAAACACGACACTGACCCCATAGTTCTCTCACATTTGGAGGTTGATTGGAGTTATTACCTCCACCCAGAAGGTCATGTTTTACCTTTGGTTTGTGAGGAGGCTTGTTTGTTTGTTTGTTGGCAACAATATGGAAATGTAATGGACAGATTTTTATAAAATTTTTACCAGGCATAAATCTTAAAATCCACTAAACCAGGGGTGGGCAATTCCAGTCCTGGAGGGCCGGTGTGTGTGCAGGTTTTTATTTCTATCACTTACCCTCACTAATTTAGTTAATTGGTTGCATACACAAATATAGATTTGTGCAAAGGTTCGATCAAAGAAAAATGTTTTAGATAGTGACCACCAAAGACTGTTCTTGTGTCCTTAATAAAAATTTAAAGAAATGCATCATAATTGTCAGATTTCATGAATAGTTTGGCAAATTTAGATAATCAACTAATAATTAGTGGCCTGAAGTTGGTGTGGAAATCAGGGACAGATACGGCCCTCGTTGCCCACCCCCGCACGAGATGGTAGTAAAGTCCCAAATGCCTTAGCAGAGGCATGTGTGCTCTGAGTGCTCCCATTTATAAACAAGATCAGAATGGTGATACGAGCCCTGACCAATGCAGTTCATGTTCCTCAGGTTGGCAAAGGTTCCCGCTGGAACCTTCCGGATGCGGTTGTCGTGAATGCGCAGCTCCTCCAGGGACTGAGGGAGGTTCTTGGGGACGGCCGTCAGGAAGTTGTGGGAGAAGTAGAGCTTCTGCATTCGCTGGAGGGGGGCGAAGGCTCGGGGGTGCACCTTGGAGATGTAATTGTTCCTCAAGACTAGGGCCTGAGAGACAGAGGGACAGAGGAGGGGAGAGAGATAGATACAGGGAAAGGGAGAAGCAAAAAGACATATGAATAACAGGAACAGTCATGGTCAAGCATCAGTCAGTGGTTCCTGTTACAGTGATGACAGATTCTGGCAGCTGAATTCAAGATTGAACATGCTTATTATAGCTTGATTATTCAACCTGAGGAATTTTTGATTGTAGATGTAGGGCTGCAGAACATGATGTGCTACACACAGTTCGGGTGACCTGCTGGGTTCTTCCTTTTGTTTTTGCCCCTCTTTGCCTTATTCTATTATTCTATTGGCATTGAACATCTTTCTGCAACCACCGATGTCGCCATCTGCTGGCCATTAAATAGGATGCAATATTAAGAGATTTCCACATTGGCTTCACTTTTTTACCTGGGTGCTGCCTCCATCTTTTTATGCAGTCTATGCCACCAAGAAGATTATGTTTACCTTCGGTTTGAGGCTAGGTATGTTTGCTTGTTTGTTTGTTTGTTTGTTAGCAACATAGAAGAAAAAGTTAAGGACAGAGCTTTATGGAATTTTTTCTGGAGGTCTGTCTTGGCCCAAGTTAGAAGAGGTTTTATTTTGGGAGTGATCCAGATCAAATTCTGGATCCAGGAATGTTTTTATTTACTTGTGTGGTGGTTCATTATAACACTACTCATATGTGTCCCAGACACGTAGGGGGACTGTTGGGCCTTGGCAGAAGTATCCACTCTCTGAGTGCTTTTGTTTTATTTTATTTTTGGTATTCAGATTGACTTAGTTTAATTTCTAAATTTTTTTCATACAAGAGAGGACCATTTTAGTCAAAATTGTTTTCAAATTGTGAACAGTTTCCTTCTCCCTCCTGCTCTCTCTCACATAGAGGCTGCTGAGGCCCTTGAAGTCGTTCTCTCTCAGCTCGGTGATGTAGTTGTTCTGAAGGTCCAGCAGTCTGGTGTCACTGGGGATGTCATATGGGACAGCAGTGAGGCCTGTATGGGAATACAGAGCACTTCAGCTAATGCGGTACTGTAAACATATCAGCTAATAAAGTACTGGAAATATATCAGCTAATTCAGTACTGGAAATATGTTAGCTAATACGCTACTGGTAACATATCAGCTAATATACCACTGCTAATATGTTAGCAAACATGGTACTATCACCATATCGGCTGATACATTACATATTATCTTGATATGATTAGTGGCAATTGTGATTATTGTGTTATTGATATTCATTCTGTTTTTACAGAAAAGATTTTTCCTGTAGCCATTATGACAGCAGACAATAGTATATTGCATTTTAATTAAAAAGAAAAAAAAAACAAGGTTAAATATGACTAAAAATGCTAAACCAATAAAAGTCAGATTTATATCCACTTAATATGTAAGAACATGGTAACAGTTTGGAATTCTTTAAGCAGAGCGTTATAATGAAGACGTAAAAACACCACTGGTAGCTGAAAGCAATGAAATCATGACTGGTGTAAAAAATAATTTGCGTTTCCGGACATTATAACTGTGACATAAATTTTACAGGTATGTAACACAGTGAAAATAAGCAGCATCAAAGGAATGTGGAGGCACCATTTTGTTTGGATACACTATTGAATAAGTGCAAATATCATACAAGCACTTTTTTTTGCAATATGGCATCTTTCAATCTCTTTTATTGCACATGTAAAAAAAAAGTAAATAAATAAGATTATGGTAACCTAGGTAGGTTGCTACTAATGAGAAAAGTAATTTTACAAGACATAGTGTCTTCATTGTAATTCAATGCATAATTTGTTACAATTATGTGATATAATAGACTTTTTTGGTGTTCTGGACTTCCAAAATGAGTCATTCGAAAACAAAGAGTAAAATGAGGTTTTGTTCTATTTGAGGTTTATGGCAGCTTAAATTGAGAAGTTTTTCCAAAGGCTGCAATTTTGGGGGCACGCTTGGCACTATGCAGCAGCAATTCACGAAGTGCGCGCCTGCATATGTGTGTGTGTGTGTGTGTGTGTGTGTACGCGCGCGCACTTGTGTCTGTGTGTATGTGTGTGTGTATGGATATGTGCTCAGTGCGCACGCATGTGTGTCTATGTGTATGTGTGTGTGTGTGTATGGATATGTGCTCAATGTACACGCATGTGTGTGTATGTGTGTGTGCTTCTAGTAATTTTTTATGCATGCAGTTGTTTGTCCATGAGGGTGGGCACGAGCACGTTTGCTTGTACAGCTCGATGAGTGTTAGAGTGTGTTAGTGGGCCTACATATAATTAAGATGGAGCCAGCTGACTGAGTGCTGACAGTGATGTGGAGGGTTGGGGTGTGCAGAGATTTAGTGCAGTGACTGGCCTGTGCAGTGGGTATATGAGTCCTGCCGAGTTCACTTTCAGTAGAGCATTTACAGTCAATGCCCATGAAGCACTTCTCTCTCTCCCTCTCTCTGCTGTATCTCTCTCCTATTATGCTTTTCATTTCTACGTCACTTTAGGCTACCACTGTCGTATTGTGCTCAAACTCGCACACACACACACACACACACACACACGCACGCGCACGCGCACACACACACACACACACACACACACACACACACACATATGAACACACACACTTTGGTACAGCTATACCATTGAGGTGATTTTGACTTGCATTTATTCAGTATGGCCTTTCCTGAACCCTGACCATTACTCTGACCTGAATCTTAACCCAACCCTAACTGTGACCGTAATCCAACTGTAATCAGGTATTAATCCACTGTGAGGACCATCCAAAATGTCCTCACTGCCTCAAATGTCCTCGCAGCACCTCAAGAGTTGGTTAATACACGTATAGCAGTACATCTCCTCTCTCTCTCTCTCTCTCACACACACACACACACACACACACATACTCAGGTCAGAGCACTGCACCACCCGCAGGTGGCACTGGCAGCCAAAGGGGCAGGTGGGCTCTTGTTTTGGGCTGGGCTGCTCCTCCACAGCAGATCCTTCCTCCTCATCCCTCATCATCTTCATCAGGTCTCCGATGTCGCTGTCCATCCCGAAATCCCAGAATCCCTTCTGCTGGAAGGGCAGAGCCGGGCAGGGGGCGAGGAGGTGGCTCACGCAGAGTAACAGGAGGAGGGCGGAGTGCGGCAGCATGGCTACGCTTCACAGACTGGCCTGTAGGGCGGCGACAAACACATTATAGAACATCTCAGGCAAATCGGCAACTTGCACTTACATATACTCTTGTGTAGGACAGAAACGAACAGAAACATTAGAAAATATCAAACTCAATTAATCTAAGCTTAAACACGCTGACTTGTGGGGGGGGGACACAGATTGTAGAGAAATGCTCACCGGCAACCTATGCATGTAAACACTAACCTAAAGAGTAAGAAAAAGAATCACATAAAATATCACACGTCATCTCCACTTTCAGGCACTGATCCATAGACAAACACAGATTATTGCACATTGCACTCAGGAGGCAGACTTAACATCATTATAAAAAAATTTTTAAAAATCCAGCTAATTCCACCTCATGAGGGCATTTTTGAAGCCATGGTGACTATACTGTCTGAAACTATACGTTTATAAGCTATTTTCCAAATGTGGTGTTTGGTGCAACATTCTTAGCACTTATTCAAATGAGATGGCTCATTTACTGAAAATTGCATTCCAAATCGCAATTTGTAAAATTAACGTCAGATAAAATCCAATGCTTCCAAGAATGACCACATCAGGTAAATTTCTAAATGTTTTCCAAAATTAACACATCAGATAAAATCCAAAATGTTTTCCGGAATTAATATCAGATAAGTGTTTTCCTAGAATTAATGCACCAGAGAGCAATATTGGCTTATGACAGCCAGTCTTTCTTTTTTTTTTTCCAAAATTCAAGAGAAAGATGCATCTGGTCTTGGGTTCACATTAATATTTGCAACTGCTACGGTTCACACAGAAATGTTATCAAATGATCTTGAAAAAGCAAAGGCCGGACGCTGCTGGAGAAAATAACATCTACATCAGGCCTCTAAACAATTTCATAAATACTGTCATTCACTCTGAGGTAGGAAAAAGTGTTTTGAAGAAAATCCGAATGCAAGAAAACAGTTCTTTGGAAATACAGAGAGGAAAACATCACGACACAGTCAACTGCACAGTTTTCCACCAGTTCCTTTGGAATTACAAAAATGGCAAATGTACAAAAAAGCAAAGCAATCATACTAAAATAATTAACATATGAGGTTCCTGCTGGCCTCGATATCAAGGGTAAGGCTTTATCCTTGAGTTCCTCAATCCTTGATGTCACATTAAGTCAAATGCTACAGTACTGTATACGGCACAATTACTGCAAAGTTTGTCAAAAATGCATCAGCATAAATTAATTAGTTATTTATAAATTGACCAAAAGTAGTAGGGTTCTTCTTTTTTCTCGGGTGATTTCAAATATCAAGGCTATATCTTATGAAATTCAGATTAAAAACTGACATGGAGAATCTGAGGTGGCAGGTTCAGCAGTGTTGGGGTGCGTCTGCAATATCCCCCAAAGTAATTGAGGATATGATAAGAGAGAAAATACATGCCGCTGTATCCCAGCACGTGGCATGAGGTTAGAAAGGGAATCAAAAACAAAACTAAGAGCAGCCCAGAGTCTCTCTTTAATCTGCAGTTTCTAACCACACACTGCTTCAGAGGAACTGCTGCGCTCCTTAACAAACACACACACACACACACACATATTCAGGGACACGTGAGCTGGTAGGCCTAGAATTATTTTTTGCACACACAGGCTGAATCTAAAAGCTTTCACGCATATTATAAATGGTGCTATCAAGAATTGAAAAGGGTTTTTCAGTGGATTCTAACCCATGAACATATTTTTTTTAAGTACGGTGTGCCTCTCCTGATCTGTATACTGTTTTAAACTACTTTCATTCAAAGGTCATAAGTCACTTATCACAGGCAGAGATCACAACAGACCTGCAGATATTGGCTGTATAGAAAGGAGAGGAGATGAAGGGTAGAAGGATATGGCCAAGTGAGTGTGGGGACAGGGCTATGTTTATTGAGTACTAAAGTGATGACGCCCCCGCTACTTAGCTTGTAGTGTCGGAAGTAAAATGCCCATGGGAATTTATAAAGGGGTTTGGACACTTTCTGGAATTGCTCAAACTCGAAATAATTCTAAGAGCCGCCTCGCCCCGAGATTAGCCTACAGGGTATACAGGTTCAAATAATCACATCAAATTCGTAGTTTATTGCCAAAAATTATATGCTTTTGCACTTGTGGTCCAGTTTGTAGTCCACTTCTCCGAACCACATATCCGCTGCACAAGTGGGCGAGTACCCCGTGATTTGTTCAAAGCCAATGAGGTACCTCGGTTTCAGTCAACGTTCATAACGTATGTCCGTGCACCCATTCCCACATAGCGGGCTACAATTAGCTATCTACATCCTCAGACCCATTTAGCAGGCTAGCATTAAACGACGCTAGCGAACCACCGAGCTTGCCAGCTAGTGAGCTTATTACATCTTGAGCACATAGCTAAACCGATAAAAACAATAAATGGTACCGTCACTTACTGTTACTTAGCAAGCTAGGTGGTATGATTATTCAATAAATATCACTAGCTTAGCTGGTGAAATAGCTAGCTACCTAGTTCTCGAGCCTAGCTAGCTAAGTGAATAAAAGCAGCGAAGAGCCATTATTTGGCTACTTAGCTAGCGTTGAGCTGCGAACATTTCACAAACTGGCATTTAACTAAATGCACCAAATATACAAGTTGGACAACTATCGAAGTCGGTAAACTAGCTCACTAGCTAAGTTAGCCTGCTGACAGCGAGTTCACTGTCAGTTATGTTTTGACAAGAATGATAAGCTCATTCTCTGACTACCAAGTTTTAAGCAAACAAACTTTGGCCAAAAAATGCCAGACTATTAAAGTAAATTGGCGCTAATTATAAAACTTGATATCTAGCAAGGAAAGCGTAACCAAGAAGCTCCAGCTATCGCGGGATGTGGAGGGCTTATCGCGCAACTTTGGCAAGATTCTCGCATAATTTGTCGGAATCTAGCACAGCCGGCTTACTTGCAGACATGCTGGAACGTACCCTCCATGGATGCATCTCAAAGCATAGGCTGCATCCTTTGAAGGCTGCATTTTTAGGGGTCATCACTTACTTAAATCCACTAAACTGGCATTTAGCGTAAGTGATAAGGTTAAATTCAGGGTTCAGTTTTGGGTTAAGGGTTAGAGTTAAGGTTAAGAAAACCAGCAACAACTCACTGAAACCAAGGCCGTTTAACAGAGATGAAATGACCTTATGTCAGTTCAGCAGATGGAATTACATAACAACCCCTAAACATGCAGCCTTCTTAGGACGCAGCCTAAGCTTTGAGATGCACCCTATATGTCTGTAAGTCAGGGATGGGGTTTAAATGCTGCATCTGTAGAAAAGACATTGTCCTCCGAGCTTTCTCCCATTTCATTTGTGAAACAGACAAATGAGAGGGTGCCCGAGATTTGGTGCAAAATTACTGAAGTCCTTGCAGCGTCCTCTGACTTTGCTTGAATCACAAATGTTTGACATCAGTTACAAGTTTTCACCTGAATTCACAGAAAGTAGAAACTTTGAAGGTGTTTTTTTCCAGAACTTTCCATTTGTGGGTTAGCAGTCTCTGGTCCTCACCCCCTCAGAAAGATTGGGCCTTCCCAACTACATAAAAGATGTACACATTAAAAACACATTAAAAAAGTCACAGCTGCAGGCCGCTTGAGCACAGTATGCGATCATGATGTGTAAAAATTCAAGTAAAAATGTGGGACAGTTTAAAAAACAGCACTGTTTGTACTCCTTGTTCTGTAAATTACATACAAACAGAGGCTAATAGAACATGACCAATTTTGACCAAGAGAAAACTTTGGATATAATTCCGGCTAATCCCAAGCCAGAGCTTGACTAAGGTTGACGGGAGTGGTTTCCATAACTGCCCTTCTTCCTCTTGAATAAATATATGTGAATTACGTGCAGTCAATTTGCGCAATGGAAGCATTTTCACGCCACCTCGTCCAAATCACCACGGTGACGTTCAGAGTAGTCACACAACTAACAGGACTGCAGGCGGACAAACATCTCTCTGCTCCGGTTCACTGTTAGGAGGGGTCAAAGGGTACAGACGCGCCAGCCTAAGGCCCATGTTAAAGCTGGCCCTCAAATGTAATCAAGCACAACAGAATACTTACTGGCATAGTTTAATTATACTGACATATTTTCAATTATAACGAGTGTTTCCCACTAACATGGCAATATCTCCCGCCGCCTCAATTTTATGTGTATGTATGGATGGACGTACGAACAGACGTATGGACGGACAGAGCCCAATACTATATCCCCCGCTTCGCGCTAATCGCGCGGCGGGGGATAAAAATATTTATTGTTATTATTAAAACACATTTTAACCGTAATCCGATACCATATTGTGAGGGTAATGTGATAGAAACACTTGGCCAATTACATGAGAAGCAGTTTGTGCCACAAATTTAAAACAGATGCAAAAGTTTGCAGTTGTTCCAACCAAGTGTGGTCCAACCAATTATAAAGTTAAGTGGGGCAATTATCGTCTCACATGGGTTATATCGGTTTTGAATAACTCTTTAACTTCAATAAATGAAATAATCATTTAAAAGTTGCATTTTGTGTTTACTCAAGTTGTCTTTGTCTAATATTAGCATATGTTGGATCACCCAAAATTTTTAAATATGACAAACTAGCAAGAAATAGAAGATATCACGGGGAAATACATTCTTACAGCACAGTATACCCCAACAAAAAAATAGCACTTCAAACACACACGACACCAACACACGCATACACAAATACATGCAAGGTAAAATTGCAGCACAAATTTGTGACAGTGAGTCATTAAATAAAGAACTGCGCCTGGCATAAGAAGTGACGCATCTTACTATTCTTGGCTCAAGGAGAATGTTGGCAATAAAAATACTCAAAGACATAGACACATTCACGTAATACACAAAAGCACACACAAGTACACAGGCACAAATGCCTGTAAATCCCCAATATATCAGCACATCTTTCACAGGGAGCTCTCAGCAGTCACCAGATGTTATCATAGATCACTTCACAGGTAACAAATAAATTATACATTTTTTTTAGTTGGGGGAACCGGCCAGAATATACAAGACAAACCTTTAAAACTCGTAATATTATCAGTGCAGTTAATAGTTTGGAGACAGCATCCTCCTGGAGGCGTGTATTTCTTTGAATAAAATGCAGATAAGCTCATAAAATTTTGGACAGTGATGTGGTTTGTCTTAGTTTTGGCTCTGTCAGTTCTCCTGGGAATTGAAAAATAACTTCCAATGCAACATTAAAGTGCAAACCGTCAACTTAAATACTGTATTTTTCAGAAATACTTTTATAAATAGCGATGATTCGAATGTTTATGGACTGCCCTTTAGCTCTGCAAAACTGGATACCCCATATCTCGCCATCAGGCTGCTAAAAAGCCGACAGTACATAAAATATGACAGTGACATTTCAGACCTACACTCTAAGAGATTTATAGAATTGAGGTCCATTTTAATTATCTGTGGATCATATTTCTCATATTCACCCTGAAAGTGCAACAACTTTGTTACAATTGAATGCCTCCAGCACACATAAACAGCACAAATCGATCGCACAATACTCCTGGTGCAGTTTCAGCGGGCTATAAGACGCCCTCCATTTGACAATCATTTGTCTCATGTCCTGTTTGCCACTTTAAATGTCCTTCCCACAGTCCAGCTGTCTGTGCCTGTTTCAGTTTGTCTAAATTGATCACAATTATTCAATTCTTGTGGATTCGCCCCTCCCTTAGTGCTCTCTTTCATGCCTCACTCACTTTGTTAATTGTTGTCTCTCTGTATTTAGGTTCCTGGCCCTCGTCTCCCGATCGCTTCTTCGCTCTGTGTAGACGCCTTTGGTGAAACAGGTTCTCTCCAGTTTGAATTTCCTGTGAGTTTGTGTTCTGTTTTAGTCCTTAAAGGCCTAAATTAGTAAATCTTTGATCTGTGCATGGCCCTCCGCTGTCAATAAGAAAATTATTCCTCTTGACGTACTTTTTGGGTTTATATTTCTGAAAGTTTTTCCTCTTACACAATTATACACAATTACGACTGCATGAGGCACGTGTAGTAAAAGTAAAATTTGTATCATCTTTTCCAGGTGAGGTTTAAAAAAAAACGAGAAAAGAATGTTGTGAAAGCTGATATTACCATGTTGAGTTTGAAAGGAATTGTTCTTCCTTCCTTCTTTCTAAAGTCTGTAAAAATGCTTCCAGTCGTTCAGTGGCTAGTGCTTCATTAGACTTGTAAGCCTTATACCAGGGGTGATGAAAGTCTTCAGCACATTTTGTGCTTTGCTGCCCATACAACTTTGACGACATGATTTGTGAGTGGAGCAAATCAGTCAAGAACATGCGGACTCAATTTGGCCTCTTTGCACCAGCAAAACAGTTTTGCGTGTGATTCACAGTTTTTATAAACCAGGCTCTCATTCCAAAGTTGACTCAAAAGCCTTGCAATACCATGCAGTAAACTGCAACTTTAATCCACTGAAGATGATCGAGCATGTTTAAGTTGTGTTTTTGACCCATCTAGCTGGCTTCACCCCGTTGACCAGCTGGTCATCGGATAAGCATCTTATTGTCAGCTATTTCGTCACCTTAGTCACCAGCTGACTGAGCCAGTTTAAAATAAAATAGCATTGCTTCATCAAAAGTCCTGCAATAACCGGCAACAGATCAGCAATGGCTATGCTATAAGTGTCCAATCACATCTTTGCCCATTTTAGGATTCCAGCTGGTCATTGCTCATTTGTAATCCATTATCCCCTGTCGTGTGCCTCCCTCAGTAGATTGGGCGCTCCATAAAATGGTAAAATGGTAAATGGACTGCATTTATATAGCGCTTTCTAGTCACATGATATGACCCCAAAGCGCTTTACAACTATGCCTCACATTCACCCTGATGTCGGAGGCTGCCTCGCAAGACGCCACCCTGCACATCAGGAGCAGTGCGGAGTTCAGCGTCTTGCTCAAGGACACTTTGACACGTTCTCCGGAGGAGCCGGGGAGCGAACCGGGAACCGTCTGATTCCTGGGCCGCCCGCTCTACCCCCTGAGCCATGCCGCTCCATGTCTCATGATTTCACATGGCAGCACAGCGCTGTCAAATAGAAAGGAACTGCGAGCCAAATGACTTTTCCTCATCAAACCAGAAGACATGATATTAAACCTAATTACACCCATCTACCCAGACTGCGGTCCCTCATCTTCCTGCACCGCATAATTTGTGAATTAAAAGACAAAACTTGACAAGAGGGGAAAAAGTAATAACGTCAGAAAGGCTAAGGCGAAATCATGGCTTTTCGAGGACTCTCAAAATAAACCCAAGGAGAGATTGCCCATGCAACCACGGCCTGCCTATATTTATGAGACCCAGGCAGCCCTGGTAAGTATACCCTGCGAAAGGCCGATTATTTCTCAAGACAAGGGATGAAGTTGGTTCTTCGACCACATCAGAACCAGTCTGTGTAGCTGACAAGCCGTGGCAAGTTTGTCAAGGATATTTATAATGCTAAAATGAAACCTTGATGATTTATTTAAAAAAAAAGGCAAAAAATAAATAGGAGCACCAGACAGAATCCACAGAGAATTAAAGGGGCAGTGGTCTAACCAGTTTACTTGGGTGAGGAAGCCCTGGCATGGAAATGTTAATAAATCAAGGTATTTGTGCGATTTTTTTTTCTTATTTAAAACTTTTATTCACTGAACTACAACTCAGTTATTTTCAGTTAACAGCAGTGACTGCTATATCCCATTACAGTCGCATACCTGTGATGTCATGCCACAAAGGGTTGGTCACACTGAACGACTTTTACTCGTAAAAACTTGGGACTCCATGGAAAAGGCTGATTAAAAACAGAAAGAAATGATTTCTTAATTTACTTTGTCTTGTCATTTCATTTCAGACAGTAGGAAGGATAAGACATTTGCTGTTTTGTTAGGTCAGCTGCATTTTATTTGCAAATATACATCCATTCTGGCCTTTCAGACTAGCACTCCATTTAAAAAAAAGTTTAGGGTTAGTAATGAGATAAAAAAGTTGAACAATAGCATAATTTGAAACAGCTGATTTCAGCTGATGATTGCAATTATGATTTGGAACAAAAGCTGCATCCAAGACAGGTTGATTCCTTTAAGAGCAAAGATGAGCTGAGGATTGTGATTCTGCCCAAAAAATGCATTAAGAAATCATTGAATGGCTTAAAAGTAGTGTTTCTCAAATATAAATTTCAAAGAATTTGGATATTTCATGAATCTACTGCGCAAAACATAATTAACAGATTCAAGGAATCTTGAGAAGTTTCTGCTCATGAAGAGCAAGGGTGTGAGCCGAAGCTAAATACCCCTGATATACGATATCTCAGCGTGCACTGCGTCAAGAGCCATCACTTATCTACAGTCACAATTCCGAAATAGTTGGGACAAAGTGTAAATTGTGAATAAAATCAAAACGCGATTATTTTCAAATCACACCAGCCAGTATTTTATTCGCAATAGAACAGAGATAACATAGCAAATGTTAAAACTGAGAAATTTTACAATTTTATGCACAAAATGAGTTTGTTTCCAATCTGATGGCTGCTTCAGGTCTCAAAAAAGTTGGAACAGGGGCCTGTTTACCATGGTGATCTATCCCCTCTTCTTTTTAACCCTTAAATGCCCCCTGTGACAAATTTGCCAGACGAATTTGGAGGTTGTCAAAACCACTGACCCCACATAAATTTGGCAACTGAATGCCCATAGTGACATATTTAGACCATCAGTGCTGCCATCTGATGCATAAAACTGGAACTGACTCTACACTGGCTGCACTAGCTAACCTTTCCAATATGGCCGCCCCATGGTGGAATCCACTCGACAGATCAGCAACCATTCATCACAGGATAAAGTAGACAAACAGGTAAGCTAATGAAAAATAAGCTATGCCTAATACTTCAGCTATATGTCAACTGTTTTATCATTCAAGTCATTTTAGCAATGAGGTCCCAGAAATGCTCATTGTGACATATGTCACAAAACTAAAATGAGGTCAAAGGTCAACAAAAGTAAAAATTGCTATTAGGTAGTTATTAGCCAGGGCATATTACCAGAAAATATAGATTTTTCTTTCAACTTTTACTATAGTTGGGCATTTAAGGTTAACACAGAGTGGAGGTGTCTGGGCATTCAGGAGACAAGTTTCTTGAGTTTAGCCATTGGAATTTGATCCCACTCCTGTTTCATACAGGCTCCCAGCTGCTGGAGAGTTTTGGGTCCCCTTTGACGAACTTTTCATTTAATTATTCCCCAAATATTCTCAATCGGTGAAAGATCAGGACTGCAGGCAGGCCGTTCAGCACACGGACTCTTCCACTACGAAGCCATGCTGTTGTAATAGCTGCAGTATGTGGTTTTGCATTGTACTGCTGAAATACACAAGGCCTTCCCTGGAATAGATGTCATCTGTAGGGGATCGTATGTTGCTCTAAAACCTTTATATACCTTTCAGGATTCATGGTGCTTTTTAAAAAATGCAAGTGTCCCACACCATATGCAATAATGCATCCCCATACCATCAGGGATGCTGGCTTTTGAACTGAACGCTGATAACAAGAGGGGTGGTTTTTCTTCTCTTTAGCCCGGAGGACATGACGCCGATGATTTCCAACAAGAATGACAAGAATGAGCCTTGGCCCACAGAACACGGCAGCGCTTCTGGATCATGCTCAACAATGGCTTCCTTTTTGCATGATAGAGTTTTAGATGGCATCTGTGGATGGCATGGCGGACTGTGTTTTCAGACAGTGGTTCTTAAAGAATTCCTGGGCCCACTTTGTAATACCAATGACAGAATAATGCCGGTAAGTGATGCGGTGGCATCTGAGGGCCCAAAGATCACTAGCATCCAGTAAAGGTCTTCAGCCTTGTCCCTTACGCACAGAGATTTTTCCAGTTTCTCTGAATCTTTTGATGATGTTATGAACTGTCAATGAGACCTTCAAAGCCTTTGCAATTTGATGTTGTGGAACACTGTTTTTAAAGTATTTCACAATTTTTTTCCACGCAAGCCTTCACAGGTTGGAGAGCCTCTGGCCATCTTTACTTCTGAGAGACTCGGCCTCTCTAAGACATCCCTTTTATAGCCAATCATGTTACACACCTGATGCCAGTTAACTTAATTACTTGCTAAATGTCCTTTCAGCTGATTCTTTTGCTTTTTCAGCCCTTTTTTGCCTGTGTCCCAACTTTTTTGAGACCTGTTGCAGCCATAAAATTTGAAATAAGCTCATTTTGTGGATGTAAATGTAAAATGTCTCAGTTTCAACATTTGAAATGTTATCTATGCTCTATTATAAATAACATTGGCTCATGTGATCAGAAAGTCATTGCATTTTGATTTTATTCACAATTTACACTTCATCCCTATTTCGGCATTGGGTTTGTATAAGTGATGTAACCACATCTGCTCAAAAGCACTTTGGCATAGCTTTGTACAGTACTACAATTTTTAGTTACATCCACAAATGCCACTTAAAACTTTACTGCCCAGATAGGAAGCCCTGTATTGACTGTGTTCCAGAGGCGCCATTAACTTCTGTGAATTTGAAGGTATCCGAGATGGACGATGACACTTTAAAAGGCAATACATGGGGGCAAGTCAATGCACTTTACATAAAAACCAACTTATTAGAAAAGTAAGAAGCAATTAAGACATTCAATAATTAGAGAAAACTCAATAATAAAAAGAAGAAAACATAAAAAGAGAGAGAAAGTAATCAAAAGGCTAGACTAAAGAGGAACATAAAATGAGCGCAGTATAAAATAATGATTTGCATTAAAATGTATTAAAAGAGCACAAAGTGCAAATGAAAGATTACAAATTTAAAATAATTTAAAAGAACTTAACAGAGCTCAAAAAAATGTGCAGTGCTAAGCCATCACAATCAATAGCCTCCTCCGCCATGCACCGGGAATGTTGAAAGCAGACTTGACCCTAAAGCTTTTTCAAGTTATTTGGATTTTTAAAAATTCAATTTTTCGCTGAGTGGTGGCCCAGTAGCAAAGGCACAGGGTGACCAACATCATTTGCAGTCCTTCGACATGCATCAGAAGTGATTCCCGGAAACATGACATCCCATCTAAATTGTTTGAGTTTTTGCATTTGGGAATGTAAAGTTTGACCTCGTAGTGGCATCACAGGAAAGACCATGAGGTCACAAAAATCAACAGGACTCATCCTTTAAGCCCTAAGAATGAACACAAGAAGTTTCACGCAATTACCATAAAAATTATTGCAGTCATTGCTCTAACACCACGGATCCGTTGTATGATTGCAGTGACAGAATCCAAAGACGAATCTATAATATTCTCTGTTTCGACACTTGAGGATATAATTCACACCTGCACCAGGTGCATACTGGGAAATCAATGTTTTTCCTGTTTCTGTTGTCATTGTTTCCAAATGAAACAATGAAACTTAGACCTCCCACTTCCCTGGATAAATGAGCTGTATAACACACTACATTTCCCAACGTCGCCCTGAACAGTTCACATCTGAACTTCTAATTGAACAAGGCGGGTCTTTAATGTCACAAAGTCCTGTCTTTTGTTAGAGTGAGCAATTCAAGAGATACCAGCTATTGCTTGCCTTCATGTTGCTTGAGTTCTTTAATCACATTTGGACCACCAAAGGGCAAATAAACATGTACAAATGCACGGCTGATGTAGTTTTTTTCTTTTACTGTTGTCTTGAAATTTGCAATGAACTGCAGCCTTTTTCAAACATAAAAATGCTTCTTCACTGTGGACACAATTGTTATTTGATAAAAATTTAATAAGACTTTTCATAAATACTACAATTTTCCAAGGATATTTTTCCTTGCAACAAGGACTGGTAAAGCCACGAGTATGATAGGCCCCACTGAGTCACTAACCATGCATTTATGATTCTTCATGTGCTGGGTCATTATGAGTCAGTGTATTCGGCCCAGTGAACTCTGACCCTGACCACCACACCATGACAACACAACCAAGTGGATTCCACCACTGCGGGGTAAAATTACAGATCCGATCTCCGTAGGCCGAAGAATAGCCATTATCCGAGAAATAGAATATGGTTTCTTTTTAAGATTCAAACCACTCACTGTCAGATCTGAGCTGGAGACCATCACTGTAGCCAGCTCTGCACTTGGGCCCTCTTAAAGCAAAAATAACCTCCAAATTATATCAAATTATACCCAAAAAAGCTTGGTTTGGGCTGGGAAGATGCGGGAAACACAAGGTTTGCAGCAGCACCAGTTGTCACACTAAAAGTTATAAAAGCTTGTGCCCTGCTCATTACATACAATACACACACATACTGTGGAATACAATGAGAAATGGCATTTTTCAGAATGCAATGCAATAATTTTCTTCTTTCTAAGCACAATATGAGCACGAAACACTGATGCCAGAGTTACAGAAAATCAGACAAGACACTGAATGAGGGACATCCAACTGAATGTACGAAATCCAATGAAGAAAATCTTAAATGCAAAACTTGGGGCACTGTCAGACTAATGTTGCTATTTCTATAAAATCTAGATTACATCTATGCCAAGGAACAAAAACATTATTAGGGATGACAGAGCAGAGACTTATCCACGTGACAGAGAATAATCAGTAAGCTAAATTAGCCACACTGACTCCTGATCTGCCCTTAACCACAAAGCAAAATCCAAGATGGTCGACCTGGGCATCACACAGAGTTCTTCCCCACTTCAGCCTGCAGTTTATCAGGACACAAGCTGGGAGATATACGACAGACCCAGTCTATATTCAGAACAGTGCAATTACATGCTACTCAGAATAGTTGAGTACACAGAATAAGAAAATTGTGCAGTAGCCAAAATGTTCCCGAAATTTAGAGCGTTTAGATTCCCTGGATAATATAATTATTTCAGGGATTTCTTTCAGCGTATCTTGGTAAGGTTTTGTTTCCAAAATTAAAAAGTACTTTCTTATTAGAAATATTTGTATAGAATTTAAAAAGAAAACAAATTTATGAAAGGTTCCAATAAATAGAAAAGATGAATCATGAAATGGTGTTGCTTACACAAAGAGCAACAAAAATGGCTCATGAGCAAGATTACGCAGCACAGAACGCCTGCTGACACCTCAGCAGCAGGGCTGGAAAATTAAATTGGAGGATTTTTTTTTTGCTTCCTGCCCATTACATACTAAAAATACCCTCTAAATAGTCGGAAGTTTATTGAGTTGAGAACACCAGACCAGTGGCTGATGTTGAACTAACTGGAAACAGGGGATAGTAGAATATCCCTTAAATCTGGGGATATGTTTCCTTTATTCAACAACATTCCCAATAATTTGAACGATCCATAAAGTCATGCACACAGGTCCTTTCTAACAATGTTAGGGCATTTAAATGATAAATTGATTTTGGGTTGTCGAGTCAGTGCTCGATGATTCTATTAATTAAAACACAGAAAACAGAGATTACAGACATGAATTCATCATTTTGAATAATGTTGGTCAAACTGGTCCTCCATTTTCTGCTCAGCATCTGTAGGAGGGTCGGTTCATATTTTAGCACGCAGCAGTTGGGAGGCTGATTCAGCCCAACCCTCTGCCTCTGCCGACAGAACTGACCTCCAATTAGCAGGGGGCAGTAGCGAGCTTCATCAACTCATTGTGTTTTGTGACAGGACACACGGGCACACACTCTGTGACAAGTCGGACAAGTTCCCACAGCGAACAGGCAGAAATGCACACAGCGCACGGCTCATCTGATAAACACATCAAAGTCCCTGAAGTTTCTCAACTCTTGCTGTTTTTTTCACTGTACTTTGGCAAAGTTAGACTGAAATTTACTCTGAAACCAAGTTTGTTTGACCTTCACCATCAGCAGAGAATTATTCTGGAGGAGCTAAATTTTATTACACGCATTCACCATAGTGTAACACATCACTGCACAACTCCACACAAACCTCCAGGAATAATCACAGCAATGATGGTTGTAACTTAGGGCATACTACTTATTTTGGAGGGAAAGTGTAAGAAATTTTAGATTCCAACATCAACTCTGATCAGAGATCTGTGCTTTTCAAATACAATGAGCAATATTGCTTGTCCACTAAATTCTAAACACTTTATTTTTGAATCAGGCCTGAGTTAGAGCAGATTTTGTGACACTCAGGGAGCAATGTTACTGCTCACATGCCTGCATCACACGACGGCAGTCTATGCTTGCCGAAAAGTCATGGTTGCCAATTTAAAGCAATAATTTTCACACAAACAACATCTGTATACTTAACCTCTCCTGGTCATACCTTAGAGCCGCCTGAGAGCACCAACACAACACAAGCAACACCTGGCGACCGACTACTGGATGGTTGAAAGTAGCAAAAGGTTAAAAATAAAGGCATCACAGTAACCTGGTTAACATTTTCCTTCCTTACAGATGATTGGGCCAAGTAGTGACCAATCATCCCTGAAGGGGTTTGGGGCCTTACTCAAGGTTTTAGGTATCGATTTTATTGTGGTGACACTCAAGTTTTCATCACTGACCTTCCAACTCCCATTCAAGCACCTTTACGCAATATAGACTCCTTCAGTGCCCTTGTACCAACACCATGTCCTTCAAAGTCTTTTCCCCAAAACTTTTTTCAATAATTAGGCTATCGGACAAGCTGTCTTACAGAATTTTCTCATTACATTTCTCTCATTAGGACAAGTGGACAATCTCTTTTGCACAATGACTCCGGTGAAGCTCAGCAGCGACAGAAACACGGTGCCAAATTAATCCAGCAGACAGAGACGGCAGTGACCTCGCCTGTCGGAGAGAGTAAAAGTGGCAGACTTAAGTTAACTCGCACTTGCTTTGATCGCCGATGTTTTCTGTGTCCAGGGCTGGGCTGCCCGATTACTGGCTTCTGCGTTACTCTTTTGGTCAGCGCGAGCTTCAGGACCCAGGGAGTATGGAAGCACTCGCCTATAATTTAGAGTCTTTGGTTCCTCAAAGGAAGACAGAAAAGCGCCATGTGGTAGTGCGTACTGGAATGGGTGAGTGTGTGTGTGTGTGTGTGAGTGAGTGTGCGTGTGTGTGTGTGTGTGTGTGTGTGTGTGAGTGTGTGTGTGTGTGTGTGTGTGTGTGTGTGTGTGAGTGAGTGTGTGTGTGTGTGTGTGAGTGAGTGAGTGAGTGAGTGAGTGAGTGAGTGAGTGTGTGTGCGCGCGGGCGTGCGTGCGTGCGTGTGTGTATGTGTGTGTACGGAGCTGTGGATGTGGCATTCTCCGCTGAAGCTGAAAGTGTGAGCACATAGAAAGCGGCCCTACCGGTGCGTGTGGGGTATTTATAGGGTTCAGTCAATCTCCGACGTGTGACGTTTGGAAGAGGTTAGAGGTTTTGCAGAGATATTTCTTTTTAATGAAACATCAATTACTACCACATAGACCTTCAAATTAAATTTTGGAAATTATACCGTAAACAGACGGTATAATTTAGAAAGCCAACTCAATACTATACCCCTCGCAGATGTGTTCAATACACGAATATTTTTTAATAAAATAACGCCGAGAACGCCCCCTCCCCCTTTACCCCTTCCGAAAGGATCATCATCACGTGATTTGCTAAATTTTATTAACCTAAGTCGTGCGCGGAACACTTTTATCAATTACTGGTAGATTATTAAAGTCGTGCGTTTTTATTAAATTTATGACATTTAATTACACTACTGGTGTTATGTTGCGTGAATTCATAATCGTTTACTTCTGCATGTGATAGACGCCCAATTTGTTAATTGTAGCCTAAATCCACAGTGATTAAACAAGTTATGAAAAAATAATTTCAAATGTACTGAAAACGCATGCGCAAAAGCTGTTCGAGCTCAAATTGGCATTTAATTTTCATCTACGTACTGAAGTGAGCATAAATCAATTAAGAAACCAATCCGAAATAAATCAAATCATGTCGTCTGATGGTATTACAATAAGAAAGCCCCCATAAATAAACTCAATAAATACATAAATATATTGAAATTCATTTGTTTGGAATGTTCCAGTATATTTCAATCATTTAAATACGCAGACGATTATGAAGAACAATAATGGTAAAATATTAACTAAATGACAAAAAATGCCCATTTTGAGATTTTATAAAGAACACAAATAAAGCTTTGCAAATGACGCAAAATATAAAGATATTGGCTATCCTACCTTCTTAAAAGAATGCGAAGAATTTCCCGGATTGACGTGATATGAAGGTTTTGGGGTGGTTTTCCTATAAGACGAGTGTTATGACGTCTCAACCGGTCCTATACGTTTATGCATATGATTTCTATGGGTAATCTTTGGGATCCTGAGATGTACTGATGCCCGTCAGTATCGCCCCTCTGCCGGCAGAGCAGATGCCCTAACCTGCTTTTACATACCACGGGACTACCACGACGACTGTAAAAAAAAAATTAAGGACATTTGAAGTCGGCCCAAGCAGTTAAACCACTCCTTTTTCTAAATGAGAGAGAGAGAGAGAGAGAGAGAGAGTCTTTAAAAATAGTCGTTTCCATGCAGTATATCGCGATTCAATTAGAAAGTGTCTGGGGTGTGGTGAATGTATTTTTACATATGTGAGCGTAAATATATAAATACACTGGCCTCACCTCTCCTACGACAGCAGTAGCCTATAACCCAAATTAGGCCTATTGTTTAATGGTCCTATGTTGCTTAAGGTCTGATGTTTTCACTGCTATGGGCGAATTAACCGAATACACATCAAGGCATAGATGATGCCCTTAAGAATTTTGTTTCTCTCTGTTCTTCTCAAATAGCATGGCAGGGAGGTCTATCTGAAATACGGACGAAGACAGGAACAGTGAGCCGCTCTCACTGCGCCGGAGCTCCAGCCTGGCCGCAGCGGTAATGACAAGCACTATTTTAAACCCATAGTCAACGCTTTCTAGCATATAAGCGCTGCTGCCACTTTCCAGAGTAGGCCATCGAGGCCAGGATTTTCTGAACATGCAGTGTTCCAACACTATAAAAAAAAAAAAAAACAGACATTTCGAGCAACCTCGTTTTTTGTAAACTTAACAATACGAACATCAGAGAAACAAAACCTTTTAACACAAAAGTCTTACTTCATTAAGTTGAAACAGGACCGCAGTCCCACCGAAGCCTTCTTGATGCAGTTAGGGGGTGATATGAATCACGTCTCCAATATTTCACCTGCTCACTGCCACCTTCTCCCATTTTTACGTCAGGAGATAAAATGGCCGCAAGAATTATTGGCACCCATGGGTAGAAATGCACTCATCACACCACATCACTGGTCGAGCATGGGCTCGTACTCTCTTGAATATATATCCCACCATTCGACCCGATCCAGCATCACTGTTGCGAGTTGCTCCTTGTTCAAATTGGTGTCTTTTTGTTCTCGATCGAGAAGTTGAGTCGTCCGCTCAGTGTAGATTTTACATCTGCTTTATTTGCTGACTGATTCTGGTGTTCATGGCTTTTTTCCGTGTTATTGATCCAAGAGCTGAGGTATTTGAAATCTTCCACACTTTTTAGCTGTTTTCCATTGAGTTACCAGAGATCACCTCCCTCCTGATTGTACCCGATGTTCTCATTCACATGAAGACCAATAGTTTGAGCAGCGACTTCCAGTCTTATTAAGAGAAGTTGTGCCTTCTCAATGTTGTCGGACAGAAGGGCAATATCGTCTACAAAGTCGGCATCTGTTATTTCTTTTGAGGGGTGCTTTGTGCTCCGGTGAGGATGGAGTGCGAAGCCTGTTTCACACTCCATCCTCCTGCATGCATTTCGAAGGAATCTATTTCACCATCTGGGGACAGGACCTGAACTTCAGTTTTCTCAAAGCGAATGTGCGCTGCCTTCACTATTTGTGGTGGAAATCTGTGTGCTTCGTTATCTCTTGGAGCTTCCCACGATGGATTGAGTCAAAGGCTTTACTAAAATCCACAAAGTGAGAACAGCTGGAAAGTTCTTTGCCTGATTCCTTCAACAAGCCTCCGAAATGTCAGTATCTGTGCAAGTGTCGACCTGTCGGGACAAAACCCATTTTGGTTCATTTGTAGTATTGGTTCTAAATGAGGTCTTATTTTGTTGAGCAGCATTTTGTTGTAGATTTTAGAAGCTGTGAGACTAGTTCCTCTGTAGTTCTTGGTGTCACTGAGATCCTTTTTTCAGAATCAGTAAAATTCCACCTCTGTCCCAGACTTTGGGCTTGTCTCCATGGAATGTCATATTACAGGCTAAGGCCTCACTTTTCCAGACTTCAGTTGGAAAGTCATCCAGCACTGCAGCTTTTCAATTCTTGAAGGTTTTGATGCACGTTAGCATCTCACCAATCACTCGTCTCTAGTGAAATCCCCAGTATCAACAGGGAGTGTGTAATCCACTACCGGTCTGATTTCCTGTTCATTTATCTCAGGATCTTGGCCAAGGAGGTTCTCAAAGTAATTTTTCCATTTTTGAACTCTTTCTTAAGGTGTTTTAGCTTTAATATTGTCTCCTGGAGTGTTTGTTTTTTTGGCAGTGATTTTGTTGATAGTCTCCCATGCAAGACGTGATGACTGGCTTTCCACTGCATTAGGGATGACTTTTGTCACTGATATTGGCGGTAAGTTTCAGGTTGTAAGTGACCATCTAAGATCATCTATTGTTGCCTGTAGACAGATTTAAGAGCAGGATGTGTTTCAGATAATGTATTCTACCTGCTGTTCTGATGTAATTAGATAAGAAATGCATTAAAATAAGTAAACTAAAAAAAATAGCACGAGGGAGGAGATGAACTCTAGATGCCAGCATGTAAGAAATACTATGAGCTACCTCATGAATGTGTCAATGGAACAAACCAAAATACTAACGCATTAAAAATTAACTTCTTCCAAATCAAGGCTTGATATGGAAGCCCATATAGGACAATATTAAAATGAAAATATAATTCCAATATTGCATTATAATTTCCCACTAATGAATAAGTTATTTGAGACAAAATAGGCTAAGATAGTCGGGCTCACCTCCACGCACAGTCTGGGCTCTGGAACCCAACTCCTTGAGAGAAGCTGGACTCTCTTCTACTCTGGAGTTGCCTGCGGTGAGATGCGGTGGGCTGGTGTGGGTTTACATATAGCCCCCCAGCTCAGCCATCGTGTGTTGGAGTTTAACCCGGTGAACGAGAGGGTCGCTGCCCTGCTGTGCGGTCTCTGTATGACCGGAGCAGGAGCTTAGTTCGCATCACCGGCAGTAAGTCAGACCTGTTCCCGGTGCGTGTTGGACTCTGGCAGGGCTGCCCTCTGTTCATTATTTTTATGGACAGAATTTCTAGGTGCAGCCAGGGGCCGAAGGGAGTTCGGTTTGGGGACCACAGGATCTCATCTCTGCTTTTTGCGAATGATGTTGTCCTGTTGGTTCCTTCGAACCAGGACCTTCAGCATGAACTGGGGTGGTTTTCAGCTGAGTGTGAAGCGGCTGGGATGAGAATCAGCACCTCCAAAACCGAGGCCATGTTTCTCGACCGGAAAAAGGTGGCTGGCCCCCTCCGGGTTGGAGGAGAGCTCTTGCCTCAAGTGGAGGAGTTTAAGTATCTTGGGGTCTTGTTCACGAGTGAGGGAAGGATGGAGCGTGAGATTGACAGACGGATCGGTGCAGCGGCAGCAGTAATGCGGTCATTGTACCGATCTGTTGTGGTGAAGAAGGAGCTGAGCAGAAAGGCAAAGCTCTCGATTTACCAGTCAATCTACGTTCCAGCCCTCACCTATGGTCATGAACTTTGGGTCATGACCGAAAGAACGAGATCTCGGGTACAAGCGGCTGAAATGGGTTTCCTCCGCAGGGTGGCGGGCCGCTCCCTTAGCGATAGGGTGAGGAGCTCTGTCACTCAGGAGCTCAGAGCAGAGCCGCCACTCCTCCACATCGAGAGGGGCCAGCAGGGGTGGCTCGGGCATCTCTATCGGATACCCCCTGGACGCCTTCCTGGGAAGGTGTTCCGGGCATGCCCCACCGGGAGGAGGCTTCGGGGAAGACCCAGGACATGCTGGAGGGACTATATCTCTCCGCTGGCCTGGGAACGCCTCGGGATACCACCGGGAGAACTGGAGGAAGTGTCCAGGGAGAGGGAAGTCTGGGCATCCCTGCTTAGACTGCAGCCCCCGTGACCCGGCCCCGGATAAGCGGTAGAAGATGGATGGATGTTTGACATTTAATTTTCAAAGTCCTGCCCCGCAAAACAGTGGACAATATTCAAATACAATAAGCAAAAACAGCACCCCCAGCCAATTCCATTTATATTTACATGTCAACATGCTCTTTTAGCTAGCTATTTGTCCTAGGTAAGTAATTCATTGTCGAAGAGAACCACTCAGGTATATCGTGATATAAAACCAGCAGTTTAAACCAGTTAAACCAGCATATGCACGCCAGTGACACGCTAAAAAAAAAAAAAAGCCAATTTTTTCAAGTATCCAACGCATGCCCGGTGGTGATAGTGGCTCTCTTAAATTATGGAGAAGAAGACCTTACCAGCTGCCTAGATACCTAAACACAGCAGATGCATACATAATACGCTCTCTTCTGTCATCAATAAGAACTGATTATGGATCTTTCATCTCTCCAGCCTTATTTCACTGAAATAAACTTTCGCATCTAAAACATTTTCCTCATGCATTAACACAAATAAACATGCAGTCCTTCACCGTCAGCTCCAAACACACAGCACACCGAAACATATTATCCCAACCAATAATCTACTGCTGCGCAACTTTAGGCCGATTCAGAGCACGAAAGGAAAGTTCAGTTTATGCAAGTGTGGATTGGTTATTCACAGTTTAAATTAATGAGATGGACTGCTTTGCTTTTGATCCTGACATACCTTTTATTTAACTGGACTGAATTGTGTATTTTGACGCATAATGCAGGACGAAGATAATGATGCACTTTACCTGAGTCAGTGCCACCTACACAAAAAAGAATTCAGACAGTAAACTGACCATTGTGGTCAGAGAGTTTACATTTTATTGCTAGGCATCTCAAATACAGGTTTATCTGCAACACTCTTGCATCTGTCTGGTGGCAAACGTGCACAGACATAAACATGCTGCTCAGAGCTAACTACCATATACGCAGCTTCCTGTCAGAACAGTTTACTCATGATACTATCTACAAGCCGGCCTCTTCAGGTTACTTAAAAGCCAACATATTACAAAATCCAGGGTTCGGTAAGTGTGGAACAAAATGTCTCTTTCGAATACAGAAACCATCTCCAGCGGCTGCCAAGAGCCGAATCCTGTCACAGCAGGTCGTCTCTTGAGAGCTGTTAAGATGGCAGAGCCCATCTTCACCAATGGGAAATAAGCAAAAAAAAAACAGTAGAATTGAGCAGCACAGTGGGGGGGAGGGGCCAGGGAAAAGGCGGGGTCAGAGTTGGGGTGTGGAACTAAACTCTACAAGGCAGGGCGGAGCTGGAGTAGAGGTTGGTGGTGATTCAAGAGGGGGCAGGGTTTCAGAGGACAGGTGTCGCTAGAAGGCCATACTAGACAGGACGAAAGTGCTGCCCGGACAGACGGGGAGGGGGGGGGCGAGCAACTGTAATTTCTCTTTCTTTAAAGCGTTTGTTATAATTATTCATATGTTCAGTAGTTTCATTTATTTATTTTTTGATTACATAAAATGGACTTGAGAAGGACTTCCACCTCTTCTTGCTGGGCCTTATAGAGACAATCCAGCAGGTGGCAGCAGAGCACAAGAGAAGGAATGAGAGTGGGTGGAGTCTGTGGGATAAGGGGTGGAGTCATACCAGAGGTGAGGGATGTGGGGCTGAGAGAGGGAGGAGCATAGGGCATTTCAAGAGGATTCAGAGGGGCTGTGGTTTCAGGAGGCGGGGCAGTTCTTGAAAGGGGCGGCAGGGTCTAGGCGGGCTGCTCAATACTCTGGGGCTCCAGCAGCACGGCGGTGGGAGAGGGGAGGCAAGAGAAGGCAGAGGCCGGGATCCGCTGCTGGTCGATCAGATTGTGCTCCAGGTGCAGAGCCTCCAGCAGGGGGCGCTGTTTCGCTCCAGAGTCACACACCCCGTTCTGAGGGACAGACCTGCAGGAAAAAACAGCAGGAGCTTAAGACCTAGACCTAGGGGGTCTACTGTCCAATGGCTGACACCTAATTCAACAGCGAGAGCAGGGCTGCCCAACCCTGATCCTGGAGATCTACCATCCTGTAGGTTTCTCACCAACCCCAACAAAGTGCGCCTCATTCACCAGGCTGGATATCTGCAATGAGCTGCTAATTGGTTGAGTCAGGTGTGACTAAGATTAGCATGGAAATAGAAACGTATAAAGGCCTTAGATCTCCACAGGACCAGGGTCGGTGGCCACTGCCAAAAGGGCCATAGTGTGTTTTCTAAAACCGCGAACACACACACACACACACCTGATGAGGTTTCTGTCCAGTCTAAGGACCTCCAGTGCTCTGAACTTGGGCAGGCCGGGAGGGAGCGAGCTCAGCTGGTTGGAGTCCAGGTAGAGCTTGCTGAGAGAGCGATGCAGGCCCAGGAAGGAGAAGGGCGTGACTCCATCATCCCGCAGGTGGTTATGGGACAGGCTTAGCGCCAGCAGGCCGGGCTTCATGTGGCCGAACACGTTAGCGGGAACGCGCTGGATCTGATTCTGGTGCAAGGAGAGGAGTCGCAGGGTGGGGGGCAGCTGGGAGGGCACCAGTAGAAGCTTATTATGGGATAGATCCAGCACCTCCAATTTCCTGCAGCCCAACAAAAGAACAGCACAGGGCATTTATCAGCAAATCGGTGAGGCGGCCCTCTCACCATCTCTCAACAGGTCCTGACAGACACTCAGGACTACTGCAGAGCAAATGGCTTCGCCCGCCACCCTGCAGAAGGTCACATGATTTAATTCCCGGTGCAGCTGGGTGTCACATGACCTGTTGATATTTATAACAGCGCTGTGTGAAAACTCGTGAGAGTTACAGGCCTTTTTTTATGCAGCGTCACCACCCAAATATTTTAGGACGGCACTGTTGATTCAGCCATAAACACCAGCATGCGCAGTTTAGATGGCCGAGCTGAAATCACAGAGTCACTGAGGCCAGAGTCGCCCGCAATTTGGCCTGAACGCGCGGTGCTTCCGTCCCTGCCGAGAGCGTGCGTTCGGCGCACTGCGAGCGCACGAGCTCCCGACCTTTTTTCTCGCGGTTCGCAGGGTCCGCACGGCTGCGCTGGTGCTCGCGGTCTCTCGGGAAAAAGAAATCCTGTCGACGGGTCGCGTTATAGGGGGATTTGCCTAAGGAAGTTCTCAGGGATTTACAGTAACAAGAGAACAAATCCGATTTCGCGGTTGCTGTGGCACAGACCACCGGCCCACATTGTGCGCTACGGCTGACTCCAGTCGGCCAGGGCTGCGAGAGATTAAGAACAGCTGTCTTCGTCCTGGAGGAAGCAAGCGGTTGGCAGCGCAAACGCCTGAGTTAAACCCCAGCTGTGCTCATTGCAACTTGACCGTGCATAATTCACGTGCTGCCAAAACTACTCCAGCGCACTGACATTTTTTCCGCGAATAATTCAGTTATGAATATTTCTGAATAATTAAAAACTGGATAATTCAGTTAGCACACATCTAGTCGCACATATTGTGAGGATTTGCTTATACCGATGAATGAGTCAAAATGCTTACATAGCATAGAGTAAGCTATTATTGGCAGTTACCCACAAGATATGATCAAAAAATGTATTATATAAATCATAATTATATAGTAATACAATTATGTAATAATGATATAATGAAATATTTATTTATTTATTTATTTGTTAGTTTATTTATATAGACATCCTTTACGGGAGGAATATAACCAGCATACGATAAATCGGTTCATTTACATTATAGAAAAATAAAATAATACACAAATTAAAAGGAGCTATTTGAATTCGTAAACATGAGTTTAAAACGAGAATATGTACATGCAAGGTTAAAAAGCTTTCGTCAATAGATTGGCAAGCAGCCTCTCCTCTGATTTAGGGTTGTTAAACTATCAGAGTACAAAAGCAAACGTAAACTGTCCACAGCACCATCCTCACTATCACCACCATAATTATAATTATCAGCACAATAAATATAATTATACTACCCCAATCCCAAAATAGTTGTGATGAAGTGTAAATTGTGAATAAAATCAAAATGCAATGACTTTCAGATCACATGAGACAATATAATATTTACAATAGAAAATTGATAACATTTCAAATGTTGAAACTGAGACATTTTACATTTATATCCACAAAATGGGCACATTTCAAATTTTCTGGCTGCAACTGGTCTCAAAAGTTGGGACGCAGGCAAAAAAAGGCTGAAAAAGCAATTAATATATGAGAATCAGCTGAAAGAACATTTAGCAAGTAACTACAGTGCCCTGAAAAATTATTTGCCCCCTTCCTGATTTTTTTTTTTTTTTTTTGCATATGTGTAAAACTTAAATGTTTCATATCATCAAAGAAATTTCTATATAATTTCTATATATTTCTATATTATATTCTATATAAAACAAAGATAACCCAAGTAAATACAAAATGCAGTTTTAAAATAATGATTTCATTTATTAAGGGGAAAGAGCTATCCAAACCTACCTGGCCTAATGTATAGTAATTGCCCCCCATTATCAACTCATGAATTAACTATGATTAACCACATTTTTTTAGTTCAATTTCACTAGCCACACCCAGGCCTGATTACTGCAAGACCTGTTGAATCGAGAAATCATTTCAATAGAACCTGTTTGACAAAATAAAGTAGGCTAAAAGGTCTCAAAAAGCAACACGTCATGCCCCAAACTAAAGAGATTCAAGAACAGATAAGACACAAAGAAATTGACATCTGTCAGTCTGGAAAGGGTTGCAAAGCCATTTCTAAGGCTTTGGGACTTTGGCGAATCACGATGAGAGCCATTATCCATAAATGGAGAAAACTTGGAACAGTGGCAAACTTTCCCAGGAGTGGCTGGCCTCCCAAAATTACTCCAAGAGCACATCAATGACTCATCCAGGAGGTCACAAAAGAACCCAGAATAACATCTAGAGACTTGCAGGCCTCACTTGCCTCAATTAAAGTCAGTGTTCGTAGTTCAACAATAAGAAAGAGACTGGGCAAAAATGGCATCCATGGGAGAGTTCCAAGGCGAAAACCACGGCAGACCAAAAAGAACACAAAGGCTTGTCGCACATTTGCCAAAATGCATCTTGATGATCCCCAAGACTTTTGAGAAAATATTCTGTGGACTGACGAGACAAAAGTTGAACTTTTTGGAAGGTATGCATAAAGATACATAATAATATTTACACAGCATTTCATAAAAAGAACATCATGTAATGGCTGGTAGTATATGGAGGCCAGGTACAACGACCAGAGAGAAGGAGAGTAGCAAGGACACAGTACAAACACAGAGAATAGTACTCGCGCTTCCAAAGGACGTATAATAGTCTGAACCATGGAAGCAAAGAGAGATAGAAAAAAGGGAGAAGAAACTCCAATAATACGAAGATAGAAAGTCAAACAAAACCTGACTACAGATATCTTTGGCTATAGTGCTTAGCTACAAACAGACACTCTAGCAAAGAGGCGTGGTGAACATCCGGCTTATATAGAGTCCGGGGAAGCGCCGCCCTAGTTCAATCAGCTAGCTGGGTAAAGAATCCGATTGAACAGGAATACGATATCATCCCAGTACGAGAGCCGCAAAGTAAGTCCAAAACACATGCACAAAAATCCAGAACCATGACAGAACTCCCCCACCTAAGGGACGGCCCCAGACGTTCCCAAAAAACCCTGAGCACGGAACTCCAAAATAAGGGTGGAACTCAAGATACCCCGAGTAGGGACCCAGCACCTCTCCTCAGGACACCAAACCCTCTGGCCCACCTGATAGCCCGGTGCAAAACAGTGCCTCCTATCAGCGGCAGCCTTCTGTTTATGCACCACCATGGGGACAAACAAACAGCCAGACGGCTCCCCACCAGAACCAGGGTCGGGCCGCAAGGCCACTCGCACAACAGGCTCAGTATCCCACTGTAAGGGAGTCACAATCCGAGCCGCTGGAACAACCGGCCCACAAACGGGATTCATGGCCCGAGCGGTCATAAATCCATGACACCAGGCTTGCTCTTGGAGCCGGGGCGATAAGCTAACGCAAAGTCAAAGCGGTTGAAAAACAATGCCCACCGCACCGGCCGGGAATCACGTCACCTACTCTGCTGGACACACTGGAAATTCCTGTGATCCATCCAAATCACAAACGGATGTTCAGCTCCCTCCAACCAATGGCGCCACTCTTCTAATGCCAATTTAACAGCTAACACCTCCCGGTCATCCATACTGTAATTCCATTCAACCGGTGACAACGACCGGGACAAGTAGGCGCATGAGTACAACTTATTGCCCCGAAAGGGACGCTGGGACAAAATGGCACCCACCCCGACCTCCGAAGCGTCAACCAAAAATGGGAGGGAGGGGTCAGGCAAAACGACAGTAGGTTCAGAGCTAAGTTGTATCTTGAACTCCGGAAAAGTAGCCTCTGCAGCTGGAGACCAAGACAAGGAGGAATTCCTCTCAGAAAGCGCAATGCATGAGGCAGCTTCAGCGCTGAAATTGTGAATAAACCTCCTATAAAAATTAGCAAAGCCCAAAAATCGTTTACCCTCCTAACATTGGCAGGGGCAGGTCAATTCCTAACCGCTGCCACCTTGTCTGGGAATAGTTTGATCTTACAATCGTAAACACGATGCAGAGCCAATGAAAAAGCCTGTTGTTTGCCAAAATCCTCCACGAGATCAACATCATCATCTGACACGTTGGGAGGTAAACCGAGGTTCAACACGGCTCCTACACACTAGTCTTGTTCAGAACCCGACGCTTCCCCCATGGGTTGAAATTCAGGGCGACTTGCCAGAATTTACAGTCAGAGCCCCATTGAACGATTGGGTTGTTCTGACTGCCCCAAAAGATCTGTGGCCTATGCTTAAGCAACTATGAATGACCTACAACCACAGGACAAATCGGGGAATTGATTAAGAAAAAACAAATTCTGTCTGAATGACCACCAAAAGGGATAAGCAAAGTCAAAAAATCAGAAACCTCGGTTATAAGCCCATTTCCCAACGGTCGATCATCCAAAGCTATGATCGAGTGTGAATGTGAGAGAGAGCGGATGGGAATGGACTGTTTTTTAGCCCACTCCGCATCCATAAAACAATCAACAGCCCCCGAAAGGCTTTAACCCATATTCTCTTTTCCCCTATTGTCAACTTTACTGAAATAAGTGAGATGGTCCCACCCTGCAGTCCCTCCCCCATCCTGCTGTCTGCACCTCCTCTTCAACGAGGCACATCTGTTGCTCCTTGAGGTAAAGGTGCAGTGTAGAGTATTTAAGCACTGCACTGCCAGTTTGGCAGTGCAGCTGCATTCTGTGTCCTGAGCCCTAATGTTATTGTTGCTGCTCTCTCCTGTTTGATTTTATCTTAAAGATTTTAATATTTTTACTCAGCTTGTGCATGTGGGTCTCTTCATCTCTTTTAGGGTACATGGTCCCAGAGCTCGTTGGCTTTGTGTCTTCAGCCGGTGGGGGCAAAACCATGACAATAAGAGTTCGAACGGGAGATTGGGTCTGTCCCTGTAGCGCCCCCACTATCGCCAGAGGGACTTCCCGTCTCCCTGTAAGCTCGGGGCAACATGGACGGATATGTCCCGGTTCGCAACAATGATGACAAATTATTTGTCTGCGAATAGGCTTACGAGCCCGGCTCTCATATGAGCAATAATGACACGTCATACCAAAAGTCAAACATGGTGGTGGTAGTGTGATGGTTTGGGGCTGCTTTGCTGCTTCAGGACCTGGACAACTTGTCAAAATTGATGGAACTATGAATTCTGCTCTCTGCCAGAAAATCCTGAAGGAGAATGTCCAACCATCAATTCGTGAGCTCACGCTCAAGCGCACTCGGGTTATGCAGCAGGACAATGATCCGAAACATACCAGCAAGTCCACCTCTGAATGGCTTAAAAAATAGAAAATGAAGATTTTGGAGTGGCCTAGTCAAAGTCCAGACTTAAAACCGCTTGAGATGCAGTTGCATGACCTTAAACAGGCCGTTCAGGCTCAAATACCCTCCAGTGCAGCTGAATTAAAACAACTCTGCAAAGAAGAGTGGGCTAAAATTCTCCCACAGAGATGTGAAAGACTCATTGCTAGTAACGGCAAATGTTTGCTTGCAGTTGTTGTTCCCGACGGTAGCACAACCAGTTATTAAGATTACGGGGGCAATTACTTTTTCACATAGGGCCAGGTAGATTTGGATAGCATTTTATCATTAATAAATAAAATCATCATTTAAAAACTGCATTTTCTATTTACTCTGGTTGTCTTTGTCTAATATTAAAATTTGTTTGATGATCTGAAACATTTAAGTGTGAGAAATATGCAAAAAAATAAGAAATCAGGAAGGGGGCAAACACTTTTTCACAGCACTGTAATTTAACTGGCATCAGGTGTGCAACATGATTGGCCATTAAAGGGATGTCTTAGAGAGGCTGAGTCGCTCAGAAGTAAAGATGGCCAGAGGCTCTCCAACCTGTGAAGGCTTGCGTGAAAAAAATTGTGGAATACTTTAAAAACAATGTTCCTCAATGTCGAATTGCAAAGGCTTTGAAGGTCTCATCATCGACAGTGCATTACATCATCAAAAGATTCAGAGCAACTGGAAAAATCTCTGTGCGTAAGGGACAAGGCCAAAGACCTTTACTGGATGCCCGTGATCTTCGGGCCCTCAGACGCCACTGCATCACTCACCGGCATGATTCTGTCATTGACATTACTAAATGGGCCCAGGAATACTTCAAGAAACCACTGTCTGTAAACACAGTCCGCTGTGCCATCCACAGATGCCACCTAAAACTCTGTCATGCAAAACCGAAGCCATTGTTGAGCATGATCCAGAAGCGCCGCCGTGTTCTGTGGGCCAAGGCTCATTTAAAATGGACTGTAGCAAAGTGGCAAAGTGTCCTGCAGTCAGACGAGTCCAAATTTGACATTCTTGTTGGAAATCATGGGCGTTGTGTCCTCCCAGCTAAAGAGGAGAAAGACCACCCTTCCTATTATCAGCCTTCGTTCAAAAGCCAGCATCTCTGATGGTATGGGGATGCATTAGTGCATATGGTGTGGGACACTTGCGTGTTTTAAAAAGCACCATGTATGTAGAAAGGTATATCAAGGTTTTGGAGGAACATATGCTCCCCTCCAGATGACATCTATTCCAGGGAAGGCCTTGTGTATTTCAGCAGAACAATGCAAAACCACATACTGCAGCTATTACAACAGCAAGGCTTCGTAATAGAAGAGTCCGTGTGTTGAACTGGCCTGCCTGCAGCCCTGATCTTTCACCAATTGAGAACATTTGACGAATAATTAAATGAAAAGTCCGTCAAAGGAGACCAAAAGCTACAGTAGTTACAATAATACAGGAAGCCTGTATTAAACAAGTGGGGTCAAATTCCAAAGGCTAAACTCAAAAAATTTGTCTCCTCAATGCCCAGACACCTCCACTCTTTGTTATAAAGAAGAGGAGATGCTGCACCATGGTAAACAGGCCCCTGTCCCAATGTTTTTGAGACCTGTAGCAGCCATCAAATTTGAAATGAGCTCATTTTGTGGATGAATTTGTAAAATTTCTCAGTTCTCAACATTTGCTATGTTTTCTCTGTTCTATTGTGAATAAAATACTGGCGGATGTGATTTGAAAGTCATTGCATTTTTATTGTATTCGCAATTTACACTTTGTCCCAACTATTTTGGAATTGGGGCTGTTTTATATAATCATTTTATATGTGCTTAAAGTTAATCATTTTCATAATTTTCATTGCGTCCATATGCAAGACATTTTCCAAATTTTTAAATGGTTTTATTTCCATTCAGTTCCAGGCGACAGAATCCAAATGCCAGGAAGCCAGAATATGAGCAGTATGGCCATGGGCTATTTTTTTTCACAAACCTGTCATCTTGCGGCGTTTCGGAAAAAAATAAAATAAAATATGGGAGTATTTAAGTCTGTGGGTCGGAAACACCAGTCCTGAAGGGCCAGTACTTCAACAAGTATTTCCACTAATTAACCCTGTCAAAATGAGCCAACTGGCAGTGCTCATCAACCCTGGTTCATTTAGAGACAAAAGAACGGAATTATACCCTCATGCACTTACAGCTAAAAAAATCAGGAGGTGTTAATGCCAGGGCTAATTTAGCAATTAAGGCTAGAATTTGACATCAGGAAAACCAGCCGCAGATTTGGCCCAAAAGGCTCACATCAAATCTCCCCGCTTCACAGAATAATGCTGAATTTCCGTCTGTAGTTTGACCAAAATATAGGTGCTACTCTAGTGTGGTCCGACCACTGTGGACCTGCAATCTAATGTTGGTCTGGACACATCCTGACCATAGTCTGGCCGAACTGTAACAGCATACCCTAAAACCCCCCCCCATACCTCAGGGGCTTCCACACCCTGGGGCTGATGTGGTCCGCTCGCAGGTGATTGTGGCTCAGGTCCAGGGCCCGAAGTTTGGGGGTGCGGCTCAGAGCTCCATCTGGCAGCTTCTCCACTTTGTTATCAGACAAAACCAGCTCCTGCACAGGACCACATCAGCACAGCGAGGAGCACATCTGAGCTGCCCGTATCTCCAAACTCGCACACTGTGAAAACCGGGGAACCCCCCTCCACCACCACTACCCCCCAATATCAAAATCACTCTTATGCCCTTGATCTCAGCAAAAGAGTTTCAATCTATTTGCACCCCTTTCTTTTTGCTTCACTAGACAAAAAAGGAAAATAAATCAACCAGGAAGTGAAATAATTTGATTCATTTCAGGATTGGCCTGTATTGTCACTTGTCATGCACAGAGAATCTGAAACCGAGCTAATATTCTTTACTTGAGGGAGGAAAGTAACATTTTGAGTCTCATAATAAGAGGAAGAGTCCTGTACCCTTACTCATCTAAGATGGCAGTCTCTGAGCGGAAAGACAGGCACTATTTTGATGCATATACGCCCCCTGCTGGTTCAGTCAGTAAATATTAACTGGACTCCAAGCGAAGTCTGCATTAACTCACTCATTTTTCGATGTTATGTCGATAAAGTTTTAAACTCACTTGAACAGAGCAAATTTAGAAAGTATTACATGTGCGTACACTTGAATTTTGCTCACCTGTAAATAATCTCAGAAATATCACTCTTTCTAAGCCTACTGCGCTCGTATGACAAACATGATTTAAACAGTGAACCTCCCAAAAAAAGTGTTTTTGATTACAATCCTTTCCTTTAAGAGTAGGGATGCGGATGCACCACTATGAATCTCTCAGTACCGATTACAGTACCGATACTCGGGCTTTTGGTATCGGCTGATACTGAGTACTGATGCGATACCAGTGTTAAATTAATAGCCTGTAGGCCCCACTGTGTGGAAGAGACTAAGGATATGACAAATATAACAAATAAATACATGCATACATATACACAAATGAATTATTCATTAACATAATAATAAAGGCAGCGGGGAAGCTCTTTTAAACAAGTTTCCACATGATAGATTTTCCACAGCTCAGTATTATTACATTTTTAATTCCTTGAAAATGTATTCAGCTTCCTTAGGGTTAATGAGCATTTCAGTTTGTATGCAGTGTGGATATATTGAGGGCCCAGAGAGTGTGTGCTTGAGTGTGTGTGCACATGTGTGCGTGTGTGTGTATCAGCGCTCAGGTACACAGGTCCCCTCACCTGCAGGGAGGGGGGCAGTCCCGGGGGGATGGAGCGCAGTTTGTTCTCGTCTAGCTTGAGGAAGGCGAGGCGACGGAGAGGCCTGAAGGCGGCGGGAGAGATGCTGCCCTCCAGGAGACGGTTATCCTCCAGCTCCAGCCTCTGCAGCTTCCACTGACCTGAGAACAGCCAAGTGCAGCTCTGTACGTCATTTTCCAATCACACTAACAGTCTGAACTGATCTGGGAACAGCCAAGTGTATCTCCACTGCTTAGCCTGTAACCATTCATACAACCCCGGACTGATCAGGGAACAGCCAAATGCAGCACAACAGCTTAATGACTAATCCCCTCAACACCCTGAACTGATCTGGAAACAGCCAAATTTGATTCCACTGCACAGTCTCCTATCACTCCAAGTGCCAGGACTGATCTGGGAATAGCTAAATGTAGCACTGCGGCTTGATGGCTAATCCTTTCAACAGCCTGGACTGATCTGGGAACAGCCAAATGTGATTCCACAGCACCGTCTCTTATCACTCCAACAGGCAGGACTGATCTTGGAACAGCTGAATTAAGCTCTGCTGTGAAGCTTCCAATCACCCCGACAACCTGAACTGATCTGGAAACATCCAAATAGACACAAATAGATGATAATACACAGGCAGTGCGGAAACACTCACCGGCGAAGCTCTGCGGCGTTAAAGCAGCTATCTTGTTGTCGTTGATTTTTAGTTCCTCGAGCGACGGAGGCAGGGGTGGGATTTTGGTGAAGTCATTGCCATCCAAGTTCAGCCGCTTCAAATTAGTCAGGCCCTGTCAGAAAACCAGAAAGTTTCAGATGCAAAAATTTACAAAAAGCAGCCAAAATACAAATGACACAAAGGACTGAGTGATCATTTAACTCGGTAATTGCCAACCCTGCTCATGGAACTTTTTAAGCCCTGTAAGTTTGCACTGTCACAAAATCACACCTCATTTCACAGCAAAAAGCCAGAAAACCCAAATTTCCAATTCAGGGCTGAGATGAAAACCAACGGGATGGTAGCTCTCCAAGAACAGGGTTGGTGGCCATCGGATTTGAGCGTGTGTTTAGTTGCAGGTGATGGATTGCTCTTAGCGCTATGCTACATTCTGCGTGTTCTCCCAGGCTACGATACTGCGGTTTGGAAAGAACAGCGTGTCCCGCAGTGCAAGAGTTTGGCTGAAGAACATAGTCTCAGTGTCTGAGAAGCACATCTCTGCTTTGGGATCCTGGCCCCAGACTACCTCACACAGCATTGTCAGCAGAGAAAGAGAGAGAGAGAGAGAGAGAGAGAGAGGCAGAAAAACCAACAGACACAGTGGGATACTGCAATGGAGGGGTTTCTTTTTGTAGGCAGATGAAATTTTCTCTTTTATCATCCTGGTTGAGTTTGGGTTGGCCATCTTGGTCACCTGAGAACTATGGGCTGTGTTCAGATAAGCAGCAGTACGGGTGTGTGTGTGTGTGTGTGTGTTACTCTGTACACGCATGGAGGTGTGTTCATCTATTTGTCTGAGTGTGTATGCGTGTTAGTGTGGGCGTGTGCATGTTTGTGCATGTCAGCGCACGTTTAAATGTGTTTGTGCTTTAGGGCGTGTGGTATGTGAGTGTGCATGTGTTTGACAATCAGTACTCCACATTCTCACCCTGAACAGGTCTGGGATCAGTGAGGAATCGGTCAACTTATTCTTGCTGAGGTCCAGCCATTCCAGATTTGGGAGGCCCGCAAAACCGTTAGGGGGAAGGAGCTGAATGTTATTCTCTGAGCAGGAGGAAACAGAACACATCACTTAGTCAGTCACTCACTCAGTCAGTCAGTCAATCTGAAATCCCTGCTACCAAAAGAATAATTTTAATCCTTAACTTCAATCTCAAATCTCCACCACCAGGAGAATGATCTTAAACCCCACTCTCAGATCCCTGTCAGCAGGACAGTGCGCGGCACACTCACTGGAGAGGTCCAGGACTCTGACGTTAGGGTCCGTGAGGATGGGGAGCTGTGTCAGGCCGGCCTTCCTGCAGGCGATCACTGACTCGGACAGCAGGCAGCCAATGGGAATGAAGTCTGTCAGACCCCGCCCCTCAGCGGGCGAAGCCAAAGAATGAGTTCCAGCAGCAGTGTCACTGCCCGTCCCAACTCCCGCCAAAAACATCGCCTCCACTCCATCATCATCGTCGTCATCGTCGTCATCGTCATCCTTGTCATCATCAACATCATCATCGTCACCATTATCATCATCATCATCATCATCTTCATCAGAATCACTGCCGCCACCCCCAAGTTCATTCCTGACCCTCAGAAAATTGCCCCTCATCGGCGTCGTCACGTTCGTTTGCCCCCCTCCCTCTATCAAAGAAGAGCTCTCCCCTTCCTCTTCCTCCCCCGCTTCCTCCTCTCTGATCGCCCTGGTAACACGCCTCGCGGCGACAGTCGACAGCGCCTGTGCCAGCCGACAGACACATTCAAAGAGATGGTGAGAAATTCTCAGCTCCTCATCAAAGCGGATGAGTCAGCAGGCCACTGGATAGGCAACAAATGTGGATTCAAATAATACGACTGCTGATGAGAATAATAGCTGAGTCAGAGCTGTGATAAATCAGTCTAATTTCAACTAATATATAATATACAACATATACTACAGATAAATTATGTAACTGGTCTTAATAAAGAAAAAAAAAAACATCCACAGTTATGCAGGTTAATCAATTAACTCTCATTCTAACAGCTAAATAATCCTCATTTACCAGCAGATGAACAACCCCTCTGATAAGTAGACACAATGCTTTTCAATCACATTTGAAATGTAGAAATAATAGCCAGAACCATGGAGCTTGTAGTTTTATGCAATATGCGTTCTATTCATGCCAAGAAACACAATTTGGCTCCAGTTTCTGATTTATTCCATTTTGTTAAATGTTTGTCACTCTTAATTTTTTCAGAGCTTCAAAAAAAAAAAAAAAAATTCAATGTAAGAACATCACGGCCTGAGCAATCAAATAACTGAGTCTTGATTATCATTTCATTAATTGAAGGGAAAAGTAATTCAACAGTGGGAAATGAACCAAAAAGTAGCCAATTGACTGAATTTAATTGTTAAGTGAGTGAAATCAACCAAGACACCCAAAAGCCGTGTTGAATCAAAGCATCACTTAAATTGAGTCTTTCTAGCAAAGTGAAGTCAGCCTAAAAGTCACAACAATCAGCACCCTATGCCATGATGAAAAGGAACTCCATTAAAGATGACAAAATCACTGAAATAAATCAGCTGAGAAACAGTTGCAAGGGTAACTAGATGATGCGCACTCTATAGAGAAGATAACCCACAACTCTTGTTGACCTTGACCTTTGACCTTTCGAGCTCAAAATGCAAATTTGGACAGGGTATCCTAGGATCATCTACCCCACAACGTTTGTTCACCCTAGCGTCAGTGCCGAGCTGTCGTGCAGATAGACAAACACACACACTCACACACACACACAGACAGATGGTGGTAAACTATATACCCACGCCCCCTCGTTGGGTGTGGGTAATAAAACCTGTAGTCCTGGACCCCAGTATGATGGAAAAAATAATACGATCTGGTGAATCATCTCTCACTCTTTTAATATTTCTAGACAGATGCCAGAAACGGACCCACATGCCTATTAGCCAAAGAGCTGAATGTTGTCTAAGGGTAACTTAACTCCAGGCCACTAATCTGTAACGGTTCATTTAAATCTGAAGTTATCCATACGTCTTGTTTGCACATGAAGACTATCTGGGGGCAACACAGAGTGAGAGGTCGATGGGCCTGTGTTCCCAACTCGGCCCTGCCAATGTAATTTTCTCCAGACCAGCTATGACATCCGCGATGGTAGCCTGTCAGCCAGTTTGGTTCAGTTTTGATAGTTTGTTGACAGTCAGACCAAATAAAGACCATGAATGGGGAGGTTTTCCAAATAGTACCACAGCTTCAAGTTACAACACAAATCATACAACATGGTTTCAGATCTCCATACAAAAGTTATAATTTTATTTGAGAGCCCAGGAGGCTATTGAACACTACAGGGGCCAATAAAATGCAGGAATATGTGTGTCAGTGAGACAATACACAGATAAGTTTGTCAGACAAAAGCCTGCAAGTAGGGGAACTGGCTCCTGTGTCGCTGGTCACTCACTGGTATAAATCCCGCTGACGTCCATCTGGCTTGCAAACCTCCGGGTAACTTCCTGTCCTTGGACCCCAGAAAAGGACCGTGGTGTCTGGCTGAAAGGTCAGAGGTCAGGGATTAGAGGGCACATGTAAGGTGTGGGGGAGAGTGGGCACTGATATTAGTCTTTATTCCATCACTACGACATCTGATTCTGCTCATTAGAAGTACACAATGAAGAATATATTCAGAAGCAAATAATTGTTGTCCTAAATCCCACCCCTTGCAACACTTTTTACATTTCTGATTTCATATTTCCATTTCTTAATGCCTGAGGAACAAAGCTGCACTCCATGGCTAACTCTGGTTTCAGAAGGAGCTCTGAAATCCTTCATTTTCACCTACTTAAGCCTACTTTCGCGTTTTTACCTCTGCCAGCTTCATCGTCAAAAAAAGACGATAGACGATTACGCCACCCGCAACCCTAACACATTTTAGAACAACAAACACAGGCAAGGGAGTGTGAATGTGGCATAGATGTGCCAAGACAGGGATTGCTTGTGTATTATAAACAGACCTTAACGTCGTGATTTTATGTTCAAAGTGGATAATCTTGCGTTATATCCCTATACGGTCATAACTGAAGACCAGTAATGGCTGAAATTTGGATTAGAGAGCTTAAACAAAACTTGCACCCACAGTGGCCCTTTTTAATGAGGACTTAAGAGCCTTAAATTAAAATGACCTGATGATCCATGGGTGAAATATACAGATTAAACTGCATGTCTATAGCCAACAGGGGAGTTTTTAACAGTGTAAGAAGAGGAGAGGGCCGTTGTATACCTGAGCTGGGGCAGGGAAGAGCCTTGCAGCTGACAGCTCCTCTCTCGCAGCGACACAGTGAACAGGGCTGTGGTGACCACTCTGCCCCCTCCTGGACAGTCAGCCCATCGACCGCACATCGCCCCTTTCTGCGCCCTGCAACACCAGCATAGCTGACCTCACAAAAACTGGGAACGGTGAATGTCCCTGCGCCTCTCATAAAAAGGCAAGCTGGGACAGGCCACAGCTCTCCACTGCTTCTGATGCAGAAAAAGCACTCGGATGGCTGAACGGATGGATGGATGGACACAGGCATGAAGGCCACATCCAGAAATTCACACTGTCATAACCACACAAAGACTTCCATTGTGCTCACACTTGCAAGCTTGATAACTTTGTATTCACACGCCACTGTAAGTTTGCACGACTCAGCATGGACACACAGTACACGCATAAGGACAAATTCATGCAAGAATCCATATTTACACCGTGTAACCGCGGAAAATCTTCACAGTGAGTTTGGTGGTTCACTATTGTCGGCCACAGAGGGAGAGCACAAAATGTTCGCGGAAACAAACTGCCAATAAATCTCTGAATTCGCCGGATATTTTCACAAACACTAAGCCAGAAAAGACTGTTCAAGTGCTGCCTGTATGAACTGTCCATGTCCCGTCAGTCGAACAGCCTACAGTGAGATTCAGATGCCAAACTAACCATAGTGTAATCCTCCCAAAACAAGATAAAATATCCGCTGTCCTCCAAGGCAGGAGGCAGCAGTTGTCAGCGGCGTGGCAAAGATGTGATAACAGCCGAGATCTCACAGAGCCTATGTGCTAGTAATCCTACCCTTAACTGTTTTAAGAGAAGATAATTCAGAGCGTTTTGCAGTTCAGTCTTAATTTCAATCAAATTACAATGTCAGCCCACTGCTTTCCCCAGTAAGTTGTGATTCTTGCATCAGAATCAGACCATATTCCGTATTATATATATGTATTTTCTCATGAGATATTTGTAATCTCACACTCTCATCTGTCCTGAACTTTGACCCCACCTCTCACTGCTTTTTCTCTTACCGGGAATAGCAGCATCACGCGCTGCAGGTGCGTCTACAGCAACAGCCGGCGTATTGCGGGAACTCTTCGCCTTCTGAGTCTTCCCAGCTTGCAGTGCCCCCTCCGTCAGCCAGAGGGCGACAAAGAGCAGGAGAAACAGCAGCACAGTCCTGTACATGATGCCAAAGAGAATTCAGCCCACAAATCTGCAGACCCTGGCCAGCGAAGCTTTAAATCCTCTCTGCCCCCTCCTCCCTCCTGCTCAGTGAGGGGGGGGGGGAAAACACCATCTGACAAAGTCTCTCTTTCATTCACCCAAAAAGCGCAGGAAGGGAGGAGCCCAGTGGGCGGAGTCATGGCGAGGTAATGATTTCCGGACAGACGGCTACGCCACGGCAGTGGGCGGTTCGTAAACACCGGAAACAGCTTGTTTGGTAGCACATGTGATGCCACACAAAAACTTGTCGGGTGGGGACAGAGCAGAGCAGCGCAAATATCAAAAATGGAAGTCTGAAGGAAGCCTCTTAATACTCATTGGGTAAGGGTGGTTTGTTGGCTAGCCACAGTGTAATATAGAGAGAGTTCTCCCACGGACCATCAGTCAGAATGAATGGCCTTTTTTTCCCCTCACAGAGAAAGCATAGCGTCTTACAGGCGACCCCACTGAACTACCCTGTGCACTATAACATTTAGTTCAGGCATCACTCACAGCGATGGTGGCAATAGTTAATGGTAGATTATGTTGATGAATCAAATCATTTTCACCCACCTTGATTCAACAACTGTTGAATACTGCTTCACGAAGTCCAGTTATAGAAAGAATAAACTGTCACAAGTCCTTTACAACCATAAAAAGCTAACCCCTCTCGAGCTATTAGAGGAACGACACCCACGTCCCACACTACGGAACACTTTTCAATCAAAATATCTGACAACCCTGGATAAAAATAAAATAAAAAAAAAAACATTCAAATTTAGCCTGAATGCCACGGCTCTATTATCAGACCAGGTCCTGTTTGTGAAACATAAATTATCGACAGGCGAAGGAGAATTTTTAACTGTGCAAATATCAAGGCTCCCCATTCTGCCTGTGCGGGACAAAGGCGGGGGCGAATAATCCGTGACTCATGGGGAAGTATCCAGTGCTGATTCGCCATTTTAGCATCGTCAAACCGCCAGCCATTGGCCAAAGCTCATCCGCCATTAACGTGCCATAAGATCAAAGCCACCAGAAAGTCCCACGCTGGTGCTGCCAGTCTCGGCTGCCAGCCTGTGGCTGCCTCAGGGTTTACAAGGAGTAAAATGCTTCATCAAACAGTACTTTTCTTCATAGAGACTGGATTTTCAATGTCAGTAAACAAGTTATTTTGAATATCTTCTTCAAACATAGACCCCACCAAAGTCTGGGTTTTTTTTTTCTTTTTTTTTTTACTATATCTGACTCCGTTCATCTCAATTTTAGATCAGTAATCACACAGTATGCAATACTCTCAGCACCATCTGTAAAAGGGGATACATTTTGGTAGTCAATGTAAATTAAACTCCAAGGAATGAATGAATTAATAAATTACAAGTCCATCCACTCTTCCGATCCCTTCATATCCTGCTCTCTCATGTAGAGCTTCGCCAAATGTAACTGGCCTGACGGATATTATGATGCAAGAGTTACAAAACTGATCGGAGGGCATGAAAGTTATGAGAGTGTCATGATTAGGTGAGACTTGCTCAGCAGTAGATGTTGTCAGGGAACACACGATAAATGAGATGCCAGTATCCGGGGAGGGGAAAATGTTTCTCTAAACAGCCCAGTTCTGCGGTTCTGGGATCTGAGCCAGCGAAACTTCAGCATGGACCAAGATTGCTGTGTTCCTGAGTGTGGAATCTGTGAGGACGAGAAAACAGGACATAATTCAGGGCAGGGGTGATACGAGGACTTCACTGGGCTCCTCACCGGAGATTAAAAACAACAGGCGAACACTTATGAAAAGTCACAGTTTGGTGGAAGTGTTGTCAGTGAGGAGTCATGAGGCGCTGCCCTGCCAAAGCTGTCCCATCACTAAAGCCAGTGCAGCAACGCTGATGGAGAGTTACCGCATCCTCAAACATAATCTCACAAACTCCATACTCCAGCCCATACACAAAATATGAGGCCTGACAGTTCATATCTGGTTGTCATTCACTTCCAGTGACGTCAAACTGCAATGACGTCACTGGTTTCTCTAACCCTAACCTTAACTCTAACCCCTATCCCTAATCCTAGCCCTAACCACAAATGTAACGCTGCCGCAAACCCTAAATGTCAGTTTGGCAGAGAGAAGTAAGTATTAACTTTCAAATCCTGGCAAAAGATTCTTGCTGAACAGAACTGTACAGCCCTGTCCAATGGATTCAACACTCTGGTTTCTATTGTGATCCTAATTTGATGCACCTGAAGACTACTTTTTGCTTGTAAGATGTGTCTGATGACCAAAATGATGTCAGAGAGACAGGAACAAGTGTGTTCAGACAGTGTTTTGTAAGCCTACCTAAACGGACAATTGTTGGTTGTCTTAAAATTTCATTGGCTCCAGAGATGCCAAGTCTCACGCATTCAGTGTAGGTCTCAAGCATTTTTTAGGCTTATTCACTGTAGTCCCCAATTATTCATTGAACGCTTAATGAGATTCTGGTGCAGAATTAAAATCCTTGTGCACTGAAGTTTCCGTCTCACTGGCGTAAAGGGGCACCTCATCACAAGTCACATGGAAAGTGATTATGACTCCGGACTTCTCCTGCTTCTCTTTACTCAGGGATTGGAAACAGTGCATGTGTTTCATAATCGTTTTAATTGTTTCAATGAAATAAGACCATTCAAAATACTTTTATGCAATTCCATTGCTTTTAATCCCTCAGTAAAGAGAAGCGTGAGAATTCCTGAGTCATAATCGATTTCTGTGTCACTAGTGGGGAAATCCACCGCAATGCACGTGAAACTGATTAACTTCATGCGCAATGACTTAAATTCTGTGAGTGAATTTCTTCAGTGCGCGCTGATTGAATAATTGCTGACTACGGCACAGAAACATGAATGCCACTAAGAGGAGAGACTCGCGCCTAAGGTGTGAGACTTGGCATCTCTTTGGCTCATTCACCGGATTTTGTTTAAAAACTAACAGCATGTTTACCGATTTCCCCTCAAGTCTGCTCTGTTTTTTGCTCACAACCTTCCCAGCCTTAGAAAAAATTTTTTTCGCCCTGCAGGTACAGGAGAAGCAAAGATTCCCGAGTATCTCATCGTAAGTCTCATTTGGGCCGGGAAACTGCTCACGTGCAAACGGCTCATTTCAAAGAGTACATCACTGTCAGTAGATTACTGATGTTGGGCAGACAAAACGAGCAAGTGAAAAACCTGTCCATATTCCTCCTTTCGTGACCTGAAACAAGTACTGGACTGCGAGCAGAGGGCACTGATCTAGAGTGAGCAGCAGGTGGCGCTGTAGAGCATAAGGTTAGAGCAGGAGCTGACTCTACTATCTGATACACTTCCTGCATCTCAGTAAGCAGACTTTATTGCCTCAACATTCAAGGGATTTAAGCCCAACGTCCAGACCTGTGCAGGCAGCTGGACAGTGAGTTCTCACAGCGTCCCTTAATCTGCACTAACATTGCTGAGCCAACTGTGTGACGAGGGAGCTGTCCCAACAACCACGGACCCTACAGCCCTGAGGATGGGTGAAACAGCGAGAAATCTCTTTAGGGACAAAGACGTGTTTTACAGATGAAATTACTCCGATTCCCTCTGCAAACGGACTCCCTGCATCAACTTTTTGATTGGTCAGGGATAATTCCTCCAGACTGAAACACATTTCACTAACCAAAGGAGGCATCAGACTCTGGTCACAGCCTATTTTGCCCACAGGTTCTCTCCAGCATGGAGAAGACAGAATTCCAGGAGGTTTCTACTGACTGAATCAGCTTATATTCTGTCACTTTCAACTGCTGTTGAAGAGCCCCGAGGTCATCTCTGGCCCTTGTGCTGTGGTAAATTAGACGACTCGATCGTATTGAACCACTTCTGAAACAGCTTTTAGGCTGTCCTTTATAACTAAAAGTAGTGTGCCAACAAATCAAAAACAATGCTTCCAAGTGACCTTGCACACTGCAGAAACTGTGTTCGCTCCACTGTCTGTCACAGCTGCCACCACCTTCTCAGTTGCAACCCAGTCATCTGTCATTCCTTCAACCTCTCAGCTAGCTGATATCACCTACCTCATGAAGCCCATGGTAAATGTCGGTTTCCAAAGGAAATTCCCTTATTTATAAATTAACTTAAATTACAAATAATTGTGCCACTGATTTGAATTAATTTTGACTCATTTCTTGATTTGTCCATGAGGTAGATTATTTGAGTAACCCTCCAGGCCAGGGGTGGGAAATTCTGGTCCTGGAGGGCCGGTGTGTATGCAGGTTTTTATTTTCATCAATTACCCTGACAAATTCAGCAAACTGGTTGCATACACAAATAAAGATTTGTCCAATGATTAGATCAAAGAAAAATGTTTTATGAAGGGAGACAAGAACAGTCTTTGTGCGTCATTCATGATAATTTAAAGAAATGTGCCTGAAATGTAAGATTTCATAAATGGTCTGGCTAATTTAGACCATCAACTACAAAACCCAAAACCAGTGAAGTTGGCACGTTGTGTAAATCGTAAATAAAAACAGGATACAATGATTTGCAAATCCTTTTCAACCTATATTCAATTGAGTACACTGCAAAGACAAGTTACTTAATGTTTGAACAGGTAAACTTTGTAATTTTTTGCAAATATTAGCTCATTTGGAATTTGATGCCTGCAACATGTTTCAAAAAAGCTGGCACAAGTGGCAAAAAAGACTGAGAGAGTTGAGGAATGCTCATCAAACACTTATTTGGAACATCCCACAGGTGAACGGGCTAATTGGGAACAGGTGGGTGCCATGATTGGGTATAAAAGCAGCTTCCCTGAAATGCTCAGTCATTCACAAACAAGGATGGGGCGAGGGTCACCACTTAGTGAACAAATGCGTGAGCTGATTGTCGAACAGTTTAAAAACAACATTCCTCAACGAGCTATTGCAAGAAATTTAGGGATTTCATCATCTGCGGTCCGTAATATCGCCAAAAGGTTCACAGAATCTGAAGAAATCACTCCACATAAGCGACAAGGCCGAAAACCAACATTGAATGCCCGTGACATTCGATCCCTCAGGCGGTACTGCATCAAAAACCGACATCAGTGTGTAAAGGACGTCACCTCATGGGCTCAGGAACACTTCAGAAAACCACTGTCAGTAACTACAGTTCGTCGCTACATCTGCAAATGCAAGTAAAAACTCTACAATGCAAAGCGAAAGCCATTCATCAACAGCACCCAGAAACGCCGCCGGCTTCGCTGGGCCCAAGCTCATCTAAGATGGACTGATGCAAAGTGGAAAAATGTTCTGTGGTCTGACGAGTTCACATTTCAAATTGTTTTTGGAAACTGTGGACGTCGTGTCCTCCGGTCCAAAGAGGAAAAGAACCATCCGGACTGTTATAGGCGCAAAGTTCAAAAGCCAGCATCTGTGATGGTATGGGGGTGTATTAGTGGCCAAGGCATGGGCAACTTACACATATGTGAAAGCACCATTAATGCTGAAAGGTACATACAGGTTTTGGAGCAACATATGTTGCCATCTAAGCAATGTCTTTTTCATGGACGCCCCTGCTTAATTCAGCAAGACAATGCCAAGCCACATTCTGCACGTGTTACAACAGCATGGCTCCGTAGTAAAAGAGTGCGGGTACTAGACTGGCCTGCCTGTAGTCCAGACCTGTCTCCCATTGAAAATGTGTGGCGCATTATGAAGCGTAAAATATGACAACGGAGACCCCAGACTGTTGAACAACTTAAGCTGTACATCAAGCAAGAATGGGAAAGAGTTCCACCTGAAAAGCTTCAAAAATTGGTCTCCTCAGTTCCCAAACGTTTACTGAGTGTCGTTAAAAGGAAAGGCGATGTAACACAGTGGTAAAAGTTAATGATTATTTGCAAAAAAAAAAAGTTTCTCAGTTTGAACATTAAACATCTTATCTTTGCAGTGTATTCAATTTAATATAAGTTGATAAGGATTTGCAAATCGTTGTATTCTGTTTTTATCTACAATTTACATAACGTGCCAACTTCACTGGTTTTGGGTTTTGTAATTAAAGGCCAGAAGTTGGTGTGAAAACCAGGGACAGACACGGCCCTTGTTGCACACCTCTGCTCCAGGCAAATCTCTCATTGCTTTGTCCAGTAAAGCAAGCGCTCCTACAAGTGCCAGAGATACCAGTAAATAATATCTTTGTTGGTTTCATTTTGCAGAGAGGTAAGCCAAAACCGCTAATTTTTCAGTCATAAGAACTTTACCTGACTTTTCTGGCCATTTGTTTACATTAGTTCGCAGTGAATCACCATGGTTGTGCTATAATAATAATAATAATTATTATTATCATTATTATTATTTCTTTATTATTATAGTTAGCAAAGGATAGACTGCGAAACACTTTCAAACACTTTTCAAACGCAAAGTTCAAAATGTCTACAAAATTCTCTCTGAAGATCTTGAGCTTATGACGTCTGCAAATCTTTGCATATGATTGAAGATCGCGCATGCGCTTGTCGTAAGGCTATACAAGCTCATCTCCTTCTCACGGATGGTTAGACTGCCACCTGGTGGTTAAATGTTCATCTTTGCACTATTAAAGATGATCGATTCGGGTTTTTTACGGAAATGAAGATTTAAAAAACAACTACTCACCATTATGGCTTCCGTCAAGACGCAGAATAAAATTATTTATTTAAGCACAAAGAATACTTTTATTAGGATTTCATCAAGTTTTAGGCCTATTTTTTGTCGAGCCCGACACGGATCCTTGTTTATTTAGGCCCAACAGCAAAATCACCTCTGAGCCAGTAGCGTCACGACATTGAAACCACGTGTTGTCTCTGTGCGAGAGAGGTGGCGCCAGGAACCCGCCACACGGTTAGTGAGTAATGGCGGATTTCACGATCATGTAATTTGCTTACTGTCACCCTCCGGAACAATATTGTCGAGGAACTCCTCTATTGTTCACAAGTCAGCTCAGCGACCAAAACAGGTACATGTCCCGCAACTGATGTCCATGCAGCAGCAGCAGCTCTTGTCGCTGGTGTTAAGTGAAGGACGAACTTGGACTGAGAAGTGACGCCAATGTTGTCGGCCATAACCTAACCAAGTGATTACATGTGCCACACAGAAATTAGACCTTGGTTGATAAGCTGCGGCTTCATTAAGAGTATGAAATTCATGTCTTTACATTGCATGGAGGCATTGCACACAAGCTAGCATACTTTCATTTGCCAAATCCAATTACGAAGGCTAGCAAAGTTAGTTTGCCTCTAGCTTTCTATGTTGTACTCTACCGTAAAGTGCTGTATTATGATGTTCTTCTTAGCGAACAGCGATTGCGAAATAATTTCTGCAGAAAACACAACCATTTCAATTTTAGCTCATCCTAGATAACTACTTAAGCCACTGAGGCGGTTATGACTATCGATAGCCTGTGGCCCCAGTTAAATAGTTCAGAAGTGTAATGCTAGAAAGAAAACAAGTCCTGTCGTGATGCATTTGTTTCATGAATTGCTCGCGTTAATTGCCCACGAATTAGACTGTATTAAGTGGAGGCCAAAGGCAAAAATTTGCAAACGCGAAGAGGGGTGTAACGTTACGTGTTACCCGCACTAGATGGGGTCAGGCATTCAGGAACTCGTGGGATCACCTTTATTTCGCCACCAGATGGCAGTTTTACTCCGTATATGACACGAATGCCAGGAACAAGTATTGATACGTTCAGTAACTGGATTGTAGGATTTGTCTAGCCACTCCAATGATTAAGAAAATTATTAATTTGGGATCTGTGAGGAAAACAGACGAGCCAGCCAGGAGTCGAACCTGGAATCTTCTGATTCGTAGTCAGACGCGTTATCCATTGCGCCACTGGCCCGGATGGGGAAATTGTGAGGACCTAGTAGGCCCTGTGGATGCCTATGTCAAAACTTCATGAATATTTATAATGGCATGTCTTGAATTGGTCATGATCACTGTCTTTTAATTTGTGGGAAGCTAATTGCAATATATTTTTTTCAATTTCATGTGATCGAAATGAAAAATTGTGAAATAATTAGGAATATCATTCAGTTTGCAAATTGGTGTATACCTGAATTTCAGACGACATAAGTTGCGATTTGATTGACTCGTTTTGACTTGCTTGATTAGCAATACTGTAACCAGACTTGACACGAAAGAGGCAAAAGACAGGACTTCCGCATCTGCAACGTCTTTGAGAATCACTCCCACCCGTCTCATGTGCTGTTTGACTGCCGTCTAGTGGTAAAATATTAATTCTCGGTTGAGCGATGAGCTTAAATGGTGTTAACAAAAATATCTGAATGCAATTACATTTGACCGTAGATGGCAGTGTAACTCTTTATATGAGGGCATTTGAGCCTAGTAACACGAAATGGGCATTAGTGGATTATCAGCCGAAATAGCTCAGTTGGGAGAGCGTTAGACTGAAGATCTAAAGGTCCCTGGTTCGATCCCGGGTTTCGGCATTTTACTGCCCTGACCAGAATAGGATTCCAAGTAATTATTGCTTCTCCGGCCTTGATCTAGAGAGCGCTCGCCAGGTGAGACCTCAATGAATGGGAGTGAATGGAGTTCAGGGGCAAATAATTAACATCTGGACAAAAAGGCCAAAATTTTTGTTAACGCTTTTAAAATGCAGTATCAATTCAGAATTTAAATGAAAAAAATTGCTGACGTCCTTTCATTTTTCTTATGTAGAAAGCAATGCGAGCATTCTGCCAAGATATTAGCTGTGTTATGACCGAGGGACAGGACGCCATACCTTGATGGCACCAGGACTCTTATGTTAGCCACAAACATTACTACAGGTTGCAGTGAACTACATTTAGGATGTCTTTAGCTTACCGGCCCTTTGGGCCGATAAGCTATTGTCTCGATGTGGCGTCCATCATCCGTCGTCTGGAACATTCTTCTATCTTTTTTTTTGGCCTGATGAATTTTCGTGTAAATTTGCGATGATATGCTACTAGACCGTATCTCCAGATGTTTTTCTCGGATTTTTGATTGAATCATTTTTGTCTGTTTTATGGGCCCTTGAAATTTTGCCTCCGATGTTAAAGATAGGACTGAGAAATTAAAAAAATTATTTCTTAAAAACTGCATGATACATTTTTTTCTAAATCAGGCAATCAACTTACCTTGGTACCATCAATGTACATTGCTTGCGCCATTTTGATTGAATCGACAGAAGTGGGTCTATTTGGGGCGCTGTACTTAATGAATATGCAAGGTGGCCTGTGGAGGCCAAATGGTTGCAGCTAGAGATTAAGTTTGTATTACTGACATATAGGAAGTAATATACTGAGTCAGAAAAAGAAACTTCATACTCATAATTTTGTAATTTCCTGAAACTTTTAATAAAAGAGTTTTTATTAGGGGTAAATGCGTTGTCAAAGACATTATGACACACATCAACTACGCCGTGCACCGGTACGTAGCACGTGCGAGCGTGCTTTAAGCTAAAACCATGTTTTCTTGTGTTCCTACTCACGTGACCATATGAGAGATGTGCAACTGAGCTCACGTTGGCACGTTAGAGTGACATCTCGGAAAAACAAGTTTTTACAGTTAATTATTAGTTGATTTTCAATGCCATGGCTGTCAAACATTCAGCATGAACGTGCCATTGGCATGCTGAATACAGAAACGTCCGTCACTGACCTGCTTGCAAGGGTTATCGGATGCAGTCGACGGACTACCCATGATCTTCGGACACGTCTCCAACAAACTGGCACCACAGCTGATCGACCTCGTTCTGGTAGCCCACGTGTGACGTCAAAAGCAGAAGACCGACAAATTGTCTTACATCATTTGCATAATCGATTTGTCACTGCAACGTACACTAGGAATTAACTGTTTGGAGGTTATGTGACTGCCCAAACCATACGTAATCGCCTGTGCACTGCTCTTATTCAAGTTGTAACTTACCATTTTCACTCTTGGACTTTCCGTAGCATTTCCGGTGGAACTGGTTACATTATGGACATTATTTTTTTTAATACACCATCTTTAATGAGTACAGAATTAAATAAAATTATTATTTAAAACCTAATTTCTTGTATGTTCGACTTATCGACCTTCAAACAAGTGTGAAGTTTTTATTTTGGCTGAGTATATATGACCTATAATTTGGCTGTGTTAAAATTGACCTCAGATGACCATGAAAGATCAAACTTGAGGTTAAGCAAAATGTTACAATTTTCAAAGGTTTCTGGGCTTGAAAATATTGAAGATTGGGAACAAATGTGCATTGAACACTTTTAGGAAGTCATGTCTGAACTTTCATTTGGTGGCCTTGAACTTTACCTTCGGCGACCTTCAAAGGTCAAACTTCACATAGTGAAATTTCAATGACTTCTATCACCAAAACTATTACAGATAGAGCTTAGGTTTGTATTGCGGGCATACAGGAAGTCAAGTATGAGGTTTCATTTGGTGACATTGACCTTGAACTTCAGTAACCTTGAATGCCCAAACTTCACAGTGAAATTTCAGTGATTTATATCAGCAAAACAAGGAAAGGATAATGACGAGTCAGACATATGAGAAAAAAATTCAAAATATCTTCATTGTCACTGAAATAATCAGTATCAGTCAGGGTCGATTTCATAGAAGAACATGAAGCACGCAGCTCGACCACGTTCGCTTTTCAACTCCATGCATTCTCCGCTTTGTACAAAGGCAACCAACTTGTTCTAATAAGACATTTTTACGCAGACGTGCACAGAAAACCAACAATCTTGATTCCTAGATCCAGTATGATTTGTAAGCTTCCATGTGAATTAAGAAACAATCAAGTAAATCTCTGGTGGAGACATCATAACAATACTCATAGGCTACCATGTTCAGACTGACCCAGTAAAAATGGATGCAGGAATTAAAGCATGATTGGCCTGATATTCAGAACGATGCAGCCTCGCTCTTGTAACAAGTAACAAATCATGTCCCATCACAGTGAAACACACACCAGGTCTTGCACACGAAGTTCATACCTTACTTTGCGGCAAAAAATGACTGGAAGAGTCTAACACTAACAGAATGCACTCACACTGCAGTCAGTGAAATTCATGGTTAGGCAGGGAGTCGAAAGGCCACCAGTGATCCCAGTTCAATCTGTGTGCAAGGTGGATGCGAGGATAGCCAGTGATTTTGGCATGGTGTGTGTGTGTGTGTGTGTGTGTGTGTGTGAGAGAGAGAGAGAGAGAGAGAGAGAGAGATTAGCCTGTGCTATAAGCTCACTGTATATGAAGAGGACTCTTGGACGGTGTTTCACAGTAGGGGTTGATGGTCACGTGCCAATATCGTACGTTTATCTCTTACAAGGCCATAAGCTAATGACAGCACAATAAGACAGATCATATGGATTGAATGACTGTATGCAAGCATGTAACAGTGTACTGATGAGTGGGTCTGTGCACGAATTGTGTGTGTGTTTGGCTGTGTTCACGGTCTTCTTTGAGGAGGAAAATGACCTGGAAAAATTTACGTGGCAGCCATGATAATATTTAGAGAATTCGAACGCAGTTCAGGTAAAGGGTGCTTCAGCACTTCACTTCTTGACTGATCTCCTTTCGCACAGGGCACACTGAACCAACCTTTTCCAAAAGGACGGAGATAACGCCATCCCATAATTCTGGGTGGCAGCAATATTTAAAGCGAGCATCATTCATCTAGCCTATCGCGGAATCAAACGAACATGACAGGCGAGAGACGTACGATCTCGTGGCCATGTGTAAGTGCTTTCGGATTCTCTTATTAATATGATTCTTTTCCTCAGCCATCCTGAGTTCTCCTTACGCCTTTCCCGTACTTCATGATGTTTTCCATCGAGGTTGAAGAGAAGCGGTTAGGAATTATATAATGATGTTCTTTTTTGATTATTCAAACACACCCCCTGGGTGAGTGTTTCTTTGTTGCAATTTGTTTATGTATATATGCTGTGTGTGTTCATACGTGTACTTGCACAGTCCAGTGGAGCTTGTGTGTTAGAGGTAGTGTAACTGTGTAGAAGTTCTTTGTTGTAGAAGTAGTGTGTGTAAGAGAGGCGGTGTTACCGTTTAGAACTTGTGTGAAGAGATGCAGAGGAACTGGAGAGCGCGTCTGCAAGACAGTGCAACTTTGTAGAGTTTGTATGTAAGAGAGGCACTGTAACTTCGTTGATTTTGTGTGTGATGGAGGCAGTGTAACTGCAGAGCTTGTGTGTGACAGAGGCAGTGTAACTGCGCAGAGCTTGTGTGTGACAGAGGCAGTGTAACTGCACAGAGCTGGTGTGTGACGGAGGCAGTGTAACTGCGCAGAGCTCGTGTGAGACAGAGGCAGTGTAACTGCAGAGCTTGTGTGTGACGGAGGCAGTGTAACTGCGCAGAGCTCGTGTTTGCTATGACCCAGGGGGCTGGTGTAGGCTCGCTGAGGCAGCAGCCGAGGGCACCGTGTTGGTCAGCTTGTAGGTGGAGTTGGGAGAAGTGGAGCCGGAGCGAGGCTTGCACTCCAGGCTGAGTGAGTCCCACACTTCGTTCCGCAGGTACTCCGCAAACAGGGCCCTGGCGCGTCGGAGCACCTGGGACAGGTTATGCCTGCGCACCAGCCGGTCAAAGTACATGGCCAGCTCGTTATGGTCAAAGTCACTCCTCATGATGTGGGCCTTTTGCTCCAGCAGCAGAGAGACACAAAGGAATAGCATGAAGGGGTTCCCTCCTCCAAACTGATGCGGAGGTGGCAGGGCCCCGGGCGAGGAGGGGAATGAGGCTCCGCCCACAGCGAAACCACTCCCTGTAGGCGTGGTCGGGGAACAGGTTGTGGGCCCTGAAGGATGTGTGTGCCTGTTGGAAGACCTGACGGGGGATGCTGGTTTCTGGTCAAGGAGGTGTTCAGGTCCAAGTTCGGTTTGTGTGTTCACCTTTGAGGTAGAGTCAGGGGCTGCCCCCGCAAGTTCAGAAGTAGAACTGCACCTACTGGCCTTTGCTGGGTTGCATGGGATGAGAGGCTCCCTCTCGCTTGCATTGATTCCACTTATCTTCAACTCCTGCCCTCCCGCTGGGCTGCGTACTGGTTCAGAAACCCCCTCCGTACGGGCACTGTAATACCTAAAGTCCCCAGAACTGGGCACCCGCTCAGAGGCAGGGGTTGCTGTAGTGCTCTCTTTGCACTCTGCCAGTACAGCACTGCCCTCCCCCTTGCCCCTACACCTCCCTGCCTCCCCCTCCGGCCCGCACCCGCCAACTCCAACCCCCTTGCTTAGCGGCCTCTGAGTTCGCTCTCCCTCGGTCCCGCCCTCGTCCGTCCCTGGCCTCGCAGCCTGGACAGGAGGTCCCCAGAGCTGGAGCTCCGTTGCAGGAGGGTCAGGGGGCAGGGAGCTCCAGCAGACCTCCAGCATTCGCAAGGCGTGCTCGAAGGCGAATTCCCGCTTCAGCTCCAGGAGCAGCCAGCGGTAGCAGAAGAGCAGCCCGTCGGCACCTCTCGCCCGCAGGAAGCTGAAGAGCTCTGGGTCACAGTGCTCCAACAGGAGGCGCAGGTGCTGGAACTTGAGTGACATGAGCCAGCCATCCACGGCAAAGTTCCCCTCCAGCCGCTTCATGAGGCCACAGAAGCAGATGTAGGCGTGAGCCTCGTTGTCCATCACAGCCAGGATCGGCGAGGCGAGGTCGCTCATGCCCTGGCAGTAGGACACCTGATGATGTCAGAGGAAAACAGACAACCAAGAGCGCTTAGCTACCTCAAGGACTAATTCAACACTTACATCATCTGTCCCGGTATCTTCCTTCCTGGACTGACTGAAATTCATGAAGGTCCACCTTCTTATAGAGTATTCCAGATGCCTAAATATTACATCTACTTATATTCTCCTTCTTCCCTTCATTTCCTGCAACTTTTGTCTGCTTCGTATTCTATCCCTCAGAGAGCATTAGAGTAGGGCATGAGGAAAAACTAAAGGAAGGAGGAACCAAGGCAACATGTGTAAGGCAAATGGAAAGTCCTGCTGCTTTGAAGCCGCAGTCTGAAGTTCTACATGGAGGATGTGCGTCAAAAGTGGAGGAAGTGGATCCACAGGTCAGTACTAGAGTATACATTCCAAAACTTCTGACAAAATACAAATAAAGTATGCAGAGGACATGCTAAGGTTTTCTTGCTGAAGAAGTCTCAACTACTGGTCTAACTTCCACTTCAATGAAAGACCATTTAATGGGTTGGAATGTTTCCATAGGTGGTGAGCCTTGATCGATTTAGAGGTCAGTCAAGGAAGCAAAGAGCACAGATAAAATGGGTGATGGCCCTGATATCCTCACTGCTGAGATGAGCCAGACACGAGGCCTGCAAGGATTCTGTTACACCTGAGCAGGGTTAGATGAGGCTTATCCCATGTCCTCAGGGTTGACCCCAATGATGGGATGGATGGCATTAGGGGACAAATGCAGTCCGATAAATGCGCGTCAGGACTGCACTCGAGATACTACCTGTAACAATGAGAAAAGTCGCCATGGAGATCTATTGTCCCATTAATCCGATTTGATGGTACACAATACATCACTCTGTTCTATCTTTGATAGCATGAGGAGATATTAAGTCTAATGACTCTCTCTACTCCTTTTTAGCAAAATAAGATAAAAATATCGGCAATAATGGGTGGCTTTTCTCACAAGTTGCCTGTAAAGAATGAGTATTATACTCATCAAGCACACGAGGGTCAATATTCTACTGAGATAGGAAAACTTGATATTAAATCTCATTGTAAGGCTCACACACTTATACTGTAGTTGGTGTAGCTGTAAGGGATGGCTCAGGACTGCAGGATGAGAGTGTGGCATGAAGGGGACGGGACAGGCACCTGTGGGTGCGTGATGGCATAGGTGGTCAGCAGGTCGGCCAGGGCAGACAGATGGGGGCAATCCTCAGACCCAGCGAAGTATGGGTGTGTCCTGTCTGTCCGCAGCACGTCCTTCCTCACGTTACTCCTTATGTCGGCAAGGTCTCCGGAGGTGACCCGAGCAGGCCACTCGCTCTTGAGCTGCTCGTACTTGCGACTCTGCCTCTTCATGTAGTCCATTCGCTCCTGGCCGGTCAGCCCATCCGGGTAAACGTTTAGCAGATACCGCCACACCACCTGAGGGACAGAAGGGTGAAAGAAAGCGAAAAGGACCTGCCATTTAACACAGTTCGTTTATCAAAAGTTAGGGAACAAGACTAGAACAAAACTGCACGCCATTCATACAACTATAATGCATCCTTCCCACTTATGCCTCCTAATCTGTGCACTCATCACTTGTCTTTCCCAACATCCCTTCTCATGATCCTCCTTTACAGGAACCTCAGAAAACTGGATGGAGGATTTACGACTCTGAGAAGAGACGTCTATTTCACCCCGAGCCTCGTACTCCAGGGTTCTAACTCGTCGGGCATCCATTTCAGGCTGGGCCAACTCCATTCCATCCAGCGTTCAACACAGTCTAATGTTTCTATACTTATCACAAAAAACCACTCTACTTCACCTCTGAGGCCTGGTCTCTGTTAAAAATGTAAAACATGCCACAAATTAACATCTGACAGTATCAAACCAATGTCCTTTCCTGTGCACTGAAGTTGTGTGTGTTAATTGTGTTCAAACCACTGGTTTTCTCGCCGGATGCAGACAGTGCGTGTAGTGTGTGTACAGTACCTTGCGTAGCGACGGCTCCACGCCCCCGTGGTAAATGCGTAGCCTCAGCTGCTCAGGGTTGCAGAGCTGGCCCTGGCCGTTGAGGAAGCCGTGGAGCTCGGAGTCACTAAGAGGAGGTGTCAGCGGCCTCACCTCCTCCTCTTCAGACCAGCTCAGGGCCTGCTGCACCTTCCACAGGGTACGGCTCACCTGCGGAGCGGAAAGGGACAAACTGCCCATCTTTGCCCTCTTTCAGTCACGGAAGAATCTATATTTGTGGCGCAAGTTCTTCATGATGCCTATGAGGGGGAGGCGTACTGTTTTCCCTTAATCCTTGTGTGTGTATGTGTGTGTGTGTGTGTGTGTCACGTCATGTCACAAATATCCTCTCCCAGGTGTACAAAGCTATAGCTGGGAGAAGCATAACAATGAACGATTGACATTGAGTTTTCCCGTGTAACTTTACTGATTTATAATGTTCTTAATGTCATGGAGGTTGTCACGCAGTTAGCAGGTTGTGCCTGGGAACAGCTTTATACTTCAGTCCAAGGCCCAAATATGCAAGGGTAGTGTGTTTTACTGTATTATTTTTTTTCAATCAAACTCGGCAATCCTGCTTCATGAAATGGGTCTGCAAAAAGCTGTTATTCATTGCATCCACTTCTATGTGAATCCCTCCCCCTGTATAACCTGTGAGTTGTGCTCCAGATCACATATTGATTACCAACATACAGTGGCGCTCGAAAGTTTGTGAACCCTTTAGAATTTTCTAGATTTCTGCATAAATATGGCCTAAAACATCATCAGATTTTCACACAAGTCCGAAAAGTAGATAAACCCAGTTAAACAAATGAGACAAAAGTATTATATTTAGTCATTTATTTATTGAGGAAAATGATCCAATATTATATATCTGTGAGTGGCAAAAGTATGTCAACCTTTGCTTTCAGTATCTGGTGTGACCCCCTTGTGCAGCAATAACTGCAAGTTACCGTTTCCAGTAACTGTTGATCAGTCCTGTACATCTGCTTGGAGGAATTTTAGCCCATTCCTTAGTACAGAACAGCTTCAATTCTGGGATGTTGGTGGGTTTCCTTACATGAACTGCTCGCTTCAGGTCCTTCCACAGCATTTCAATTGGATGAAGGTCAGGACTTTGACTTGGCCGTTCCAAAACATTACCTTTATTCGTCTTTGACCATTCTTTAGTAGAACGACTTGTGTGCTTAGGGTCATTGCCTTGTTGCATGACCCACCTTCTCTTGAGATTCAGTTCATGGACAGATGTCCAGACATTTTCCTTTAGAATTCACTGGTATAATTCAGAATTCATTGTTTCATCAATGATGGCAAGCCGTCCTGGGCCAGATGCAGCAAAATGGGCCCAAACCATGATACTATGACCGCCATGTTTCACAGATGGGATTAGGTTCTTATGCTGAAAAGCATTGTTTTCTTTTCTCCAAACATAACGCTTCTCATTCACACCAAAAAGTTCTATTTTGCTCACATCCGTCCACAAAACATTTTTCCAATAGCCCTCTGGCTTGTCCATGTGATCTTCAGCAAACTGCAGACGAGCAGCAAAGTTATTTTTGGAGAGCAGTGGCTTTCTCCTTGCAACCCTGCCATGCATACCACTGTTGTTCAGTGTTCTCCTGAAGGTGGACTCATGAACATTGACATTAGCCAGCGTGAGAGAGACCTTCAGTTGCTTATAAGTTACCCTGGGGTCCTTTGTGACCTCGCCAACTATTACATGCCTTGCTCTTGGAGTGATCTTTGTTGGTCGACCACTCCTGGGGAGGGTAACAATGGTCTTGAATTTCCTCTATTTGTACACAATCTGTCTGACTGTGGACTGGCGGAGTCCAAACTCTTTGGAGATGGTTTTGTAACCTTTTCCAGCCTGATGAGCGTCAACAACGCACTTTCTGAGGTCCACAGAAATCTCCTTTGTTCATGCCATGATACACTTCCACAAACATGTGTTGTGAAGATCAGACTTTGATAGATCCCTGCTCTTTAAATAAAACAGCATGCCCACTCACACCTGACTGTCATCCCATTGATTGAAAACACCTGACTCTAATTTCACCTTTAAAGGGGACCTAACATGCTGATCCTTCTTTTAATACATATTAGTAATGTTATAATGTTGGTTGTCCATGCTCAACCTCTGAAAAGTTTCTACACATAAGATACAGGAATTTTGCTGAAGTCCAAGAACGTGATTTCGTAAGCATGATTTCCTCTCTGAACAGCACCTCCCGAGATCTTCACGAGATCTGGACAAAATCTGACTTCAGGTTGTGCCGCCCAATTAGTATAGACCTGGCCAAAGCTAACCACTGCGCTGGACCTGCCCACACCAGAAACTATTCTAGCAGGCACTAACAGGGGGGCATCATACTATGCCTTAGTAGCATCTCCAAAGGGAAGGTTAGCTGTTTTTGCTCAGCAGTTCACCAAAGACAGCTTTATCAATAAAGGATAATTCAACACAGGATGAGCGTTTCAGCTGCTTCTCAGACCTGAAGCAGCTGCATCGATCAAGTGCTTGGAGCCACAAGCTGTAAGTAAGGATATATCAGCAAGTAATGTAAGTGAAGCTAAGGTGTTACGGGTGGCTAGCAGGACCGCTAGCGATAGTTAGCACTAACAACTGGCCTCAAACGCAGGCTTTGAAAAATATCTGAAGATAAAGCCAGTATCGGTCGCGACTGTCTGTGACTCACAGACACAGAAGCTGCAAGTTGCTTTTACTGCATAAGCCAACCTGACGTAATAGCCAGTTGATTGTGGCTGTAGCACAGCAGCTAACGTAGCCAAGTTACTGTTGCTAATGTTTGTGTCCTAAATATGCACGTGTGATATCAGGGGAAATTCTTCAGAAGGTGTGTGAACATAACTCTCATTTGAAGCTAACTTTAAATACTTGTTTGTAATTTGGATGCTTCGTACATCTGTTCACAGTAACAGATCTTGCTGTCTGTAAAACCAGTATTGCAAGGTTTTGTCTCTGTGGTTATGACCATTCGGTTACCAGCTACTGCATTTTAGCTTCTGTGTCTTGCTAATTAAAAATGCTACTGGTTAACTTATATGCAGTAATTCTGATTGGTATGCTTGTATTATTTCAGTAAGCCTCAATGTGGCAGTCTCATCATAACGTTGCTCGATTGTAGCGACTACAATGAGTGATCGCTTCACTTATCCATGACCGTGATCAGCCGGATGCTTCACAAATGTCTGACAAGCTCTTTGGTGCTACCATGAAAGCAATGCGAAACAAAGCTGCACTGGTTTACAAATGATTTCTCTGAACTACCTTGGCATAATTTCATCCCCCTTTAGAAATTGTTGTGGCTAATAAAAAGCTGTAAAAGGCGGAGATTAAATAGATAATTCTTTCCTGTAGAAATGATCAATTTGCTGGCTCCACATAAGCAACTTGTCCGCACTAACGGAATTTACGGTCTGCAAAACCTGTATTATGTTCATAACATAGCCAAGCTCTCTCTAGCTGTCGCGTACTATCCATAAAGCTGCTTTCACATCAAACACGAAACAAATTTTTTGCAGGACAGATTAGCCTACATTCAAAGTCAATGCAAAGACGCGAATACAGGTGTTATGGGCGCATTAAGCAGCTTTCACACCGGATGCGAAACAAATTTTTCACGCGACAGATTACATTCAAAACATGACCGCTTATCAGGTACTGCATGTTAGTTTCCGTGCTCTGCAAATTAAAAATACTTCTGATTAACTTATATGGAGTAATTCTGATCGGTATGCTTGTGTTACTTCGGTAAGCATCAATGTGACAGTTTCATCATAACGTTGCCTGATTGTAGCCGCTACAGTTGAAGCTGAACGGAGAGGTGCTATATGTGTCTGCCGAGTTGGGCTGCAGTTAGACCAGACGTAGATTTTACAGAGCTTGGAGTGCATTTTTGGGTGCTTATGAAACAATCGCTTTACTTATCCATGACTGGGGTCAGCCTGATACATCTCCAATATCGTGGCAAGCTCTCCGATACTACCGGTGAAGGCAATAGGGAAGCGCACTGGTTATAACGTGTATGGTATAACAAAAGATTTCTCTGCATTGCCATCGATTGAATATTAAATTCTTTCCTGTAAAAGTGATCGATTCGCTAGCTCCACTTAAGCAACGGTTCACGCAGACAGAACTTACGGTCTGTAAAACCTGTATTATATTCATGATATAACCGGAGCTCTGTCTAGCTCTCGCACGCTATCCATAATGCGCCCATTTTCCGCGAGGAAAAGCTGGTCATTTCGAAGCAATAAGTAAACCATTACCACGGGCTATTTCCGAAAAGGCTGTTTAGCTTGGAGCTTTCTCCCCACCGTCATATATCAGCGCGGAAGCTGTTCGTTTCTTCACGCTAACAACACACCACAGCTATGCACATGAACCAGCAGGTCCTAATACACACCGAAGCAGTCCATAAGCTGTTGGTCCACTTTTAGCTGCTCCTCACTGTCCATGTTTACCTCTAAACTCAGACCCACCGGATTTCTACAGTCTCCAGTCTACACTTGGGCATGTCGACCCGTTCTACAAATGTGTCTACATGGGGTGGATTCTAGCTTCCCCTGCATCCTAGCTAGGAGTAGTAAAACCGCTGTACTCACCACTGTTGCTGTAGCAAACTGTAGCCGATAACAAATTCGTGCTTGAGCTATCAGACTTTCGCACTGTGTCCTCCGCTTTCGTCGTTGCATTTATTAGAACAAGTTAATTTCATTAGATCTATACACATGTACTGCGTTAGATTGCAGAATATGCCGGTCGATTCCCTCGGGAGGCGCGTGAGTTTCACTCTGGAGCCGGACCAGGAAAACTGCGTTCTGCTGCCTCGTCCCGCCTAGATCCGCCCTCCACAGAGCTGGCCAGTCAGAAGAAAGTGGGCACACAGGGAGAGGGGGCCATAGTGGAAGAGCCGCCCAATGAGGCGTTTCAGGCAGAGACAACTATGGACTACAAATGGGGTTTTTTGAGGATGGCAGTATGAGCGAAATAAGTACCCTTTTTTTACTTTGCACGATCAGGAGTACTTTATAGGAGTCAAAAATCAAAATATAAAGTTGGAAAATAAGCATATTAGGTCACCTTTACATTTATCACTAATCCTAGAGGTTCACATACTTTTGCCCCTCACAGATATGCAATATTGGATCATTTTCCTAAATAAATGACTAAGTATAATATTTTTGTCTCATTTGTTTAACTTGGTTTTCTTTATCTACTTTTAGGACTTGTGTGAAAATCTGATGATGTTTTAGGTCATATTTTTTCAGAAATACAGAAAATTTAAAGGGTTTACAAACTTTCAAGCGCCATTGTATATGGTCAATGGCAGAGCAAAGAAGAATTTAAAAAAAGTGACACACTCTAGTGTGGGATGAGTACTTCCAAACTCGTGTGTTTTGTATTGAAGGTAAATTGAAATTATATTTTTCTATTCCTCTTTAGATCCATGAATGGTTAATGCACAGAAGAGACCCATCCCACACGCAACAAGGGAGGTTTCAATAAATGCAACCAAACTCGGTGACATTGCTTATCTGAGATAGCAGTTATCAAGATCAGTGACATCACTCACCCGAGACAGCAGTTAACAAGATCAGTGACATCACTCACCCGAGACAGCAGTTAACAAGATCAGTGACATCATTCACCTGAGACCAACAACATTACTCACCTCAAATAGCAGTGACTAAAAAAAGGAGAACCATCGCTCATCCAAGACAGCAGTGGCTGTATCATTGACATCACTCACCTGAGACAGCAGGGATTGGGTGAAGGGCAGGGCAGCAGCAGCCAAACCCCTCCTCTCTCCAAGCAGGTCAGAACCAATCACATCCTTGGGGCTGATGACGTCCCACCCCTCCAACAGCGGACCTATGCCAGATACAATAGCATATTTGTGCGAATAAAATCAGCGTGTTGTAATGCCATAGCAGATAAAGCTGTAGTTGAGTGTGCCAGAACTGTGATACAGAGCCCTCCGTAATGTCTGGGACATGCAGACGTAATCTTAATCTGGTCCTGTACCTCACAGTTTGGATCAGTTGCCTCGTGTGTAAAAAACACTGTTTACATGGTTGGAGGGAAAAGGTAGTTTTTCTGCAGAAAACTCTGTGTGTGTGTGTTTTTCATTGGCTCTGATCAACAACATCTGCACTGAAACCACATGCGAGTGGTTTCATTCTTAATCAAAAATTCTGAAGCATAAAACAACAGACAAAGAAATTAAAACATTATAGAGGGCGGGGTAGTGAAGAGGCTTTAGGGGAAAGTGCTAATGCACAGGTGTAGTGTACTACTGTAAAAAGAGTCCGTTATAAGTGTAAGATTGCGTGTTCAACCATGTGAAAAGCATTTATTACCTCCGTCAAGGAGGTTAGGTTTTCACCCGTGTTTGTCTGTTTGTCTTAAAAGGATAACTCAGAAAGTGATGGTTTGGCACCAAATTTGGTAGGATGATTGGTGGTAGTCCAAGGAAGAGTTGATTTAATTTTGGAAGTGATCCAGAATATATTCTGTAACTAAAAGAACAGATGTATAGTGTGGTGGAGGTATGCCCTCTACTACGTGCCCTCTAGTTACATAACGTCTTCGTTTTGCGTTAGTGTCTCAGTAAGCCATTGCGTTCAGTTACCACTAGTGTCACATCAGTATCAACATGTTCAGTCAAGAACATTCAAACCACACTTTACAACAAATTGCACAAGATGAAAAGCTTTCTCACTGTCCTCGGCTGGTTTGATGTCCATCTTTAACAGTAGGTAGGGTTGGGCCGAATGGGAGAAGGCGGAGTCCAGGTCCTTGTCAGACAGGAGAGACATGTACACCTCTTCTTCACCATGGTTACCACCATGACGATCACGGCACAGGTAACTCACCCCAAACTTACACTTCCTGGAGTAACAGAGGAAATCAAGAGGGGCAAATACTTTCTCATTGGACTGTAAGTGGATATTGGAACATCATCTTCAACCTTACTACGATACTTTCCTCTTCCTCTCTCCCCACTCATACCATAGTCTCTTAACCTTCCAGCCCACATGACCGTTATTCAGGGTCACATGCCCCGCTCACCTTTTGAGCTCGAAGGCTCGGATGAGGATGTGGTGCAGCACTTCTAAAGAGGTAATCTGAGGGTCAACAGCGAAGGAGCGAGACTCCTCTGGCAACGCCCCCTCGAACTTCTGAGAGAAAAGAAAAATAAAAAAAAAATCACTTGATGCTCCTACTGCTCTGTAGGGCTGTCAATTTTTCAGAAAATCAAGTTCAGACAAATTCAAACCAATAACTGATTTGTTCTAATCAATTTCAACACAATGTATGATGGGGATTTTGTTTTCTTTTCGAGGTTTCCAGCTGGTCAGACTACCCAAACACTTAACCTCTATAACTTACAGCCATCCTGTGTTTACTACGTTATTACTCCTGAAGGTGACCAGTTGCCGAATCTTGCTTAACTAGCGACTTGATTTTATGATCTAACATTTGCTTCACTGATAACATTATGATATGCTGTGCTCAAAGTAGTGAGCAGATAAGCTACGGAACAGTCAATTTTCATTGGATGTTCAAAAACTCAATGGCTTATGTTCAATTATACTTGGACCTGAAAACTTACACACGTGTAATCTTGAACAAACGGCCATTTCTTGTTTCATTGTTTTTAGACATGTGGTGATTAGTTTTTCATCCAGTTTCCATGATAATTTGAATTTCTGATTACACTCGAAAGCCTTGTTATTGTGTAGCACGCACAGAGTAGCAGTACAGTGAAGCCCAAAAGTGCACTCTAAATGGCTTGATGTAAATTTACAGTGCACACAGCTGTATCATGGCAGAGTTTGGAATAAAGGATATCATGTAGGCCCCTAAGTGTAAATGCACAAATTATTCTGCCGGAAGTCACTGGGTCATGGTAAATAGTTCATTATTCTCACATGCGTGAAAAAACGAAAGAAGTCAACATCGGATCTTACTCTATAGCTATTATAACACCGGAAATTACAACACTAGCTCAAAGCGAAACTCGTGCAAGGTTATACGTTTGAATTTAGCCACGTAACATGACCAGTAAAATACATAACGCAACAGTTTACAATTTAGCATTGAATAAATGCTGTAAGAGGCTAGCTATGCGGTCAGCTCATGACAAGTGTGCGCAAAACAGCAATACCTAATAATTCTAGATACAATAAAGGATAACTAAGCAACAGCAGTGACGGAGAGCGTGCGTAAAAATTAATATCCGGTTTTCTTCTCGGTTTATGTGGCACCGCTGGGGGCGGCAAAAATACTTACACCCGCAATAACAACAGAGACTGCGCCGGTGGAACAGCTGGAACTTGTATTAGCCACTGTGAGGAATTATTCAACTATTTCTTTTGTTAGTTTCCACGGCTCCAACCCAAAGTTGAGACTCCTAAAGATCGAATACACTGCACAACAAGTCGGTCTATCCATCTAGCACAACAATCTACGTACCATAACTGAAATGTTCCTGTTTTTGTGCAAACATTACGTGGACTATGGAGTTTGAAGTTGCAGTCAATATTTCCACGTACTTCTCACCTTCACTCTAACACGCACCACCTCCCTCTCGTCCTCGGTTGCCATGGTAAGGAATCCTTATTGTTGCGAAGGTATAATAACCGCATTAACGCGCTTAATTTCCCTCAAACTACGATCAGATATCTCGCCAGCTTCTTCTTAAATACAATCTTACAGCTGGATTTTTGTCTCCGCCAGTCGCCGTACGTGCTACGGCACACCGTCGTATGAACTCACTCAATGACATCATTTTGCAACGCCTTAACCACGTGATTCATGGTTAAACTGTGTACCTGTACATTGCTCGCTTACTCTTGTGCCTCCACCGCGTTCTGTACTCCGCTAGTCTTTTAATCTGTATTATAACTTGGTCATCTTTAAAAACTGTGAAGTGACATCCAATCCACATGACGATGTAGTTAGTTTTTTCTTGGTCTATTGTGATAAATAGCAGTGCCTCGCATACGGTTTTAATGGGTTTGTTTTATAAATGGAGCCAGTCAAAAGAATAAATGCAATGTTGAGGCGTTAAAGTAAAAGGGTAGACTTTATTTCTTGCGGGAAATTACATGCTTAACTTTAAATGTTAACCTTCCAAACCAAGCGCGAGGTGGTGTCGGTCATTTGACAAGATGCGGGAAAATATTTGACTCCTTCACATAGGACTGACTCACGCGAACTAAAAACTGGTGAACAGAATTATTACAAAATATTCCCTCTGTGTTCGGCAATCAAAGGTGCAATCAAAAACAACGTCAAGACTAGCTCAAGCCTGTTTGTCGATTATACCATGCTTCCTTCCTTCACCATCACGTTTTCCGGTGTGAAATTATGTGGAAGCGTTTCAGTAGCCTCGTTGATATTCATCGTCAACTTGCGAAGAATGCCGTAGACTTGCTAATCTGTTAACGCAGGGGTCCTCAATCTTGCCCAGAAAGGGCCCGTGAGGGTGCAGCTTTCAATCTAACCGTTACACATCTGTCTCTACTAATCAGGGTCTTCTGCAAAGACTCTACGGTTTAATTAGTGATGTCAGGTGTGTGACTGCTGGGTTAGAATAAAAGCCTGCACCCACACCGACCCTTTCTGGGAAAGATTGCGAACCCCTGTGTTAACGGAATGTGGTAAGGGGTACAATTAGGGGGAAAAAAGCTGGAGCCCCGCTGCCGTTTCAGGAGTTTTATCCTGCCGTGACCCGGATTCGAACCGGGGTTGCTGCGGCCACAACGCAGAGTACTAACCACTATACGATCACGGCGTGCTACTGGGGCTCGTGCTTCCACCGACGAAAAATAGCCCCCTTGTCTTAATGAGACCTAGCCAACCAAGCGTCATTTTTTGTAAGGATAAAATCGTACAATCAACAGAACTTATCCAAGTGACCAAAATGCTAGCTACGGATTTTGGTGACTTCGGGCGCTGTTACCTATTAACGATATCGGTTTTCCCCCCTTTTTTCGCCTTTTACTGCAGCGTTATACACAAACGAAGTACACATTTTTCCTCAATTTGGCTCTTAGTCTAGTGTCAACCAGTTACTTCATATCGTCTCATTCAAGTATCTGGCCATTTTGGTGATAAGGGAAAGTCAAAGCCAGAGTAAGAAATGAGAAATTAGAACCCGTAACACCTGGTTCAAGCCGAACCCCGAGGATTCGCTAAATAAGGGGAAATTAAGGCACTGAAAATTATAAAGCGCGTGCTCTGATGGAAGATTAACAGACAAACCTCTGACCGAGGGGCTCCCAAACTCCGTCCTGGGGCCTCCCTGTGTGTGCTGGTTTTTGTCCCAACCATAATTTCCATCATAGGACTTTAACAAGCTGTTAATTTGTCCAAATTGGGTACATTTTGTGTTTAAATATGTTATTTGAAGAATAAAATCAGAATAAAAGACCAAATAAAAGACCCTTGCGCATAAAGTTTTTTTTTTTCATTCTGTATGGCGAGCCATTTCAGGTGATAACATTTTTAAACAGATCAACTCAGGTACTGAGAAAATCAATAGCCTCCAAATCAGGTTGCTGAAGACAGGTGATTTAGAATTCTTTCAAAATAACTTGCTTGTACTCAATAAAAATAACATAATATAAATCAGGTTTGACTCTGTCATTTGCTTGTTTAGTAAATTGTTAGTTTTTGCAACCATGTGCCCACAGTTTCACCAATTAGGAACCCATTGATTTTTTTCCCTCTTTTTATGCAGTTGTTGCTCCATATATTGCAATGTGGATGCGGAATTTATTCCTCACTGTTTGTATGCATATCTGTCAAAATACTGTTTGTCAAGAGAGGATAAATTGCTGCTCTGAACAAAAATGTACATCATGAAGACAAATTAACAGCTTGTTAAAATCCTATGATTGCAAACCAGGGTGGAGCAAAAACCAGCGAACACAGGGAGGCTACAGGGCCGAGTTTGAGAACCCCTGTTCTTGCCAAAATTGTACCACATGTCAGCTTTTTCTGATCACATGTTCATGGAGGAGCAATCAATGGCCCATACTAATGCATTGCTTGGACACAGTGAATTGTAAATGCTGCATTCATTGATGTTTTTCGACAGATCACGCACGCCATCTTGCTGGACAGTCGACACTGGTGACTCTTGCCCCTATTGCAAGATCTGAAAAATATGTTGTTATCAAGATATTGAACGGCGCAGCAACAAAATTTAGTAACACATACATGCCATTACCGCTTTTGTGGCGTTTTTTTTTTTTTTCGGAATGAAACGTCCTGAAAGCGATAGAGTTGGCATGTGTGGTAACACCAACAATTTGTGTGCTATTGCCCTGTATTTGTTTTTTACCCATGGTTGTTTTAGATACACCATCTGTGGTCATGTAAAAATCACTGAACTTCATGAGCATGTATTAGGTGTTTTGTTGCACCATAGTCAGCTTATTGAACATGTAGTTTTGCTTCTAAGGCAAGTAGTGACTTAATATAGTAAGTAGTGACTTAATATAAAAGGCAACTTTTTAATTCAGTGATCAGTGAAAATGCAGAGATGCAGGCAATGACAATGAATTATGCAACAGGTTACATACGCATTATTTTATTGACTTTGCATCGTACACATCAGTCTTTCAGAAGGCGCAAAATAGTACAAAAATACAAAAAAAAAAGAAGGCCCACAGACCGAGAATCTGCATGGATTTCTTTGTGCGTGTGCAGCCTGATGCTTGAAATTATTTTTTCTAAAGTCCATGCTACCCTAGTGTTTGAGAGAATTAAAGAGCATTGCATACGAGAGGCAAAATAATGCTCTTCAAAGCCCTATTGACAAAACTTTTCCGCACTATCCCAATAAAAAACCCTGTCTCCTGTTTTTTTTCAAAATGTCTGCCTAAGAGTGGCAAACATTAGCCAAATTATTGGCGTGTAAAGATGAAAGGTCAGGCTAAATTAATGCTAGTAGCTACTGGGCTGGGATTATCCTTTTTTGTCATTTTGTCTCAGACAAGCCAGTCAAGGTCAAGGTTCAGTACCACGGCAATGAACTGCTAATGTTATCCTCAGTCTTCCACTTCACTAGCACTGGGCAATTTGTGCAATTCAATTTTCCTTAAGGCTTCAAAATTTATCTCACCCAGGCGGTAATGGAGAGACACGGCGCGCTCAGCCCCTCTAATGCTACATTTTGGTGTGTGTTTGAGAGATGATTAAAATGAAAGGCTTATTATAGTGTAACAAGTTTAACCTTCTCAACTCAACTGATCCCACTCGTGTGTTTGTCAAATGCAGCTGCTTCATTCGAACCTGAGGAAATTCAGGCGTATTTGAAATTCTTGTGGTGATGAAAGGTTTTCAAAGATCCCAATTACGTCCTGCTGAATTACAGGGAAAATGTGTATGAAATTATTTTCTAGATCTGGATATTTTCTATTTGATGGGATGCTATGGCTATAAAAATGATGCAGCTTCAGTGAGATGCTTCAGTCAGCAGATACTGACTATATATGTAACACTGTCCTACAACATAGGACATTCAAGGGAAGTGTAGGCAAAAATCACATTTCAGGGGTTAACGTGCAATATTGCACTCTAGGCCAGTTCAAGCCAGTAGCTTCATAAATGTACGCATCACGGGATAAGTAACAATATCCAGATCATTTCTTGAGTAACTTATCAAGACAAAAGACAGTACCCCAATGATTATACAGTCTGAAATCATAAAATGCGCTCACTTTTAAAGCACATAACTGCGTTGAAATTCATGTCTGAGAAATTAACAGATGAAATTCATGTCACATAACAAAAACTCATACTCCTAAGCTTATGTCAACGGCAGACCATAATATCCGCAGAAATAAAAAAATTCATATGAGAGAAAGAAAAAAAAAAAAGCAACGGAAATCTTCCGAGGAAACCCAAACCTGCCAGAAGAAAATTCAGGAGAAGGTTTACAAAATTTCATCACTGTAACAGTCTATAACACCCGCCTCCAGCAGAGGGCGCAATTATGCAGTCTGTAACAGATTGTGCGGCATAACTCGCGCAGTGTTCTGGAACAGCCATTTTACTCCGAGCTTGTGCGGTTTTGCAGATTTTAGTTTGCAGTTGTCTGAGCCCTGGACAGAGGACGACACCATGCTGAGCCAGGGGCATCACTGACTCTGGGCGGGACTCAGAGAGAAGGTGTGGGAGGGGCTCAAAGGGAAGGTGTAGAGGCGGGGCTCAGCAGATGTGGATGGGTCTTAGAGTTAAGGCATGGGTGGGGTTCAGCAGATGTTGGCGGGACTCTGTGAGGGGGAGGGCAGGGCTCAGAGTAAAGGCGCGGGTGGGATTTAGCGGATGTGCGCCATCTCCTCCAGGAAGGGCGTCTTCATGCAGCCGGTGCAGAGCTGGTCCATCCAGAGGGGCGCCTCGTGCTGCAGAGGGGTGCGGCGGGGGTAGAAGGTGTAGGAGAGGTCATAGTTCAGCAGGCAGCTCAGCGAGGCCATATACAGGTCGGAGAATCGGCACAGCCGGCGGGAGAAGTAGGTGGGGTTATGGCAGGTGCGGAAAATGCTGCCAAACTGGGGGTTGAACAGATTCTTAGTGACGGCACTGTGGGGAAGAGAGAGAGAGAGAGAGAGAAAATTAAGGAGTCAAATAAGCGCCGCCAGACATGAGCCAATTAGCAAGTATAAAGTTCTCAATCGATGCCAGGAGTGGGATGGGTTTTTCATAAGAGTACGGTGTGTTATCGAGCTCCAGAACACGCTGATGCCCAGTGATGCACTCTGTGGTGTCGTTGAGCTCCAGGGTAGCCCCACACCCCGTGATGCGCCGGGTTTTTCCGTCACTTACCGTAGCTCCTCACGCTCCTTCAGCCAGTCCTGCAGAACCTTCATGGACTCGGGATCCCGGTGTGTCTGCAACAGCAAATTAGCACAAAGTCCTTAAAATGCTCTGTTCATACGACAGCAGCCTCCAGCCCTGTTCCTGGAGTTACCGTCCTGTAGGTTTTCATTGCAAGTGTGGCTTGGCATCCATCATGTGACTAATAACAAGTTCAATGTGGATCTTCAGCTGTTGAATGAGGTGAGCTGAGTAGGGTTGGAGTGAAGACCTTCAGGATGGTAGATCTCCAGGGACAGGGTTGGGCAGCCCTGCTCTCGCTGTTGAATAGAGGTGTGCCACGTTAGGGTCAGGCTTCACAGATTAATTTTGGGATTACAGGTGGGCACCACAGGTTGGGCGCAGGAGAGTGGCGGGAAGATGGTGATATAACAGAAGGTGTTGAGCGGGGCCACACAACCCTGTTGCTGGAGATCCGCAGAACTCAGGGGTTTCACCTCTAACCAAAGACAAGCACAATTCATTCAACAGGTGGAGATTTCAGCAAGGTCCTATGAGGAATCGGTCCTCACGGGGACAACATGAAGGTAACATGAAAACCTACAGATGTCCTGACAAAGGCCGGAAGTCTGAAACATGTTGAAAACTACTAGCCAGTACTAAATAAAGGCTTTTAATCTATACCCTCCTTCGAGTGCCTGGATGTGCCCTGTTTTTAGTCTTTCATGAAAAACTACACAATTTAAATCCTCCCAGGGCTGGGCAAGGATGGTGTTGGGAGGTACATGGGACGGGATTAGAGGACATGGTAGTGAGTTTAGGGCACTGCGGATCTGGGCTCAGGATGAGGAGTGAGGGCGCGGGGACGGGGTCAAAGTGCAGCGATAGAGATGGAGTGTGGATATTTTGGAATGGAGGCCAAAGGTGGAGCAAGATGGTTGAGCTGAGAGTTTGGAGGTTGTACAGGTGTAGGCAGATGGAGGTGGTGGGTGGAGGACGGTACCTGCATGCGCTCCAGCAGTCCCGTTAGCGCCTGTAGCCAGGTGAGGCTCTGGGCGTACTGCTCGGTGTTCACCACTCGTGTCTCCACCTCCAACTCTGGGACGATGGCTCCCGTCCGCCAGCCGTGCCTCAGCATCAGGTCCTGAGTAACGAAAACACGGTCAGCGCCCTCGGCCACACCCCGGCCATGCAGCAGGACCCCATAATGGCTGGTAAAGTGCAGGCTTTCTGCACCATTCATTATTATTATTTTGTTTCTTTCCCCAACCCAGAGTACAGTGCCCCAAGTCGACCCGCCCAATTCAGATATCGCAAATCCACACATAACCTGTCACACTAAACGTTAGGTGTGGTGAGAATCGGGGCACAGGCAGAATTTGGGCACGCTACACTTATGGTCCCGAACCCTGTTCTCTCAAATCACCAGGTGCGATCGTCATGTCAGCATTGGAAAGTCAATTACATATTTGCAATTGTTGCCTTTAAATGGGATTACTGGTCTCCTGGCAGCAGAGGACAAGCTGGGGTTTTCCAGAAGCAACCTAAACCTTAACCACCACCCCCCCCCCCAATGTATTTTACCCCTGGCCGGCACTGCAACTCCTAACTGTCAACATCCCTCAACTGAAAATATTATCACTGTACAGGAACATTAAAGAGATCGTGTTTTTATTTTATCAAGACTAGTTTTTAAGTCAACAGCGCGCAAGGACGAAGGGGCAGGAGTCCGTGTGGAGCTGGCGAGAGACGGTGTGGCTGTGCCAAGGGGAACAGGGCCGACATGCAGCAAGAAGGTTGGAGGTTAGCGATCACACAAGCTTCACGTGCATAACTGCTGCATTACAGGAACTCGAACACAAACAACCACCCACCGCCAAGTCACTGTAAAGATGGTCTCCAAAATACAGCACCCTGGATCCTCTCCACCCAGTCAGTCGCAGGAAGTCAAAAAGATTCCCCTGCAAGGAAAGAGGTTGAATGTTAGTAACAAAAGTATGGTATTACTGATTAGTTAATCATAACAGGCCAGGAGCCACAACTACACGGGTGCAATAGGGGAGTACGCTCACTGCGAAAAAAAAAGCCTGAATGCTCAGAAATACTGTTTGTTCCTTGGAGTGAGACTTAATTATTCTCTTCTTGAGAAATAGAAGGATTTTATGTTGCCACTGCATAACTAATAACCACAGTGGCAAATCTAGAATTCAGCAAAAATATCTCCCTTTATTGGGAATATTTTTCTGCAATGGCAACGGGAATGAGTCAAAATCATATTAGCCCATATAAGACAAAAACAGTTGTCGTTTTATAGTTTTGTGCGGAGCAGAGAAGTCTTCAAGGCTACTTTGATTGAATTACCTCAATAACCCAATTGAAAAAAAAGTTGTTTTTTTTTTACCTTTAAATGCAAAACACATGGAGTCTTTTTTTCCCCATTTCAGTTCAAACATTTCCTGATTAAATGCCCATTTACGCCAAGTGTTAACAGAGGCTACAAATAATAGAATATAGTTCTTAGCACACAGGGCGTTAAAACAAACAGCACCGTTACAAGTCCAGGCAGATCAACAAATTTAACTGCAAATTTCTGCTGCTGAAATTCAACCCTTCCACCAGCACCATAGTAACAGACCCCTCATTGGCCATTGCTGTGGTTGCTTTGACCAATCACATGGAGAAAGGGAGGCAGCCTGTATCTAGAAGGGATTCTTGGGAGTGTATTAACACTGCAGTTTGCCACTGCTGACGAAGCTCAACATGTGGCTGCCAGAGAACGACTGAAGCCAAAGTTCACGTTTCGTTTTAACAAAAAAAATATAGATATTACTTCACTCTCATTGCATACTCAGCAGTCTGTGTACGTGACTAAGGATACCAGAGATGCTCAGGGAAGTTTCTGACTAAACACCAACTTTCCGGTGAGGCGTGAGGGAGGACGGGAGGGTTATGGGGGATGGGTGAACTCGCCCTTCTCTTCACACAGAAATTCCTAATGTCTGCCCCCAGGCGGGCCCTGAATTACCAGCTTTGTTCCTCAGACTGAAGCCCCCAGGCTTTCACAGCGAGCATAGGAAAGAGGTTAAGGAGGGGGGAAGCGTGTCTGCATGCCGTAACCCCCACATGCTGGTCAGCATTATAATCTCGCTCCCAACCTCTGCTACAGATACGGGCAGGCGCCATACCGCTCTGCGGAGCTTCGTCGAGCTGCTGCCCAGCGCCCAGCTCTGAAACTCTATCTCGCCGCCATTCAGAGCATGTTAACACTCTGAAATACTAGATCACTCTGAAGAGTCGGGCCCCTGTTCCGTTTCGCAGACACTGTAATGCATAAGAGCCCCGTTTAACCCTTAGTGCGCTAAATGTTGCTATGTTAAAGCTATTGTTGTTCAGTGATGCAAGATATCAAAATAAAAGCTGTTGAAAACCTATCATTGCAGAAGCTCTTTTACACAAGTCGCCACATAATAAGTTTTCAACAGCACAAGATAATTACATTTATATATTTTTTTAAACTTCACATCTAAGGGTTAAGTTGTGAAAACTTATTTCTTCTCTTTAGCTCCACTTGTAATGACAAGTGTTTGACACCAAACTGAATTTTTTTGTATCCAAGAGATAAACTTATCAATCGTCCTGTTTAATTGCAAGTTGAAACAACCCGTCTTCAAGTTGTGTCAACTCACATTCAGTTAAGCCACATTTTCAAGGTCATTTTATTTATGTTTTCCTCTAGAGCTCAAGTGCTTTAAATTGCCAGAAGTGATTGCTACATCATCAGAAGTGATAGTTACATCATCAGTGGAGAGATGGTTACATCACCAGTAGAATTTTCAGTCAAGAACACTCTAATCACACATTTAAGACCTCATAGCTTTAAGGGTCAAGCCAATCACATGAACCTGGCCCAACTATGCATTACTGAGGGCTCTAAACAATAGTAGATCCAACGTCCCCCAATTAATCGTGTCCTCACACAGTCCTCTGCAGTAAGAATACATGCAACATTATCCTGCCACACAGTGAGTCTTTGAGTCACCAGATGTACTAATCGCGACCGTACAACACGCCATTGTTCAATTCTTCAGTGTACTGTATATGAAAGTAGCACTATGGTGAAAATTCCTGCCCTCTTCAAGTTTCAAAAGACTTAAGTCTCCACGAGAACATGGTGGTGCAGAGCATTGTGGGAATTATAGGTCCAGCTCCCAGGGGTAGCTCACTGCCCTAAAGAGCCAGGGAATCAGTTTAGAACCGGACAGCCAAGTCCCATATTGCACAACTCCATTATGAAAATGAAGCAGTCAGTCGTAGCAGAGATTAAAAAACAACCAGAGATTAAAAAAAAAAGCTCTGATTGTTATAAAAGTCTTTCTCACACTCCGTGCTGACATGAATGTGCTGTACATGGAGTCCTTGCTCTCTCTCTCTCTCTCTCTGTCATGTTAAATGTGTGTGAGGGTGTATCCATGTACTGTCTTTTCTTTATATAGCTCTATCGTGAGGACATGTTAACCGCTCTGTTTGTACTCCGTGACCTGAATGCCATCAGTCCTCCAGTGTAACACCGTTTGTAGCGCTTCCTTTTGGATTTCAAAATATACATTTTTATGGGGAAAGATTCAAAAACCAAAACAAATCACATTCAGTCCCTCGGATGGGAGTGTTGATACGTCTGGACCTGTCACTGCAGAGTCAGCTCACCTTTCACTGGCTCCGCCCTCAGAGATATTATGGCGATTAAGATTGCCACTGCCGTTTCCTTGACAATGTTCCCCCGCCCTCCCACATGACCCATGAGCGGACCGGCGACTGTAAACGTGTCTCGCTCACCTGTTTGTAAACCTGTCCTTTATCCAGGCTCTTGATCTTGTTCCACTGAAGGTCCCCATTGCTGTCGAGGCGTCGGAAAGGTCTGGAAATTTCCAGAACAAAAAAAAAAAAAAAAAAACACCACTTAAGCGCTTCTACTCCAAATTCAACCCTAACCCAAAACCCTCGAGCAGGCACCCCACCACATGAGCATCGTCATAATATGGCCTCGAATTCCAAATCTACCACAGCTTAGTATTAGAGCTGCTGATTGGCTGGAATATACCAGCACGCCAGTGAAAAACAAGCAGTTCCTAATCCTCGAGGACCATGATTTGATGATCCCTTGACCATAAGATATTAGCGGCAAAGTGCAGCGATACTGAGAACAAATGTTTGCGTTTTGGCAGTGTAAAGCACCCCATTTCTGATGTGTTCTTAAGATAAGCCAATGAAAACATTTTTCTCCTATCTGCTTATAATCATCTCGGTCAGCCAACTACGACCAGTAAGTTCTGCTCCACCGAGCCTCTGGTGTTCATTTCCTTTTCCAGGCCGAGAGAGCAAACTTGTTTAAATGGAGATATGAGATAAGCACTCCTGCCCTTCTTGTGGATCTAAAAGAGCTACAGTGGGCGTTTCTGTCATGACATCTGCCACTACAGCTCAGCACAGAGGCACAGAGGAGTACAGGTGGGGGCAGTGAGGAATTTTGGGCCCCCACCCGCCAGTGAAATAGATTCTGACCTTGCACCCCCCCTTTTTTACTCCTTTTTTTAAAAACCCGCTAGAATTTCTGGATACTATGAGCCCCACACACATCCACACCTTTGACCCTCCCGGCCCTGGCCCAGCAGACAGTTACTCAGTGCTAAGCCAGATTAATCGAAGCCAGAGCTGGACTTCAGCAGCTGTTGTGAGATTTCAGTAATATGAAACACGCACTAGGTGTGAGACACACAAATTATAATGCTACACCCTGTCCTGAGGCATTAGGATTGGGACTCTGTATACACGGCTCCCAAACTCCTGCACGGTTCACAACATATTGTAAATACCCACAAATCAGTAAATAACAGAGCCAAAAAACACAGATTTTTCAGCCCCCCCCAAGCCCTTACTTTCCGCAGTACACATTAGCAGTTTGTGCATCGAGACTCACTTGACGCAGTCGTTGAAGAAGTGGGGCTTGTCGGCCTGCACGATGACCACATCGAAAAATTCCCTCCAGTCCTTTCCCACCATGTACTTCATGCCCTTATCCCTGTATGAACCAATCAGACAGAACATGCTGTCAAAACACTGCACACACAGCAAGGGCGTGTTTCAGACCTTCAGGAGCTCTTATGCATTACTGTTCATCTACAAAAGAAAAATATTGCCAGTGGGGGAGTTTCATAAATGTTTTGTAACTTTGAAAATGTCACTTCCCAAGCAAAAAGAAACTTAAAACAAGCCCTACCAGCAAGAACAAGCTGACATTGTGGTCACAGGACTTTTTGTCCCAATGCATTTTGGATCAAACCAGAGCTGTTGCAGGACAGCGTCTCATCACAACGCCCCAAGTGTCAGCTCCAGTTTGACCAAAATCTGGCATAACAAATCCTGTTGGGACATTAATACATTGGCGAAATCTTCACCAAGAGAACTGCTACTGTTGTAAGAGAGTGTTATTCTGCCATAATGACGCCAATTCTGTTTGGTTATTTGAGCAAGTGATTGATATTGATAGGACTTGGTCTCAGTCAGCCAGACCGGTTAATGAATCACAGACACTTCAGCACCGGAACACTGAACGCACATTGACAGACTCCCAGGCAGATGGACAGACAGACAGACTAAGAGAGACTCACACAAAGCTGAAGGGGCTGTTTGTGATCAGGAAAAGTTTCTTGCCGTTGTTGGCGAGGCGATGAAGCACGGCGTAGGTCTCGTCGCCGTGCAGGATAAACTTCTCTGTGGGGGGTTCGGACACGGTAAATAAAGGTCAGCGATATTTCATGGGAATAGATTTGGAGAATAGATTGCTGGTAGGGCAGCAGGGGCCGTTATATTAGAGTATGCACTAAGGATGCGGTTTTAAAATGGCAAATGATGCACAAACTTCATCCAAATGATCGATGCCCTTCATGTGGGTATGGTCAGGGCACATGATTCTGGAAATATAGTTCGCATAGAGCAGAAAGCTATGGTTTGACCCTCTGTTTCAGAATGTTTAAATCCATATTCTAGAGCCCAGCTGTCTTCAGTTGTTACCCAAGATTGTTCCATCTGGAACATTCAAATCACATTCTTTGACCTCACACTCGGTCCATTAATGATCTAGTTCATGTCAAAAGGAAATTCTCAATTCAATTTGAAGATTAACAGCAGAGGAATGCTCTTTGAGACAATGCCAACAAAACAAAGGTCTGGCACAGAGCTGGTGCCTTTTCCCCTCACAAACGGGATCTGTTATATAACTAACTAATAATGTCCTCCCTTTCGTGCAAACATCCAGCAGCTCTCCGAGTGAAGTCAACAAACAGGGCTCGATCGTGTGGGCTTCCTGTTGATATTTAGGTTGGGACCTCTCTAACTGATGTGATATGATCGATAAAGGCAAAGAACCACTCAACCCTTCAAGGTAAAAGATCACGAGTGTGTGCTTAGAAGAGGGTTTCCTCCAGATATTTAGAGCCAAATCTCAAACTGACACGTCAATGAAAAAAATCAATCAAGGCAAGGAATCAATGACCCCATTACAATGAAGGATAACAATCATGTGGTTAGAACTGAACTTTCTACTGCTGATGTAAAACTAACTGGAGATAATAGAAAGTTAAGCAGTCAGAGAAACGTGACCCTTTTCAGTAGAGCACATTCATCATGTTAAACCTGGAATCTTAATCTCGTTAATCCCAGAATCATCAGACAGACGGAGGTAAAAACAGTGTTTACCCTCAGAAGCACAAACCAAACCCTCACTGCAGTTATACACTAAACAGATGGGCCCAAACTCTGAAGATGATTATGACAGACCGGAGAAGTTCTGCACAGTTACTGCTAACAGCTTTCACACGTTTCTATGATGTGTGGCTCGAGGGCAGCACCCTAATTCATACCACCACCATGCACACAGAACGTTCTCCCAACATTGCTACAACAAAGTGACGATATTACACTGAAGGGTGGTGTGCAAAAAATTGGTGCCAGCATGGCTGAAGCTCACGTCAGAAAAGACCATTGCAGGATGAACTTTGTGTAGTGTTCGATCAAAATTCAAAAGGTTTGTCTTCAGAGCAAAGTTAAACTAGCGAGCTATTTTGCAGTCAGGGAAATTAGCCTGATGGAGATGTAAATTCGCACCATTAGCCCCAAATGAATTTACATTTCCATTAGCCCCAAAGCTCTCCATTCAAAAAATTATCCCGAAGTTGACGCATGCGCCCTTTGAATCATTTCCAGAGAGAGCGCACGCTTCAATTTCATTCTAATAAAGATACAACAAAAAATAGCGGGCTAACTCGCAAATCAGCTGGCTATTTTGCGAATCAAGATTTATCAGGAAAACTTCTCGATTAAATTAGCTGGCAATTTGTGTCTTCACAACAAAATAGCCAGCTAATTTGACATCAGGCTAGTTTCAAAACTGCAAAATAGCTAACTAATTTGAAACTTTGTTCAAATGATGACAGGCCTAAAGTCGGTGTCCTATAACTGCATTGCAGTTGATTTCCTGTGGTGACTGTCACATCATTGGAATGTTCTGTAAGGAACAATCTAACCACACACTTGTGACCTCATATCTTAAAGGGCAGAACAAAACAAATTACATTGCCTATGCGCTGTCATGCCCTTGATCTGGGGTCAGCTCACTCACCTACGTCCTGCATGATCCACTTGTACATGAAGCCCTTGATGTGAACCATTCCCACCGCTTCCTGTAGAAGGAAAGACCGGTCAGTCCTGAATTTATGACATCACAGCAGAGTGCACGTTAGGAAAGTTGCACGGTGAAAACCTGAAATCGACCTGGGCAGAACACCAGGGATTAGGGGCTGGGTGATCGAGCAAAAAATTTCTTTGAGCATATTTCACACCGAGGATGGTAATGACACGCATTCTTATATGCAACTGTGCAACAGACCTGCTTTAAGAGGAATACATGAATCAGGGTATGGATGTAGGGCACTGAGGTTATTCCTAACCGAGTCACCAAGAGCCTCTCAGTTGACATGGTGGATTTTACCAAACAGTTGCACAGAGTGGCGATAATGTTCACAGAGATCAGTTGTGGGGGGGGGGGGGGGGGGGGGGGCGTGGGAGGCATTGTATTGAAAATCCATGATATACATTTTTGAAGTTACAGAAAATAAAGTTCTAATGGACCTAGGCTTATAAAATCTACAGTTTGAATAGGCAACAATATTCCGTTTATGGAACATTTGTCATTTTTAAGTTGCCTGGAGTAATATTTGCGCACTGGGCTCAAAAGTTGGCAAACTCATGCAAGTCATGATAATTTTCAATGGCTGCAGACCCTGTGGCCCAATTAGCCAAATGACAAATTATTCAACTGGCTTAAACCAATCTCTTAGACACCACAAGAATGAGCATATTCATAATCATCCAGCCCTGTTTTCAGACAGTTTTTTAATTGTTTGCAATGATGCTTCCTGTCAACATGACAACAATGTCCTTAATGGTACAGGTGTGTTATGGCCCCAATTTGTTATTACATTTACAACACTACAGCAACAGCAACAGCAAGGGATGACAGACACAGTTTTTAAAACTTAAACACATATACTTAACAAAGACAACAACTAACAATAATGACTAATCTAATATCTACAACTAATGACCGAGACTGATTTCCAAAAAACAGAAAATATTCACAGTCCCTTTTGTAGGTTGCTTGGTGATGTCCTGGGTGAGGGAAAAACTCTAACACAGGCAAAAATCCATTAAAAGCTTCACAAGTCTTGAACAGAATGACAGGTCAGGTCACATGTATCCTTCTCCTTGCAATTTCTCCTACTACTTCACTGTCTCAATTCTACTCCTTATATACTCCTTTGCAGACCCCACCCACATTTAGACCTCTTTTTTTCATTTTCTGGGACTTTCCCCAGACATGCCCAGGACATGTCTAAACCTAGCTCCAGTCTGGGCGGAATAAAAAAAAGGTAAATACTGCCATCTAGTGGCCTATATTCACATTACAGGTGACATTGCCAAATTGACATTGTAGCACTAATATTTACATTATTTGTATCAAGACAGTCCTCCGTGAGAAAGGGTTTCTGAGGCAACTAACTAAAGTCATGTGATCCATGTTTTGCCTGACGTTTGTAGGTATCCTGGGGGATCTCTGTAATCCCAACATGCGTCCCTGTCCTGTTCTTATTGATTCAAGATCTTGTTTTCAGTTCACATCAGCAATGCACAGTTAATGCCACCCAGCAGCAGAATGAGGTGTTGATCCCAAGAGTGAGATATGTGCTGTGTTAGGGTTGGAGTGAAAACATACAGGATGGTACATCTCCAGGAACAGGTTTGGGTAGCTCTGCTCCAGTAAGCAAGACGCTAAGATGACTGTCAAAATCATAATACTAACGATCCAGCAGGCAGCAAACATGCAATCACAGTCACCGATGATTCACAAGCAATACACAATCATGGCTAATTTCACATAGAGAAGTATGTTTCACCTGAGAGTCAGAGCCACAGCACAGAAACACAAGTCACTTCTTTCCAAACATTCAGTAGTTCAGCGTATGTGGCACATACCGGTGCGAGCGTACGTGTATGTGCGAGTGTGCGTGCGAGTGTGCGTGCGCAGTGTGTACGGATGTTTGTTTTCCAACATCAATTACGGGCGCAATTGGGAATGCAAATTCTCCTCCTTCCAAGAATTAAACAATCAGGCTTTCAGGAGTCACTCTGAATACAGGACGAATCCTGCTGGAAAGCCGCCCGATTCTCACAGAACCCAGACCCTCGCTGCGAAAGCCAGAAACTCAAGCACTCCGTTTACTCTCCGCACACAAATGTGCAGAAAACGATACAAATCATCCCGCTGGCCCAATGAAAGGCACCCCGTGACTGAGAAACAGCCCAGTTTAATTGAAACACGCCTCAAGGGACCCAGTCCTGTCAAATGCCGCTTTGGGAAAGAGTCTAAAGAAACAAGCACAGATTTTGCCAAAAGTCCAGAAAAGCAGATTTATGGAGGCTCCATTTTCTCAGCACAAAAGAAGCCAAACAGTCGAGCACAACGAGAGCGTCAGTCTACTGCATTTTTGGCTACTCCTCACCCTAACCAAAACATCCAAGCCGCTGAGGTGAAGCGTTTTGATTAGTTTCAAGATTTCCTACATGGGTTGGAAAATTTTACCTGTCAAGCACACAGCAACTAGTAAAGAGCATGTATCATCTATTTACTAAAAGTGCTGTTAATTACTAAGACAAGATATAGGCGCCAAGTCAGGCTGGTTTCCTGGTGCTGCTGTGGGGCTCATCATTCCTGCTGCGGAGGCCTGATTTAGGGAGGGGGGGGCGGTGACTTCAGTGGAGAATGGACACACGGATTGGCCCCAGCTGAGCGATTGGGCCTGGGGGTGTTAGGGAGGGCGCTCACCGAGACGTCTTTGTACAGGTGCTCCGGGTCGTACTCGATGTCGTTGGTGATGAAGTACTCGTTGGCAGCAGCCAGGAGGGTCATTTCCGGCAGGGAGAAAACGTCCATGAACTGCTTGATCTTGGGCCCCTGCAAAAATAAACCTTTAAACTTTAGTGCCGAGTCCGACACTGTCCAGCCAACAGTCAAAAGGCCAGAACAAACCTTTTCACTTCAGCACATGGTCCCAACAGTCTTTCAGCTCGCAGTAAAAACTCCAGCTCTCTCTCACTCACACACACTACTGCGGCCACATTGTGAGAGAAGTTCAATAATTTCAGACTTATTTTCACCCTTGCATTAATTATTTTCATTGACTTTCATCTTAAGGAGAGTTAAATATTGCCTGAGATCCAAGAAACCAACTCATTTCATGATATGTCCATGGAGTAAGTAAGAACACAGTAACACACAGCAGGCTGATATGTTCTAGTTGGAAAGAAAGATTTTAAGCATCATTATGAAACCACAAACTGTGGACCTTTTTGCAGCACGTGCAAAGCTGCCAGCATGGCCCTTTCTGCAGAAATGCCCAGAAATATTTCATTCTCACATGGGGCCAGAGCACAGCAACTGAACCATTTTCCAGAAACGACATGCTCTTTCATACCACACGAGCTGCCAGCATGGCAAAAATTACATAACTGTGGATTTATAACTGAAGCACACTGTATCGCACTGTGGCCCCACCCTCCGCTGGGCTCGTAAGGAGACACTGCCCAACACTGGAGGGGACTCCAAGCCTGAAAGTCCAAGGAGCTCAAATGTTGCGATACTTCGCCCCACCGCTAACATCCACTTACCACGCAGCTATGTATTAAAACAAAACCCAGCCTCACCCCACCCTCTGATCAGTAGGTTATCTGGGGTGTTTATAAACCATCTGTGCTGCAGAACTCGACAGCAGTGATTGTGACATCATCACTGGGCAGTTCGATTGAGAAAATCTAATTGCTCAGTCGTGACTTCACACCTCATTGGGTTAAAAGCAGCAGTCGGTCAATGTTAAAGCTAAACTACTGGCCCAGAATCGACAAATGGGAGATAAATTGCACAAAATCCAAGGCCACAATCCACAATAAATGTCCATTGGCCACCATTTTCCTTGCTGAGCTTAGAGTAGACAGCAGAGCGAGACGATTGCTAATTAGTTGTCAATCAATCCTGACACTTGAAAAGGGGTGAGAGGACTGGGCGAGAGGGCGGAGCGATGTTACTGACCTTCCCATAGAAACCGCTGACCTGGTGCAGCGGCACGTGATTGGTCCCTCCGTAAAGCTGCAGAACCTCTTCATCCGGGACGGGGGAGAAGCCTCTGTAAACCAGAGCAGCGTCAAGCCAAGCTCCGCCCCTCTGCCGGGCATCATTCTTTTACGCAGTAGGCCAACGTTACACACGAATATTTCACACAACTTTAGTTGCACACAGCAAAGCTTCATCAAGATTTCCACTGCGCGTCAGTTCTTGCAATTAACAGAAGAACTGCGAGACTCAAGAGCATCAATTTGAAACCATTTGAACTTGACCCTGCAAGGGTCATGACACAGCCAATCAGAGAATAACAGTCTTTTCACGTCACGTCAGTCCACAGCTCAGAACCGTACGTCTTTCGGTTTTGAAAACCCAACCGCTCACAAGAAAAATAATTTAATAGAATATTTTGAAGGTGAATTAACTTAAAGAAATTGCTCCTCTGTTTCTGGTAGAAATTTGCCAACTGCGTTCATTTCGGAGACCTGTCATCTACAATAATTAAGGGGTCAAGCCTGGGTTCACTCAATTCAAGTACTTCTAAACACTAAAAACACATAAAAATTGTGTCAACTGAAAAAAGCTTAGAATGGAATTTGATTTTAATCAAATTTAAAAAGTTTGTTCCCGTGAAAACCGTACATTATTGGCGAAAAATGTGAAATCTTGTGGCAACAATATCTCAGAAACTATACCATATTTTCCTGTAATTCTTTTTGTTTTGAAGCTAATATCACCAGCTGTACAATGACATACTCATTCTGGGTATTTTCATGGGAAAATACTTTGAAAAATTATTTGGTCATAGAATTTTAGAAATGGGTGGCAGAACCTGCCTGGCAGATGGATCAACAATACACCATGTATCTACCTACCGAAAAATGGCTATGTCATTGTATAGAACATAACAAGCTGATGCTATGGTGAAACTTTCACAATAATACCTTGAAAAATGTGGATTTTATGCCCGCCACAAGCCTGATAAACTGAAATTTTTGATGCGAGAGAATCACGTTTTTGTCGCAAAACGAATGCACTGAAGGCGTTCCCGTGATAAAAATCCACTTAAAAGAGAAGTTTATTGGTCTCAAATCACCTATGAATGTTTTGAAAGATTAACAAAAATGGAAAAAATGTTTTTTTCCAAGTCTGAACCAAGTCTTGACCCCTTAAATGTTCATTTATAGTGTAGACCCCGCATATGACCGATTCCAGCAACAGTGAAGCTAGCACTTAAAAACAGCATTAACTTGGCTGGTTAGAAACATAACTAAGTCTTCAATGCCTGAGAAACAAGAAAGTAAGAGGAGTATTTAACCATTATTTTATAATGTTCCATTTACAAAATTCAAGCAAATCTCATTAACCGTTTTAAAGTTTTGATCGCATTTGATTAGTTTACTTTAACGGTTTAGTTGCTAAAACATGATGCAACTCGCTACTAATAAAAGCAACCAAGCTGCATAAGACAGTTTCATGTGTAACGTTGGCCGAAGGCTTGACTTAAACATTGTTTTCCAAAGTTTGTAACACAAAATGTAACAGATAAATTCATAAAAAAGGTACCAAATAGTATTTTTTTTTGTCATTAAGGTACCCAATACCAGATCACCCCACTGTCACCAATACTTGATCCACCAATCAGAGTCCGCATCGGACCAATTTCCCATATCAGTATGGGTGCATCTCTTGTTTAAACAGAAAATTTTGGCAAGCAACAAGAGCCACTAAAAACAATATCCCTCTGCTTTGAAATAGCTTCACTTTCTTTATGGTCTGCATATATCGAAAGGGAACTTTACAGCCCAGGAGTGTAAAAGAGGCGTGTCTGCTGGTGGTAGTTAAATAACATCCGTTAGCAATAGTATCTCACCTGTTATCTCATTATCTGTGGAATTTATGGCCAGCAGTATGATCCCTGCAGGCCGTGGCTCAGAAAATTTATAGCCCATGACAGGCGCGCGCACACGCTAGTACAGGAGCACAGAGACAGACTTGCACGTGCATACACGCAGACATGCTCATACACAGGTGCACACGCACACACACGCACGCGCACACACACACACACACACACACACACACACACGCACGTGCATCCACGCAGACATGCGCATACACAGGTGCACACGCACACGCACGCACACACCCACACACACACACACACACACACACACACACACACACACACACACACACACACACACACACGCACGTGCATACACGCAGACATGCTCATACACAGGTGCACGCGCACACACACACACACACACACACACACACACGCACGTGCATACACGCAGACATGCTCATACACAGGTGCACGCGCACGCGCACACACACACTCACACTCACACACACACACTCACACACACTCACACACACTCACACACGCACGTGCATACACGCAGACATGCTCATACACAGGTGCACGCGCACGCACACACACACACACACACACTCACACTCACACACACACACACACACACACACGCACGTGCATACACGCAGACATGCTCATACACAGGTGCACGCGCACGCACACACACACACACTCACACTCACACACACACACACACACGCACGTGCATACACGCAGACATGCTCATACACAGGTGCACGCACACCCACACACGCACGCGCACACACGCACACACACCTGTAAACGGTGCCCATCTGGATGTAATGGAAGGCATCAATCTTCATCAACAAACCCTGAAGGGAGAAAAGTCACATGATCATTTCAGCATGCAGTCACATGACCAGCAAGAACTGGACAATTACAGCTCATTAATCTAATGATCACAAACAATAATTTCACCTTCGCAGCGCCCTTTTCCTTGAACAGAAACACATACTGAGGAGGAAGTTCCCCTGAACCCCTGAAAAATGGCTTTAACTTTGAAGTCCCTAAACCACAATCTCCAAAGCGCCTGTACTGGTCATTCCAGTTGATTTGAATGGCAACTAACAGCATAAGTCTGTTTAAAAGTGATATAGCAAGCAGGACTTTGCTGGGCAAGTCTACTCAGGACGAGGAGGGTAATATGAGCTCATGTTTACAGTAGTGTTTCTGATGATTTGACCGAGAGCTCGTATTTACAGTTGCGTTTCTGATGAATTGCCTGAGAGCTCATATTTACAGCAGTATTTCTTTCGATTTGACAGAGAGCTCATATTTATAGCAGTATTTCTGGTGATTTGACCGAGAGCTCGCATTTACAGCAGTGTTTCTGATGATTTGACCACCTCTTACATATGCTACAGCAAATTACAGAAAGAGGGTTACCCAAAGCTCTGACAACATGCACAATCTGAAAAAAAAAAGTCCAAGTAGCACCCAGTGTGGATCGCGTCCAGGAGAGGGAGAGTTTGGAAGAAAAACTAACATCAGAGAAACAGATCCGTTCCACTTCACAGATCCTTCTTGGATCCGTTTCCTCCTCAAACCATGTTCCTTTGTTCTATAACCCCCCCCCCCATGTTGATCTGAATTTTGAGCATCTGAATAATAAGAGTCAGATCCGTAGGTGCGTGAGGAGCAGCATGTCCTCAGTCCTTGAGTACATGACGTCAGACTCTGCTTCTTATCGCGCCGTGACTCGCGGGAGACACGCAGAATGTAAGGCAGAGATAGAAACTTTCTTGCGAAGGAAAACAGCTGAATTTGCTGGCCCTCTTCCAGCAGGGGATCGTGGGGCGTTTAATATTAGGACGCCCCTTCGTCTCGGCCGACTGAAACGCCCCGCGTTAGCCTGAGCGATGCTTAAGATAACCGCACAGGGGCACAGCCCGGATTTAGCACCAGACCGCGGCACCCGCCCACACACTAAAACTCTCACAGTACCAGCCAGCACAGGGGATCCCGCACGCTTTCAAAACCATCAAGAGCCAAAATGCAACAAATAAAATTTCACTCATAAACAGAGCTTCCCAAAATCTAGTCTGGGCAAAAGCCACCAGTCTATAAGAGGGAAGCGCCCCAAGTATTCAGACGGTGGAAAATTTCATGTGCACTTTATGATCAAGCAGACTGGATTCACAGACCATGAGCATGAAACCAAAAAGGAAACTGCTGGATTTTATTTGCAGTTATATACTGCCCATCCAGACTGTGTGAACCAAGTAAATATCACAGCTCTTATCATATACTGTTAGCCTCAAAATAATATCAACCTGCTCTCTACACTGCGCCAGACCCGATCCACCGCAGGTGCGTACTGTGTGTACGTGAGTGTGTACAACCATGACCAAACACAGGAAACACACTTAACGGCTCCTCACCTTTTGGATGTCGTAATGTAGACCACGTGCCGCAAAGTTTGGGATGTAGTCGTATTTCTTTATTCCTTGGGGGTACTGTGGGCACAAGAGACAGACGGAGAGAAAGAGGTTTCATTCATCTCTTCTTACAAAACCAGCGGAAATGTCCTCACTTCTCGAGTAGGATTGGCACGCTCACCGAGTTCTAAATTTCAGTTCATGAAATGCCAAATATCACAATGTAGATTTCGATTTCAGTGTAGACTGTCAGTTTGTTTTTTTTTTTTGTTACAACAATCCTGCACCAAATTCTCCCTTTCGGATGCAATGCCCAGGTTGATGGTCGAATTTGTGTTGATATTTACGTTGACCTTGAAGAGCGTGATTATGGTCACAGCTGAACTCTACAGCCACATTGGGGTAAATTTGAGAAGCTGCAGGAGTGCGTCTCCGGGTTCATTAAACAGTCCGTTATTCTCAGCTCCGTGCGCTCTGGCACACGACACTTTGGGCATGTCACTCGTGAAATCGCCCGGGTAAGAAATCACTCGTTTACAATTGGCCTGGCTGTTGAGTAAAGGTCAGCCAAAACAGACACTTGATGGCTGAGCCCATAAACATACTCAGCAAGCATGGGAACCAGGGCACCAGCAAACCCTTATTTTCATTGTTCATTAACCTGTCATTTATTTTCCCGATTTATCGATTGCTCATGTAGTTTATAAAATGTCACAGAATTAAGGAAACTGATCAACACAATTTCCTGCAGACCAAAGTGTCTCAAGTCTTTAAATAGCTTCTTCTGAGCAACATCAGTCCAAAACCCAAACAAGGAAGACAAGCAGAGAATCTACACATTTCAAGGACGGAGCTGACAAATGAATGACATTTTTGGTTAAATGATGCCTGAAATGATTCATCACTTAATAGGCAACAAATTTTTGTTCTATGGATTAATCACAACAGCTCTGATGGCGACTGGAGGCCAATGTAATATAGATGGGGTGAATTTCTCTATTACATTAAACTTGGCCTTCTCTGCTATTTGTGAAATAATACCAGGGAGTAAAGAGCAAAGTTTTGCTCAAGATTTCTGAGCAGCCATCTTTCCAAAAAAAAAAAAAAGAACAACAAAAATCAATTTATAAATCATAACTACAGTACGAAACCAAGAATTGCCAGTTGCATACATTCAGGTTTGAATTTAGGAATTCAGCCTCCATAATTTCTCTCAGACGCCATCAAAGGGAGCAAATTTGGGGCTGATTGCTGTGCGCAGAGGGAGATTCTTGCTAGGTGGCCGGAGAGTCAGATATTTGCCAAATTTAAGAGCCAGCAGAAGTATGGGTCCATCACTACTATCAAGCACAAAACCAGCCCTCTGATTTAGCTGGCTTGGCCCCTTAGGTGAGTACCTGGCCGACAGGTTGGCCCGCAGGGTTGGCGGGACAGCGTACGGAGGGAACGCACCTTATAGTGTTCCACCAGGAACTCCCGAGCTTTATTGTATATCATGGTGTCCAGCTCATCGGAGTAGAGAGCCAGCGTGTAGTCGTAGTCGAAGCCGTAGATGTCCACTTTGGCCAAGTCCACCTCGTTGTTGGCGTAGATAGTGGAGGGGTTCAGGAGGTTACACACCCCTGGAGGGAGCAGATCTGGAGGAGACGGTGAACGGGACGGTGACACACGGATAGATATTCTGTCTCAGGACACCACCAATAAAATATCAGGTTATTATATGTTCATACCTCAGCTCAATTATGCCAAAGCCATCTGGACATCAACCCTGCTATAGGGTCCACTGCAGTGGAACAGAGTGGTAAATAGTTTCACCGATAGTTTTATATTGTGGTGGCAGAGTTAGTTGTTGGATGTCTGACTGGGAACTGTAGACTTGCTGGTTCAAGGCCCTGGTATTCCTAATATTCTGACTGGCATCTAAAGAGGTGAAGCTGGAGAGAAGCGTCGGGCCCTTGGCCAAGGGCCCCACATCTGCTCCATCATCTCCCTATTTGCAACAGTTTCGCACGGCATGTCTCCCTCAGCTGGGATATCGGATTTGAATACAGTTTTACAGGTTTTCTAATAAACAAAGTGTTAATATTTTCTTTCTAGAAGGTAAAATGTCGTGTTTCTTCCACCTGTGCTCTAACACAGCTGACCTTTCCAGTTTTTTTTTCTCCCTCCCAGCCGCAAAATTAGAAACAAAAAACGAATGTTGGGACTGAAAAGAAAATATGAGGAAAGACTCACTTTCATAACATGGATTCTCTACTTCAGGATTATCACCATAGAACCAATTTCTCACTTCACAATCAAAGCAGGGAAAGGTTATGGCAACCGGCTTTTACGAATAAATCAGTAACAGAGGGATAGGGTGTTTCTGTATGCATTCATGCAGCGGAATCTTTATCGAGGCAAATAATCAATCAGCACCTGGTACACACTGTCCCAGCTGACGGTGACCCAATCCTCAATCCAGGACCAGGCTTACTGAGTGAGCTGGAAGACCTGGAACCCTCCATAATGTGGAACATGGACTAAAGCATAAAAGCAGTTTGGGGTTTTCCGTGGTGCCGTCACCCAGCGAAGTGAGCAGTCCAGTTTTGGGGAACAGGCCCTGTGTCACGAGAGCAGCTGCTCGTTTTTAAGCCTCATGCAGTCAGTGCTCTTACACAACCCGCTCCCTGTTCCTCATTTTGCCAGGGTACATAACAAGCGCCAAGCCAGTGCAGTTTCTGAAATCCAACAGTTTTTTTAATTTCGCAATGTCTCCTGCACAGCGGCTGTTGTGTTTGCAACCAGCAGCAGAACGAAAAACTAGCAGCCTGGCCGACCCATGCAGCCTCTGGCTCCTGCAGAAACACCAAGCAGGACCCCAGGCTCGTGTTCTTCCTCTGTGATTTACCAGCTCTCCTCACAGGAAGTCAGCATTAGAGCAAAAGGAAGTTGGCGCAGAATGAAGCCGCCTCTGAAAGCCAGAAATGCCCGAGCACCCGGCCATAAGAACGTGGCTAAACAGTTTCCAGAAAATACTACAGAGAGGATGTGCCATTTAACGCTAAAAGTGGCAGCTCTGAAACGAACGCGATTACAGGGTGTGACTCTGATCCCAGCCAAGACTTCAGTCGACATGAGTCGGCCTTTTGTCGCAGTGTTATGCAGTTTAAAATAAGTAAAGGCTTCACAGCTATTCTTTGACGCAGCGAATTTTGATTTCATTTGCTTCTCAGAAGTGAGGTTCATTGCTTCATGGTGATGAGGCATGAAGTGATGCGTAACATTTTACTCCCACCTGGTCCCGACGATCCTTGTTTGGCTGCTTGTAAATAAGACGATGCATCAGTGAAGTCAAACTCTAAACACAGACCAGAGGCCTCGCTGCGAAGCTCAAATCCAGCCCTTCTGATCAGTCCGCCTGTTCCCAACAGACACACCCAATGTTCTTTCTGCTTGGCAGCTCCTCAAACTACCAGAGCAGTCTTCCAAACCGGCGCGGTTCGAGTTTTACTTTCTGACATCTGAAACCCAGTGGGCTCGATATGCCTCTTTGGTTTGGCCGCTTGTAACCATCAGTGAATGTTTTTATTCATAATTTCCATCTCTCCCACTCGGTTCACACAGGATTTCAGTAAACGGCTTCAGCTCGCAATCGCATAACTCATCTTAATTGCAAGGAATCTAAATACCGCCGCTCACATCAGGGCTATAAACACTGGTTCGATGAACAGTGTTTATCACTCAAATTGCCGCAAAATTCACTTGTTTGACTGCGAAACATAAACTAATGGGTAAATTACCCTAAGATGTCACTCTGCAGCGCAGCTGGGTATGAGACTGGAAGCGATAGAAATAGTCTGTCTGGACATGTGTTCTTAGGCCTGCAATGAGACACCCAAAAACATTTGCTTATTTTAAGTTACAGTTTGACAAGGGATAGTTCGTCACCTCATCGGCAAATAAGGAAAGGAGTCAAATCGTCTGAAATTTGAGATAAAGATAGAAGATTATAAGCCAAATTAGAATACTGAAATACTTGTTGATTGTGTTATGGTTTTCACTGTGTGTGTGTGTGTGTATGTGTGCGTGTGCACGCGTGTGCCTGTGTGTGTGTCTGGACTGCAGTTCTGACTCAGCTCTCTCACTCATTCAGCGGGATGGATTACGTGACCAGACGGGAGAAAACACAGTCAGAGCTGTGCCCTGGGCAAAACAGCGAAAGCTGCCACTCAGCACAGGAAGTGATGTCAGGCCCTGTTCCTGACACTCGCTAAACCACAGATCGAACGGGACAAACCGAGAGAGAAAAATCAAACCCTCTCTGACCTGCACCAACCACACGAACTACATGGTCTTCCACACTGCAATACAGGAATGTGTATAGTGTACAGGATACATACTAAAGTAAACATGCACCCTCCTCTCTCACCTCATCCACAGAGGCACAGAGGCACGCACACACACACACACACACACACACACACACACACACACACACACACAAAGCTCAGCTTTGTTGGACCACACTAGCTCAAACACAGACACAAAACAAATACACAAACTTTAAGCTCAGATTATTTGGAGCACATATACTCATTGTTACAGGCACACAATCACACACATGCTTACACACACACACACACACACACACACACATTCACACTCACACACTTCAAAGTAAGAAAAAATGTATTTTGTTGGCCTAGTCTCTTACCAATTCAAAACAGATACACAGATTCATAAACGCCAGTCAGCATTTGCATTGCTGTGTCCACTAAAAACAAGAGCTAAACGTTCTCAAAAACAAATAGCAGCCCATAGCATGCGCAGTCCACCATGTCCACCGGGCCAGACCGCACACGGCACAAAGGCCACGCAACAGGCACGAGCAGCAATCCGGCACCCAGTGCGCAAGGAGCGCCAGAAGTGCACCGCGCTAAAAACGCTCCGAGCGGGGGCGGACAGTTGAGTGCCAGATTCAGATCAAACATGCAACTCAAAACGTTAACTCATGGCACTGCTACAATCTTAACCCAACCTCAGCACTTATTTTAACAAAAAACTGTGTAAAAACAAACTTCCTAAACACAGCATTAAACGAAAAAATAAGACTCTGCAGTCTGAAATCAGATAGAAAATGCATGATGAGCGGTAAACTAGAAGAAATGCTCCCAATGACCCTAAATATTATTCCTTTGTCTCAGTTGTTTGTGCGCGACAGACACTGCGACGCACCAGTGCCTATAAGAACGTGTCAGTTTCCTTCAGAACTTGAGTGTCAGTACGCTGTGTACAGAAACAGAGGAAGTAAACAGAAACATGCTTTAAGCACGAGCCGCTGTTCCAAAAAAGCTCGTCAGAGGGAAACACAATTCTGATGGTCATCGTTTGACATCTTTGGCCAGGAAAAAAAAAAAAAACTCCCCTTCCTTACGCAGAATGTCCAACATTTCTCAACATTTTAAGTTTCTCAAAAGACTTGCAAAATCAGCTGCGGATAAGAGCAACTGCACACGCGGTTGTATTTATCTCCTCCGCCAAGGAGGTGATGTTTTCACACGTGTCTGTCTGTCTGTCTGTATGCATCATAACTCAAGAGGTTATGAACGGATTGGCACGAAATTAGGTAGGGTGGTAGTTGGTAGTACAAGGGTGAGTTTACTCTATTTTGGAAGTGATCCGGAACATATTCCGGATTCTAGATGCGGAAGAACCAATCATGACATATGGCGTGGCGGCGGTACGCGCTCTACCGAGTGCCCTTACAGTATTCTGTGTTTTCTGTTCTAATCGTAGGAGCAAGCCCTTGACAATAAATAACCATATCGCCAGGTTAATTATATTATAATTATATGAGTTGCATTTAATTAGCTTTAAAACACACACGCACGCGCACGCACACACACACACACACACATAAAAAAAACTCCTGCAGCAACATCCATAATTAACATCCATAACTAAGATCATCTTTGCATACGTTATTTACGAATTAATTAATCAATCAATTCATCGCCAGATTAGAACCAATTATTCGCCGTAAAACAACCCAAAACCATATAATATCATAAGTACGACGGCTAAAATGAACCTCGCAAGCTACACCATTCCCTGCTGAGCAATTTCAGCAAGGCAACTACCTCGCGAGTTAATTAACAAAGGATCGGCGTGAGGCGGCACATGCAGTTCATGCAGCATTTGACATCGGTTAAAACAACAATGTTAACACTGAACACCCAAGTCCGTGACACATCTCGTCAACTCAATCCAACGGCAAAATCGGTCAAACTAACCGTGCACGAGACGCTTCATTTCGTTGTAGCGGGCCCACAAGAAGGTCTTCGAGTTCATCTGGGGCGCGGTGGATGAGTAGGACCGTCCCGATACACCAAGCGATTCTTCGCCCCTCATCTTGCCGACGACCTGGTTCCTGTGAGCTGGAGGGGACGTTGCAGGGGATGCAGCAGCGGAGACCTGAGCGGAGGCACATTTCGAACTGCTTTTGCAGCATTTGTCTCCCCGATTGCCAGGGGCACCAGACACCATACTGCCGCATGCAAAAGCTTGGACCTTCACAGCTCTCGGAAAAGGTGGTGTTTTACTTCTCCTCTGCCACAGAGCCCGGCCAAAGTTTCCCATCTTTGGACAAGCCATTCTCGGTTCTATAAATCGCAAAATAATTTCTTAAATGCTACGAGATTCTGCGAACCACGTCAACAGACGGATCATTTCAAGTTCCAGTCGGCACTCTGTCTCTCGGTCCCTTCAAAGACGTAAACAAGGGTCGATTCTAGCTCTGTAAGCCAATCAAAAGCGAGACAATTTGCTTACGTTCCTTTATCCAATGGCGTGAAGCTCTCCGCACAAGTCAAGCAAAATTATTGGCTAAAAATTATCCGTTTCCGAAATAAACTGCATGGGCTACGTGACAACAGGGAACTACTCGAGAAGAACTATATGTCCTGAAATATGTTCTCATATTTCTTTTTTCATATGGTGTCTTAGCGCTTATCCATTGCATGATTAACACTCACCGGGTAATTGTCACAGAACTTCAAGCAATAATCAAACAAAGTTTGCAGCAAGACGGTCAATTTTGCACGCCATAAACTGCACGTTGGGCAAATAATTGATTTTTAAGACTAAATTTAAGCAACCTTCCCTTAGAACGATAGTAGCAGGTAGATTATTTGTACATTAATTCATCAATAATCTCCATCTAGAAGGACTAAGCAGACCCACGAGCAGCCTACCAGGTCAAGAGCCCCAATATTCGTTTTCAGCCCAACCACAAACTGTCAGACAACTAAAACACGCCGTTCATTTAAGTAGATTAAGTGACTTGATATTTAGATGCTAATTTCCTCCATTTAATAAAAAGCGGCAGCTGTGTCCTAAGAACTCCATTAGCCACATCCTTCATGACGAAAAAGAAATGTTTGCATTAGCAGCACCATTTAAATACAATTCAGAAAATGAAGAATTAAATCATTTAAAGATTGGCGTGAATACATTTCAACACTAAAATATAAGAGTATAATAAGAGTTCAAAGACGAAAAAGCAAGGACGCACATTTGAAGTATTTAAGTTTTCAGCGTCATAATTGGGAGCTTTCTAGCTCGTTTCGGAAGAAAGGATACATTGTGAAACCTAGTGGAATATAATGGTTACAATATCAGATATGTTGAGTGTATTTTGTTTTGCATTGCATGTAATAGGCTACTTGGGTAAGTCTATTTCGGGTAGAATATCCCCGAGGAGAAATGAGAACTAAATATTTTCTCAAAGCGAGCAGTCCATTTGCATAGCCCAACGATTCAAATGCACGTAATTCTAGGATTAAATGTGAACTTAGAACGAACGACAATCATGCACTATCCACCGGGCTGCACCAGGATCGAGAATCGGAACCAGTCCTTTAGAGCTGACCTTGGCTGCTCTCTTATCCCGTGGGACGAAAACTGAAATCTGAGGACTGCTCGCAACCGCGCCGGGAATTTTATGGGGAAAACAATGAGCTAAAAAATTTCGCGTTGCAATTGATAAATATGCGTCACTAAATGTGCTCATATTTCAGACTTGAAGATATGTTTTGTGGTCTTTCCGTATTCTTTCAGGAATAATTGGGAGTATCATAAACGTGGATAGGCGATCATAACAAGCAAACAAGTCAAAGGACTTGCCTAGCTCCATGTCGACTTCAGGTTGGAGAGAGTTTCTGATTATAGCGATAGGGTAGGCTTAGCCTATTGTAATTTGTCAATCAAAAACTTATTAAAAATATTAAACATTTTGTCGGTTGGCAGATTGCAATTTTGGTTGGGCCACGGAAGCAATTAAATTCATGTTCATTCTTCATTGCTGTACGATGGCTGATCCCATGACGAAACCGGAGTAGAATTAATAGATAGCATAGCCTATGTCTAGTTTCAACTGCTGATATTAATGGGCAAACAGAATTGGGATTAGCAACTATCCCAAATAGTAAATCCAATTTATTTAACAGTGTGCATTTAGTCTCCCTTTTACTGTTTAACTTAGCTCAATGACCAGACTTTTGTGAAAGGAAATGACGCTGTATTCAGCTCTGATAGCCGCTCAGCAATCAAGGATAAACACGACTGTCTATTTGTTTAAATTCCAGCCTAATCCACAATTTTATCAAATTTCGTCACATTTCGACAGTTCAAAACTTTCAAAGATACACACTTCACGTCCTAAACCAAACTTCAAAACGAAGGCGAAACTATAATCACCTGAACTGAATTTCAGTTAAAAGTAAAAAAAGTAGGCCTACTCTTAGGTAATGAAAAAGCCGAGGCTGTATCTACTTAAAATGTTTCAGTGTGAAGATTTAGACGCTTCTGGAGTCCCGGAGACGAAGAAAAAGAAAAAAAAAACCGTTCAGATTCTGAGTTTTAACAATCTACCCATTGACCCTCCATATAAATAAATAATAATAATGCATCAATTTTATATAGGCTAGCGCTTTTCTGCTTTCTGGGCACTCAAAGACGCTTCACAGACGTTATTCATTCACTCTCTGATGGCAGTAAACTACGTTTTCGTAGCCACAGCTGCCCTGGGGTAGACAGTAGACTGACGGGAGCGTGGCTGCCAGTATACGCCTACGGCCCCTCCGACCACCACCAAACATTCACACACAGCCATACAGTATTTCCTATATTGCTGAGGGAAACCGGAGTACCCGGAGAAAACCCACGCGAACACGGGGAGAACATGCTAACTCCACACAGAAAGGCCCCAGGCCAGATTCGAGTCCACATCCTTCTTGCTGTGAGGCAGTAGTGCTAACCACTGTGCCACCATGCCGCCCACTTAAACGAATATCATGCTAATCAGAGACGGTCATATATCACTCAGTGCCAGAATCGTATAAAGTAGTCTCATGAGCAAATAGCCTACGTTTTCACTCTCTTGGTACCAGTACATTTGCCATGTAGCCTACTGCCTCTCGAGCTCTATAGCTTATTATACGGCAGTCTTTTTAGTCTTGCAATTCTAAGTAAAAAGGTTAAAATAGCTGTTCCTCACACTGTTTGGTTGTACGTGAAGCCACGCAAGTAATTAGATTGCTTATCCACATTTACCACAAGTAGCCTACTGCCAGATTTGTGCTTGTGTTAAGTAACAACCTAAGGTTGAAAATCAGTGAAAATTCGTGCTTGGTTTTATTTAAATATTTTTATTTTGGACATTATGCTTGTGGGATGCACATTGCCAACCAGTAATTTGGACATTATGCATGCTGAGTGACAGAAATAATGTGAAGTTGAAGAAACCTGGTCATAACTGATATGCATGATGATCTGTCTGTATTCTGGACATTGCTTATTTGAGCTATTTACTCAGCATGCATAATGTCCAATATCTTGATAGAGCACAGACTCAGATGTATTCCAACAACTAGACATGCATTATATAGGTTATGTGTTTTCAGTTTGTGCTATATAATATATTTCCATCCCCCAACAGAAAAAAGTCTGATCAAAACTTGAACAATATAAGACCATTTCTGACTTTTGTCAATTTACCTCTTACTTGTGGATGCAGAGAGCATTGTTATTGTTTGAGGTAAATCATGTGACAAGTCAGAGAGGCACCTGTTGAGGAAATTATTATCTGGAAATGTCCAGTAAAATGTACATTTTGTGTTTTTAGGCTATCTATGAGACTAGAGAAAATAAACCCCACTTATTGTCCAAAATATTGGACAACATGCAACAAAGGGTAAATGACGTGATTGGGCTACTGAATGGCACAATGCAATTTCTGCTGGTTTAAGATTTCTTTTCAAGAAAAATTTGAAGCATTTATCAATCGTGGAGTCACCTGAAATCTCCCATTCCTTTTTCAAATCCGCTTGGCTACATACCAGCGTCCGTTAATCTAGGCAGTTGTGGCAACAGCGGGGGCAATCTCAACTAATCAATTTGGGTCTTCCCAAAAGGAAGAGGCGATTCGCCCCGCGGCGGCTCAGCGCGAAAGATCAGGGAGCGGGTGGATTATAAAATGAAATCTCTTATTGGCCCAACCTCGGGGCAAATAGCAGAAGTGCTTCTCTTCTCCGGCCCACCGCGGTGCGAATAGCAGAACTGCTGCTCTTCTCGGCCCCATTGTAGGGCAGATAGCCGATCTCTTTCCCCCCCCCCAATTAAGCCCGCTGCGGGGCGAATAGCCACTTCCCGTTCGGAAACCGTCGTTTCAAAATAACTGCGATCAAAGGAATAGGAATTTTATCCTTTGTAAAGTAAAACATGCGGATCCAAATAAGTGAGAAAGAATTTAACATCCTGCAAAAGTGTTCTCCTTCCCAGCATGAGAGACCTGTAGGCCTAACTGAGTCGAAGCAGGGCACGTCCCTTACAATGCACCACTACTCGATTATCAGCCCAAAATGTTCCCCTGCGGTGCCAAGTAAACAAATGATCACCACAAACAAACAAAAAATGTCTGTTTTTTATTTACTGATCCGGGGTTATCAACCATATCCAGAAAGGTCCGGTGTGGGTGCAGGCTTTCATTCCGGCCAAACAGTTACAGACCTATAAAGAATGTTTTTTAACAACAATTTTAGCGGTCAATTGGAAGAATTAAATGAGTAGGCTGGCTATTCGGTTGTGATGACAGTCTGCACCCTCGCCAGCTCTCCTGGATAAGACTTGGAGCCGCTGCGATAGGTTATCAAAGCACCTCTTTGTTCATCGACATCTCCAGCATTCCTGTCGAAATGAATGTATCCGTCGTTTATATCATGATGAATGTTTTCAAGTTCAAGTTCGATCTTGCTTAAAACAGGTGATGCCATATTGACCTCAGGAAGGCAGGCGGTCTTTCTTCTTATAAACAGTAATGACCACAAGTTTAGATTTGTTCCGGTTTCATATCACTATTCGAGCCGAACAGAGGTTTTTGACGACTTCTATGGACAGTTGCTCCTGATAGATACTACTGACTCAAACTGCAAAAGGATTCTTTTCGCAGAGTGAAATTCAATGTTGCGAAGTGGAAAAAAAAAAATCACCAAACAAAAACAAAAACAAAAGTTCAGGGTTACTTCAATATCACAAGATCTCTTTCCAGCGGTCACTTGCAGTACTTCTGCTAAAACAACAAAAGTCCAACTTCTCGCGACTGACAAAGAAATCCACGAGAAATGGCTTATGACTAGAAGAAGAAAAAAAAAACAACTGAGAGATGTCGGACGAGAAACAAAACAGGAGGGAGCCGAAAATGGAGGCTTAGGGGTCCCCTGCAGAGAGGTTATGGGGTTTTGACAAGAGTTGGCCATGAGTGAACACTGCAGAGTGCCCACAGATGATGGATTGTATGCAGTTAAGTGCCATTAAGCACTCAGTTAAATAACGTGCACAATCTTTTATGAGTTGATTGTAAAAAGGGCAGAAAGTTGAAATTCTGAAGGGTCAGTAAAGACCGATTAACGGCAGTGCGGAGTAGAGAGAGGGATGTTCAACCACATTTCCATCATTCATATAGAAACAAGAACTAGTTAACTCCAACACCACAGGGCCCGAGTCGTGCATCTCCCTGATCCCCAAATTTTGGACAAAATGGCCGCCAGCAGCCATATTGGATGTCAAAAATTCGCGAAAAACAGTCTTGAGCATTCTCCAATCAATATCTCCATCTGTGTGAAATTTGGAGAAATTCCTGAAATAACTGTGGCTTCCAGAGCCCGGAACAGAAAATCTCTGCGGCGGTGGTGGCCCCGGAACTAAGCCATAGTATCTCCCGACTATCGTCGTCTGGGAGATACAATTATCGCTTCATGGCTGTGTGCCTCCGCCAATCAGTTAAGTTGAGTTTATATCCATGGCTGTCCAGACTCATATAATACAGAGCTGGGAAAAGTATTTCCCACGTCTTCTACTCTTGTTTATTTGGTTTGTCTAAATATTTTAGATCATCCGGCAAATTTTAATATAAGACAAAGGCAACGTGAATGAGCACCAAATGAGCTTTGAAATATCAATTTCATTTATTGAAGGCAAAGAGCTTTTCAAAACCTACGGCTACATCCACGTAGAAAATAAATTCCCCATCAGCCTCAGAGCTAGTTATGCCACCATTTGTGGCAAGAACTGCTATTAAATGTTTGCAATAACTGGCAATGAGTTTTGGGGGTTTTTTTTTACATCACTGTAGAGAAATCTCGGCCCACTCGTCTTGTCTTAATTCAGCCACAGTAGAGGGTTTTTAGGCATGCACTACCTGTTTAAGGTCATGCCACAGCATCTCAATGAGATTCAAGTAAGGACTTTGATTAGGCCACTTCATAACCTTCATTTGGTTTCTTTTGAGCCATTTGGAGGTGGATTTGCTTGTGTGATTTGAATCATCGTCCATCTGCATATTTTAACTGCCCTGAGCTTTAGGTCACAAACTGATGGCTGGATATTTTCCTTCATGATTTTCGTGTGGAGAGCACAATTCATGGTTACACCAATAATTGCAAGTTTTCTAGGTCCTGAAGCACCAATGCAGCCCCAGACCATCACACTACCATTACAATGTTCAGCTGCTGGAATGATGAAGTTGGCAAATACTTTTCCACAGCATGGTATATATGTTGTGAAGACTGACTGAATTTAATAAAAAGGTATTAAGTGTATTCTATAGCAAAATGGAGGTTATAACTTTATTGACATGTATGATTGCGGAGATTAATTTCCACTGAGAAACATGCCATCTTCACTCACTTTTTACCCAAGTACAGAGGACTGATTCATAACATGGTGCCACGACCATCACCTGAAGCTCAGTCCGAGGGAGCATTTGTCAATTCACAATTGATCTTTTCTTGAGTTCATAAAACCAATCCCCAAATATCCATGACAAATTGGTCAGTAGTAATGAGGGATAATATCTAAGCCAATCAGGAATGGGGGCAGGCCTTCAGTAATTAACTTGCGATTTGTTGTTTGGAAAATATACCTGACGGTGAAATTACATTCACAAGGTCTACACGGATGTACGGCCAGACAGACAACTGAAAAAATATAATGCCTCCGGTCATGTCTGTCGCTGGCGCAGAGGCATAAATATGGTGTCAGTGCCAAGTGCTGTTCATTGTGCAGCCGCATTTGTGGGTTTTGGTGCTTAATTTTTCTTCTTTGACAAAAGCAGATGAGGAAGGAACACAACTTTTGTTGGCTGTTATGAGAGGCTCCCCAAAAATTAGAGCTGGAGTCCAGCCATGCACATTCATCACCGGGATTCACTAGTTCCAGGAGTTTAAAAAATACTTCTCTGCCTCACCATTAAAATATCTCAGTACTTTACATCACAAGTGCCAAACCCCAGCCCCGGAGTGCTGACGTGACCACTGGGTTATTGGTGCATTTCAACACAAATTGCCACTTTGAGTCATAGATTACCAGAAGTGTCCCCATACCTAGAACTCAATGCCGCCCCCTCCAGGACCAAAGTTTACTCTGAGATCTTAGTGCGCCCTGAAGTCAATCATTGAGGACCGAGCACTCCACCGCAGTTTGGCAAACGACGCCCCCTACTGAAATAAACAGCCGCTGCACATTTCAGAGGCTTAGTTTAATAAATGAACGCGAAAAGAGCCGCCATCTTCCACCAGATGTCACAGTGCTGGATGTGCTTGGCACATCTTTTGCATGAGTTTAAATCAATCGTACCATCCATTCGCACTGTTCGAGATGACAAACATTACTGCATGAGCAATGAACAGAGGCGGGTACTTAAAATAAATGAATGCAGTCTACCACATTTTATATCTTGTTATGAATACAAAGTTAATGGCACGTGAAGTCAATTTTCCTTTTTTGTACAAATTCAAATGACCGTAATAAGAATAACCCTTTGAAAATGCAGAGAACACATTTCCGGTAAGAGTTTCTCAGCAGAAACATCCTTTACAATTGGCCCGACAGAGGTCACATGACTGCTCTGGCAAGTGCAGTGCACTTCGTTAAGTTTAACAGTTACCACGATGTAGAAAAAACTCTCATTCCTACATTGGACGCTTAACATGATACAAGAACCTGCGAGTTGGCAAGAAGTCTCAAACTTCATATTCATCGTTTTCAAATCCAATTATATGGACGGCAAGGCTGAACAGGGACATTTGTGTAACTGTCCACATACTTACAGACTGTGCGTGCACCTCCAGACTGTCAGCACATTTCAGTGCAAAATCGCTCGAGTTGGACCATATTAGACGCATTCATGTTCACTTTCACGTTTTGTGAGCATGTTTGACTAGACAGGGAGAGAGAGAGAGAGAGAGAGAAACTGCCGACAACCGATGCAACTCGATTGTTGAGAATCACTGCACAGGATATGAAGAAGCACAATGAGAAGAGAAAAGAAGCGCCCGTCCGACGCAGGAAAAGACTACCGACTGGGGTGATGAATGATATGACCAGCTTCTACCGTAAAGGAGGCAGGATGGCCTGCGCTAACGACAAACCCCGTCCCCATGGAGACCGCCACGCAAAAGTAGAGGTTGAACTGTGAGAAAAATATGTCGCCATTCAGTCCTTCAGCTTCAGCCTCATAGAGGAAGGCCAACAGAAAGCGGAGCGGAAGAAATTGGAGGAAGACGAGAGAAAGAGGAGGATAACAGAGAGAAGATGGGGGAGGATTCGAGAAAGAGGAGAGTGACTGACGGAGAGAAAAAGAAAGAAAAAAGACAGAGAAAGAGAAGAAGGCAGAGAGGCTACACGCATAATAATTAAAGAGACGAACATATAAATGCTTCTGAACCCCGTCACTATGGCAGCCGTGCGCTGAACCAACGCTAACGTCTCCGTAGACTCACGCGGTCATGTATCATTATCCCGCAGCAATAATGCAATGCAAGGAGATCTCTGCAAGTGATAAATGGTCCGGCGTGTCTTGGCGTGAGATGGCATTTAAACTTTAACAATAACAATCGCACGGGGCTACTAATCCAAAAGCACGCTGAGAAAACCAAGCCTAAATAAGGGCAGTAATGGGTGCACTTATCCTGGAGAGGAATGCCTCATTAAAAAGACAGAGATTCACACGAGATGCTACTCATTAATACTTAATAGCACAGCGAGAATTAGCGAAGGTCAATTGGCGGCACCCATACTGGCAGCCAATCAGTGCCTTGCTATTGATGTAATATGATTTCGATTGGTTAAATCCAGGGCAGTCAGCGAGCAAGAGGAACAATTCCCATCGGTATCACTCTTCCCTCCCCATCCCTTCAGTTTAACGGTATGACTGACGGGACACATGATTGCACATAGAGATGCAAGCCAGAGGCTAATTAAGCCAATATTCCATGAATAACTAATGAATAATAAAGACCATTAAATTAAATCTCATAAGGCTCAAATTAAGAATTAAAATTCAAATAGCATCAGCTCGGGCAGGGATGGATAGCTGAAAGTCACAGAGGATCAGTAAACGGGCTGGTAACTGTTGCTGCTTGGACAGGCTGGCGTTTTCAGCACCGAAATGGGAGGAGCCATCATTTGGCAGTGATTCTCTGATTGGCTAGGGGCACATATGCCACACAGGCAACCACTTTCATGAGCGCATGATACAGGACATAAAGAAAGCGTCATTCTGCCACAGCAAAAACTGACGCCGTGAATCAAAACTGCATGTAAAACAAAATGCAGAGTTTAGTGCTAAAATATTGTCCATAACCGTTGCAGTCCTGGCTGCGCTACGACTGAAACGGTTGCCCAAAGTGACCTTTCAGTCAGGAGCACTGGGATTACCCCAATGATAGCATCCTTTTCTCTTGTGGTCTGAAATACAAGTTGTGGCCAATTTAAGCCTCGCTCGTTTCCAGCCACAGTACACTGTAATACTGGTGTTAGCACAGCCGTTATCTCCATTATCTTTGCACACATCCATCACTCGTTCTTCCATTCCTGTTAAACGTCAAGCTCAGACACAAGCAGGCAAGGGGTCAGAAACATCCGCAGTTAAAGTGATGCAAGTCACGTCGTCACATGAGAGTTCCCTCCTGTTCAGGCGATTGGCCGGGCTAGGCAGGGAGGCGGAGCTTATGCCCAGGCTTGCGCAGTCAGCAGCGAGTCCATCCTGCAGTTACACCTCCAAACTAAAAGGGGGACCACTGACACACTCAAGCCTCTCGAATTTTGGCTGCCAGGGCAGAATTCTCCTGCCGGATGGCCTTGTAGTCCTCCAGGATCTTCTCCAGGTTGCTAACTGTCTTCTTTCCATTCTCCGTCTCAATCTACGGAGAAGACAATGCACGTAGGCGTCAAAATAAAATAATCTGCATGTGAGAATCTTATATCTCAGACACACACACACACACACACACACACACACTTCAAGGCATGCCAGTTTGTAAATATTCTTTCAATCCACCCAAAAAAAACCCCGCCAACATCATGAAAAGTGAGAACAAGCTACTCAGCCCAAGGATGGCGGCCATTTTCTTAGAATAATCGTGCACCCATGGCTCACCGCTAACCTGCAAACCTGCAACTGAGCAGTTTCCTGTGCTCCTCTTCATACATCATTGAACTTTAATAAGACCAAACAATTAACAATTAAAAATCAGCAAAGGTATTGGAATCAGGTTTGGGATTACTCTCTGGATACTAGGGAAAAAAACCCTTCAGCTACTCAGAGTTAATTTTAACATTTTCAGCCCTGAAATAATTTAAAAAAAAAAAAAAAAGTTAAACTAGGTCTACGCTGTCGGTGGCCGACAGCAAGGGGTATATCCCCGAAATTCTCCAATACTCGAAGCCCCCTCTATTAGATTCCCCTTTACTAGAGCTACAATATGAGGTAAATTTGAGGTCTGTGTAAGTAATTGTTCCAGAGATATGGTCAAAAAACAGATTTTTTCAATATATAGCGCCACCTAGTGGCAAACCTAGGAGTGCATACTTACCCAAAATCTAATCATCTTTAATATATCTACCCATATGCAAAAAATGAGAAGCCAACGGCTAAAATCTGCGGACACAGCAACGGCGGGTGGGGCGAAACCATGATATCCCCGAAACTTGGATTTCGGGGATAAAATTATCTTGTGCTGTTGAAAGCCCATTATGTGGCAACTTGTTTAAAAGAGCTCCCTTGCGGTTTTCAACAACTTTGATCTTGCATCATTGAGCAAGAATAGCTGCATTTAGGTCTGCAAGGGTCAACCTGATCACACACACAACACATTGAACCAAACGTTTTTTTTGTGGTCGCAGGAAAGTTTATTTCTTGGACATTCTGTGACATTCCATTCGTGCAGACTAGAGCTCATTATTCAGCTTTTCCTGGCACTTCAAAACCATACTAGTGTTTGCAGAGCGAATGTCTATGTTCATGAGGGTGCTCGCAGGGCGAATGTGTGTGTTCATGATAGTGTTCACAGGGCGAATCTGTGTGATTATGAGGTAAAACTGTGTGCTCAACTCTAATCACGGCCGCATGTGACCATCTGCCTGCAGTGCTTTCCACTCGTCCAAATATACTCTGCCCTCAAACTTCCTGTTCTTCAAGTTCTTTGTTGAAAAAAAAAAACCCTTTTTACACAAGCTGAGTAAATTACTTCACAGGTCAGTTGTGTTTGCCAACTGAAAATATACTCGACTGACAAGCTAGCCCAATGTTTACATTTTCAGTCAGCTGAAAACATGACAGACGGGTAAACTGAAAACTCACGAGTACAGGACATAATTTGGTCCGGTAGCTTACAGGTAACTCGCAACTCACGTCAAGGAGCACATCGGTCAGAACTCCTACGGGCTACACACTATATTTTTTGACATTTCACTCCTGTTGTGATTCTGAGGCACACATTTACCCGTCCGGCTGCCTCTGGCCTCCCTCTCCATCACCGTTTCACAAAAACGTTTCCCTCGGAGTCTCTTTATAACCATTTGAGGTTTCTCTCCCACACTGAGGAGTTCTTGTTTTCTTTTTAATCTTGTCCTTTTTATTTGGGATTTTAGGCCTGGTTTTCCTGCAACTCTATCAAGTGGCCTTTGTGAGAGTTCAGTGCAGTGGTCATCAGCCCTTTTCCTGGAGATCAACCATCCAGTAAGATTCATTCCAATCTAAAACAACCGACAACCTATGACAACCTAGCTCTACTAAATGACTGCAGAATGAAATCCCCAGCAGTTGAGTGAAGCGCGATATTAGGGTCAGTGTGAAACCCCACAGGATGGCAGGAGGCCCTGCTCTAGCTGTAGAGTCAGGTGAGCTTTTTTAGGGTCAGAGTGAAAACCAGCAGGATGGTAGATCTCCAGGAACAGCGTCTGTGACCAGTGGTTTAGTGCAAAAAGCTCCACAAAAATGAATCTGATTTGACTGATTTGATTCCCGACAGGACAGCGATAAAATGGGCCGAACAGGCCTCACGAGGGAGACAGGTAAAAATTGCGGCTCACCTGTTCCTCCAGATCACGGATCTCCCTCATGATGGTCCCCGTGTCCTCGATGGTTTGGATCAGCTGAGTACAGTTCTGAAATGTAAACACAGCTCACGTCTACACAAGCTGCAAAGCAATGTCAGCGGTGACACACATTTAAACAAACCCTAATTAAACTATATTTCCTTTATTTACCAGAGGCTTCCATTGGCTTTTTCCGGCTAATGCTGTTGCCATGGCAACCGAAATCGATAGGTGTCTTGACCAAACCATAACCCATGCCCGCACCGAATATCACAGGAATCAGTTAAAATTTGAGGCTTATGAGAGCTACCATCCTGAAGGTTATCACTCCAACCAAAGCAAACCACACCTGCTCTCCCAGTTACAGACCTTGACGAGCTGCGAATGAGCTGAATCAGGTGTGTTGAATTAGGGTTGGAGCAGAAACCCAAGGGATGGTAAGTCTCCAGGTACAGGGCTGGGCATCCCTGCTGTAGAACATCCACAAGATGGCGGTGGAAATGACAACCAGGTGCCCACAGTAGCTGCCCAACTTCCTCCGGGGGCTACAGTTAATTCACCATCACAAGTGCTACTATATGATGGAGACGAGCAACAGATTTTCCTTACCACATGCAGAGCAGCCAGATACTTATACGCTTTGCGCACAGAGTCGTCCCGCTTGGCATCCTGTAAACAAACAGAAACAAAACCCTGAATCAGATCACCACCCGTCACCAACACAAGCACAGGAATCAATCACGACCGCTGTGAGTAACCTACTGACCCAGATACTGCTGCATGTGGGTTGAGAGCAATTTACCTTTTGAAATCAGTTTCTGTGACTCAATGCTTTTAGAAGGAAGTTATTTATTTTCACTATTTCGTTGTGATAGAAATCACCCATAGTTCTTCTGTTCATATTATGTATAGTTTTTTCAACCTCCCAGCACATACTGCGGGTGGATATAGTTGTCAGTGCAGTGGCCTGTCCGTCCGTCTGTCTGTAGACATCTAGTTTCCGAAGCAGAACTCAATCATTCAGTATTTTTTAATGAAACTTGCTGTGCATACTAATCAGGTCCTAGACTGGTGCCTTTCGATATTTAGGGATTTCTGAGATTTTCGATTGTGTGGGTGGAGGGGATATGTCATCTTCTGTTGACTCTTGCGTTTAATACCCTACAATGATGTAAATGTAAATCAATGTAAATCAAGCTTTAAATATTAACTTACTTTTTTGTACTTAATTTTAGATTATACATTAACTTGTGATTTTAAGTTTTTCCATGAATGGTAAATTTGATATATTATTATGGTAAATGACAGAGTGGCTTGGACATGAATGTGGATAAGAGCGCAATAGAAAAGTAAAAAGGGGAAAAAAGAATGACACAAAGGGAAATCCATACCTTAAAGACTAACTCGTCGGTCACTGCGAATGTGCGGTCCAGTTTACCAGTGAGGCTGTTTATCTCCTTCTGAAGCTCCTTTGTGTCTGATAAAATCTGCAGAGGAAACCAATGGGCCAGAGTGAGTCACCACAGACAGGTGTAGGGCCATCTATAGGCACAGTGAAACACCACACACAGGTGTAGGGCCATCTGTGAGGACAGTGCAACACCACAGACAGGTGTAGAGCCATCTGTGGGTGCAGTCAAACACCATAGACAGGTGTAAGGCCATCTAAATGCGCAGTGAAACACCACAGACAAGTATAGGGCCATCTGCGGGTACAGTGAAACATCAAAGACAGTTGTAGGGCCATCTGTGGGTGCAGTGAAACACCACAGACAGGTGTAGGACCATCTGTGGGTGCAGTGAAACACCACAGACAGGTGTAGGGCCATCTGTGGGTGCAGTGAAACACCACAGACAGGTGTAGGGCTATCTGTGAGGACAATGCAACACCACAGACAGTTGTAGAGCCATCTGTGGGTGCAGTGAAACACCACAGACAGCTTTAGGGCCATCTGTGGGTGCAGTAAAACACCACAGACTGGTGTAGGGCCATCTGTGAGGACAATGCAACACCACAGACAGTTGTAGGGCCATCTGTGGGAGCAGTGAAAAGCCACAGACAGGTGTAGGGCCATTTGCGGGTACAGTCAAACACCACAGACAGATGCAGGGCCATCTGTGAGGACAATGCAACACCATAGACAGGTGTAGGGCCATCTGTGGGTGCAGTCAAACACCACAGACAGGTGTAGGGCCATCTGTGGGTGTTATGGTTTGTGTTATGGGCTGGGTCTAAACATAAGCACATATGTACTGTTGAACACACACAGGAACAAGACACAACTCCACACTAAACATTTATTACTTTGCCTTGGTCTGCCATAGCTTCATATGCCCGAAAAATTGATCTTTGGCCCCAAAATAATTAACATTAAGTGACCTTTGACCCGATGACCACCAAAAACTAATCGGTTCAGCTACCCTGGGAGAGGAATTACCCTCTCTGACTGGGTGAAAATCCCCCCTCTCCTTCAGTAGATATACTGCATGTGGCAGGAGGTACAGGGTCGCTGGACTATTTACGCAAAACGGAAATGATGCATGAATTCAGTGCAAAGCACATAAATATCAGGCATAAATGGAATTAATCCAGAAAAAAAACTATATCCAGAGAGGGGAGATGGATAGAGGGGAGAGAGAGAGAGAGAGAGAGAGAGAGAGAGAGATAGAGAGAGAGAGAGAGAGAGAGAGAGAGAGCATTGCAGAACATACTTTAGTGATTTCCTCCTTCTGTTTCCGTATATTGCCCACGATCTCCAGGATCCGGTGTGTGTACGCTGAACGGGACACGTCCCGCGGCAGGTTCTCAAACTCTGATATCTGAGCGAGAGGAGCAGACCGGTGACGTTAGAGAGGGCCGAGCTCTCGCCCCACCCCCAACCCCCCCTCCAGTCCCCTACCAGCTGCTTGTAGAGACCCTCCTTCTTGCGGGCCTCGTCGGCGGACTGGCGGATCTTATCGTGCAGGTCCTTGATCTCAGACAGCTTGCGGGAGGACTCCAGCTGGAGCGGGGAAAGGCATGAGCGCGAGGCACCGTGTTAGAACAGACGCAGTCAGAGTAATGATGTGGTTGTATATTTAAGGTGATCAGAGGTTCACACGCATGAGGCAGCAGGCGTGTCATGAGCTGGACACAGTTTTATGTGCACAGGGCCATCAGTGGGTCATGTGGTTCTGGAAAGAATAATGCAAGGTACACAGAGCAGTCATGACGTCATCTGTGCGAGTCATCAGTGTGCGATGAGTATGACACGGTTGAGCGATTAATGCGTTACATTTATGAATATATTACATTTATGAAGAGTGAGTACTGTGCGTGAGGCGGTGAGTGTACTGCGCGTGAGCCGGTGAGTGTACTGTGCGTGAGCCGGTGAGTGTACTGCGCGTGAGCCGGTGAGTGTGTACTGTGCATGAGGTGGTGAGTGTGTACTGTGCATGAGGCAGTGTGTGTGTAATGTACGTGAGGCAGTGAGTGTGTACTGGGCATAAGGCGGTGAGTGTGTACTGGGCATGAGGTGGTGAGTGTACTGTGCGTGAGGTAAGGAGTGTGTACTGTGCATGAGGCGGTGAGTGTGTACTGTGCATGAGACGGTGGATGTACTGTGCTTGAGGCGGTGAGTGTGTACTGTGCGTGAGATGATGAGTATATACTGTGCATGAGGCGGTGAGTGTGTACTGTGCATGAGGCAGTGAGTGTGTACTGTGCATGAGATAATTAGTATGTACTGTGCATGAGGCGGTGAGTGTACTGTGCATGAGGCGCTGAGCGTGTACTGTGCATGAGGCGGTAAGTGTGTACTGTGCATGAGGCGGTAAGTGTGTACTGTGCATGAGGCGGTGAGTGTACTGTGCATGAGGCGCTGAGCGTGTACTGTGCGTGAGATGATGAGTATATACTGTGCATGAGGGGGTGAGTGTGTACTGTGCATGAGGCGGTGAGTGTGTACTGTGCATGAGGCGGTGTGTGTGTACTGTGCATGAGGCGGTGAGTGTTTATTGTGCATGAGGCGGTGAGTGTACTGTGCATGAGGCAGTGAGTGTATTGTGCATGAGGCGGAGAGTGTGTATTGTGCATGAGGCGGTGAGTGTACTCTGCATGAGGCGGTGAGTGTGTACTGTGCATGAGGCGGTGAGTCTGTACTGTGCATGAGGCGGTGAGTCTGTACTGTGCATGAGGCGGTGAGTGTGTACTGTGCATGAGATAATTAGTATGTACTGTGCATGAGACGGTGGATGTACTGTGCTTGAGGCGGTGAGTGTGTACTGTGCGTGAGATGATGAGTATATACTGTGCATGAGGCGGTGAGTGTGTACTGTGCATGAGGCAGTGAGTGTGTACTGTGCATGAGATAATTAGTATGTACTGTGCATGAGGCGGTGAGTGTACTGTGCATGAGGCGCTGAGCGTGTACTGTGCATGAGGCGGTAAGTGTGTACTGTGCATGAGGCGGTAAGTGTGTACTGTGCATGAGGCGGTGAGTGTACTGTGCATGAGGCGCTGAGCGTGTACTGTGCGTGAGATGATGAGTATATACTGTGCATGAGGGGGTGAGTGTGTACTGTGCATGAGGCGGTGAGTGTGTACTGTGCATGAGGCGGTGTGTGTGTACTGTGCATGAGGCGGTGAGTGTTTATTGTGCATGAGGCGGTGAGTGTACTGTGCATGAGGCAGTGAGTGTATTGTGCATGAGGCGGAGAGTGTGTATTGTGCATGAGGCGGTGAGTGTACTCTGCATGAGGCGGTGAGTGTGTACTGTGCATGAGGCGGTGAGTCTGTACTGTGCATGAGGCGGTGAGTCTGTACTGTGCATGAGGCGGTGAGTGTGTACTGTGCATGAGATAATTAGTATGTACTGTGCATGAGACGGTGGATGTACTGTGCTTGAGGCGGTGAGTGTGTACTGTGCGTGAGATGATGAGTATATACTGTGCATGAGGCGGTGAGTGTGTACTGTGCATGAGGCAGTGAGTGTGTACTGTGCATGAGATAATTAGTATGTACTGTGCATGAGGCGGTGAGTGTACTGTGCATGAGGCGCTGAGCGTGTACTGTGCATGAGGCGGTAAGTGTGTACTGTGCATGAGGCGGTAAGTGTGTACTGTGCATGAGGCGGTGAGTGTGTACTGTGCATGAGGCAGTGAGTGTGTACTGTGCATGAGATAATTAGTATGTACTGTGCATGAGGCGGTAAGTGTGTACTGTGCATGAGGTGGTGAGTGTGTAATGTGCATGAGGCGGTGAGTGTGTACTGTGCATGAGGCGGTGAGTGTGTACTGTGCATGAGGCGGTGTGTGTGTACTGTGCATGAGGCGGTGAGTGTGTATTGTGCATGAGGCGGTGAGTGTGTATTGTGCATGAGGCGGTGAGTGTATTGTGCATGAGGCGGAGAGTGTGTACTGTGCATGAGGCGGTGAGTGTGTACTGTGCATGAGGCGGTGAGTCTGTACTGTGCATGAGGCGGTGAGTCTGTACTGTGCATGAGGCTGTGAGTGTGTACTGTGCATGAGGCTGTGAGTGTGTACTGTGCATGAGGCAGTGAGTGTGTACTGTGCATGAGGCGGTGAGTGTGTACTGTGCATGAGGCGGTGAGTGTGTACTGTGCATGAGGCGGTGAGTCTGTGCTGTGCATGAGAGGGAAAGTGTGTACTGTGTGAGATCAGGTACCTCTCGGTTACTGCAGAGCTCTTTCAGTCGGCGGCGCTCCTCGATGAGTGGGGCTCTGTGCTTCTCCCACTGTGACGCCAGACTGACCACACGCTTCGCACTGCTTTCCACCAGAGTCTGCACAAACACACACACGCGCAGTCACCGACAGTCACCTGGGCTGCACATAACCGCATTTACACAGCCTGGCTCGGCACAAACACAGAGGCCCTTCAGCTGACCTGTAGCTTGGTCAGGTTGTTCTCTGCGTCGGGCAGCAGGTCGATGGTCTGTTTCTTCACCCTCACGCTGCTCTCTTTTTCAGTATTGCTCAGCTCTCTCTGTTTTAGCTCGTCTGAGACCTACAGGGAGAGAGAGAGAGAGAGGGGGGGGGAGAGGGAGGAGAAATGACAGCAAGATTCAGAGACAGACAGAAGAGCAGTCAAAGAGACTAAGAATGTTAATTATTTCAAACATATTGTATAATCACAAATAATACTGCAATAACTCATTGAGAACATGACTGCAGAACAGAATAATCTAGAAATGCATGAGCCAATGAAAAACACAGATCCCTCCTGCTCACAGCTGCCAATAATAAGGTTGGAAATCACTCCGCAGCCATTTTCCCAGGTGTTCACTAAAGCTCTTCCTGAGTGTGAGAGGAGTCACCTGAGTGACTGACACGGAGAGCTGCCTCATGGCCCCGCCCACTTCCTCCATGCGGAGCGACAGCTGCTGCAGCTGCTGCTGAAGGGCCTGCAGCTCGTCCTGCTGCTGAGAGAGCAGGTCCTCCTCCGACTGCCGCGAGCTGGGCATCGCGCTCGCCGCTGCTGCCATCTGCTGCACGGAGGCCTCAGGCTCCTACAGACACACGCAAGAGGAAGTGAGGTCAGAGGAGTGATGTCAGGGGAGGAAGTGATGTCAGGGGAGTGATGTCAGGGGAGGAAGAGACATCAGGACAGGAAGTGAGGTCAGAGGTGTGATTTCAGGGGTAGAAGTGAGGCTGGGAAGGAAGTGAGGTCAGGGGAGGAAGTGATATGGAAACAATCATGATTTTTTACTTGTATTATTTTTACTTCTTTTTGTCCTTGTAAACCACAAAACAAAATTTGTTCTACTGGCATTATATGCATTTTCTCTCTGAGCTTACAAGCAGGGTATTGTATACTTGTCTTCATTTCCAATAGTTCCACACAAAAAAAGACATTTATGTTTCAGCACCGAGCGCAAAGCTGTTTTTACAGATTTTTTGAGTATTTGTGAATATGTGTGCAAATGATGAATATGAACCAAATTTGATCCAGGGCATCAAACCACTCGGCACTTAATTTTAAACAGAATAACCCAGCCATCTGCCAGGTTACAAAGCAGCAGTAACACAACCTGGTCCAGGTTTCATTTCAACCCTAATTTAGTAACTCCGCCGACGAGCAGCACAAAAGCACCTCTCACAGTCAAATTAGGAGTGCATAGGTTTCGGTGTGCAAATCTTATGGACAGTATTTGCGTGCCTAATCAAACCCAGACAGACACCACATGACCCAGGTGAGGAGGCCCCATACCTGTGTGAAGGTGAATTTCTCCGTGTGGGTGAAGCGCGTGCCTTTGGTCAGCACATCCCCCCGGGCGCCAGCACCACTGAAAGACTGCAGGAGCTCGGAGAGGTCTCCCCCGGAGCGCAAGGCATGCTGGGCATTGTGGCGGGGCTGGGCCGCGGCCCGGAGCTGCTCCTCGATTCGCTTCTGTAGCCGCGCCCGTTTCCGAGAGCGATATGCCTACCGGGGGGCAGAGAGAGAGAGGGAGAGAGAGAGATTGAGAGAGAGCAAGCAACTTAATTATAACTGTCTTGGATTAACAAACAAATTCCCAGCTTGTGTCCACGCACGATCTCCATAGGTGTGAGATTGAAGAACCCTGGTGAAGATACGGAGTCCCAATTTGACCGCCTGAATGCGGTCAGCAAACGCAAGTGCTAACGGCCTCACAGACCTACAGTAAATCCAACTCCATTTTGGTAATTCTGTGACAGGAGGTGTTGGCACAGCGGTGGTGCTATTGTCAAAAGGGTCTGACCCAGACAAATTAATTACTTTTGGGTGTGGTGGGGGTTTGGTTCCATTACGGCCAATCAGACCAGCCATTCCCCACTAAACCAGCGTGTTTACGCCCCAGCAAACTCAGCAATTTCATCGTGTCAGGTGAAGAAAAGGCACCTGATTTTGTCAGCGTTGACAGGGTCCACCAATAACGATTCTCTCTAGAGGAAAGTGATCTCCTTGTTTGAGGGTATAGAGGTCGCTTCACCAGGTAATGCATTTTGCAAGAAAAGATCTGGGTCATTTATGCAGTCCACAAAATGGCACTTTTCATATTAAAACAAGGGCCTGACATAAGTTCAAAATTTGAATCACCTCAACACACACAAAGAAAAATATTCTGGTTTAAAAAAATGTCCTTCCACCCTCTCTTCCCTCGGGCCCCAAGGCCACTTTGCAGGAATTTTTTTTTTAAAGATTATATAGTGGAGACGGACAAGAAAGCTGGAGGGAAGAATGGGGAAGACACGCGACAAATGACCCGAGCCGGAATCGAACCCGGGTCGCCGCGAGGAGGACGCAGCCTCCATGGTACGCGCACCCAGACCAATGAGCCATCGGGGTGCCCCCAGTGGGCATTATTTATCAGGGTACATGACAAAAGAGAAAATTATGGACGAAGAGACAGCAATATAAGTGAGTTATCGGCAAATGGCTCCACCGGATAGGATTCATTCCCGTGAAACTACTCTAGAACAGGGGTGGGCAACTCCGGTCCTGGAGGGCCGGTGTGTATGCTGGTTTTTATTTATATCAATTACCCTGACTAATTGAGTTAATTGTTTGCATACACAAATATAGATTTGTGCAAAAGTTTGATCAAAGAAAAATGTTTCATGTAGGGAGACAAGACCAGTCTTTGGTGGTCATTCATGATAATTTAAAGAAATGCGCCATGTCAGATTTCCTGAATAGTTTGGCTAATTTAGATAACCAACTAATTAAAGCCCAGAAGTTGGTGTGAAAACCAGGGACAGATACGGCCCTCGTTGCCCATCCCTGCTCTAGAACATCTACGATTCTGTGAAAAGGCGGCCTGGGTGAGTCAAAACATAAACACAGTCTGGGCAAACGCTTTAATTATATAGAGCAAGATGACCAAACTGGGCTGAGGCGATAAGTCTTTTGTGACAGAAAAAAACTGTATAACATTACTACCACACGCGTTTCCATAAGCGGAGGCACAAAATTACAGCCCATAGTGCTGATTGGCATTGGACTTTCATTGCTCTTTTCCAACCCGACTTCATAAAGTCTTTTTAACATCCATTTGACCATAAAGTGCTGCACTACTGACTACATTTACTTTTCAGAGGCATGTTTGTGAGAGGTATACTGATCAGGATTCATCAGTAGCAGTTTGTAAACACAACTTTCTAAGTTAGCCCCTCCTCCCCAGCTCAACGACACCAGAGGCGATGCAGTGCAGTGGAGCCATGTCCCCTAGAAACATCCCGTTTAAAATTAAAAAAATATGTAAGAAAATACAGACAGACAATCAGGTCTCTGTAGATACCGACACTGCAACACACTTCCAGTGGGTAACAAGTGATGATTGAGAGGGATTATTTTTGTATGAGTCTATATATTGTTTTCATTTTTTTCCTGGAAAATCCTGTTCAGTATACCTTTCAGGACTGTGGTCTCATAATGAAAATGAGCGTTTGCGCAGTGCAGGGAACTCTGCGCACACAGAGAGAGTTTTTGAAACGGCAAAACTTCAAACCAATACCTAAAAGCCAACTCCAGTTGAGGGTATCGCCAATATGCAAAAAAATGCCCGGATGTAGCGCTTTCGGCAAAATATCTTGCTACTTCTGGAACCAATTTACTTCCGGTGCGTTACTGAGGCCATGGCTATCATTATCGTCAGCTAGCTGCGGCTCGGCGGTGCACGCACGCATACATAAATCAAGCCGAGGAAAATGGAAACATTCACCAAGCGCGTAGCTAGTTTCACGAGCGTATGGGCGAGTATGCAAGTAAGTTCCCGATGAGGTCGCCGGAACCACGCACGCCTAGGCTGATTAATGCAATAAAACTATTTTTGAACTACGGCCCACATTTTTGCTGAACTCTGAAGTACTTTCTCCTGAATTAAATGCTGGGATTCTTGACCAAGGCCTACTTGCAAACCAACATTGAAAATGATTGCCACAATATCGTAGGCGAGGTGATAATAGAAGCAAAAAGTGCCAAACTGGAGCAAAAATATGCAGAAGTAAACCCCAGGCGGCGGCCGCAGTGAACATAAACACACGAGCTCAGCTGGAGCCGACGGCAGATCGGGGGATACAGGACATGTCCAGTTCCACACACTGACCTCAGACACGACTGAGTATTTTAAGGGTCAGATAAAGCTCCAGTTGCACTGCTTCAATGTTGTACCCCAGGATGGTCAAACTTTACAGACCCCAATGACACATCTTTACCAGCTGGGGGCAGCTCGCACCATCATCCTTTCACCCGAGGACAGCACGTGTCTCTGAGGATGATGAAACTTCTTGAAGCACAGCAATGCAATAAACAGAAGACATGTTTTCCAGATATCATGGGTCTATCTTCAGGAGTAAATGCTTGTAAAACAGAAGTGGTGTAGAGCCCAGATGAGGATGACTGAGGGTAGCGTGCAGCACATTCATCATTAGACTCACGCTTTAGTCATATGCATTTATTTTTCATTACACCAGTCAGGGGCCGATGTACAGTCCTGCTGCAGAGTGGACACAGGCCCAAACTTCCCACATGAGTTTTGGGACTCGTCCACATTCTGGACCGAATAGAAATCTGATCTTTCAACGATCGACCTGATTGATCAGGTCTGAACTATCAGATGTGATTTTTTTCTGCACTGCTCTTCAGTGTGGGAATGTTGATGCCTAAACACTTTATATCTTTGATTAGGGAGTTTAATGAGCGCGGGCGAGACGGCTGGGAGCAAGAATCACCAATACAGGTCACATGCACAGAAGAATATGAACCGCCATGGGAGAGAGATCCAGACTGAGTGTTTTGTGTAGTAATATGACAGTAGTCCAGGAGGGGGCAGCGGGTTTGGTGAGAGATGGCAGTGATTGGTGCAGGGTTTGGTGAGAGATGGCAGTGAGCGGCGGGTTTAGAGAGATGGGGCAGAGATTGACGGTGGGTTTGGAGAGAGGGGACGGTGATTGGTGGAGGGTCTGTTGAGTAGGGGCGATGATTGATGACTGGCGGCAGTGCAGGGGGCGTGATTGATGATTGGCGACGGTATGCTGTGGGGGGAATTGGTGAGAGGGGGCGGAGACTGACGATCGGCGGTCGTGTGGGGGAGTGATTGATGATTGGCGGCAGTGTACTGTGGCAGGATTGGTGAGAGGGGGCGGTGATTAGTGGAGGGTTTGGCGAGAAAGAGCGGTGATTGATGATTGGCAGCAGTGTTCTGAGGCGTGATTGGCCGTTACCTCAGGACTCAGGCGGGACAGCAGGCCCTGGCTGTTCCACTCGCTCTCCCACTCCTGAGTGGCGCTCAGCTCCAGGGAATGACTCTCCAGCAGTGACGCCGGCACTGAGGCATGCTGGGAAGGCTGAGCGGTGACGGGCGGCAGGAAGTCCCGGCAGTACTCTGCCACCTCTGCGTCCGAATCACAACAGAAGAAGAAGAAGAAATCACCCACGGCAACACGGCGATGCGTTCACCTCAATTTGACAAAAAGTTACTAAACAGCAGAAAGCAAAGCTACTTGGTTTTGGATCAAAGGCGCTCAAAATTGCGGCAACAAAAAAACAAGTATTTGCCACTTAACGTGTCTGTGTCCCCCGCCACAAAATGTGAAATCGTGTCAAAATGAGCAATTTCTCGGTGTGACCTTGAGAGTGACACGAAGGTCACCAAAATCGACTGGTGCCGGGGTATCACCCTAATACATGTTGAGATGAAATTTGAAGAAAATCCGTCAATTCGTTATAGAGATATCTCGCTGACAAGGATTCAGGACGGACGGACGGATGGACGGTCGTGAATACTATGTCCCGCCGCTTTGCACGTTCCGCGCAGCGGGGGACAAAAAAAGCCAGGACCTTTCACATGAGATTATAAAATAAACATTCAATTTTTTTATTAAATGGGTTATCACAAGGCAACACAAGCATGAGTGCAGCAGCGCACGATCTTCAGAGCTGTGACGAAGCACTCAGGTTAGGACGTAGATATGAGTCGATATGATCCATATGCACTGGTCTTTCATTACACTGTTTTGGGCCATTTAATAAAGACTTTTTATCTGCCTTTTCACCACTGAACGCCACAATTTTGACCACATTTACGCTCTGGAGTTGTGTTTGAGAAGGATTCTGCGTCATAGAACAAATTTGCTATTGCACAGGGACCAATAATAGGTCCCAAAAATCAATTAAGGTAATAAATGATCTGCACACTGGTCCGTGACTAAAGCCTTATTTGAAACCAAGCACAACAGAGAAATCAGCCAATCAGAGCCAACCGCCACCGCAGAACTCCCGCTGGACGAAGAGGAGGCACTGACCTAATACTGGAGGCTTTCCCAAGCCTTTTGCATGAGGCAAACTCAAAGACTGAGACCGGAAACTTCCACTCACTCCGGCGGTCTGAAACCACATCGTGAACACACATGACCAAGAGCACAATACAAACATAACACCATGTGACACACAGCACACATGACACTCTGTGGCGCGGGGACACTGCAGGTGCTGAGAATTTGTCATCATTCACTTTAATCTGTTTAAAAGAGGCTAAGAACGACAGTCAGACAGAGAGGATCTTCTGTAGCATAAACACTGATGGTAACTCAGCAGTGACCTTCGACAGAAATGAACACAGAGAGAGAGGAGGAGGCCACTATAATCAACACGTCTCTGTCAGGACAAAAGAACATTACAGCAAAGCTGAAACTATCCAGACAATAAAGTAAAACAAATAAATGTAGAGGCAAGACATTGTCCTTTCAGAAAAAAAGAAAATAAACAAACATTCCGACCAACAAATCTTGCAAAAAGCTCCGCTTCTGGCAAGAAAATTACGGCAAAAGTGAAAGCAAACCTTTTAAAAATACATTATGGTAAGCGTCCGTCATTCTGGTCATTCTGAGCAATAAATAACAGTAAAGCCAAAACTGTACTTAAAAAAATAAAGAGAAATGCTCAGTAAAGCCACGACTGTCCTTCCAGCGACTCAGAAGAACAGGAAGACAAAATGGCTCAGGGGTGCGGAGGGACGGAACAGGTACCTGTGTTTGGTGGAGGAGGGGCAGCCGACAGGAGGGCGGGAGCCAGGGCAGGGCCAGCTGGGCTCTAATCTGGGCGGCAATGGCCTTCTGCAGGAGAACAGACTTACCTGAGAGGGGGAGACATAACATGAGCATCAGACTCAGTGTCTCGTGTGCAGGAACAAGCCCCTCCCAGCATTACGGGGTCAGCACTCCCGCACTCCGAGCCTCCGCTTACCTCACACACAATCCCACAACGCACTGAAGGCGGGAACTTTCCTCCCTGACAGGTGAGAGGGGATAAGAAGTCTATGGAGATGCTGCAGGGCTCGTCTCTGATACAGTTGGTGAGATTATGAGATGATGCAGGGCTCGTCTCTGATACAGTAGGTGAGATTATGAGATGATGCAGGGCTCGTCTCTGATACAGTAGGTGAGATTATGAGATGATGCAGGGCTCGTCTCTGATACAGTAGGTGAGATTATGAGATGATGCAGGGCATGTCTCTGATACAGTAGGTGAGATTATGAGATGCTGCAGGGCGTGTCTCTGATACAGTAGGTGAGATTATGAGATGATGCAGGGCATGTCTCTGATACAGTAGGTGTGTTTATGAGATGCTGCAGGGCTCATCTCTGATACAGTAGGTTAGATTATGAGATGCAGCAGGGCTCATCTCTGATACAGTAGGTGAGATTATGAGATGCAGCAGGGCTCGTCTCTGATACAGTAGGTGATACTATGAGATGCTGCAGGGCATGTCTCTGATACAGTAGGTGAGGTTATGAGATGCTGCAGGGCATGTCTCTGATACAGTAGGTGAGATTATGAGATGCTGCAGGGCTCGTCTCTGATACAGTAGGTCAGATTATGAGATGCTGCAGGGCTCGTCTCTGATACAGTAGGTGATATTATGAGATGCTGCAGGGCATGTCTCTGATACAGTAGGTGAGGTTATGAGATGCTGCAGGGCATGTCTCTGATACAGTAGGTGAGATTATGAGATGCTGCAGGGCTCGTCTCTGATACAGTAGGTCAGATTATGAGATGCTGCAGGGCTCGTCTCTGATACAGTAGGTGAGATTATGAGATGCAGGGTGCGTCTCTGATACATCAGGAGAGATTATGAGATGCTGCAGGGTGTGTCTCTGATAGGTGAGATTACGTGATGCTGCAGGGCGGGCTCTCACCCGCGGGCTGGTCGGAGGCCTCAGCACTGGCTCTGGGCAGTTTCTCCACTAGGAACATGAGCAGGGAGCGGATCTCTGGCTCACTGCTGTACAGGAAGGTCTGGTACCCAATCTCCCCTTTATAACCCAGGTCCTGCACACAGGAACACAGCAGCCTGACAAACCGCACACCCTGAGCACAACAGTCCTTCTGCCAAACACTATATTCACGGGGGGAGAAGATTATGCACTCTCAGTTCAGGAAGGGAGACCTGGAGCTGATGGGGTAAAACTAAAAGGGAAATGGACTTGCCACTTATTTAAAGTCACAAGGGTTGAGTCAGGACATGAAAGTAGCGGGAGGGGGGGTGGGGCGGGGTGTCCACCCGCTATGCATTGTTCCATTGAGGTATTGATTTTCCTGTAAGAGCAATACAATAAGTTCTATTAAAACTTGCCCCATTTTTTTTTTTGAGCTTCAGTACCACTCGTGCCCTTCGGAGACTGGTGAACCAGTGAAAGTTAGCGGGACAGTGAAATTTTTTTCCATGTTTAGGCTAAGAGCTTCATCACAAAGAAAACATTTTTTTAAGCCTCTCAAGTAAATGCAGCCTGAAATTAAATAGCTGGCATGTCCATTTGAAACTGACAGTTTTGCATTTGAAAAGCTTTTTACAGAGACCATGTTCCGCAATGAACGAGCATGCACGTATTTTTATTTTATTTTTTTTATCAAAATCCACCTTCAAATCAGTGTACATAACGTTTGCTGGCAGAGATTTACTCAGCTATATGGGCTCTACCTCCATGCTAACTCTTGCTTGTTAGACATTTATAGAATTTAACACGGCCAGCTGGTTGCTAGCAACTTTATTAGCTGGCTATATTGTTGTTTTTTTTTACTAGCAGAACAACGTGTTTTGGATCCATTTTTATTAATAGGACTCAGAAGGGAAGGGCCTGCTGACTTGCAATTTTATGGAAAATTTATCTATGCCAGTGGCCAGAGGCAAGGAAATGTAGACAGGAGTGAGTTTTCGCATCCAAATGAATTATGCATCCGACCCGCCTAAACCAGTCTAAATTTTAAAAAGTCCATCCAAAAGACAGATTGACGGGTGCCTGGCTAAACCCTTGTAAAGTTGTTCCATGCGGAACCGTTGTGATGTGTGGGTTAAGGAAAAAAGTTGAATCACTGTATTATAAGTTGGATCTAGTAATTACTTGCCCAAATTAAAAGTTTACATGGATCAAATGTTTGTCACGTTTCTGTACGAACATCTTAGGAACATACATCACTCCAAGCTCAATATTTTTACTACTGATCACAAGACATGGCTGAATCAAAGTCATGTGACCTCTGACCCCTGCATTCCGCCCTGTATTCAACCCATTAGTGCAAATATAGACACCGGTGTCTGTAAATTCTGAAATTTAATTGCCAAATAATTTTGTAATTGAATTTCCAAATGTCTTGCTTCACTGGAATAATTTTCCACAGTCTCTGTGACACAAATACTGAGTTATGACGTGTTAAATAGGCTCATGCACAATAGACAAATTATTGGCATTATTTCTATTTTGCATTAAGGGGTTTTAAGAGTGTTTTCTATTTTACGTCCCACACAGGAGATTTCCCTGAGAAGAGAGTGGGGTAATTCCGTGCCAAATCACCAGAAGGCTCCCCACTGATCGTCTCAGATTTGCTTCATAACTTTTTGTTTTGATGCCCTTGTTACTAATTATTATGGTGCAAAATTTTAGGCCAATATCTCCACTAGTTTTGGAGCTATTACGCCAATAAAAAGGGGGCATGGCCCCATATTTAGCATAAAAATGTGTACTACAGTCAAACATCCATAGTTTGATAGCTTATAACTTTTGAACTGTTCACACTAAATGGTTCAAATTTTCACACGTGATTTTTTGATATAATAAGGCTCTGTACACAGAAGGAGAGCTATGTATGTGACATATTTGGAGATTAATGGCATGCCAAATATGGCATCCTGGAATGCACGTTCATCCATGGTAGCACTTTTGGCCCTCAATATCACCAGATTTAATGACAGCAGGTGTCTGATTCTTTTTAGAATGTGAGACATATTATATATATTATATTTTACACAGCAGTTATTAGTAACAAGGTGTTTAAAATTTAAAAAAAAATATGAACAAAATCTGAGATGGTCAGTTAGGAACTTTCTCTGAAATCTGGTGATTTGGCACGCAATTACCCACTCCCAGTGGGCAGGTGAATTAATAAAAGCACCAACGTCATGATCCATCTAACCATCATCTAAACTGCTCATACCTGGTGAGAATCAGAGTTTTAGCAGCACATGGGCAGAAATACACCATGAACAGGTCAACAATTCATCACAGGGTCATAAAGGCAATGTTTTAAATCAACTTTACACTATGTATCTCTGATTGATTTATGCTACCATTTCTAAAATTTAAGTCCTCGTAAACAAAATGGCCCCCCCCTTACCTGACAGGCCTGGGCCAGGCTCATGCCGAGCCGGAAGCGTGCGGACATGCCAGGGGGAAGGGAGGAGGGTAGCCCGTTACCCAGGGAGGGGTCGATCACCCGCAGGCACCTCACCACCGCCTCCACAATCAGCTCACTGGAGAACTGCTTCACACTGTCTACATCATCCCCGATCTCCCTAAAAGACCACACATACATTATACACACTGAAGAAGAACTGCTTCACACTGTCTACATCATCCCCGATCTCCCTAAAAGACCACACATACATTATACACACTGAAGGAGAACTGCTTCACGCTGTCTACATCATCCCTCACCTCTCTGTAAAGACACACATACAATATTCACACGGAGTGGAGAACTGCTCTACACTGTAATATTCCTCCCCCCCCCCACTTTGTGGTGGGAAATGATAACACTCATAATACACACCCAGAATGGAGAGCAGCTTTAGAATCTGAGTAAGAATGCACGCACATAGTCATAAACACACAAACACACACACAATTTAGACACGGTCATAAACTCTCAGACATGCACACGCACATATGCACACCAGACACAGTCATAAATACACGGACACACGCAGTCACACAAGATAAACACACATATTGGCAACATAAAACACACAGACACATTAAACATAAAATAATTAATACAAATCCTGGTTTCCAAGAAAATTGTGTGCCTTATGCACACTATTAAACACGTAAACATTTTATATTATATTGCTTGATCAGTGCCATTATTGCATTATTAAAACACGGGACCACATCTTAACTGCACAGTGTCCTGTCTGGAGCGCTCTGTGATGTGCCAGTGTTTTACATCTGCAAGTCAGGTGGTTATTAAATGACATCAGTGATATGGGTCAAAGGTTCTGCCGGCTACACACACAGAGACGATCTCTCCTACATTAAGGCTCAGGGAGCCTCCGGCCTTCGGCCTTTTCCCTACAACTCTCCAAGTCAATAAATGTACTCAAATTTACTCAAGCTTTGTTAAATAATGCGTCGCAACTTCTTCACAAAACTGCCCCCATTAGAGGTACGAAGATCTCAAGAGCAAGAATTTCAAGCGCAGGGTAATATGGGACCGCTCCAGTCAGTCACTGGATTTTCATTAACTAATATTTAATGAAAATCCGGTTAATAATTAATTCCGGAAGTGAAGACCGGGGAACAAAGTATTTCGGCTGCTAATTTTTAATAATCAGGCCTAAATTACTGATTTCATAACAGAATAAGACCGACGGAAACGACTGAATCAACTATTTGCATTTTAAAACATGAGCAAGAATCAGTTGCTCTCAATTTGATTCGTACTTTTTCCAAATTAACTGTTGATAAATTATGTCGGAATGTTTTTAATTTATATTGCGCCTTCTGACGAATTGTCCCAGGAGGAGCAATCGGAATGTGAAGCCAAAACAACAGGGAAGCTTGACATAAATAATTCCAATGTAGTACGCAGTTCCAAGTTTAAAGCAAATAGACATGAGGCATTCTTCAGTCCGATCAGAGAATGTGCCGAAGCCAGGCGGCTGGTATACGTATGACTGTTAGTGCCAATTCAGAACATACGAAATGCAGGCGTGATATCAGTCAGGTAACCCGGTCCGATAATACCGATAATATAGCTATATTATCTTAAAATCCCCAACAAAACCAAATTGCACGCCGATGTCTGATATAACGTCAGCTCTGAGCGATTATGTCAAATTCCAGAACACATCAGTCCACCACTAAGGTCCATCGTTCTACCCAGCAAGTCGGACGGGTAAATTAGCAGAAAACTGGTAAATAAGCTCGGGGTGAATATTTATGGACTGTTTTTGTTTATTCTATCCAACAGCAATGTAAATATGCAGGTGAAATTAGCCGGTGCGTTACCAAGAAAGACATGGGGCATCCGCGCAGAGGAGCGATAGCGCCAGTCACCTCCACTATCACTCAGTACTAAAATGCTTTTTGCAGCCATTCAGCCTCCGATCGGCGCAGTAAAACACAATGACAAGACTGAAATCCATTTTATGCATTTACACTGTTATCTAACCAGCAAGCGTTTATGTGTGACATTTCCTGGATAAAATACAAAAAACGTATTTGTACTTACGTTCCAGTTTGTCTGAGAGAATGAATTAAAATTCTGTCAACCTCCTCCATTGCTCCAGGCGTATAAGAGCGTTATGCAGGGCAAAAGTAACACCTTCGGCAACAAAATAAAAAAGAAATTCTGTGACCCGAGATTAGCTTGCAAGGAAGATATTCTTTCCAGACTGCAAAAGCGGCTAGAAAGACGTATCGTTAGCGAGCTAATTTTGCCTAAGAAGCTAGCTGCCTGCAACTCCTCTCAGCGTTACACATTAGACGTTACATTAGCCAGCCTGCCAAATATCCAAAGAAAAGTGCAGCGTCCATTGTAGTTAATCGAGCTGTAATATTCAAATGCAGTTTTGAGGCTCCATAACAGTGTGTGACTACAGGGGCTTCCAAAATATAAACAACTGTCATGTAAGACCACTACTTCTTCATATTCTGCTTGCGATGGAAAGCAGGAAGTCATGAGAAAAGTAGCCAACAGCATTGATCACTGGAACTTGTGGTCCCTGGAATGTAAGAGACGCGATTCTTATTGCGCATCCGCCACTGGGACAAACGATGATTCGTGAAGAAAACACTACATTTCCCGGCAGCCATCGCTCTTTCCAGTCGCGTGACACAGATTATGGGTGCGTTCGAGCCATGGACCTCGAGCGCGTCTGCGAGTAAGCCGGCTGCGCGAGATTCCCGAAAATTTACGCGAGAATCTTGCCGAAGTTGCGCAATAAGCGATCTAAACAAACCCCGCGACGGCTGCGGCAACTTCGGCAAGATTCTCGCGCAGTTTTTCGGGAATCTCACGCAGCTGGCTTGCAGACGCGCTCGAACGCATCCTTGCTACTCGGGAGCGGTAGTTTTTTTTCTTGTAAAGTTGATCGAGGACGATGGTGAACTTGCAGACACGAAACAGATCGTGGAAAAGCCAGATAAGGTTAACGACCACTCAGAAGTATCTTAAAACTGGCGGCGGATTGCAGTTCATCGCTGGAAGAAGCTTTTTTTGTTTCTGGCAAAGTCTCAGACCGTGATCGCGATTTCATTAATGAACTACGTTGAAACATCTGGTTTCTTGCGTAAGAGGTTAAATTGGGTAACAGACAGTGTGCAGGATTTCCTGGTCTAGATTTATGTCTCGCTCGATAATGTGGTCATAAGAGACTAGACAGGGTTTTGACATTTATCAAACCCTAGTTTCTTGTCATTTGAAACTTGCACTTTTAGTTAGGTTTATCATCGTTGAACCAGCTCCATCAAACTGATGTCCCCTTGCATTCCTGGACCCATATTCTCCCAGTAGACCATTTCCCAGAGCATCAGACTCCCTGCACCAGTTTGTCCCCTTTCAACAGTGCGTCCTGGTGCCACCTATCCATCAGGTAACTAGTGCGCGTGAACCCAGCCGATGCACATTACGTGAAAGAGAACAGGACTCACTGGACCAAGTGACCTTCTCCAGTTGCACTAAGGTCCAGTTCTAATGTTCTCATTCTAGCCATTTCTTACACTGGACCAGAGTTAGAATGGGCACCCCTGGTGGTCTGCAGGTAGAACGCACTTTACTCTGCAGGTTGTGGTGCACTCTGTGTTGCGACACATTCTTAAGGTAAATATCATTAAAATTCTCTCCGAACAGCTCTTCTGTTGGTTCCAACCAGACGGGATGGCCTTCATTGCCATTGTGCATCTATGTGCCTTAGATGTCCGACTCCTTCCCAGATAGCAAGCTCCTCCGCTCCGGATCTGCCACGGCTCTGAGCCGGATCAGCTGGAGTCGGCACAGAGCCGGGGCAGATTCAAAGCGGAGGTGCTTGCTATCTGGATTGTTGCTAGTGGTTCTCCCTACTACTGACCGGGAGCCCCCAAGCCTTGCTGCTTCAGAGATGCTCTGACCCACTTGTCTGGTCTCCCATTGCTTCCACATACCACATGTTGACCACGAGAACCAACTGGTCACTTACCGCCTATGGTCTGTCTGCAGACTGTGACATGAACTGTTGTTAGGAGATGACAATATTTGTTTAATTAATAAATATACTACATGTTTAATCATGGGGCGAAATATGATTGCAATGACAACATCGCCTCTGCATTTGAAAGATTAAAAAAAAAAAAAAACAAATGGTGTTGATTTACTTGAAATAATCAAAATAATTTAAACTATGTCAAAATTTAAGGAGCTTGCTAATTAACATCTTGCAGCTCTTCCTAAATGAAAGTGTGCCGCGCATAGTCATGGTTGATTAATAAATAATACATGTCACAGACGATTCATGAGTCACATTAATGCTGTATTATTGAGACATTGACTTTTCAATTCAGCAATGTATCATTAAAATTCATTCCGCTCCAGGAGGGCCATAGTATGACCCGACTGAATGCGGAAAGTGTATTACTTGATGCACCTCGAACTTTGCTCCTCCCAAAAAAAAAGGACTGGTTTAATTTGTTGGGTAAAAGCTAGCTCAAACACTGGCCAGAAGACCTGAAGGCGCTGTGGTTTTTGTTGCGAAACTCAATAATGTACAGATTTACAGTGGTTAATACCATCTAAGGCCAGTAAGAGGCAGCGTTGCTCTACAGTTTAATAAAGCCACAAACGCCTCGTCCATGAGAGAAGGTTGTTATTGGCGTGGCCATTTGTGTTATGGAGCTGTTGTGAACGGTTCTCTGTTTAACGTTCTTGCTGCACGATAAAATAAATTTAATTCTTTCTCATCAATTTGGTTATTTTGACCACTGTATTTTATTATTTCACACCCTGTTTTTGCTCAGTCAAGTTTTTTTTTTTTTTTATGTCACTTCTCCGGGTTTGACTTACAGTGCCAGTGGCAACACAGAGGAGCTGTGTGTGTGAGTGCATTCACATGTGTGCATTCATGTGTGCAACTGTGTGAGTCTGTGTGTGTGTGTGTGTGTGTGTGTGTGTGTGTACTGTATGTGTGTGTGCATGTACATGAGCAGGCCTGATCTAACAGAATATTTGAGCCAAATGCTTACGTAAGATCAGTGTAATGGGCCAGACTCACTCCCCTGTGCCTCGGGTTTATTTGGAAAATGTGAGAGGAGGCACAATGAGCGCCAGAGTGTTACTACAGACTGAGCGCGCCCCTGCCCTTCCAGCATCGACCTGTGGTTTAGAGATAGGATGTGAGATGGGCCAGGATTGGGTGCAGTGTGTGATGTCACAGGAGGCCTAAGTCCCTCCCACACATACATGTGGAAGTACCCCTGCCTCTCTCTCACCCCAGTTACACTTCTGAAGAGCAGAGGGGCTCAGGGGGAAATACTGACCTGCTGCAGGGGTGTTACCTCAGGAACTGCACCGTCTGACCTTCAAGGCATGGATCTCACATGCGCATAAAGACACACACTCACACACGGTTGCTCTCTCACACACACGTGCGCGCGCACACACTCTCTTCCACACACATGCGCACACACTCACTCACACACACTCACTTGGGCGTGCACAAAGGCATGTAAACACACACACAATCACTCTCACAGACACACTCACTCACTCACTCTCTCTCACACACACACAATCACACACACATGCTTGGATGTGCGCACAGGCATGCAAACATATTCACAAGTGGTCAAGTGCTATACAGTACACATGCAGGTCAGCACACACACATTAATGCCAAACCACTCTCTGTGAACAGGGGATGGGGGAGTCATTGGGGTAACAGGAAGAGGCCCAGGGGCTGCCTGTTCTAAGTTCCTGTTCCCTCAATTTCACAGCAGAGCTCCTGTATCTGCTCTCCACTCTTAACTGTTCCCCTCCGTTCTTGTGCTTCTGTGACGCTCTACAGATGCCCCCCCCACACTCTGGGGTAAAATCACCTTCCTGTCGCCATCAGTACGACAACAATCATTAAAGTGAAAAGATGCACTACACATATGTTTAGACAGTGGGGTTGCATAAAAAGGGTAGAAAAAACACTAAATTATTGTGAATACCTTGTGTGGGCTGTGCAGCGGAGCTACCTATACATATGACTGAACCTCAGCTGAACCTACAGATGTGTGCAGGAGTGTACGGGTGCATATAGGTGTGTACAGGAGTGTACGGGAGTGTACAGGAGCGTACAGGTGTATACAGGTGTATACAGGAGTGTACGGGAGTGTACAGGTGTGTACAGGTGTGTACAGGAGTGTACAGGAGTGTACAGGTGTATACAGGTGTATACAGGAGTGTACAGGTGTGTACAGGAGTGTACAGGTGAGGTGTATACAGGAGTGTACAGGAGTGTACAGGTGTATACAGGAGTGTACAGGAGTGTACGGGAGTGTACAGGAGTGTACAGGTGTATACAGGTGTATACAGGAGTGTACAGGTGTGTACAGGAGTGTACAGATGAGGTGTATACAGGAGTGTACAGGAGTGTACAGGTGTATACAGGTGTATACAAGAGTGTACAGGTGTGGACAGGAGTGTACAGGTGAGGTGTATACAGGAGTGTATAGGAGTGTACAGGTGTATACAGGTGTATACAGGAGTGTACAGGTGTATACAGGAGTGTACAGGAGTGTACAGGTGTATGCAGGTGTGTACAGGAGTGTACAGGCATATACAGGAGTGTACAGGTGTGTACAGGAGTGTACAGGCATATACAGGAGTGTACAGGTGTGTATGGGAGTGTACAGATGTACAGGTGTGTACAGGAGTGTACGGGTGCATATAGGTGTGTACAGGAGTGTACGGGAGTGTACAGGAGTGTACAGGTGTATACAGGTGTATACAGGAGTGTACGGGAGTGTACAGGAGTGTACAGGTGAGGTGTATACAGGAGTGTACAGGAGTGTACAGGTGAGGTGTATACAGGAGTGTACAGGAGTGTACAGGTGTACACAGGAGTGTACAGGAGTGTACAGGTGTATACAGGAGTGTACGGGAGTGTACAGGAGTGTACAGGTGAGGTGTATACGGGAGTGTACAGGTGTACACAGGAGTGTACAGGAGTGTACAGGTGTATGCAGGTGTGTTTGACAGTGCACTGCCATGGACTCACAGCTCAGAACACGCAGCAGTGTCAGTCGCTGATAGAGGCCCTCCACATGAGTGAGGAGTAACACCCTGTGACTCATGCCCCGTTCACACATATCGCTACTCGCACATCTCTGAGCGAGAACCGTCAATGGAATGTGAACGTTTTCCAGCAGAATGTGGCGAGGACAAGCGAGTTGAGGTCTAGCGATGCGATGTGGGCGGGTACGGACATAAAATATTTTTTACTGTCAGCGATGCGAGTGAAGCGAGTTACCAATGGGAATGTATGATGGAGATGATTGACACTTGACGAGAACAGACAGTTCCACAGAGAGCTGCCGTTTGAACACCACGTCAAGAATATTGGTTCCTACCATCATGTCTGAAGCCACAACTTGTTTCCCTACAACACTTCTGCGGTGGGAAGTAAACTATCGGGAAGCCATGGCAACCTACGCTAGCGGCAGAGAATTTTCTTACCGGCGAGTAAAATTTTAGCGAGAAGCTAGGGGCGATGAGCGAGTAGCGATATGTGTGAACGGGGCATGAAAAGAGGGAGAGAGAGAGAGAGAGGGGGAGAGAGAGAGAGAGAGAGAGAGAGAGCAGACAGTTTGGAAACTGAAGAAGATGAAAACACCAGTAATGGGCTGAACCGTGGTGACATCAGCACAAGTTTGCCCAGATGAATATAATCATAACCGCAATGGAATATCATCACACAGCATGTACATATCTGCAGATATTATCTCTGACAATGGTAATTGTTACTTGGGTTATAACTGACTGAGGATATTGAGGCGAAAATGTAAACCAGCGGACCCTGTGAGCTCACCAGGACCCGAAGTTAAGGCCACCAATGTATTTTTTAATATTTATGAGCCATTTCAGGACAGGAGTATTGGCTCAGGATAAGCAATCCATTTTTCCTCGTGCAGGGTTTGGACATGGCAACTACAGACCCCAGATCAGCAGTCACGCTCACCTCATGAATACTGATTGAGTCAGTGCTGTGCGTCGCCCTGGTCTGAATACAGGGAGTCACAGAGGCCACAGTTCTTACTCTCACAGAATGATTGACGAAAGCCTGCGCTCATGCGGGTTGGTTAGTCATTCATGGACTACACTCATGACGAAAATACACTATATAGCTAGAAGTGTGTTTACCACTCTGGAACCTGATTGACAAGCAATGGCGGGCGGTGGACGGAAAACCGAGGGGGCAACAACATCCCTTGAAACGGATAAGATTAGAGACCCGATTTCAATCATTGTTCTTGGTCAACATGTTAGTTTTCCTTATAATGAAATGTATAGGTGAATGAATAATACATTCTATAAAATGTTTAATTCACATGCCTTAATTGGTAACTCTTCACGAGATTTTCCGCATTAAATTTTGTCACATCCTAAGAAAGTCGTCCAACCTGTGCGTAATGATTTTTTAATTGAAAAAGATTGAATGTGCTCTTTTTTGCTTTCAACTGATGCGTTTGATTTCTCTTTTTAACGAAAACAATTAGCTACACCCGAGAGGGGAGAGTTGAAGTGTCTTTTACCAGGAAAATTGACTGAAAACTGTTCAAGACTAATAGGCAGTTTAAAGACATGTTTATCGCTCTCCTTGTTCTCTATCCACCACCCGCCACTGGAGAGCGACCACTTTTAAAATTTGAATATTTGATATTTTGACGGCATTTGAAATTAAATTGGTTGTTATTTGATCGGACAGACGTTCAGCTTCATTTGAGGGAACGTCCATTCAAATGCATTTTACCATCATGTTTTTTTATCACTTTGTGTTCCTAATCACCCCCTCCCTGCAGGGCTCCATTGATACTAATTGGAGTTGTGACGGGGAGGGGCGTGTACAGAAATGGCAACAATATTATAATCGTACAGCATTATTATATGAAAATATCCTAAAATGAAAACTGAAAGCCTGTCCTATAAAGTCATACTAATGAAATAATCCAAATTAGAATTAAAATATTATCTTCAAAAATTACAAATGTGCGTTTTCTACGTATGTAAATGCAGCTTCAGTAAAGTGTCTACGCACTTTCGGCTGCGTAGTGGTCATGATCAAACTTAACATAACATAGCATATTAACTTATGAACATGCATACAGTTTCACACGTGAAATTCAACCTCCCTCCTCTGGGAGGTTCTCTTGTCTTGGGGTGACGCAGGCTACAGCCAGGGTTAAATTCCATGGGGGGTTAATCCAAAATATTAATATTTATGCTTTGAGAACCTATTTGCACATTGTTTCATATGGACATGTGATGTGAAAAATGCATATCCTGCACATGCATTTCAACAGAACCCAGCCTGTGAGGAAAGGAGGTAACTGAATAATATTGTCCACAATACAACCCTACAGTTTACCATTTACCAACATTCTTGTATACAGTATATCACTACAATCTTCTACTTGAACACCAAATACCAAAAAGAAAGAGAAAAAAGATTTTCCATATATAAGAAGAAAAAATATATATAAAATATATATATATGTATATATAAATGTACAAAACCCAAAACCAGTGAAGTTGGCATGTTTTGAAATCGTAAATAAAAACAGAATACAATAATTTGCAAATCCTTTTCAACCTATATTCAATTGAATACACTGCAAAGACAAGTTACTTAATGTTCGAACCGGTAAACTTTGTAATTTTTTGCAAATATTAGCTCATTTGGAATTTGATGCCTGCAACATGTTTCAAAAAAGCTGGCACAAGTGACAAAAAAGACTGAGAGAGTTGAGGAATGCTCATCAAACACTTATTTGGAACATCCCACAGGTGAACGGGCTAATTGGGAACAGGTGGGTGCGATGATTGGGTATTCCCTGAAATGCTCAGTCATTCACAAACAAGGACGAGGGTCACCACCTAGTGAACAAATGCGTGAGCTGATTGTCGAACATTTTAAAAACAAAATTCCTCAACGAACTATTGCAAGAAATTTAGGGATTTCATCATCTACGGTCCGTTATATTGTCAAAAGGTTCAGAGAATCTGGAGAAATCACTGCACGTAAGCGACAAGGCCGAAAACCAACATTGAATGCCTGTGACATTCAATCCCTCAGGCGGTACTGCATCAAAAACCGACATCAGTGTGTAAAGGACATCACCACATGGGCTCAGGAACACTTCAGAAAACCACTGTCAGTAACTACAGTTCGTCGCTACATCTGCAAGTGCAAGTTAATACAATAAAATGCAAAGCAAAAGCCATTTATCAACAACACCCAGAAACGCCGCCGGCTTCGCTGGGCCCAAGCTCATCTAAGATGAACTGATGCAAAGTGGAAAAGTGTTCTGTGGTCTGACGAGTCTACATTTCAAATTGTTTTTGGAAACTGTGGACGTCGTGTCCTCCGGACCAAAGAGGAAAAGAACCATCCGGACTGTTATAGGCGCAAAGTTCAAAAGCCAGCATCTGTGATGGTATGGGGGTGTATTAGTGCCCAAGGCATGGGCAACTTACACATATGTGAAGGCACCATTAATGCTGAAAGGTACATACAGGTTTTGGAGCAACATATGTTGCCATCCAAGCAACGTCTTTTTCATGGACGCCCCTGCTTATTTCAGCAAGACAATGCCAAGCCACATTCTGCACGTGTTACAACTGCATGGCTCCGTAGTAAAAGAGTGCGGGTACTAGACTGGCCTGCCCGTAGTCCAGACCTGTCTCCCATTGACAATGTGTGGCGCATTATGAAGCGTAGAATACGACAACGGAGACCCCGGACTGTTGAACAACTTAAGCTGTACATCAAGCAAGAATGGGAAAGAGTTCCACCTGAAAAGCTTCAAAAATTGGTCTCCTCAGTTCCCAAACGTTTACTGAGTGTCGTTAAAATGAAAGGCGATGTAACACAGTGGTAAAAAGGCCCCTGTGCCAACTTTTTTGCAATGTGTTGCTGCCTTTAAATTCTAAGTTAATGATTATTTGCAAAAAAAAAAAAAAAAAAAAGTTTCTCAGTTTGAGCATTAAACATCTTGTCTTTGCCATGTATTCAATTGAATATAAGTTGAAAAGGATTTGCAAATCATTGTATTCTGTTTTTTATCTACGATTTACATAACATGCCAGCTTCACTGGTTTTGGGTTTTGTATATATCGGTGGCGGCTTGTGAACTGGCAACAGGGGCGGCTCAAACAATTTCTTAAAATTAATGATTGGTCATGACCTGTTTTCAATCATTCATTTAAATGAACATAACATGAATGGCGAGAACAGGCCGTTCAGCCAGGTAGTATAAATTACCATTGCAGAAACTTCTAAAAATTTCAACATTATCAGACGTGGCCAGTTTTCGTTTATAACGCATACCGATTATGACTCAGCGCTTTTCTTTACTCAGCGGTTGGAAGCAATGCAATGTTTTCGGAGTTTCTGTTATGGTAGTTTAAATAAATTATTTGTCAAACTTATCGACAACTGAGGCATAATGTTGGTTATTATGTGAGAGAATTCTGGATTTGTGGGCAAATGGCCACTTAAAACAACCAACAATTTTTATATGAGAGAAAAATAAGATTCTGTCTCATTAAAAGGCAAAATCAGCTGGTAAGAACAACCTTTGAAGACAAAATTAAATATTCATATATCATAAAATATTGGTATACCAAGCTCTTGTGAAATTATGCAAATCTTTCTTCTGGTTCCCGAAAATCAAGTTTTGAAGATTAAACTTTTTTTTTAGTAACCCTACCGAATATGTTGTATGGAGCTTATGTAAATGCCGGTGTTTATTTGTCTGTTTGTTTGTCTGTCTGTCAGAGAACAAATTGTTTCAAAAACTACATGGCCAATTTGAACCAAACTTTACAAGCAGGAAAGCAATATTAATTCCTGGAAGTTCTTTGATTTTGGGGATGTTTTGATGTACTGTTGTGATGTACCAGAGTATAAAAAGCATCTTGGAAACTAAATTTATATCAACAAAAAAGTAACTTCAATCCAATATATAAAACTTTGCCATTATTATCACAAAATATTAACAATTTTTGGGAGCACCTGATGTCCAAAATTTGCCCAGCTACACCTGAAATTATGTTGCGGATTCTTTGCGATTTTTAGGTTTTATAAGTTTTTTGTCTCCATAAACACAGAAGTTGAAAATTGTCATTATATAAAAAAAAAAGAATCTTGGAATTTTGGTGGGGCTCCGCAACGCGCTTCACTGAGAGCCCAGTTGGTCATTTACATGCTTTTTTCATTCAATGTGTTTGAAAACTGATGACAATTTCATTTCCAGACGCTGGGTTATTTTACCTCGCAGCTTTCTGCTTTGTGGATCAGCCTACATTCTGATAATCTCTCCTTTCATTTCATTTTTCTGTGGGGAAAACCTTCTCCACAGCTCCATGAAAAACACGTGATACAATCAAACTTGATTTTTGTATCTGTTTTGACTGAAAGACCTCCCTCACACTCCACAAACTAAAGGAACATCATAGTACGCTCATTGACTCTGATCGGGACACAAAGCAGGGAAAGGGTTAAATATGGGCGTTGCAGAATACTTTCACTCTAAACTATGTGCTCTCTCCCTCTCTCTTTCTCTCTCTCACACTCCTGCTCCCTCTTTTCTATCTCTCCGTCTCTTGCTCATGTGCTATTAAGAAAAATTTCTCACTGACTAGTGAGAGAGTTAAAACAGTAGCCGTGCAGTAGCTGGTGGCTTTCCAGTGGATTCTATGTGCAAAAACATTAAGGACAGGAGTTACAAGTCTCCCAACTGGATCCCCTGGATCTTCAGCAAGGGTGAGTAGTTTTGACAGTTGAACTTTTGTTTTTCCTGGAATCTCTGTAATAACACACTTGATTGGTTAAACAGATGGGGAATTCTAGGCAAAATTGCGACTTAATTCAGGCAACCAACACAGTATTTCATCTTTGCTCCTCTCATCGAGAAAGGGAGAGAATTTTGGGTGGCTTTGGCACCTTCTCAAAGACGGCGCGTCATTTCTGATGTGGGTCTACTTGCAGTGGGAACGCGTCTTGCTGTAGAAGGGGCTTTGGTGTCGTTCCCTGCAGTAGAACGTCCAGTCTGTGGAGCTTCTGCTCTCGGGTGTAGAAGGGGACATTTTTACGCTGTACATTTTGGCTGATTTTCATTCAGCCCATACAGGTCGGGCCACTTAGGACCATAACTCATGTGGGACGGGAGGCACAGTTCCTCCTGAGCAGCGCTCCTCCCGCGCCCCTCCCCCGCCACGGAGCGCAGCACGTGGGAACCCGATCCAAAACTTCCACTGGAACTCGAGAGGGCGCTCCGCAGCGCGGTCGCTGGCAGGGATCTGCACACGCCGGAGATGTCCAAACCGGGATGGGGTGGGGTGGGGTGGGGAAGGGGGATTCTGTGACCCTGGTTTTGGAGCAGTGTTGGGAACACGATGAACCAGGATCATGGGAAGGGTTGGCAATACGATGACTAGGGATTGAGAGCAGATTTGGGAGCACGGAGGCCGTGATCTAAGGGCAGGGTTAGGAACATGGAGATCATGTTTGGGGAGCAAGATCTGGAATATGTCGAAACTTAAATGTGATGGTATCTACACCCAAACTGGGTGTTCTATGAGTGTAAACGTCCAGATTGGGTCTTCTCATTTAGACGGAACAGAGGTCATAGTAAGAATATTTATACTTGTTTATTACTTTTAAGTAAAGTCGTTGAGCGTTAAGCTGCAGGTGATTTTCAGAGACAGTCTGAAGTTGAAACCAGCGAACATCTCCACACGTTGAGTACCTGACCGGTCTGTGCTGCTGTCATCTCCAGTTCCTTTAAATGTTTTAAGTGCTGAGGCCACAGTCAGGTCTTCGGCCAGCAAAACTCTTCGTTAGTGGGATTCGGGAGGGGCGACAGGCTCCCTCCCTGCCTCGTCAGCCCATCTCAGGCCACTATTTGACTATAAAATGAAGTGCAGAAATTTCAGGGGAAACTCCTACTCATGTTCCTTGTTCCCTCACTTTTTTTTACAGGCTAAAACACATCCCTTTGGTCCATAATGTTCAGTTACGAGTGGAACTGTCGTTAAATGTCATTTTTAAGGGCTCTCGACTTGTTCTTGAGGCTATGCAGTGGTCTTTATTTTACTATGAACAAAGTCAGAGTCACTGCAGTTATCTCTGTAACGTAGAATTGTCCCATATGTGCCTACATTAAGGACTATGTGCCTGACCTGTTAAGCAATTGAAAAGCACTCACTCTCTACCACTGAAGTTATTTTTAGGCCCCCAGTGATAGTGATCTCTTGTGGTCAAACAGTGCACTTGCAAATGCTGACTTACTTCAAACCGTCCTCGTACCAATGAAACCTTACAAATCATTTGTAAGACAAATGTAGTGTTTCGGCTGCATCTCTGATCGATTTATGTTGATATTCTTGCCACATTACGGCCCTCTTCACTGGCGCTCAAGCTTGCAGCGAACTCAAATCGAGTGTTCTCAAAAGATTCCGAGAGTAAATTTCACACTTAGACTCAACTCTTTCTGTTTTGTTAGTCCTCCTGAGCAAAGACATTCAAGAAATAACTGAGGAACAAATTCTCCAGTTTCCCTCCCAAAATGGCATCCTACTTTGCAGAATAAGTGATTAAATAATGGTGTGGATCAACCCATTCAGATGTAAATACTGCACAATTAAATCAGGCAAATAGCAAGTATTGTTTCATGAAACCAATATTTTTTTCAGTAGATGTATGTAACAGCTTCAGCAGCAGTATCCCGGGATTCAAAATATCAAAGCATTAACTTTATTGCAAACACGATACAACTGTATGTTCTGAGTGAAGCAGTTTTAATTATTATGATTTTTTTTCTCTCAATAACCACTATTCAAATGTTCACATTGTGGAAGCAGTGCTCGATGGAAATGTTACTATGGAAATGTAAAACTGACTCACCGCCTTGGCGAGTTTGGGCATGGCTGCAAAACGTTATCGCCCCGGTCTTTTACAACAAAGCTAACATAAACTTCGATACGCTAGTAATTATAAAATATTTGGCAATGTTTTTGCGGCCAATGAATATTCACGAAGGAAATCGGAATTTACGCTGTAAAGGGCTCGACGAGTCTGGTCTTGCGCTTGCCTTGAGAGAGAAAGAATTTGAGGAAAAAAACTTTCGCCATTCACAAACAAACCAAAACACAAGCATCCCAACAACGACTGCAACTTTGCTATTTTTACATACTGTTACCCCGCCCCACCCAAAGGGTGAGGGCAAGGGGTATTGTTTTTGGTTCGGTTTGTTTCTGTGTTTGTTTGTTAACACTTTAGCAGCACAACTAATGGACAAATTCACCCCAAATTGGTTTAGGGATTACCGCTCACCCAGAATTAATGCCGATTGAATTTCAGAAAAGTATGTCAAAGTATGTGTGAGGGGCGGGGTTTGTTGCGCCTGGCGCCACATGTTTGCTTTTGTTTCTCAGACCACAGAAAGATGTCCTGACAAGTAATTTGTACAAGGCACCTGACTTGTAATCAAAGGAAGCAAACACTTGAAAATAATTGTGAGAGTGTGGCCTGCGGGAAATGTCCTGTACCCTGCTGATGCTCAGCTCTACGAGAGAGGTCTAAAGATAACGGAGGCTGTGGAAGGTTCTGACTTACATGTCCCACTCACCTCACAGGAATCCTTACAGGGCCTCAAAATTTCCCTGATATCTGCAGTGCTAATATGCAGCGACGAGGAGACGGCTCTTCCTCATCTTGCGGAGTTGGGCTGAGATAAAACTAAGAGTGTCTCCAGACATAAAACAGAGAAGAAGAATCCACTGAGGTCCAGTCATAATGAGTTTAACAAGGCTTCCTCCGACACTACAATCTAATGTTATGTTGTTATTAACAAGTACTTGAGTTTTGTATTTAAACAGATACTTACTCATATTATTTCCTGGTAAATAAATACCGGAGACTTCAGATATGAAACGCTGAAGAAGGTTGTGGTGCACAGGTTTGGGGCACCTCTCAGGCTTCCTTAAACAGCTGGAAATTTCCCTGAGAGCTTGTGGGCTGCTGAGCAAACTGCTGGGTTGACTCCACTCGATGCAAATAACTTACTGGAGAAGTTCAACAAGGATAAAAACTAAAGAATAAGTCAGTCATGTCATGTATTAGTGCTTAAAGTCTTATTTTTGAAATAACTTCCTAGCTAAATAGGACAAAAATATTGCCAACAAGATGAGATATATAAATTCACTTGAAGAAGTTCCCAGAGTGGTATGAAAACAGCAACTGAATCTAATATTTTTAACTTAAGAGAAGAAAATATGTTAAGTTTCTGAAACATTGGGGCAGACTTTTTGAAATCTTAGTCTCACACAGACAGAAAAATAAACATACACACGCGCACCCATGCACACATACTTCACACACACGTGCACGCACACACACACACACACACAAACACTGACCCAGTGGGAGCAGTGTAGTGTTCGAGTTTGGGACTTGCAGTGGCTGACTGGTGTTTTAAATGGAGCGAAGCCAGACCTGAACTGAGTCCAGCTCCTGTGAGCACAGAGCCACGTACACAGCGCACACCAACAGGACTCAGTGCGCAGCTGGAGAACAGGCCACTGCTACCTGCAGCGGCCATTTTGTGATGATACTGCGCAGCCCGTTAATATTTGGATTGAGACAGCATTTATCGCATTTTAGCGCTGTACCCCAGTGCATCTGATTTCAAAGCACTGACCTGATGAATATCAGGCCCCAACAGGGACTCCCAGATTTAAACTGCAGGTGTGTGCAGTATATCCATCCCGTGTGAAGAGTGTCAGAACTGTAGCCATATTTATGGAGGGTCACTGTCCAAACACTAATCAACAACTCTGTGCAGATCATTTGATAATTACATACTTATTTTGTTTTATTCTAATTCCAGGTGGTTTCGCCCATGATTTTCCTTTCAATTTTTTTGTTCAGCCAAGTTGTGTCACTAATAAAACCTAAGAAAGCTACATTATATGTTTATAAAAGTTGGACGTCCAAGATACAATCCGTCCCACCCCCACACTGGGTAGTACGTTGTACTCTCTTTAAAACAAAAACATTACATTCAGTAAAATTAAGATATGAGTCACAACCTTCTGTCTAAGAAACCAACCAAAACAATAACATTTGGTGGCCAAGACCTCCTTGAGCGGTTAAGGTGTTTCACGCCAAGAAAAACTCCTTGCTAATGCCTGATGCCAAATTTCAGTATTTTCATTAAGCTGGTATGGTGAAATGGCATGTGTATAATTTGTCTGATTGATTTTGCTAAGTAGAGCTTGTTTTCAGGTGATGCTGTGTGAATTTGATAAACAGTGTTGTTAGATTTCAGTCGAAAGTAAGTTTATTCATTCAGTTAGTAATGAAGCATTGCAATGAATATTTTGTGTCATTGAATATCTTACACCATTATGTGTATATTCTCCCCGGTGAGGGAAGACAAAAAATTTAAAACTACCTTTGACCTATAGGGCACAATATGCCCCATAACATTGCATGCACTAAACCCCACTGTACTACAGCAGACACTAAACTGCAGCGCTTGACCATATCACAGCACGGAACACATTACACCCAGCAGTAGCAATGCCTTACTACTGCGCTCTTTGTTAATCCTCGAGTAAAAATAGCATCTATGACTTGCAGCTATGAATTATTGCGAAGGGCGCGACTATGTATTAAAGACGAGTGATGCGCAATGACAATCCAATTCACAGATTCAGCGACATCGATTATTGCAGAAGAAACTGTGGTCACAAAAAATTCACTTCACGAATTACACCGCATGGGAGTCAACAGGGTTGGGGGTTTTCACTGAGTTAACTACGGGTCGGCGTATGCGCTTGAGAGCGGAAGACCCGACGTGACCCGGTGCGCCCGATGCCCTACTGGTTTGACTCATTTTTGCGCGGTGCAGGATTCTGGCCAGTTATGCAAATAATTCTAAAAGTGAGTTTGGAAAACAGTTCCCTGCGTGCAGCAGCTGATATCGGAATAGCGCGTCGGTATCACCGCCGTTTGCAGTGTGGAGAAATCAGGCCGTCTTATGTCCGACAGCGGTGCAAGAGGCAGCCTCACCTCCTACCCTGCTTCCTAATTTATATCTCAGTATATCTCAGTATTTATATCTCAGTATTCAGTAAGCCTCGTATAAACACATTTCATTTAAATAAGACAGTGAGATTGAAGCTTAGTGTTCACTTTATTGAACCCTCTGCCCTCTGCGACCCATCCGCAGCTGAAGTGCCGACTTTGGGGACCAGATGCAGGTCCAAAAAAGCCTTTTGGCCTGGGGCAATGGCTGGGGTATTCTTACTGTCACGGCACGCACCCGCGCCATTTCTGAAGCATTTCCATTGTGTTTAATGCAGGGGCTTTTGTGCATTGTAATAATTTATATGAATGGAGTATAACTGTGTTTGATGAAAACCACCTGTTTACTTAAATAGATGGGAAAACTACTTAGCAGTGTACCTGTCTGTTACCAGAGGAAGGTGTCATTTTAAATTAATGGGCTGCTATGGACTCAGACGGAGAGAAGGAGACGGAGTGACAGAGTCAGTTTGGGAGAGATGGCTGGAGAAAGAGTGAAATCAGGGGCTGAGGGAGAAAGACGGACTGACTCTCGTCTTTCCTGTTCTGTGTGTGAATTTCCCTACTGGGGATGCGTGGTTTGGTATGTTTGACTTTTCTGACAGGGCGTGGGGAGAGGGCAGGCGTTATTGGCGTGTGTGTGTGTGTGTGTGTGTGTGTGTGTGTGCGCGTGCGTGTGTGTGCGTGTGTGTGGACACAGATCAAACAGGCAGGGCATTAACATCCCTTGCTGCCAAAAAAAAAAACATGCAATGTTGTTATGGATATTGCCTGTACTAAACTGCTTGGAAATATAAAATAAGGTGTTCTAAAACCTAACAGTGCTGCAAATATGCTACTGCAATGTTATACTGCATTTGATTTGACTAATCACGGGCCTGTTCCCACTGCATCAATGTGGGCCTAACATGGATTTAAGCCAGCAACCCCCCAGATCCCAGTCAAACACATTTACCTCAAGCCTATAGGCTTCCACACACCTATAATGCCAGCTAGAGCAGACATCTTTACCATTTTCATAAACAACACTGTTTTCTACAATTTCTTTTATTTTTGGATATTTCTCATACTTAAATATTTCAGATCATATAATTTTAGACAATATTAAACAAAAATAACCCAAGTCAACACAAAATGCCATTTTTAAACAATGATTTCATTTATTGAAGGAAAAAAAGCAATCCTAATCTACCAGGCCCTTTGAGAAAACCTAATTGCCCCCTTTAGCTACTGAATTAACAGATTAGATGCATTCAATTGATAATTGGGTTCAATTTCACGTGACTCACCCCGGGTAGGACTTGTTTGTAAATATTAAATTGGAAAGTAGCAGAACATTATGCCACAGTTTAGAGAAACAATTAAAACTCAGTACAGTTAGATCAGCAGCAGGACAATGATCCAAAACTCACAAGCAATTCTACCTCTGAATGGCTCAAAAGAAACAAAATGAAGGTTTTAGACTGGCCTAGTCAAAGTGCTGACTTGAATCCGATTGAGATACTGTGGCATGAACCTAAACAGTCAGTTCATGCTCAGAAACCCCGAAAGAGGCTGAACTAAACCAATTTTGAAAATAAGAGAAGGCCATTTCTTCCACAACAATGTAAAAGACTTGTCGGTTCTTGCAAATTTTTCATTGGAGTCGTTGCCTCCAATGGCGGCACAACCAGTTATTTTATTTAGGGGGGCAATTATTTTTTCCATGAGTGATTTAGGTTTTGAAACACTCTTTACATTCAATAAATGAAATGATCATTTAAAAGCCACATTTTGTGTTTACTTGCATAGACTTTGAGTTATGTTAAATTTTTTTTGATCTGAAACATTTAAATATGAAAAATGAACGAAAATATTAAAAAAAATCAAGAGGGAGGCAAATACTTTTTCACACCACTGTAGCAGCCACATAGTTACAAAATATACAGGGTGAAACACAGCTACGTATAAAAAACTGCTTTGCTAGGGTCACGACATATTGTTTTTGCTCAGAATATTTCTGGTTTGAATTGACCCACTTAGGTTGAGACTTTTGTAAGACAACCGTGTCTGTCAACCACCGGCCCGAGAGTCTGTCTGTCCCTGTCAGACAACCGTGTCTGTCAACCACCAGCCTTCTCTGCTGTTACTGTTGCTTTGCATTTCAAACGCCTTGTTTGGCATATATTGTCAAAAATCTTTTGACAAAATCAATAAATTAATGCATTGATTTGGCTGACAAGACTTACTACGAAAATTCTGCCGGTTATATCACTTTAAGGTAGTGGCTGTCATCACCAGTCCTGGGGATCCACAACATCGGCTTGTTATTGGTCAAACCACAATTACAATCATACATTTTTACTAGCTGTTAATTTGTTTTAAATTGGTGCTTTTCATATTCTGAACAGTTATTTCCTTCCTTAAAAGTGGAGACCGCACCTTGACAAAGTATATTTCAGCGGAAAGTAGAAATGTTGCAGTATCTAAAATGCATAGTTTTATAAATTTTAATTTGGCAATGATCCAGTGCGACTCATTTTTAAACCGGTAAGTCTTCAAATCGGCGCCAATATCAGGGGGCAGACATTTTTACTTTGGGAATCTAAGGCTGCATTTGGAATACATGCTTGTCCATTTGTTCGCTCACTCCCTATATTGTTTTCAATGTAGAACATTCACTGCATAGTGCCCTATATAGTGGGTGAGTGTGCATTTCGAATGCATTATCCAATCTAACGCCAGTGCCGCGGTGCTTGACGGTGCTTGTGGCGTCAGTAGTCCTCTTATGTGACGTCAGTTGTTCTCTCTCCTTTCATCCAGGCCGTGGAGTTGCTCAGAAGGCCTTCAGTAAGCTCTCCCGTTATGGCTTGGCTGCCCGCGAGCTGTTTTTATTTAAGATGGTCTGATTAACAATCAAACAATTTATTGACTGAGCGACCAAGACCAATACATGACCTATAATTAGTAAGGACAGTGAAAAGATGAATTCCCATTGCCTATATTTATATTATTGAGATGACATTGAAAATCCAAAACTTTTGCTGACTTTGCAGCATTTATTTTGCAGTCCTTAGGATTATCACACAGCTGTGCAACTTGCCTTACAGCGCCCTTTAAACGTGACAACATTCAGAATAAAGAGCGGATTCTCACAGCCTCGCAAACTAATTTACGCAAATCTGTGCTACATAAGGAGCAACACAAGCACTGAAATTATAAAGACATGTGGATATTTTATGTTGTCATGTTTGCACGTAAGAAGACGCCTCATAATTTTGTGGTGCGATGCATAACATCAAAAGTAAATTAGACTGTCGTCGGTTTTTACCAATTAGTCTGAGCAACTGTGGCTAATCGGGAGATGTAAACTGCGAGAGGTTTAGGTTATTAAGCATTTTTAAAGGTGAAGTTTCCGAATATCAAATTCAAAATCAGAAGATTCCCAGAGTAAAAATGTCTGCCTCCTGATATTGAAGCCAATTTGAAGACTCGCTGGTTTAAAAATGCATCGCATTGGATTATTATCAAATTAAATGTGTTTTAGACACTTCAAGAATTCTACTTTCCACTGAAATATACTTTGCCAAAGTGCAGTGTCCTTCTTTAAGCTATATGTTGACTGAAAGATCCATGCATGCCTTGAGGAATAAACAACGCTTAAACATTTTATGCTTTTTTACCCCCCTATATTTCACTTCATTTCTGGTTGTAACATTTTTAAACAGATCAAATTAGACAAATCAGTGAGCTCAAAATTAAGTTCTGTGCACAGATTATTTTATGTTCTTTCAGAAAATGTTTCTTTAACTTAGTTACTTGAACATGGAGCAAAACAGGTTCGAGTCAATCATTTGCTTTGGTCATAAATGGCTAGTTTTTGCATCCATGTGTAAATTACTTTTCACCGAGTAGAAACCTACTAATTAATGTAGATTTTAGTGGACTCTTGTTCTTTGTGTATCCAGTGATATTTCTTTCAATATGAGAGAGTAAACATGAAATGCACCAAAGTTAGTAAAATTTACCGCTCATAAATGTCCTAAAATTATAATTATAGCAGCAGACATAGTGGGCTCAGGCAACCAGTGATTTACAGCCGACAAGCTGTTAATTACCATTCAGGTGTTTCTGCTCTGAGGTTTTTAAAGTTGGGGCCGTTTCGCACAGGGGCTTATGGTATTTTTTTACACCTCTTGACAGGGGGCATGTTTGTCATTTTTCAATGACAGAATGCTTGGCAGATTCGGCAGTAATTTAGAAAAGTTTGGAAACATCTTAAGTTTTGTTTTGTCTGCATTTAAAACCAATTTTAGTTTCTGCAACGTTCTGATCATCCCCCCCCCCCCCCCCCCACACACACACACACACACACACACACATACACACACACACCCTCTCAATCACCTACAACCCTTCAGTACCTTCTCCCCTCCTCGACCTAATGCCTGAAGTCGGAATTTCAGAACTGAGAGAACAGAGCAGACCAGTTTAACTCAGCTCTCCTCCCTCTCGGATGTTCACAGATTGCCACAGCAGTTGATGGTCATTTGAGAGTCTGCAGTTTGCAGAGCCGTGATGCAGCCCCTTCACAACATGGAGCTACAGATGCTCTCTGACAGCACCATCAGCATGGACGCATCCTCAGAGAAGGCCATACTGGACGACAAGTAAACCAGCCGTCGATGTTCGGCACCCACAACTCTGCTATTTACTTGGGCCGGTTGGCCACGAGTCTAAGTTTCGGCTCCATTGTTTTTTTTTTTTTCGGGGTCACGATTGTCCTGCTCATGCGCATGCGCAGTTTCGCGATTGGCCCAGGCCTAATTGTAAGACTGAAGTGTTAGTTGTCATTGACATATTGTGTTTTTGCAGTTTACCTGCAGAGTGTGGCTTTGAGTGAGAACACAGTGAATCTCAGGGTGGATTTTTTAAGAGGAGTCATCCACTCATTCAGATTTCCTTGTGACAGTCAGATCTCACCGCACCTCCCTGAGGACCTCAAAGCACAGTTTTCTGACATCGATGCATTAACACAGCAGGAAACATTAATGTCAGTCTCAGATGGTATTTTTAGTCTGTAAAGTATTTAGATTTTTTTCCAAATAGGACAAAATGCTGCCCCTCTAAGTATTTCTGTTTGAATCATTTAAATATTTGCCTTTGAAGTGAGAAAATTCCACATTATAATCCTTTGAACTTTTTTTAGAATGTTTTTTTTTTTCAAGTGTTCTTGAACTGGGTCTGTCAGGAGTGAAGACTGATTGGAATGCTCTCAGTCAGTGCATGGCAGACCTCAATCACTTCGAGATCCCAGCAGCGATGGTGACTTAGGCATTTGAATGTTCTGTTAAAAGGCATTCTGGTCACATATTTGTGATTGCATTCCAGAAACGGTAAAGGCAAGCTAGCATTTTGTCCATCAGATAAAAATAAGATTTTAAACCTGAATATATGAGTAAAGCACTTGTTAAGACTTCTACAGCTGCAAAGCTTAATTTTGAGGAAGCCCCACACTGCAACAGTTATTCTCGTCTTATGATCGCAGGCATTACTGATCCACAATAACATGGATGCATAATGTCGAAAATGTATGTTCCTACATATTAAAAATGCTACACATATTTTTGCCTGTTAAAATACCTCACTATCACTATGTTTAGGCATGGTAATATGGTGGTATTTCCACTATTGCTTTGCCTTTTTTCAGCACTGAGATGGCATGTTATTTCTACAGAAAGTGGGAGTTTATTCACTTTCAATTCACTTTTTGTTGAATATTGCAGCATTTCAACGGAACAAGAGGAGTTTCTTCCTCATGGGTCACCGGGAAAGAAGAAAGTCCAGTTCACAGACGTGAGTACTCAGGTGTTTTTGAGACAAGAGGGCGGAAATGGTGGGCCCCCCCCCCCCCAGTGCAGATTATGGTGAATGACAGTCATTCTCCGTTCCGTTTGCAGTTTGAAGGGAAGACGTCCTTTGGCATGTCCGTTTTTAACCTCAGTAACGCCATCATGGGGAGTGGAATCTTGGGATTGGCATATGCTATGTCCAACACAGGGATCATCCTCTTCCTGTAAGTTTCCTGGGGTACGCTTGCACAGATACACATGGAGAGACAGAGTTGCAGACAAACAAGCACACTTTTCCTGCAAAATGGACATGGGAGGGAGTCTTCCATAGAAATGGAATCATGTTACTAGTATAGCTCACTCACGTGCCACACAGAAGCATGCATATGCACATTCGCTCTCTACGTTCAAGCGCTCTCGTATGCATAGACACACCATACACATAAGCATAAACACATGCACATACTGAACACTCACACTCATCCTCACAAGCACGTGTGCTCATGCACACACTCACACTTACGCATAAATACACTCGTGCATGCTCATTCTCACTTGCACATGGACGCACACATTCATATACACTCACCAGCACAACCACAAATGCATTCGTACACGCAAGACCATTCACACACAAATGCATGCACTAAATGATAGGGAATCTCTCGGAGCTACTCAGGTGTTCCTGCCTGGAATTCTTTATGAATGATGATGTGCTCTTTTCAACCAGACAACTTATCCCTGAGGGGTGTAGCATTCGGTTGTGGTGAAACGGGTTTCCCATAAACTTGAATAAAAGCGTTATTGGATAAAGTGATTGAAGTAATTGGTCTCGCTCCACATTCACACACATTCTGCAAGCCATGAAAACATAGTGGAAGCCACATACTATGTTATATAATATTGCATAAATCCATGCCAAATGATTGTGTGAATCAGTGTTGAGCAAAATTAATGCTATTATATAAATCTGTAATAAAGTCTTATGTTAAATGAGATTGATGTTGAAGATATTTAAAGCACAGGAGCCTCTTTTTTGCAAAACGGAGCATCTTTAGCTCCTCTATTGTATTGTTTCTCCAGCTGACCAATCCCACTTGGATCAATTAATCCCGCCTGGATCAATCTGTCTTCCTCATTATGGTTTTGCTTATTGGGTGTCCCACAGGGCTCAATGCTTGGTCTTCCCTCTTTTCTCTTTAGACAAACTCATTTTGTCTCACTTTCATAGCTCATGCCATGCCCTCTCATTTTTATGCTGATAGAAGGTCAACTGTTCTTCTGAGTGTCTCCCTCCATGGTTGGGAATATTCTGCATCTCACTCTTGCCTGATATTGTATTCTTGATGTCCTCATACTGCCTGAAGCCAAAACTGGGGACAAGCTGACTCCTCTGGTCCTATATTGCATGTGCCTCTGATGCTAAATTCACTGTCAATGGCTCTCAAGTGTTTTGTGTATCTCCCCAGATTAGCAGCCATTTGCAGGCTAAATATGGTAGAGTTTGGCCAGTTTTGGTTTCGTCACAGCAGCGGCATGCAATTTGGGAGCCAGAAAGAGAGGTGTGATGTCAAAGTCATAAACTGGAAGTGAGGTAATTATGATAAAATGATATGAGGAAAGTTGTCTCCCATCATTTTGACATCTGAAAACGCAGCTGGGGGCCTCATCTCTTAAGGAAAAACCAGCTGGGGGGTTCATCTCTTAAGGAAAAACCAGCTGGGGGCTTCATCTTTTAAAGAAAAACCAGCTGAGGGTGTCATCTCTTAAGGAAAAACCAGCTGGGGATGTCATCTCTTAAGGAAAAACCAGCTGGGGGTGTCGTCTCTTAAGGAAAAACCAGCTGGGGGTGTCATCTCTTATGGACCTGGCAGGCAGCTGGTTGTTCTGGCCCAGGCTCAGCTTATTTCAAACTCATTTCCCTGATGGTGGAATGACTTTATTCCAAAAATCAGCAAGGCAGATTCACAGGACTCTGCCGATGCCTCAACTCTAAAATTTTAGGAGTACAAATCAATGCAATAAAAAACCCTCCCCTCTGTCTATATCTTGTAGGTCTCTGAATGAGTGCCTCAACAATGACTCCTTACATGCATATGTGTTTTTCTTGCTCTTTTAAAATAATTTACTTTGTAAAAGTAGCTTTTCTCAGTTACTGCATGTAAAAATGGCTAAAGTGTGATTAGGCGTCCTCTGCAGTTTATTTCAGAGGAGAAATAATTAATGTTGTACCGCTAAAAAGTACGAAATGACTGAGACGTTAGCATATTTACATAAGGATGGGGTGACAGATTGTTCTGTCTGGGTCTTTAGGCTGAGTAATGCGCGGTCCTGCTGGGTCTTTAGGCTGAGTAATGCGCGGTCCTGCTGGGTCTTTAGGCTGAGTAATGCGCGGTCCCGCTGGGTCTTTAGGCTGAGTAATGCGCGGTCCTGCTGGGTCTTTAGGCTGAGTAATGCACGGTCCCGCTGGGTCTTTAGGCTGAGTAATGCATGGTCCCGCTGGGTCTTTAGGCTGAGTAATGCGCGGTCCTGCTGGGTCTTTAGCCTGAGTAATGCGCGGTCCTGCTGAGTCTTTAGGCTGAGTAATGCACGGTCCCGCTGGTTCTTTAGGCTGAGTAATGCGCGGTCCTGCTGGGTCTTTAGGCTGAGTAATGCGCGGTCCTGCTGGGTCTTTAGGCTGAGTAATGCACGGTCCCGCTGGTTCTTTAGGCTGAGTAATGCATGGTCCTGCTGGGTCTTTAGGCTGAGTAATGCGCGGTCCTGCTGGGTCTTTAGGCTGAGTAATGCACGGTCCCGCTGGTTCTTTAGGCTGAGTAATGCATGGTCCTGCTGGGTCTTTAGGCTGAGTAATGCGCGGTCCTGCTGGATCTTTAGGCTGAGTAATGCACGGTCCCGCTGGTTCTTTAGGCTGAGTAATGCGCGGTCCTGCTGGGTCTTTAGGCTGAGTAATGCGCGGTCCTGCTGGGTCTTTAGGCTGAGTAATGCACGGTCCTGCTGGGTCTTTAGGCTGAGTAATGCACGGTCCCGCTGGTTCTTTAGGCTGAGTAATGCACGGTCCCGCTGGTTCTTTAGGCTGAGTAATGCGCGGTCCTGCTGGGTCTTTAGGCTGAGTAATGCGCGGTCCTGCTGGGTCTTTAGGCTGAGTAATGCACGGTCCCTCTGGTTCTTTAGGCTGAGTAATGCGCGGTCCTGCTGGGTCTTTAGGCTGAGTAATGCGCGGTCCCGCTGGGTCTTTAGGCTGAATAATGCGCGGTCTCGCTGGTTCTTTAGGCTGAGTAATGCGCGGTCCTGCTGGGTCTTTAGGCTGAGTAATGCATGGTCCCGCTGGGTCTTTAGGCTGAGTAATGCGCGGTCTCGCTGGTTCTTTAGGCTGAGTAATGCGCGGTCCGGCTGGGTCTTTAGGCTGAGTAATGCGCGGTCCTGCTGGGTCTTTAGGCTGAGTAATGCGCGGTCCCGCTGGGTCTTTAGGCTGAGTAATGCGCGGTCTCGCTGGTTCTTTAGGCTGAGTAATGCGCGGTCCTGCTGGGTCTTTAGGCTGAGTAATGCGCGGTCCTGCTGGGTCTTTAGGCTGAGTAATGCATGGTCCCGCTGGGTCTTTAGGCTGAGTAATGCGCGGTCTTGCTGGTTCTTTAGGCTGAGTAATGCGCGGTCCGGCTGGGTCTTTAGGCTGAGTAATGCGCAGTCCTGCTGGGTCTTTAGGCTGAGTAATGCGCGGTCCCGCTGGGTCTTTAGGCTGAGTAATGCGCGGTCTCGCTGGTTCTTTAGGCTGAGTAATGCGCGGTCCTGCTGGGTCTTTAGGCTGAGTAATGCACGGTCCCGCTGGTTCTTTAGGCTGAGTAATGCGCGGTCCTGCTGGGTCTTTAGGCTGAGTAATGCGCGGTCTCGCTGGGTCTTTAGGCTGAATAATGCGCGGTCTCGCTGGGTCTTTAGGCTGAGTAATGCACGGTCCTGCTGGGTCTTTAGGCTCAGTAATGCGTGGTCCCGCTATGCTGTAGCAGAATGACAGGAACAGCCGCTGCGCGTACAGTGAAATGTGTGAGTCATCAAACCTCCTGGCAGCACAGCCAACGGCGCTAATGGCGGGTGGGGAGTGGGGGAGGGGGCGAAACCTGATAGCGGGTGTGTTCAGTGGGTGCTGTACCCTGCTGACGCCCAGCTGCCTGAATAACAGTGTTAGTAGCTGAGGGAGGGAGTTGTATTGCTGCGGATTCTAATACGTTGCCAGGTTTGCGTTAAGCTTGGAATGACTGTCACTACCCGCACCAAGGGGCCATAAGGCTGTGACACAGGGAAAGGGCTGATAAATTTGTGTGAAAAAGTAGTTGATTTAATTAAAGATCAATAGAATCAACCGAAGAGGTGTCTGTTAGCCATGGGTGGTACAAGCACATGCTGTACCCGAATGATGGGTCTGTATTCTGGAGCAATGTTTTAAAATGCAAACACAGGAGTCCCTGTGGGAGAGACACCTTGGCAAAACAATATATGGGAAAAGCAGCAAAACCAGCTTGGATCACCCAGCCTGCCGATGAAATGATCAGAGGCAGTTTCTGAAGGCCAGACTCCACACTGGTGGGCCCTCTGATCTCTAAATGGCACTTTCAAGGTTAGTTCAAGAAAGACCAGGAACAAGACTTAATTAGACTAAAAAAAAAACGACATACACCAGACAATTAACCAAGCAGGTCCCACAGAATGCCCACAAGCTTTGCCTAAAAGGGGTCATAATATGCTTTTTGGGGTTGTCTCCCCTCTCCAGTAGTGTGTTATGTAGCTCTTTGGTACATGCGAGATGTCTGCAAAGTTAAGAAGTCCAAAATCCGCGCCAAACGGTATTGTTCTTTCTGATGGAAAGCACAGCTACTGAACTGCCTGAGAGGTGTCGTTTGTAGTCCAGCATTTTTTCCGTTACTTGTCTATGTATTGATGCAAAACATTTGCATAATGACCACATAGCAGCTAGTATAGCACCCCTTCAAACAAGGCAAGGCAAAGCCACGGCGGGGAAAAGTTTGGCTCGTGCATATCGCCATGTTGAGAAGATGCTGAAATGTGGTTGTTTTAAGGGGCGTGGCATTTGTGATGCACACTGAGTGATTGGTCAATCACAGGACCGGGGGCTTCAAGGGACGGGGCCAAAAAGAGACAGGAACCAAAACAGTTGGTATCAGGCTGGTGAGGTCGTGGTGCTGCACACACAGCCTGTACAGCTGTGAACAGGTGCTTTCTGAAGATAACTACCGATGTATCTGCCCCAACAGGAGCAAGAAAACAGCCCTACGGCATTTCACTGAAGTAGCCATTACCATACACTGCACCTCAAATTATAGCCCCAATACTGAATTTTCTATGTCAAAAAAAGAAAAAAAGAAACAACAAAATGTCCATGAAAATAAATTGGACCATTTTCAAATTTGCAGGTGCACAGGTTCTCATGGTGATGATAATGCAGGCCAAGTTTGAAAAAAATCCACCTTGTGGTTTAAGAAAAAAGCTCAAGGTAAAATTGCATCCACAGGCAGGCAACAAAATCAGACAGACGGACGAACCGGAAGGCTGATTCCAGTATGCTTTCCCACAACTCGTTTCAGGGCACGCAAATACTTTTAAGAAAACCACAAAAATGAAAATATTAAACTGAGAGCTGGGCTTAATATGGCTTTGTGTCTTTGTTGTGGTTTTACACGCACTGAAAACCTATATAACACTCAAAGAAATGGAAAACCATAGAAAGTATAACATGGCCTTTTTAAGCTAAAATTTTCTGCTTGAGAGATTATAAAAATAATTAAAGTTTCATATTGGGACAAGCGCTGGTAAAGGGAGGCATTTCCTGTGCGTTTAGGGTTGAGAGGCAGTTGAGGGAGTGACCGTGTCCTGATGTGAACTGTGCAGTGCAGTCGGCCCCAGTAACGCGGCTGTGGATCTGGTGACAGTACTGCGCGAAGAGACTCCTACTGTCCGTCAGGGAAACTGTAGCTTGAGTCGTGTGGTGGGACTGTATGAGCACCGCCTGCCCTAAACATACAAACACTTCATGGCCAAATGTGTGCGGACACCCGTGTATTCAACATTAAATTCCAAAATCATTGGCATTTATACAGAGTTAGTTCCCTTTGTGGAATGGCCATGTTTGCAATAGATGTTAGAACATTTCTGCAGGAATTTGCTTCCTTTACAGTGAGAAAAGCAGATCAGGCACTGACGTGGAGCTTAATGTCTCGTCCAAGTTTTGTTTGTTGATTGATCTGGAAATGTTGCTTGGTCCTATTACAGCCTTTGAGCAAGTCAATCACATTCCTCTAACGGATCCCAAGAGACCATGTTTGACTCTTTTTGTTCCGGGAGATACTTTCACGCTCAGTTCAATTGCCTTCACTAAATTATGGAGAGACAGAATTATCCAAAAAGTCATTTTGTGCGATGGTGCCAACACTTTCTCTCTGGTGATCGATGAGGCCCGTTCCACCAATTAAAGGAGCCGTGTCACGATTTCTGCACATGCTCACAATTGTGAACAAAGTAAATCTGCTGAACTGTAAGTCAAAATCTAGAAGGCATTTGTCTTCTTCTATGACTATTGGCAGTAAACCTGCTTACATTCTTCGTATCCCTTGGCAAATTCTTAAAATAGCTCTTTGAATCCTCAATTTTGCATAGAGAGCTCCATAATATAAATAGCATAATACCTGAGTAACCAAAATATATACATACGATGCAAACCGAAGATGGATTGGCAAGAATGGTATCAGATTATGACTTGCTGTCAAGCATATTCACTTTCTTGGGACGTAAGTTCTGAGCATGTGCAGTGATCGTGACACAGCTCCTTTTAACAGCTCAGCCTAATAACTGTCTCGCATACATACTGTACGTACTTCTGGCCGGTTGGTGTGTTTGATTTGTTATACAGTGATATAAATGGAATTTGAGATTCTAAGGCTCTGATTCAGACTGGAGGGAGTTAGAATTTATTTAGGGGGTTCAGAACTCAGACCCTCCTCGTGTGTTGTGGGTTTGGCAGGCATTGGGCTCTTCAGGCAGGGGGTCGCAATATTTCATTCAGAACTCTGGGGCTCCAAAGGCTGTGTTGCCGACTGACTAATGCACTTGAGAAGGACGCAGCGTGCCCAGAAACTGTGATTGGTGTAGGCGATAGGATAAGAGATGTATTACAGTTCTGATCGTTTCTTCATCGACAGGGTACTCCTGACGTTTATCGCCATTCTGTCGGCTTATTCTGTTCACCTTCTGCTGAAGTCTGCTGGAGTCGTCGGTGAGTCCAGTCAACACACCGTCATCTGCGCTGAGTTCACCACCGATTCTTCTGTGCTGAGTGTTGTACAATGAATCTTAGACAACAAATGATTTACATTGAGTTGTCACTCAACTTTCTGCACTGATTCATTTGCATTGTCAGTTTTACTCTGTTTTATTCTTACAAAGCTATCTGCTAAGAAACACATTAAGTGAATCACCTATGAATCTTCTATGCAGAAACTTTCACAGCAAATTTTCTAAATTGAATCTTTTATGCTGAATCTTCAACAGTGAATCTTATCTTGAGTCTTCTACACTGAATGTCCCACACTGACCCTCTATCACGTGTCTCTTTAACTCTGTCTGGGGTGTGATCACAAACATGTGATCAGAATTTAGTGGATATAATCACTTTCACACCGGACGCAAAACAAATTTTTGCACGACAGATTACATTCAAAGTCAATGCAAAGACGCTAATATTTGCGTCTTTGCATTGACTTTGAATGTAATCTGTTGTGCAAAAAATTTGTTTCGCGTCCGATGTGAAAGCAGTTTTAAGCATCCAACCATTGAGGAAACATTAAATAACTGGAAACTCAGAGGTTGGGGTCCAGAGCACTGACTTGTGTGTCGACAAAACATTCCAAAACATCTACTCCTCAGAGTTCCACAGTTTAGAAATTACTAAAAAATTCTTAAGAAGTGTCTGAGTGCTGTGATCGTGACATTTTCGGTGAAATTACAGTGGGTCTTGTGTTCGGCTTTTTTAGGGATTCGAGCCTATGAGCAGCTAGGAAAGAGGGCGTTTGGGCACACAGGAAAACTGCTGGCTGCGGTGGTCATCACATTCCATAACATCGGAGGTCAGTGGCTGTCAGATCACTGAGGGCTGTGAGTCATCGACGGCCAGTGTTGCTACACGTGCCATATCCCACAGTTCAAGAGCAAAATAACTGTAAAGAGGTGAATTGTTGTTTGTGATGGTACGGAACCCGCAGTTTGAGGTCAGCCAGCAGTTGGTCAGCGATGATGCACAGACAGGGGCTCCCGTTCCTAAATGGATCACACAATGTGAAAGTATCTCCAGCGAATCAAAGATCCTCATCATATTACATAGTGCGCAGCCAATTAGCCATTACAAGTCATTTTAAAAGTTGTCCTTCGTCGCATCAAAAGGACGAAAGACCACGCAGACAAAATGAAGGAATTGATTATCTGGTTGGCTGATGTTGGTCAGTCCCTCTTTCCTCTGGGTTGTCACTTCCCCCAGTGATGTCACAAAGGGAAATGTTTTGAAATAGCTTGTGATGGCGAATAAGCTGTGCACATGGAGACCTAACTGAGGAACCGTTGAATCTAACAATCACCTCAAGGTAGCCTCATGTTCACTGTTTACGTGTCCAGTGCAATGGTGTAATGAACCAAAAAGCAAAAAAAAACTATTTGTGTTGTGGTCATCAAATATTAACAAAATGTACAGCACACAATGAAAATGTAAAAAAAAAAAAAAGTCCATCACATCATGCATGTTTATTTTTAATTTTTTGACCAAATAAGACAAAAGTATTGCCAAAGGGTGAGATAATTTACGTAACCAAATACAATGCTTTGCCAATGAGGTGAGAAAACTTCACCTGTCAAGCATACCATACCTTAAGACTAACTGACATTTTCACCTGGGATTAAAATAATATCAGTAAAAGTCTCACAGCTCAGCTAAGTCTTTTAGAAACTGACCATTTTGGCTGTGTGTAGCCACAAACACAGGCAGATGAGGTGATAAACCTGCCTGTGCTAACATCTGCATGTCTTCACAGCTATGTCAAGCTACCTCTTCATCGTAAAGTACGAGTTGCCCCTGGTCATTCAGGCATTCCTGGGCCTGCAGTCTGAAAACGGGTGAGCTTGGGTTGGGGCGGTACGAGTAAGTGAGACTGTGATCAGAGGGAATGTAACGTGTGCAGTTGTGCTCGTCCTGTGATGAAGTAGGAATTTACATGTGTGTGTGTATCAGTAACAGTTATTGTCAAACAGCCCGAGTGCTGTCAGTACAGCCTCGCCAATTCTGGAGAGAAGCCCATGAATGGGCTGGCCTAGAGGCTTAGCTCTCTTTTTACATGTGTGGTGCTAAATTCTGAGTATCAGTGCTGACTTAATAAGGAGACACACAAACTTAGCACAGCAGTGATAGTGTCAGCTGACCTCGAAAGAGGATATTTCTGTGTTTCTGAAGAATGAGGATTCAGAGCTGCGTGTGTGTGTGTGTGTGTGTGTGTGTTAGAATGTAGGTGTGATGGAATTTCAGCAAATGTGTGCATGTGTGTGCACAAGAGATTGGAATGTTGCAAAAGTGTGGGAGCCTCCATGTGCGTGTGTGTATGTGTGAGGACATGTCTCCCTGAAAAGATGTGCAACAGTATGTGTGCCTTTGTGGACGAGTGTGTTCTTGTGTTTCTCTGTCTGTGTTCATGTGTTCATGTGTGTTCTTTTGTGTGTGCGTGTGTGTGCGTGTGTGTGTTCTTTTGTGTGTGTGTGCGTGTGTGTGTACGCACATATGCCTGTGTGACACATTAATGTTTACCATCACCAGCAATAAGTATGACAGATTACAGGGATGGCACGCTCACTGATGGCCTGACGATGTCTCTCTCTTTCTCCAGAGAGTGGTTTCTGAACGGGAATAATCTGATCATAATTGTCAGCATCACAGTAATCCTACCCCTGGCCCTGATGAGACAGCTCGGTAAGATAATCATCATTCAATCTCTGACCCATCAGTGCTAACGTCCTCGCTAACATCAGTGCTGACTTCCACGCTCTCATAAGCACAAATATCTGCACTGACATCCGGGCTAACATCCGCACTGACATCAGCTCTAAGATCAGAACGACACAACGAACCACAGTCAGATTATCTCAGCACAACAATTAGCACAAATCTTCCCTTACATATTACAGCAGTTTGATATTATTCCACACACATTTAAATTTTCGCAAAAAAATTATTAATTCCTACACTTAAAACACCAAAGAAGTGATCCTTCACAAGAACGCTATATTAAAATTTTAGAGCTTATTATTTTTTGCAAGGTAAGAACAAAATCATTGCAATGAAGATGTGGCAGTTTTAATACTTTCGACAAACGGCAAAAAGAAAATTTGACTCCACCAGTGAAAAGTTTTGTTATGAGTCTAAAACAAAACGACTGACTTTCTTTGAAGTCTATCGACTGCTCTGCATTTTCTACGAAGTGTAAAGCACGAATAACAAAGTTCAAACTTAATGTTTGTATTTTTACACTTCAGTGATACCCCCTGATTTGAACAGGCCTTTGATTATCCGGCAAAGACTGAGGCAGGTTTTTTTTTAACTGTTTGCAGGGTACCTGGGCTACACCAGCGGATTCTCTCTCACCTGTATGGTGTTTTTCCTCATCTCGGTGAGTGTGTGTGTGTGTGTGTTTGCATATGTGTGTGTGTCGGGTGCAGGACTGGACTCATATCTGTATATCATCACGTATTGGATGGAAGAAAAACCTCCTGAATTGTATGATAGTCCTGTGATGCACAAATCATATAAGCATGAAATTCTGGGATGCAGCAGTGGGGGAAGGGTGATGTCTGACCTGGACACAAAAACACTGGAAGGTAGTGGGCAGATGGACAGGCGGACAGACAGACAGAAGCATGAAAAGGCAAATCTACACAATCAGGTCTGTCCATATATACAGTTTTTTTTCAGAAATATTGAAAGATTTAGGAGTTCTGGCCGATTAAAGAAGTATCACAGACAGACAGATTTACACGCGGGAGGACAGCAGTCATCCCTACACTGGTATAAACAGTCATCATTTAACAATGAAATTAACGCATTGTCTCCTTGTTATTTTAACTGTAACTAAAGTCCTGTGCGCATTTAACTGTGGTTTGCCGTTAACACACAGGGAACCTCTGTTATAAACTGATAGTAAAATTACAGTTAAAATAACTGGCAAAAAAACCGGCCAGTTAAAGTCACTGGTAAAAAACGTACTAGTTTATAACAGTGCATCTACTTTGTGGTGAGGGATAATAATGACTTGTTCCACTTGAATAGCTGTATTTTGGGGATTCTGCCATTAGCACTTCGCCAGGAAAACAAAATATTTGGGAAGTATAAATTCTTTTCATTATTAGCATGTTAAGTATCACTAAGTGGCAAAGCATTCAAAGACGGCATTTGGCCACAGCCTCTGTTACGTGGCACAAATGTTTGCAGATGGTTTGTTTTTCAATGAGCCAGCAAATATGAAACAGAACAAGCCAGAATGAGGCGGAATATCTACAGCAGATATTTATGGACACAGTGGCTTCAGCCTTTCAGTTTGTGACCTTTCCTGGGGTCTTGGGTTTCCCCGACATGTCGCAATGCATGATGGGTAATTTGGGTAAAACTCAGACAGCGTGGGGCGCTGTAAGGTGCCGTGCTGCTACAGTGGAATTCCACTGTTCCTCGCCCACTTTCCGCTGGCGGAGGATATGATGCTTCATGTGCTGAGGAAGTCACGAAAAAAGCCTCTAACAAGAATTTTGGTTTTATTTTTTGAGATAAACTCTATTACATATCTTTTACTGTTTTTTTTGCTGATTGAAGCTAAGAGATTGACAATTAGGTGGAAGAGTTTGACTCATTTCAAGAGTTGCCCACAGGAGTTTTTGGTATCCAGTGAACAGCAGCTTGAAGCAGATTTTTTGCCTGAGAAAAAGAATGAAGACTTTGAGGCTTGTTGTAAAACTAAAATACTCATGAGGACTTCTTTCCAGTGAGGATGATGTCACCGTCTGAGCACTTCCTGTCTGCCTGTTCCGTCTCACTCCTCCCAGCCCATGCATATCAGTCGCCTGTAGTTCACCCTTTCCGTCTTTCCTTTGATGTCTTTCTCCATATCCCTCACTGATGAAAGGAGGATTAGACCAATCAGCGACTTACTGACCTTCCATGGTTTTCCCTCCAGTATCACTGGACTCCATTTGAATGAAAAAACAAATTAGCATCACGTGTGGGGGTTTGAATCAATTTCGTGGCTGTATATAACCAAAGGTGTTTTAAATTTATTTTGCCTCTGATATTACATCACATTACAGGCATTCATCAGACAACTAAGCCATAATCAATGGATAAAAAAAAATAAAAAAACAGCTGCCAAAAGTTAGGGGGTGAGAGACAGTTATAGCCTGAAGAGGCACAGTAAGTCTTCAGATAATCCTTGAAGAGACCAGAGTCATTCCACCATCTCAGAGCCTCAGACTGCAGACATGACCAGACTGCCGCAGCTTGAGATGGGATTATGCCAGGAGACCAGAGCCGGTTATCAATTCACAAATTCTTGGCAATAATTATTTCTCTCACTCTCTCTCTTCTTGTCCTCGTCTCCCAGGTGATATATAAGAAGTTTAACATCTCATGTCCTTATGAAGCACATGGGAATCACTCTCTAAACGCCAGTATAGAGGAGGTCTGCGATGCCAAACTCTTCACCATCAACCAGCAGGTAATAGAGGAGGGCGGGGTTAAGCAGAGAGGGGCGGAGCCCTACCAGCAGAGATACCTTAATTTTGACATCACTGTTGAATAACTCTTTCAGTCACCAGATAAGGCTAGGAGCTATTTCCAGTGTGACCGTATGCCTGTTCAGAGTGGAGGAGTTATTTAGGGAGAAGCAGGAGTAAGGTCATTCGGTATGCTAAGCTAACTGTACATGTTGGCATCAGGCTGAGACCACAAGCAACCCTGCCGCTCACGAAAGCAGGCAATTTCTTTTCTTTTGCAAGCAATTTCCAAGGGCCAAACTGGTCAGCACTTGAAGTACAGAGATGGATAATCCTGTTCAGAAAGTAGCCTAAATATGCTCTGCAGTATCTCCGATCTCGTAGAGCTGCTGATTGGCACAACTAGGAGATAATAGCAAGTAGAACTAATAAAATGCTGGGAGTTTGCACAAAAAAACAGCTGGCTGACTTTGTGGATGGAATTGAAACATGGCAGAATACCTTAATTTTTGAGCGCCTACACTTTCCATACCCATTAAAGACCTGCCTCATTACCACAATGTTCTTGTCAGTTTGTGGGATTGCTGGATGAGCTTTCCCTCTCTTTTAAACGTGCGGCCAATCAGCTTGCTGCTCTCACTCAGTGGTCCAGCAGCTAACTGCTGCTAGAGTTGCGCCTGATGCGGAAGCCCCATTCGTTGACTGAATGCAGACTAAAAGAGCTGTATTTCTTCTCTGATGTAATGTAAGGGTATATATCTATACTTAACCCCTTTCTGCAGACGTAGACGCCCGCATCTATAGACCTGCAAATTGGAAAAACGCTGTTACTGTACTCGATCACTAAATGGCACCCCCGGATCAGTTATTGAATGTTCACAAGCAAGCAGACCTCCAACGCTGTTCTGAATATGGGGAAGTTCACTCCACGCCCGGTTTTTCAAGAGCTGCATGAATTAAACTCCTCAGCTAAGCCTGATGTGCAAACTGGTCAGTATCCTTGCCTATAGTATCGATCCAGCAGTTTAAAAAAACGATATCTTGACACAGAAAAAATCGTTATCCTCTGTAGCAACCAGATAAGCCACAGTGAGCCAACAGTATTCCAAGTAATGGTTCAGAAAAATCAGTTTTCTGAGGCAAAAAAATCGACATGGTATTGATTCTCTCACATTCTACTGTTAATTACAGTCGTCACATACAAAAAAATTCGTAGTTCCCTACCGTGGATTTACGCGCAGATCCATTCATTGACAAATTCAGCGCTTCTTTATATCCACCCGAGTACTGGCGTTGATAGCCAACCACTCAACCATACACTCAGGGTTTTCTGCGTAATTGTATAGTTGCACTTCATACCCTCGCAAAGCTAACCCGGTAAAAATGTATTGATTGGCTCGTTTCTTATCCAATTCCCGAGTGTTTAAACATTTTAGAGTAAGTGAAACTAATTGATTGGACAAACAGAGAGCATACAAACCTATGCGTATCAGCAGGCTCGGTTGTATCCTGTCTACGTTATGCACATTACGCGGCTAAAATAGACGCGATTTATAGAAAACGCGTTCGCAAAACTGGCCTTGAAGTGTCCAGTTACATTTACAGGATTTAAATGAGATAAGGATATGGTCAATTGGAATTATTTAGAATGAAACAGGACCGGAGGGTTCCTGCTATTGGATCGGTCTCTGGAGAAGGGATTCATGAGAAAGGTGAGGCTGCTACTTTGTTATTTGTTGTTGTTGTTGTTGTTTTTGGAATGTATACGTACTCAACAAAGTCGAATGTCGAGGTTTTTTTCCTGTTTAAAACGCGAACTGCCCGTGCATTTGGATGGACCCCCTGGTACGTTCATCGCACGTTTCTTTTGAATCCAGGGAGGCAATGGATTGTTCCCTGAAAGTGGAGTGTCTGTTCTGTTAAAATAAGGTATATTTCAGAATTCAGATATTACTGAGTTAGTGAGTTGCACTTGTTCCTTATAAGTAATGAAATGAGTTTGTGAGCTTAGAAGAGGGGACTGGTAGCTTCCATTACAGGTTGAACGTTCTAACCGTTTAATAAGAAGTTTATTTAATGCGTGTTTGTGCTGGCTTGGGGCACTTTGAAGTAAAATGGCCAAAACTCTAAACTTTATTATGGAGAAAAGGCATATTGTGTGTTTGGAGTGGTTACTGGTGACCATTGATATTCAACTGCACTGAGATTGATAAATTCATACTAAACTCAACCAGAAAATCATTTGTTCTTATTAAATTTCATGCCTTAAAACTTTATTTGTGTTATATACATGATTTTTTTATGATTTGACAGGACTTCATTTTGAGACTTCGGGGAGACACTTGGGTAGCTGTATAATTTGGCTAAAAGCATGTAGGTAATCTAGAATGTAATGTTGAAGATGAATTGTACTTGTGGTCAAGGAGTTTATGATCCCAGAAATGTATAGTTTTAAGCCCCAGCAGTTTTTCAATCCTCAGAATTATTTTTTTTGCAATTTCAATGGTGAATTCTCATGAAGATTTTTTATGTTTGCAGCTCATTTTCTCTACCATAATCATGAAAATTAACTGAAATACTATGTAATTCTAAATGCTGTAAGTGTCTTTTCAGAATTGAGCCACATTTTTCCTCTTTATGAAGCTTAAATCTTGAATTATACAGCATTAAAGTGGGTAACCCAAAAATAGCCAAATTTGGCTTCTGCACAAAGGGGTTAATAGAATATGTAATTTGATGTAACTGGTTTATATCTGTATGTAATAGACTTTGTAATGTAATATAATGGTATATCCGTCTACCAGACTGCATACACCATCCCCATCCTGGCATTTGCCTTTGTGTGTCACCCAGAGGTGCTTCCAATCTACACTGAGCTACGCAAGTAAGACCAGCAGCCTTTTCCAACCGCTGCCTCGCACACAACTCCCTTCAAACAAAGCCCATCTCAACTTACACGACCTAACAAGGGCGCCACGAATGCCAAACCCTCTTCACTGCCCACACACACACACGCACACACACACACACACACACGCACACACACACACATACAGACACACACACAAACACACACACACAAAATACACACACAAAATTATTATCATTAACTAAATCATACTAACTGTGTTCGTCCTCACACTCAGTGATTGCAGAAAATTTTGACATGTCGGTGTGGAAAGGGCGTGTAATAGCACCAATGGTTGTCACTGGGGTGATAGCACCTAAAGGGCATCCTAACTTGTGCCTCAACCCAGGAATACAAAATTAATTTGTGCTTCTTTTTGTTTGAAGGGTTTGTTCCCAAATCTAACTTTTTTTTGTACATTTCTAGGCACAGTATGGATTTGTTCTCCTAAAGAACAAAAATGTACCAATACATCACCTTTACTTTTGAGAATGTAGCCAGCGTACACAGTTTTCTTTCCTGGCTATAGCTTGCTTAATTGTGTGAACTAACTATGATGACTTGTGATATCAAGTAGAATTGATAAGGAAAAATAAACACAAAAACATTTGAATGATTGCTGTAATGTAATCAAATGCTTAATCATTTGAGTAGCCAGGGGTTTGTTCACCACAAAGCAAATTCATCAAGTTAGCCAGATAACTGCAGCGTGTGGAGGCTGAGACCGCCGTTTTCACAGCTGCTCGCTGGGCAGATTAGAAGGAACCTGGGTTTACTCTGTGGAGTTATCCGGCTTACTCAGTTATTTTACTTTATAAAACAGACACCGGCTGTTGAGAGAGTGTTTTTGTAGTTAGTAATCCAGGCCGGTTGTTATAGCGACAGTGAATAATACTCACAGCTCAGTTTGCCCATTTTAGTCCCACCCAGAAGCGGATGCAGTCCATCGCCAACGTCTCCATCTTAGCGATGTTTGTGATGTACCTCCTCACCGCCATCTTCGGCTACCTCACCTTCTACGGTAAGATACCATCACCAGACAAAGAACAGACTAAGGTTCACTGGATCAGCTGCAGTGTGCACACTGTTGACTGGTACTGTGGCTGTATTTTTGGTTGTTGAGGTTAGTGCTGAGGTTACCCAGGTGACGGGGCGTTCTCTGTGTTACCATAGCGAACGCGGAGGCGGAGCTGCTGCACACGTACAGTAAAGTGGACCCCCTGGACCGGCTGGTGCTGTGTGTGCGCGTAGCAGTGCTGGTGGCGGTGACCCTGACCGTGCCCGTGGTTCTCTTCCCGGTGAGAACGCCGCGCAATGCAGTTTCCACAGCAGGGCGCATAAGGGGGAGAGTGTAGATGTGTGATTATATAATGTTCTTAACTTCTAAAGCTGGTGTAAGAAACGTTCAGAGTTATAGAACACTGGCATAAAGCACTGTAAAACCTGCTCCTCACAGGACTAGCCTGTTGTTATCAGCCGTCATGTGATTTAGATAATCAAGCTCTGGTAAACTGTGACAGCATTACCATGTTTTCCCCTATGTGCCTGTGTGTGTGGTGCACATATGTGTGTGAATGAATGTATGTGTGTGTGTGTGTGTGTGTATGAGTGTTTTCCTATGGGTATATATGTGTATGGGTTTATGTGTGTATATGTGTGTGTGTTTGCATGTATACCTGTTGGTGCATATGTGTGTGCGCGTGTGCCTCTGTTTGTGTGTGGTGCATTTGTGTATGTATATATATGTGTAAGTGTGTGTGTGCGCGCGTGCTTGTCTTTTTGTGTGTTTGTATTTGTGTGAGTGTGTGTGTGTGTGTGTGGTGCATGTGTGTATGTATGTATGCGCGCGCGCGCGCGCGTGTGTGTGTGTATGTGCGTACCACAGATACGTAGAGCCCTGCTGCAGCTCCTGTTCCCAGAGAAGCCCTTCCACTGGGTGAGACACATCGGTATCGCCGTCTCGCTGCTCTTTGTCGTGAACCTCCTCGTCATCTTCGTGCCCAACATCCGCGACATATTCGGCATCATCGGTGAGTCAAGTGTCTGCAAACAGTGGTGTAGCCAGAGGGTGGACAAAGAAATGTCCCTTTATGGCAGCAATTAGTCCTGTCTAGTTCACAATCATTTTCCTTTATTGACGCGTTTTCCAATTGTCGTAATTGGCAACTAAAGAAACGGTTTCTCTCCATATGCGATCTAACAGCGATGAAGTCATGGGCTAAATTCAGTACAGCAAAATTATTTACTTATTAATAGGCCAATGCTTTGCGTTGATTGAACTGGTCCGTGTTCCAATGAAACGCGGATTTTCACTCTCGGTATTTCATGGGTTGATAAAAAAAGTGGCACTTGGCAGTTCAATAGACTATAAAAAGCGCGCTGCTCCTGCTATTTGCGTGAGAGTCGACAGGTATGCAATTTTGAATAACTTCGATCTAAATACAGCAAATACGCGTCCAGATGAAAGTTTGTCGTCTTACCTAATCGGGGAGAACAAGCAGCACCTGATAAGTGTGGAGTGCTCTCGGCGTGAACCTTCTGTTATGAAAATGATTGAGAACAAGTCAGGACTAATAATTGTTTAAACGGATGTTTTGTGCAACCCAATTATCTGTTCTTGTTCTACAACTGTACTGAATTTAGCCCATGATTTAATCGCTGTTAGATCGCATATGGAGAGAAACCGTGTCTTCAGTTGCAATTAAAATAATTGGAAAAAGCATCAATAAAAGAAAATGATTGAGAACTAGCAAGGACTAATTATTGTCATAAAGTGACGTGGCTTTGCCCCCCCTCTGGCTACGCCACTTTCTGCAACATTAACTAAAAACATGCTTCACTTTTCAAGCCAGACCCACTGACCAGAAAATAAGCACGCTCTCAACAAGTGATTTAGTCTTGCTGGCTATCAAGAATAAAAACCTAATTTCTGTGACTGTTTTCTTAGTCATAGAAATGACAAAAATACCTCCTACCTGTGGGGTAAGGAAGCTGCCAAGCAAGCAATACTTCAAAACAAGCAAATATTTTTTATTTGAGATTTAAAAAACAGATTTTTTTTTCTCTTTTTTAGTGATAAGACACTTTGTTGAATGTGTTTGTTTTTACAGTAATGTAAGCCAAACTTGTCTTGTGTTTGCCTGTGCATCTCCCAGGAGCCACCACTGCCCCCAGCCTGATCTTTATCCTGCCGGGGCTGTTTTACCTGCGAATTATACCGCCCGAGCAGGAGCCTCTCAACTCCAGGCCGAAGATTCAGGTGCGTCCGGCCCCAGCGCCCTCACGATCACTGTAAATTCCCCATCCTGCCCCTCCTCTCTCTCTCACCTCCGATTCCTCAGTATTAGTGTAGCGATGCTCTGATACAGCACTGCTTCTGGTCGACCCCTGTTACTCTACTGTCTCAGTAGTTTCAATCTGTCTGTTTTTACTTAGATTTTTCGTTTTCCAGTGGTTGTAAAATGGTCAGCCTTTTTAGGCTGGTAGGCCTGTACTCTTCTATACTAGACATTACAGTTAATTCATCACATAGGAAAGGGAGAGTAACATGCAATAAAACAGGAAACAAAATATATGAATATCACATAAATACAGTAGTATTACATTAATAAATCATAAATGAATACAAGTAGAATAATGTAGACTAAGGAAAGCCATTTGGTATAACCCTCTCTCTCTCTCTCTCTCTATCCCTATAGGCTGCATGTTTCATGACTCTTGGATTTGTGTTCATGGTGATGAGTATGTCCTTTATCGTGATGGACTGGGTGTACGGGGAGAGTAGGAGTGTTGGCGGGCACTAGGGGACGGTACTGGGACAACGAACACTTGCCATGCGTCCCCACCCCCTATACGGCCACCCCCACCCCTCCTGACACTACAGTGACGTGACACTCTCCCATGGAGGGAGTCCGATTGAGTTTCAAAATTCACCCCCCACCCCAACCGTGCACGCAAGACAAACAAATCTGTCTCTTCACTCGATTGGACGTGTCTCGGATGGGTGTGGCTTCCGCTTGCATTGTGAACTCATTTGCTGCCATGGCCTTCAATCCCCCGGGCTCTCGGCACTCTCAGCCCATATAAACAACGTGAAGAGGAGAGAAGATTTATATCTTCGATTTGACTCTGATTTGGAGGTCTGGTCGATAACCACACAGTGTGGCTCTGCTGTGCCCTGCTCAAACAATCATGAAATCATGTTTTTTTGTGTATAAAAAATGTCAAGTATAAGCTTGACAGTTTTGGAGTCAGTTTTATTTTTCAGTAAGGTTCAGTCCCACTCGAATGTTGAAACACTATTGCGATTGTCCCAAATAAAGATGACGTCATTCTTAAACAGGAACAGATTAACATGGATCTTCCGCCATCCAATCCAATCCAATTCAGTCCAACTTTCTATAGCACATTGACCCAAATGCTGTACAGTGATAAATAGGATTGGCCATCTGATTGGTAAGGGCTTTTGTACTATCGTGCAACACCCCTGCCGGTTTTTGTAACAATGTGCTTGAAGTGGGCGGGGGATCCCTTCCTTTAGCCAGTGCCTCATTGGTCAACCCCACAAGTTTTTTCGTTTCCATGGCGAGTGCCTGAGGGTGAAGAGGGCTTGACAGTTCCACGGTCGGCTACTGCTTTTCATTCAAAATGGCCGATCCCAACTCTGCTAGCTGTGGCACTGGGCACCGCAGCTCTCTGTCCATCCCTTACAAGCGGAGTCATGGTGTTACGTCACCAGCAGGGATAAAGACAACTACCTAGCATTTCTGATCGGGAGAAAAACTTCACCAGACCCACCTGTCCCTGTGCCCCTTGCTTTCCAGAATGTTCCAGCACAGCCACTCATGGGAATGATGACAGCTGTTTGTTCCCGAACTCAGACATTAAACTAAAGTAACCTGAGCCAATTTAAGCACCCATTTTAGAGTAGAACATGTGGTGCGGTCGTATCAGGGCCTCGAAGGGGGATAGAGGAATTTGGTGCTGAGAATAAAGAAAGAAGAAAAAAGTATGCATTTATTTTTCAAATGTTATTTATATTTGACCTTGCAGCTTTGCAATGCTCTTGAAAAAAGAGCCTTTGAAATGTATTTATTTTTGTTTGCTGTTGGCCATCACCCTGAAGCCAAAGGAAAAACACAGGCCTGGGTTTTGACATTGGCCACAGGGCCTGGATAAAGATGTATAAATGATAAGGTCCTGGAAATGCTGGCAAGAGTTGTTGGTGTTTAGCTCTTATACAGCTTCTGTTGGATGGGTAATGTAAATATCACGCTGTTGATAAGAATATGAGTCTTGACATTAAAAACTGGTTCTGGCAATGTATTTTTGTCCCCCTTGTTTAATCTCCGTGATTTACTGGCTGTAGCCTTTGTGCACCTTTGCTGGTGGACTGTGCTGTGCGCCTGAGGGCTAGTCATCCATTCTCAACCCTCATATCACTAAGACAGTGCCCCCTGTGGTGGGAGTACTGAATTGCACTTCTCACTTTTCCACTGTAATTACCAATATCGCCAGCAGAGGGCTTCAAAATCTGCAGTTTCCTTATCAATCTGTTGGTCCACCAGCTCTCTGACAAAAGTATTTGGCTGTGTTTGGCTCACTATGCTCCTGTGCCATTGGTGACAGGGTATATCTACACTCAGTGATAAAAGAAATCTGGCCTCTGGTCTAAAAGTAACCTGAATAAAGTGTTGCGTAGATACAGGAAAGATACAGGAAAATGAGAGGTCAGATTGATATATGTGCTGTGAGAGATAGAAAGGTTGTGGTCGCCACTGCATGACTGAGTTCTGCCAGTAATCACACCAGGACTGAGGATCATGAAACATGTTGTGCTGCTTTTATGCGCTTCTTGTTTTTCATTTATTAACTATGTTTTTCTGGTGGTTCAGTGCTAACTTTAATAAAGGTGAGGGCTGTCAATATCTGTCAATAAAATCTTTTATTTTTGAATCTTCTAAATCTGCTTCAAAATGCTAGTCTGAACTGAAGTCCCATCTCTCTCCTGTAATGTCAGTGTAAGATCGGGCTTATGAGGCACTACCTGCTGCAGCTGAATGCTCACTGACCACTCTGCAGTCCCTCAGCAGCTCTGCTTTCACTGAGGTGAAAAAGGTAAACACAGTGTAACTACCAAAAGCAGGCTGCAGGCACCAAATACCCCCAGAAAACCCTAATGATGGCTGACAACCTTGCAGCTCGCTCATTTGTTTGGGACTGCAGTGGTTGGTGATTCAGGTCCTAAGATATGCTAAGCTAAAGCAGCGTAACTTTCGGGGTTCTTGTACAAAGCACTTTCTTTCTCATTACTCCTGGGGGCATCGGCTCGTGCTTTTTATGATCAACAGTAAGTCCCTGAGGATAAGACCACCTGCTTTAACTGCATTTTAATGGTCCGGGAGAGCCACAGGCACTGCCTACTTTTGTTTTAACTGCCATCAGCTGTTCTGATCGAAGAGCTGAGACACAGCAAATACCTTCAGGGCCTGCAGGACCACCGCAGCTGACCTCTGACCTCCTGAACTAGACGAAGACAGACAGCCTCACTCAATCGCCCAGATTCTATTTATACACTCCCAAAATGCAGCACACAAGACCCTGTTCATCCTCTGACATGCACAGCTGTGCAAAGGTCTTAGACACCTTGGATTTTTTCTTTAAATTTGGTCTTTGATGTTTTTTTTTTTCCATATTAGATTCAAAGCATATTTGAGACACCAATTATCAATCAGCTGTATTTTTTTAAAGATGGTTGCTGCAGATGAAACAGCTTTCTGAGAGCCCTGATCTCAATGTCCACAAGGCTGTCTGGGACAACCCTGTAAGACAGACACAAGTGTGACTGTGAGTCTGCTGAAGGACCACAGTAGGCTTGGAACAGGCGAAAAGCCGTCATCTCATGGAAATGTAGATCATTAAGAGTGCACCTAATTTTTGAGCATTGAGCATGAGCATTTGATTTTATATTTAACTATTCATTGCTCTAAAGGGTGAATTTTTCAATAAAATAAACCTTAAATTTTAAGATGCATCTTTGCCTCATGGGATATGTTAAAATGTGACTAAAACTTTCGTACTATATGTACATGTGTCTTGGATTTAAAAAAAAAAATACTTCGCTGTAAAACATTTTAAAACATTTCTTTTTGTCAAATGTTCTTGGTTTTCTTACAAAATGGCCGCCACCTTGTCTCCTCCAGATTAATGATCTTAAAGCAAACTCTTCACATCTCTGTGTAAAACCTGTGTCTCATAAAGATGTCAATGTAAGATCTGGTGTAAAAAGTAAAGATGCCCCGGCGTGGGTCGTACGGAGCGAGCGCAGTGAGCACAGCTCATCGCAGTAACCACAAGTGTACAGTCAGCTCCGTTATTATCTGGACAGAGACCCTGTATAAAAAGGGCTAAAACTCATTATTGGTGCCCAGGACATGCATGTGAACACTTGCACATACAAGCAAACAGACGGTCTCCATTTTGAGCTCAGATTTGTTAGTTTCAAATCCTGGATGTGCCAGTGTACACAGTGGAAAAGCTAAACTGTATCACCATCCAAACACTCTCTGGCCACACTGCATGTGCATATTATACTCAATATGTATGTCCACATATGGACCATACGGACTGCGCACATACACTGCTGCTCTCCTGTGATGCCACCCCTGTCCCAGTACTGAGGAACCTCAGCACTTACTCGGCACTTACATAATGAAGATCATTTTCCAGGAACCTGATTGGAGACGCAGACACTGCTCTTTCATTTCTCCAACGCATTTACCTAAAACTCCTCTCCCCCTCCCCAACCCCACACCCCCTCTGCACGCTGACATCACATCCACCCCCCACCACCTCGAAACAGTCGACTCTGAGTCTCTCGGCTTGGTGCTCACGCCGTGGTGTCCCACTTCCTCTTCTGCTCCTGAGTTGAGTGGTTTCTTTAACCCGCTGAGCGCGGAAGTTGCTTCAGTTCTTCGGCTCAGCGCTTCGCTCCGCAGCCGGCTGCAAGAGACCAGGGCAAATTTTCTGGGAGTAATTTTCTCCAGTAACAGCGTGACGATGAGCGCTGGTTCCAAGCCCAGGGCCCGGGAGAACAAGCTGAGCGCCCTCCTCAGCGAGCAGGAGCGCGAGCAGCTGGAGGGGCAGATCGGCCGCAGGTGTGTGGTAAGTAGATGTACCCACCCGAGGACTCAGGTACAGGCCATGTTTCACTCTTCAGGTTCTGGGTTTTAGCTCATTTCATCACAAAAACAGCACAAGGTTGAAGGGAGAGGAGAGGGTCTGATCACGGTTATTGGCATCCATAACATGTGACCTTAGAACTCTGCAGTCATTTCTGTGCACAGGGGCTGTCCAAAAGGTACAGGGCTTGATGCTCATGTAATCTAAAGGCATTTGCAGTGAATGTGTGTGTGAGGGTGTACAGTCAAGCCGGTATGTGCACAGTGACTCATTTACTGCTTTTGGGAATTCAACACATAGGATTTGAAAGAATTTATTTTGAGGAAAAATTATGGTCTGTCTTGTCTAATTCATAAGCATTTACCTCTTCTTTTATCTGAAAAGTGGGAACAGCACATCCCCTTTACTTACATTGTCACTGTCCACATACATATGAACTGAGTAGCAGAGCTGAAAAGTCTGGGTTCAGAAAGTTTAAATCCTCCTTAGACCTTTATTCCAACCCCCTGGATTTACTCCTGCCGGGAGATAAAGGTAATATGAGTGATCAGCTCATTCTGTGGGAGGGTGAAAAACTTGGCAGGACTTTTACTTTCTGACCCCTGGATTCTACACGTCTGCTGAGCTGGGTCATACTTTTGGAAGAAGCAACGTTGCATGAGCAAAAATACAGCAAGACTTTGATCCACTGCTCATAAATCCTTCCACAATCACACTCTTATTCATACAGCATTATTTAGTAGTTCTGCTTTATGATTCATCACATGACTGAGCCCAGGAGAATAATTTGCAAGTGCAAAGGAAAAAAGCATCCATGGCAGAGTTACACAAGTGCAAATACACTGGCTGAAATATATGACCGAGGTCCTGCCAGTATCTGTGCTTGTGTGCACCGTACACACATTCATATGCACCGATGACCAAAAACATCATGACCATTCACAGATGAAGCGAATAACCGATCATCCCATAGCATGTCAAGGTCTGCAAACGCGCCATCTGCAAAGATGGTTATTGTAGTGGACTAGTCAGGCGCAGGTGAAGTGTGACCTACGCGATCTCAGCAAGAGTCAAATCATCACGGTGTGGAGCGGGTCAGAGCTTCTCTGGAGCAGCAAGGCTTCTGGGCGGCTCCCAGTCAGCAGGAGGGAGAACCTTATGACAGTTTTCAGAGGGGCGAACCATAACCTGGTGTCAGGGTGTGTGGCATCCAAGGCTCACTGATAGCGAAAGATATCTGTCCTGCTCCAAACCGACAGTAGGGCAACTGCGGCTTAACCCTTTTAGTGCCGTGGGCAACGATAGTTGCCCAATGGTGTAAGATATCAAAATCAGACGCTGTTGAAAACCTATCATGTGGCAGCTTGTTTAAAAGAGCTCCCGCAGAGAAAATGATAGGTTTTCAACAGCTCTGGATAACTACATTTTTAATTCCTTGAAAATGTATTCAGCGCTCAAAGGGTTAAGTTGCAGAAACTGTTGTTGTTGGATACGGAGGGACTGTGCCTCAGCACAGAGAGAATATCGTACTCTGACGCGTACTGGAGTTAACCCATTCCAGCCCGATGAGTCCCCCTTTTCTTGGAAATCATGTTCATCGCACAGATGGGCCGTTTATGTGGAAGAGTCGGCAGCAGGACGCACTGTGGGAAGAAGATGTGTTGATGCAGGTAGTGCGATGCTCTCGGAAATGTTCTGCTCGGAAACTCTGGGTCTGGGACTTGAAGTGGACGCCAGTTTAATGCAGCTGATTTTGGGGCATGTGGAGGTCCAGTATCATATTAGGCCGGTGGCCATAATGTTTTGGCTTATTTATGGTGGCGGGTTTGTGTGTTTGTATGTTCATGAGTGAGATGGTAAAAGGGTCAGTGTGGTGAATTATCTGGTGCTTAAGTTATTACCACGGTGTAGATCAGGAACATTATCATGGATTAAAAGACAGGGGGACTTAGCCTTTGACCGGAAAGGCGGGGGAGTTTCATATTTTCCCCCAACTATTGATAATTTTAATTAAAAATATGCAAAGGGATACTTCGGTCGTTATCTGCACATGACAGCTCGTAAGTCGACTGATGTTTGATATGAATTGAAGGGATGAGAACCAGCGAATATAGCCCCAAAAAAAGGAAATTAATTAAAACTTTTTTATCATATAATGACAGATGTTGAAAAGATTCGCACAGCTAATTTAGTGTCATGATGTGTATTATACGTGTGAACTACATTGTGAGTAATTTGCTCTGGTTCTAAGCCCTTTAATTACACCTGGTCTGAACTACTGTCACATCAATGATCTTCCTCATATTTTTATTTTACATAGTTTTGGATAAATGCATCTGCCAACTAAACACAACACAATTGGCAATGCGTAACAGAGAGGGAAGTACCGTGAATGAATTATCAAGGTCATTTGTGAGATAAAGCAACTATCAAATTAGCCATCATGGTTGTGCGGTTGTAATCATTACCAGTGGACAGGCTGTCAGAGTCCCGAACTGCCATAGAATATCTTCAGTTTATGAGCGGATAGTCAATGCAGACAGATATTTGCTTCTTTACTGTTACATGAGTTGCTGGCAAAAAATTGTCGCCAAACACAAGCTCTAATATTTTACCAGCCTCGTTAGCAAATACAACATTTCTGTGAAGATATGAAAATGTTGCATATAATAACACAACAGTTTTTTTAGTTGTGAATGTGTACTGAAGTATCATTTCACTGCCTGGCCCCAAAAAAACTCGGACTTTCAGAGGTTTTTTTGTTGGATCACCTTTAGCTTTGACTATGGTGTGCATTTTTGTGCATTTCTAATGGTATTTTTTCGACAGCCTTTTGTAGCATCACACCATTTTCTCTCTGAAAGGCTTCTCAAACGAATCGCAAAGACTCTCAATGGGGTTAATTATGCATCGGACAGTTTTTCATCTAATTCCAGTGATTTCATTAAACTCCTTCGTTGTTTTCTATACTTGACAGCGGCCAACATTTTCCCCCTTGGAAACACTAAAACATCTTTTCAAGAATCACAGAATGCATCCCCTAACACAGATGTTTGAGAAATAAAAAGGGACACATTGCATAAGTCAGGGATAAAATAATTGAATTAATTAATGAATTAATTACTGCAATACTGATCCAATCAGCGGCTCTTAATGTAGTCCTTCTGACGCCCAGTATAAAGTTAAAGCTATACTTCATTTAACATGATAAATATGTTATAGGTGACACAAACTATTTGTAAATAAAATATTAAAAAAAAAAAAAACGTTCCCCTTTATTCTCAAAAATAAACCGTATTTTTATCAAATGCTCCTTACAGTATTGATTTCTGCAACATGGAATGCACAGAATGTATGTGTGTGTTTTTGGGGTTTTTTTTTAGAAAGCTCAGAGACCTCTGTTTCCAACAGGGGAAAAAAGTAATTGCCTGACTTTTACAGGCCAGTGACCAAAGAAGTTAAAAATAAGTGTCCTGGTGTAAATTTAGGTCCGCGGCACCACAGGGCATGTTGACGTAGGAGAGGCAATAGAGCCATTTTGGGATTTGAGATCAGCACTGGAACAGTACTGGGTGAAAGATCGAGAAAAATAAAAACACCCCATAGCAACCAGCACTTCCTATTTATGCGCACTGTTAGCAACCATACCACAGAGTAAGAAGCATTCAGTGGCAGGCACTGATAACAGCTGCTTTGCACAGCCTCTTGAATTCACCGCACTGAGCAGACGTGCAAACGAATTAGCAGCCAGCTGCAGCTAAAGGTGTGAAGTCTTGGCGTCAGAGAGTGAAAATACTGCCACATTTTACCTCAATCCACTATCTCATCCAGCTGATTTCAAAGCTTACATATACAGCCCTGCTGCGGTTCAGGTGGCTGCAATAAAATCCTGGAGCAGCATTCAGCTCTCTGAACCTGGCTGCTGCCACCTGACTGCAGCCTGACTCTCAGCACAGAGTATATTAGTTTCAGTTGAAGCTGAAGCCTAAGGTCGAACTGGCAAAGTGATGGCACCGCACCATTTTAATGCTGGGAAATGTAGGACCATAAGGCATGATTCTGTTACTGAACATAACCACAGGCTTTTGAAAGCGAACATGTGAAATCGCTGGCTTGGGCTCTGTGGATTCAAAGGCTTATGGGGAGGTGCCCACTGTGACAAGAGACGAGCTCAAAAACTCATGGGCAGTTTGCACTGCAGAGAATGCAGTGAACTGCATAGTGTCTCTATGACAGGTATAAATTCATATTGATTTAACTCACCATGCTGTTCACTTAACTTCTAGATCAACAAGCAGGGCTCTCCAGCTCCCAAACATAGGCACGGGAAATGAAAATGAGGCCACTTCCTGACCACGAAAAGCAAAGTATGTGATTGGTTAAGCAATGGTCACATGCACACACCCAGCAAAGCACTATTTTCTTATTTATACGTCATTCTACAGCTGCTGCTGATTCACCCATCCTGGTGTGTGTGTGTGTGTGTGTGTGTGTGTGTGTGTGCGTGTGTGTTTGTATGTGTGCGAGTGTGTGTGTGTGTGTGTGTGTGTGTGTGCGCGCGTGTGTGTGTATTCTTGTGCGAGTATGTGTGTATGTGATTGTGTGTTTTAAGAGTGTCTGTGAATGTTCATGTGTGTGCGCGTGTGTGTGTGTGTGTCTGAATGTGTGTACGTTAGTGTGCGTGTATGTGAGTGAGTGGATGTGTGTGCGTTTCTGCGTATGTGTTTCACTTTACAATCCAACAAGTTTTAGAAGAGAACACCCTCGTCAACTATATTTTCTGACTAACTTTAAATGCTCAATCATAACACAAACCAGCAGATTCATCCTCGCTGTGGGCCTTATGTTATCCACTGTTCCCTCACACAATGCACCACACTGATGAAATTTCAGTCCCTACTAATTAGCCCTCCTCAGTATCTGATAGAACTTCAATTCAAGTTTCAGGTAAAATTTCGTTCTGCGTCAAACAGCAGACATGGTCAGCAGAACGATGTTACCCACTCCTGCCATGATTAACTGAAAACCCAATGAACAGCGCCTCCTGTCTGGTTAACCAAACATAGCGCTTTGAGACTCCTCCTCATTATGAAGGGAGTTGGCAAAGTGAAGTTTCTGGAATTTTTGCTCGTCTCATTTTCTTCTTGAGTTGACTTTTCGCTCGACTCAATGCTAGTGTTTTATCTGCTAAAACGCAATTAAGTAGGCGTTAGCCGAAATAAAATTAAAGCCTGGTCAAAATACACCCAGAGTCAAAATTCACTGACTAAAATATAGGCGTTTACTACAACACAGTATTACAAATAACCACAGATTAAAATAGGAAAGTGAGGGTGAGAGTCAAATTGGCAGAAAAACGAGCAAGAATGCAACCTAATCTCTGAAGACTGGACACTGGACCATCATTAGCCCCTGCGATCCTCCACTGGATGTCATACAGTGGGGACAGTCATTGTGCCTGGTAAAGTCAGAGGAACAACCCTTAGGAGCTTTTGTGGCCGGATCTTACGAGGATCCATGGCATTTAAACGAACATGAGGTGATAAGGTAGGGATGAGTAGAACTGGGGCGGCATGAGATGATCAGGGCCTTTACTTTGCAACATGAACATCCCAACTGCAAAATATCGGAGGAATGCAGGGGCCAGATGATTATACACCTTTATCAAACATCTCTCATTGGCTATACTTTCTGTCCATCATTTTGCACACAAACGCCCACAACTGACTTAAAGGGTCACAGGCATGGCTAAGCATATACCGTAAACTTGAAAAATTGGCCAGTTTTTACAAGTTGGTTGCAGGTGGAAGTTGTTAGTTTATATTGCGGTTTACAATAGCCATCCTCGTACTCTTCTTTCTTCAGCGATGGATAGCGCTCGACAACATTGTGTACTCTCTGTGGGTTGCTTCCTGAAGTCACTCAGATTTTGCTCGCCATGTGCTAAACTGAACTAAAATTCACACGGAAGGTGGAGTATAGATATGAGTATCTGCTTGGCACAGAAAACGTGCTAAGTATCGTATTCTGGCAAAGTTTCGCTTTTTTGTGCCACATGCACATTCAACTCCACAATCAACCCCTTCAGTCTCCCACAGACAGTCACAGTCTGTTGCTTTGGGTCCTGTTCATACAGCAGGTGCTCCTACATGAGCATGTCACTCAACTTACTGAGAAGTTATCAAAATTTTTTCCTTAAGATATTCAACAATTCCATTGAAATACATCCTCAAAGACGAAATTCCAAGAGTAAAATTAGTCAACTTAAGTGGACACTCAAAAAGACACTGTCGCGGAGTCTCTTACTTTAACCCTTAGAGTGCTGAAACTAATTTTTACAAAATATGAATTTAATTATCTTCTGCAATTCAAAACGTATCATGTTGCAACTTGTTTAAAAGAGCTCCCATGCGGGCAACAAGAACATTGATTTTGATATCTTACATCATTGAGCAACAATAACTGCATTTAGCGCTGTAAGGGTAATACAGTAAAATAGTAAATTTCATGGAGTATGGCAACGAGAAAAAAAAAATTAATTGGAAGTCAAAGAAAATCCACATTTTTCCACTCGCTCATCCATGACAGCACCTCTTGACCATTGTCATGCTGAATGTAAAAAGAGGAGGGCCTGAGGTCCCAACTGTCCAATCAGAGTCATTTGAGGCTTTACACCACTCATTTGCAGTAAGAGCTGTTTCAGAAAAATTGTTTTAATCGATTGCAAAGCAGTGAAAGGGCATTACCACTGACCCAAACCGCTGTGATTGATTTATAATTCTGATTTCATGCAAATTTGTTTTTTGAGTTGTTGCTTTTTATCCATTTTTATCATGCAGTGTCTAATCAGGTGAAATGGATGAGCCACCTCTGGTATGTATGCGTTTGCATGGTGTGCATGTGCGAGTCTGCGTGTGTATTTGTGCGTGCATGCGGGGGCTTGTGTGTGTATGCCTGTGCATGAGAATGCTTGCGAGTGTGTGAGGCCAGCGTGCATTGGCGTACGCATGTGAGGGTGTTGAGAGAGAGAGAGAGAGAGAGAGAGAGAGAGTGTGCGTGCGTGTGTGTGTGTGTGTGTGTGTTTGGGCTTGTTTTCTGAAATGATTTTGTGCACACGAAAACAGGAAGGTGTCCTCGGTCTTCCCCCAAACTTTAGACCTGAAAGATCAACAACCGCCACCAGAGGAACTGAAACCAAGTAGACACAAAGTTAACTGTTTAAAAACAAGAACCTGGATTAGGTGTACCAGACCTGACATGCCCAGCTGATGCAATACCGCCTCGCGGGAGTACGGCTCAGAAAAAGAGCAGGTGTGGCGTGATCGCTCAGCTCACAGGCATAGAGCGCAGGTAGTCAGTGGAGACTTGCGAGTGAATGCTACCCTCTGCCTGCAGGCAATGGCTACTGCAGTGGTCCAGCTCTACATGGCCCTGCCGAACAGCCCCGCCCACTGGAGTCTGCAGCACATTGGCGTGGTCTGCTTCATCAAGGACAACCCCCGACGCTCGTACTTCATCTGCGTCTTCGATATCAAGGTGCGTCTACACCCCACCAGCTTCCAATCATTCTTTAATGCTGGGGGAACCATCCTCATACCCGGAGATCTCTAGAGTAGGTCTTCCCTCCAACTATAAAAAAAGAGTGCCGTAGACAACAGTTAAACATCCACTTTCACAACGTTAATAGAAGAGTCCGGGGGGCCAGTAGAAGTAGAAATGGACACCTACAGAATAGTGCATCTCCAGGAACAGGGTTTGCCACCACATTTTTGAGGTCCACCATCACAAATGCATGATTAGAGCTTTCTAAAATGAAAACTTTGATTCTGAGGTAAGATGATCATCACTGGTACCTGAGGACAGTGAAGTTCAAAGAACTCCCTGAGTTAAAATTTTGAAAAAACATTGAGAAATCGATTCAACAGAGAGTCCATCTTTGGCTACCTGGATGGTCCTCAACTATGCCTGCCCACGTTGTCTCATTTACCCTAAAAATAACAAGAAAAGAGGCAGATCTTTCACACTGCACACAATACAGACATATGCAATCCATATTCAATACTCATCTTTTTGTCTGCCCGTTAACAGTAGATCCTCTGTACGCTGGAAGAAGACTGTGGTGAAATATACATCCATACTGGCAAACATTTAACATTTGTAGTTAGATCTTGTAAAATTAAATTGATAAGAAATTATGCAGATTACATTAAGTGACAGAGAAAAATTGATTTACATCAATATTGCTGAACATGTGCATATGTGCACCTGTGCACTCTGTTTGCATGTGTGTGTGTGTGTTTCCAGGAGGGGAAGCAAGTGTGGGAACAGGAATTGTACACACAGATGGAGTACTTCAGCCCTCGGCCGTACTTCCACACCTTCAGCGCAGACGTGAGTCCAGAGCTACTAATGGGTCAAGGGTCAAAGTGCTGGGGGTCACATCACATGCAGTCTTCTTAGGGCCAAAGGTCACCACTGAAATCAGAGTACCTGTGTTCAGTCACATTTGTCATGTGCTTGTGCGCTGCTGTGAAGGAATACTCATGCAGTAGAGAAATGGTTGGTTCTGTTACGGTATGGGAAGGAAACACTAGGAACTCTCGGGAATGCTCGGAAACAAAAGGAACTGGAGGACAAAAGGGAGAGACGCCAGATCCAAAATAATAATTTATTAAATAAACAGGGAACCAGACAGGGGGGGAAAAAAACGGGGCACTCCGGCCAACGGAAACACTGTGCTACAGCACTGAAGGAGGGAGAACTCAGAAATCCAAAAACCAGAAAACAAGGGGCAGACTCGGGACACCTCAGAACAGGACTAGGGGACACTCGGTAGAGGGAGCCAGGGGACACTCGGAAAAGGGAGCCAGGGGACACTTGGAAAACTGGCAGAGGGCAGGCACAAGACGAGACAGTGGGCACAGCTGGCAGATAGCTAACTCGGGAAGCACAGCTGGCCGGGAGAAGGGTCAGGGAGAACATCAGGAGGGGAGCAGACAGGACGGCAGGGATGATGGGCTCGGAAGCCGGCGAAGGCGGCCGGCACACTGGGCACTGGAGATGGCGTAGGCGACTGGCACACTGGGGGCACTGGAGATGGCGTAGGCGACTGGCACACTGGGGGCACTGGAGATGGCATAGGCGACTGGCACACTGGGCACAGGACAGGTGGCACACAGGGCTCTGGAGATGGCGAAGGGGACTGGCACACTGGGCACAGGACAGGTGGCACACAGGGCTCTGGAGACGGTGAAGGGGACTGGCACACTGGGCACAGGACAGGTGGCACACAGGGCTCTGGAGACGGTGAAGGCGACTGGCACACTGGGGGCACTGGAGATGGCGTAGGCGGCCGGCACACTGGGGGCACTGGAGATGGCGTAGGCGAGTGGCACACTGGGGGCACTGGAGACGGTGTAGGCGACTGGCACACTGGGGGCACTGGAGACGGCGAAGGCGACTGGTACACTGGGCACAGGACAGGTGGCACACAGGGCTCTGGAGATGGCGAAGGGGACTGGCACACTGGGCACAGGACAGGTGGCACACAGGGCTCTGGAGACGGTGAAGGGGACTGGCACACTGGGCACAGGACAGGTGGCACACAGGGCTCGGAAGACAGGGGGCACCAGGGGCTGAGGCAGCAGGAAGGGAAGGCTGGGCTGGGAATGCGGCTGAAGACACACAGAGAGATGAGGGGACCAGAGGAAAGTGCACAGGGCAGGGAGTGGTGTGAAGCAGGCGGGAGCGAAGTCAGATCTCACTGGCTTGCTGCAGGGAGACTGATATAAGGTAGGGGCACGAGAAGACACAGGTGCAGGAACTTAATATAATTAACAAGGGGTGGAACACGAGGGAAACCCAATTACATGAAAACAGATAAACATTAACACACAGACGAGGATCACAAGACAATCCCAAAGACGGGATAAATAAACTGGATAAAAAGACTCCTAAGTGTACAGAATAAGAGCCAGAATAGATAATGAGAATGCAGAGGTTCTGCAAGAAAACTTACCAAAGCCAGTGAATAGAAAAGCAAGGGGCGGAGACTAGAACAGGGCGACTGCTGAGAGATCATTAGTCAATTAGTAAATGCAGCAATACAATCCCAGGTGCTCGTTAGTAGGTATTATATACAATATTAGTATGGTTAGTAATTTTAGAAAAACAACAAACTGTTAGTAAAAGTTAGTACATATAGGAAAGCAAGGAGAAACTAGCAAACGAGAACGGAAGGAAGGCTGAACCCCAGAATCCATTAAATCACTCGAAACAGTGTCACAATCAATTAAGACAGAAACTGCTACAAACAATGACGCGACCGGGGAGAAAGCAAAGACAGTACATGGGTAAAACGTGAACTGAACTAACACGGGAGAGGAATGAAATGTGAACACTGAGACATGGACTGAAAACCAACATCACAAAAATAATAAAAACCTTAAACTGACTAACCAACACACGGACCACGGAACACAACAGGTTTTACAATCGCCATATTATGACATCCAGGGTTTGTGGTCTTCAGCAGAGAAAAAAAAAACAAATTTCGAGTCACTCCAAAGCTGTGGCTTTAAGCACAAACTCTCCAAAAACAAAAATCTACAAAATGCTTAATTGCAGGCAAAACTCTCTGGGGCAACCAGAAACATACATGAAAATAATATCAAAATAATGCATTATTACCAACAGGGGAATCAATGTTTGGACCCTGACGTGTGGACCTACACTTAGGATGTGTTTTTTCTCTGGGGAAACAGCCAGGAAAACCAAAATGTTTTCACAATGTTGTTGAAATATTTTGTCAATATTATAACATTTTTGCAATATTGCAGCAATATTGTGAGAAAGGGTGTGTGGGCTGGGTTTTGCTGTTCTGTGCGACAGGACTGCCAGGTGGGCCTGAACTTCACCTGCGAACAGGAAGCAGAGGCCTTCAAAGAAACAGTGCAGGAGAGGATCAGTCAGAGATCCAATCGCACAGGTACTGCTTAACCTCCTGAAGCTCAACGTCCCCCGAGCAATAACGCCGCCGTTACAGGATTCTCAGTGGCATGCCGCGAGCCTCTGACCCTTAAATGCAAATGCCAAATTGCTGTTCCTGTTTAAGATCACTCAGTTAATAATCACACAATTGATTTACTGAATAATGAAGACCAATATATACAGTAGTTAATTTGTGGCCAAGAGATATACTTCTTCCCTCAGTTTCATTAACTTGTTCCCACAATTTAATTAACAGGTGGTCACAAAGTAGAACTTGCTCCCATGAGTTAGTTAACTATAACCTGCGGTCATGATTCCTAACCTGAGGAAAAGACAAGTCTGTATATTGTCTAATGTGCACTGGGTGCTTGACTGAAGTGAGCAGGTTAACTGTCTCCTCTCTTTCCCACAACCCAACACACCGCCCTCTCCTTCTCTCTCTCTCCTTCACTCCACAGACACACGTGGGCTGCCCCCTCCACCGCCCCCTAGTGGTGAGTTTCCAGGCAAAGACCAGCCATTACCACAAACACACCTCATTTCTTTATTTCACAGATCAATATTACAGACTGGTAACAGCATCAGACTTATACACAGCTCACTCACAGTCAGACCAAACTCAGATTTCCCACCCCGATAAATTTCAGCTTTTTTTTGAGGTAATTTGTGCAAATGATGACGATAGTTAATTTTATTACTGTTGTTATACACTGTGACTGTTAAACATAATTTCCTGTTTGACAATTTACATGTTTTGATGTGTCTCTGCGCTCAGTGTTTAGAGGCGTTATTAATTTCTTGCTGATATAGCATTTGGAATTTTGACCTGAAATCAGACTTCGTAATAAAATATTTAGTTTCTGCTGTGCGTTGGCATGAAAAGTATGCTTGAAAGTGTTTGCCAGACGGGCTCCAGGACTCCCTGTTACTTTGACCATTAGAGAGCAGGTTATACAGTGCATTCTAATCCTGTCTGACTGCAGTACTCTCTCACAAACACGCTAAGGTCTATCAGCTCCATTGGGAGGAAGTTCAGGGAACATCCCAGCTGTGGAGATTCAGAACCCGGACATCCAGGCGTCGCGGTACCGCTCACCATCTGTTCCAACGCCCGCACCCGCCTGCATCGTCCTTGGAAAAAAAGACAAGAAGAAGAAGAAGGGCCGGCCAAAACTCACAAAGGCGGATATCAGTGCCCCCAGTGGCTTTAAGTGGGTACTGCAGGGAGGAGAGATGGCGAGAGTTACAAGTGCTGATGGGAAGTGCTGTAACTGCAAAAATAGCCTCAAAATTGCTATGCTTTTGTCAAGTTATGATAACAGAAGTCCTGAGAGCGAAATACAAGGTGTAGGTGTGTGTGTGTGTGTGTGTGTGTGCAAAGATTGGTTCGATAACTCGCGGGTACTACAAATTTGTCATGATTGGGTGATATTGATGTTGTGCTTCAGGTGTTGCTGGGATTTGTTGATTTTTAAACTACGTTCTTATTGATTGCTGTTCAAAGTGTCATTCAGCTGATGCTGTGATTGGCTGATGTCTGCATCAGCTGAAGTTTGGCTGAGGGGTTGAGATTCACAATTTCTGTTCTTCCTCAGGCACATCACTCATGTTGGGTGGGACCCCAACACTGGCTTTGATGTAAGATTATTATTATTATCATTATTAGTACAACCCCAATTCTGAAATAATTGGGACTAAGTGTAAATTGTGAATAAAGTCAAAATGTAATGACAGGTCAACAGGTCGCAAAAAAGTTGGGACACAGGCAAAAAAGGGCTGAAAAAGCAATTAATATACAAGAAAATCAGCTGAAAGGACATTTAGCAAATAATTAAGTTAACTGGCATCAGGTGTGTAGCATGATTGGCTACAAAAGGGATGTCTTAGAGAGGCTGAGTCTCTCAGAAGTAAAGATGGCCAGAGGCTCTCCAACCTGTGAAGGTTTGCGTAAAAAAGAAATTGTGGAATACTTTAAAAACAATATTCCTCAATGTTAAATTGCAAAGGCTTTGAAGGTCTCATTGACAGTGCATAACATCATCAAAAGACTCAGAGACACTGGAAAAATCTCTGTGCGTAACGGACAAGGCTGAAGACCTTTACTGGATGCCCATGATCTCCGGGCCCTCAGACGCCACTGCATTACTCACTGGCATGATTCTGTCATTGACATTACTAAATGAGCCCAGGAATACTTCAAGAAACCACTGTCTGTAAACACAGTCCGCTGTGCCATCCACAGATGCCACTTAAAACTCGATCATGCAAAAAGGAAGCCATTGTTGACCATGATCCAAAAGCGCCGCCGTGTTCTGTGGGCCAAGGCTCATTTAAAATGGACTGTAGCAAAACGATGAAGTATCCTGTGGTTAGACGAAACCAAATTGACATTCTTGTTGGAAATCATGGGCATCATGTCCTCCAGGCTTAAGAAGTGAAAGACCGCCCCTCCTGTTATCAGGATTCAGTTCAAAAGCCAGCATCTCTGATGGCCTGGGGATGCATAAGTGCATATGGTGTGGGACACTTGCATGTTCTAAAAAGCACCATGAATGCTGAAAGGTATATAAAGGTTTTAGAGCAACATATGCTCCCCTCCAGACAACATCTATTCCAGGGACGGCCTTGTGAATTTCAGCAGGACCATGCAAAACCACATACTGCAGCTATTACAACAGCATGGCTTCATAGTAGAAGAGTCTGTGTGCTGAACTGGCCTGCCTGCTGTCCTGATCTTTCACCAATTATTTATTTATTTCATTTTATTTATACTGGGAGTCCGATTGAGAGCAAGCTCTCTTTTGCAACGGGGCCCAGTTATGAACCATAAAAACAACCAAATACGACAATAAAACAAACAGAAAACTACACAACACAAGTACATTCATGCTTCATGGCAGACAATAAGACCACTGAAACAATCAAATGAAATAAGTCCTTCCAATTTTAAAAATTGTTGCAGCCTATTCCATTTCTGAGGGGCATAGTACTGGAAGGCAGTTTTACCCAGTTCGGAATGAACCATCGGGATATTCTAAAACCAAATAATCGAGACCACATAGATTGTACTCCCCCATTCTAAAATTGAGCAAACTGGCAATATAACCAGGCAGCTTACCCAGCAATGCCTTGTATATAAAAAGGCAACAATGTTGCTCCCTTCTAATGGACAATGAGGACCAACCAACCTTTAAATATGAACTACAGCGATGCGCTCTAAAACATCACCCGTTATAAACCTTAAGGCAGCGTGGTATACTGCATCAAGAGACTTCAGCGATGAAGAAGCAGCGTGCATATAGATTATGTCGCCATAATCTATTCTTGATAGAATAGTTGCCTGAACAATCCTCCTTCTGCAATTGAGAACATTTGGTGCATAATTAAGCAAAAACTCCGTCAAAGGAGACCCAAAACCCTCCAGCAGCTGGAGGCCCGTATTAAACGAGTGGGATCAAAATTCCAATGACTAAACTCAAGAAACTTGTCTCCTCAATGCCCAGACGCCTCCACTCTGTGTTAAAAAGAACAGGGGATAATATACCATCGTAAACAGGCCCCTGTCCCAACTTTTTTGAGACCTGTAGCATCCATCAAATTTGAATTGAGCTCATTTTGTGGAAAAAATTCTAAAATTTCTCAGTTTCAACATTTTCGATGTTATCTCTGTTCTATTGTGAATAAAATACTGGCTGGTGTGATTTGAAAGTCATTGCCTTTTGATTTTATTTACAATTTACATTTTGTCCCAACTATTTCCGAATTGGGGATGTAGTATTATTATTATTTGGTGGGGCTTGCAGGTTTTGCGGATAATGTCAATACCTGGTTGCCTGAACAATGTCCCTTACTGTCACCAGACCAACAACCTGGACCCCGACCTGAAGAAGCTCTTCTCCTGTGCGGGGATTAGCGACGCTCAGCTCACTGACGCCGAAACCTCCAAGGTCATTTACGACTTCATCGAGAAATCCGGAGGCCTGGAGGCCGTGAAACAGGAGATGCGGAAACAAGGTCTGGTAATGGAGAATATTTTGTTGCCGAAAACTTATTCTGTTGTACATACAACATATTTTTTGTGAACATGCGACAGATTTTTGTTTGTTGAGGAACAAGTTTTTGTAAATTTACCTGATGTGAGCGCTCACCAGGAATGTTAACAAACAAAAAAATGTTAACGACGTTCGTAAAATCGCGCAACCATTAATTCCTGGAAGAGCAATTTTATGAACATATAAGATACCATCCCAGCAACAAGTGTCTTTTCCTTTTTGGCATGTTCCCATAGTGTTTTTCATGGAATCAGTCCTCACACCGGGATGTGCGCTCCACATCTTTGCACCAACTTGCCAAAAATGCTTGTTCTGATGTTAAATTGGCTTGTAAACAGCTTAAATTTGGGAGAATGAAGAAATGAACTGCATTAGCTCCTGCCCATACCAATGCTCAAAGCTCATGTGCAGTTTCAGATTGACTGGCCAACAGACAGGAGAAAAATGGATCCAGACAGCAGAATGAGTAGAGTTTTCCTCATTTTATGGCAATGATGAAATGCACTGGGGTAAAACACAGGTTGAGATAACAAGAATCTCCCCAGCATTGTGTTCCATCTGAATTAATTTCCTATTTAGCACAGCTAATCTGGAGGGAAAGCTGACTGCTCATTAGCACAGCTAATCAGGAGAGAGAGCTGACTGTTAATTAGAACAGCTAATCAGGAGAGAGAAGTAAGCACAGCTGATGTAGAGGGAGGGCTGACTGCTGAAGGCGGCTGGCTGAATTTGCGGAGGTGAGGCAGGGTAGAGGTGGTTGAAACGCTCTGACCCCTCGACTTCATGCCCCCGGCGAATTGTTAGCGAAGTAATGACGTAATGAATGGCCATCAGTATCACCGCTCAATGCTCTCTCACAGGCTCAGCGGTGCCACCGGGTCGACCCCCAGCCCCACCCACTCGTGGCCCGCCCACCCAAACCGATAGCTCATCCCTCAAACGTGGAGTGCCCCCGCCTCCTCCCCTGGGACAGCCCCGCTCCATGACAGCACCTCCTCCTCCGCCGCCCCCTCCACCGCCTCCGGGTGCATTGGCTTTACCTCCTCCTCCTGGGGGGCCCGCTGCTCCCCCGCCCCCTCCAGGACGGGGGGACCTGCTGGACCAGATCCGCAAGGGGACCACACTGAAAAACGTGAGCAGAGTATGGAGCGTGTGTGTATGTGTGCCCCTGATGTGATGATGCACCGGTTTGTTTCTAGGTAACCATGCCCACATCGAATTCCTATACGTGTTTATCCTTAGCGTACCCATATTTTTCAGGAGTTGGGCACTGTTTTTTTTTTTTTTTGATAGGTTGGGCACTGTTTTTTTTGATAGCTGCAGTTTGCACCAGTGCCCCATTGACTGTATATCAGCCTCCCAGGTGAACGCTTAGCTTTCATACCTTCTCCTCGGTCATGTAACTAACTGTGTAGCATGTGGCTGATGTATCTAAGGAACTGCATGGGGCTTTCAAGGTAATGACACACTCCCAGTACACTGACCCTGCAGAGATATCTGGCAAGTTTCAGTTGGACAGTGTCCACAGGCCAGCGCTGACAGGCTATAAGTGTAGAAGGACATTTTAAAACCATTGAACTCTTCAAGCTGGTCGTAGCTGGCCTGTAGCTAATCGTAGCTGGGCTGCACTAAAGCTGGTGAAGACTGGTAGCGCAGGCAGAGTGGGCTAGAGGTTAAAGTGATGGACTATCTGATAATGCACTGCCGGCTGGTCAGCTGAGCAACTAGCCAAGTGTTAAAACAAAGCTTAGCCCCTTAAACTCTAACTTTTCACTTAAAGGAGCTGTATGACTATTACTGCGCACACTCAGAATGTACATCCTAGGAAAGTGAATCTGCTCGACTGCAGGTAAAAATTTTATTCAATCCTTGCCAATGCATCCTTCTTTTGCATTGTATTTATATATTTTACTCACACCGGCATTATGGTTTTTACATCAAGGAGTTTTCTATGAAATTTCAAAGATTCAAAGCGCTATTTTAAGCTTCAGCCAAGGGATTGGAAGAATGTACGCTGGTTGCAATCACTAATAATCAGAGAAATAAAATACCTTCCAGATTTCGATTTGCAGTTGAGAGGATTTAATTTGTTCAAAAATGTAAGCGTGCACAGTAATCATGGCACAGCTTCTTAAAGTTTTCCCTTAATTTGGTTCAAACTCAGAAAAAGCATTTTTTTCATATTGCAGGACAATGTCACGATATATATTCTGTATCTGCTGGTTCCAGTGCTTTGCTAAAGCTACCCCACACTGATATTCAGAGAAATATTCAAATCTAGGATGTCATATTTTCATGGCCACAGCATTAAATCACATGGACAATATTTAGATCTTGTTCATCATTTTATACGCTTTTCCCTGGAAATGAATGGGACATAGTTGGTAACTTTGGGACTTTCACTAGAATTTAAAATGGGCCTGAAGTTCCGCGGCTACAGTTGATGGAGCCACATATGGGTCCTTAGAATTACTGGGGTTAAACCTGCCTGACTTGCTAAGACTGGTTTAAGGCTTGGAATTTCCACCGAGTGGTAGTGCTTTAGGGCTCATTGCTATCAGTCCATTCGCCAGGCTTCAAAGTCAGTTCCCCTCAGTCCATTGTCTCCCTATAGCCTCCCTGGTGATATAGCCTGAAGCGACACATGCAGGTGAGAAATGTAAAAAGCTCATGAAGAAATGGTGGCAGACATAGATTAAAATGTTTGCGGGGGAAGGTTATGTTACGTCATAGGCAAAATTCCAGCTCAAGAGGTTTTGGCAGCGAGTGTCGATGCGTACACATTGTTCCTGCTTCACTCCTGTATAAAAAATAAGCCAAATGGTCACCATTATTAGTTAAGCACACTGTAAAAAAAAAAAAAAAAAGTTGTCTCAACTGAAAAAAGTTAGTGTCCAGGCTGCCTTAAAATTTCAAGTTAACTGAATTTAAGATTATAAATGGAATAGTACCTCAACTTGTCATCTCAAGTTCAATAAGCTTAAACTTTTAAGGCAGCCTGGACACTAACTTTTTTTCAGTTGAGACAACTTTAGCTTTTTTTACAGTGCATAAAGGAAGTGGTTTCTGAGTCCAGCTCTGAACCCTATAAATAATATTCGGTTTCACATTAGACAAACTAATCATGACACATTTGTCAACAACGTGCCAACTGTTTGAAGCCCTCAACATTGAGTGGAACAACAATATCCCTTCTTTCTGTAAAAATCTTTCCAAAAGTTTACCCCCAAGGCTTAACAATTTGGTGACCAATGATTTGTTGAAACCATTGAGAGCTTCCTATTTTACCATTTTGTGCTTGGGCAATTTTTTTGCCTTGGGGTGTACCTCGAAAGCTCAGTCAAGCTCATTCATTATTATGGTGCGCTGTGTCCCTGTTCACATCTGCCCCATACCTAAGGAGTATATGTGCATGTTTTTGTCCCCTGCTCCGCAGAACGCGCAAAGCGGCAGAACATAGTATTCACGACCGTCCGTCCGTCTGTCCATATGTCCCAAATCCTTGTCAGCGACATATCTCAAGAACGAATTGACGGATTTCCTTCAAATTTCATGTCAACATGTATTAGGGTGATACCTCGGCGTCAGTTGATTTCGGTGACTTTCGCGTCACTCTCAAGGTCACACCGAGAGATTGCTCATTTTGACACGATTTCACATCTTGTGGCGGGGGGACAAAGACACGTTAGTGGCAAATACTTTTTTTAATGTTTTGCTTCTCACATTTGTGTATTCCATCTGAAAAACATGGCCAATATAAGGAAGATCATGAAAGGAGATATATGGATCAGCTATGACGCTAGCAGGGTTTATTAACGTAAATAAGCATTAGCTACTAGCAGCATGAAATCCTGTATAACATGCCTTCAGCTTACAGGCCAGGGGCCAAAGTCATGAATGGACTGTTACTTCTTAGGCGATAATCCCAAAAGTCCCAACAGCTAAAGGACTATAACTATCAGAACGTATGTCATATTGATGTATTCACACATGCCAGAGCAACAGCATGGCGCACTTGCTAACTGTGCATGTGTGTCCCCGCCCCCCCAGGTGACTGACAGCCCAGACTCCCACCCCCCTGACCAGTCTGAGGGCGGCGAAGGCATCGTCGGAGCTCTGATGATGGTCATGCAGAAGAGGAGTAAAGTCATCCACTCTTCCGGTAACAAAAACACACAATCACTCCATCCCATCAGTCACCATGGCAACCATCTCCATCTATGACAATCACAGTGCACCTCAAACAATACTAAGCCATATAAAAACTAAGTTGGTTAGCATCCCTCATATTTCCATTTTCAAGGGCAGTTGGAAGGTTTTTAATTCTTTATTTAATTATAATAAGAGTTCAAGATCCAAAATGCTCAACAAATCCAAATCACAACTACATATATTAACATAAAGAATCCAATCTGCCTTATCCATATCCTGCAATGATTAAAAGTTAAACAAATCTTCTGCTGGATAGAAAGGGACTCTGAACACTTTTCCCGCATTTTTTTTAATTTAATTTTGACAGACTTTTTCAAAATACAAAAGAAAATAAAATGAAAGGCCAGAGGTATTTTGGGGTGAGCAGGGATTCAAACCAACTAATTTTTTTTTTTTTTTTCATATATGGCCGTACTGACATTAGCAGAGGAACGCGCAATAAAAAGTGCATTTAGCTGCAACACTAGTGCTAAACCCCCTGGAGGAGAATGACAGCACTAGATAGATAGAAGTTGGACTCTGTATTATTGATTCATGAATCACTAATACAATCCAAGCAATCAAGCGGCAAAAGATGAGGCCGAAAGGAGGTTACGAAACAGCAGCAAATTCCACAGATCATGACTTCTTTACACGGTTGGACTCAGTATCAAATCAAAACGCACATATACGGCAGTTCATGAAGAAATTTTCCAACACGCTTCACAGAGAACCCTGGCCTTAGATCCCGCACAGGCAGAACCTGGAGTGACCGCGGCCGGGGAAAACACGGACTATGATTCACGCGATACTGGCATACTGACGTAAATTAGCGCCTCTACGTAAAATGCACTCACTGTTTTTAAATTCAGTGCGACAAAGTATTAGCGCCATAAGGCTGACAGATAATAGCTTCAGTGCCTAAACATCAATAGGCCGCACATTTTATGAACCAATGACAATCATTCAGGGAGTTTAACTTTTCATTTACCTGCAATTTGCTGCTGGACTGGTAAAACACAGAGGAGAGGAGAGAAGAAACACCTGTCCCAGTCCCTCCTCTTTCATCTCTGCTTTTCAGACGACGAGGAGGATGCTGAGGGCGAGGATGACGAAGAGGACGAATGGGATGAATGACGACCCAGACTCGTCCCACTCCCAGCTGTGCTGCCGAAGAGTCCCCGACAGATGCACCCTGTTTCACAAAGCAGGATTACTGAGTAAGCTGGTTTTACTGCTCCAGGAATCCTCTCAAATCTAGAATATGGTCTGCATTTTAAAGAGCTACTTTGATCCGGGGTCAGGGGTCGTCCTGTTGTAGGATAATGTACTCCTGAATACTGAGCTGTGTTAAAAGAAGAAATAATTTAAGAGCACATCTCCTAATTTGGATGGATCAGTGTGTTTATAAATTTTCAAACCTGGAAGTACATGAGGTCTTTAGATACAGTTTTATTGCTGAGTCCCGGATCCTGATTTCGATCAAATATTTATCAGTTCTGCCTTAAAAATATGTAAAATATGCCCTACTGTGCCTTGGGAGTGAACTTGTTCATTAGTGCATATGTATAACGCTTTGCTCACAAAAAAAACATCCGTATGCGAGATCTCTCCTGTAATAAATCGTAAATAATAAAACAATAATTCTAGCTGATCATATTCATTGCGGGCCACAATATTTTTATTGTATTATGAAGAAATTACAACCCCAATTCCAAAATAGTTGGGATAAAGTGTAAATTGTGAATAAAAACACAAAGAGTTTCAAATCACACCAGCCAGTATTTTATTCACGATAGAACAAAGATAGCATAGCATATGTTGAAACTGAGAGATTTTTACAATTTTATCCACAAAATGAGCTCATTTCAAATTTGATGGCTGCTACAGGTCTCAAAAAAGTTGGGACAGGGGCCTGTTTACCATGGTGCAGCATTCCCTCTTCTTTTTAACACAGAGTGGAGGCGTTTGAGCATTGAGGAGACAAGTTTCTTGAGTTTAGCCTTTGGAATTTGATCCCACTGTTTTTTAATGCAGGCTTCTAGCTGCTGGAGAGTTTTAGCTCTCCTTTGATGGAGTTTTTGTTTAATTATGCACCAAATGTTCTCAATTGGTGAAAGATCAGGACTGTAGGCAGGCCAGTTCAGCACACGGACTCTTCTACTACGAGGCCATGCTGTTGTTATAGCTGCAGTATGTGGTTTTGCATTGTCCTGCTGAAATGCACAAGGACTTCTCTGGAATAGATGTCATCTGGAGGGGAGCATATGTTGCTCTAAAACCTTTATATACCTTTCAGCATTCATGGTGCTTTTTAAAACATGCATGTGTCCCACACTATATGCACTTATGCATCCCCATACCATCAGAGATGCTGGCTTTTGAACTGAACGCTGATAACAGGAGGGGTGGTCTTTCTCCTCTTTAGCCCGGATGACACGATGCCCATGATTTCCAACAAGAATGTCAAATTTGGACTCATCTGACCACAGGACACTTTGCAACTTTGCTACAGTCTATTTTAAATGAGCCTTGGCCCACAGAACACGGCGGCGCTTCTGGATCATGCTCAACAATGGCTTCCTTTTTGCATGATAGAGTTTTAGGTGGCATCTGTGGATGGCACAGCAGACAGTGGTTTCTTGAAGTATCCCTGGGCCCATTTAGTAATGTCAATGATAGAATCATCGGCATGGTGGCACAGTGGTTAGCACTGCTGCCTCACAGCAAGAAGGTTGTGGGTTCGAATTTGGCCTGGGGCCTTTCTGTGTGGAGTTTGCATGTTCTCCCCATGTTGGCATGGGTTTCTCCGGGTACTCCAGTACTCTCCAAAGACAAGCATATTAGGTAAATTGGAGACTCTAAATTGTCCAAAGGTATGAGAGTGAAAGTGAATGGCGTGTGCGCCCTGCGATGGATTGACAAGCAGTCCAGGGTGGGTCCCTGCCTTTGTCCGTCGTCAGCTAGGGCTGCACAGGAAGATGACATCTGCTGTGTAGATCCACCACATCACAGGGCAGGGATCTTCAAATCATGGTCCTCCAGCACAACTGCTGGCTCTCCACCCTCCCGTTACCTGGGAGTCAGGTGTGATGACAGTCTGGCCAATCAGAAGCACAATCTGTCCAGTTAGCTAATTACCTGGGGGACAGAAAAACCAGGGATGGATCTGGATTTGAGGGCAAGATTAGGGGTTTCATTTCAGACATATTCAGAACTTCGCAGTGTAGGGAGCTCATTAGTGGTGGAATGATGTGGGGGATGAGGGAGGAACACGAGCAGTAGAGCTGCGGGATCAGGCTGAGGCGGCCCTGAGGCCCATATACTGGTGTGAAATCTGGAATCAGCCTGTGCTGACTGTGGCCAGCTGGTCCTCATATAACTGACCACAGCTTTGAGCAGGAGGGAGGGATGCAGTCTGAAGGAGAGTCTTTGCCTTACTGATCCCCATACGACCCTACTGGGGCTATTCAGGCTCTGTAAGCCAGGGAGAGGTGCAGCATCATCTCAGGGTCATGTCCTGCCAGAGAGGGCTTTTCATGGGGCAGAATTACTGCCAGTTCTCTGCAGTGTAAAATCCAGAACAGGTCTTAGGACTACAGTCCATGTTCCAAATTTTGGAATAGTTCCAAGGCAGTAGTTCTGCTTTCTCAGTAATCCTGCTTCATGAAATGACGCCCTTAAATGCACAAAGAAATCAGGACTTCACCCCGTTCCATGTTTCCATTAAAACTTCCACTAAAACTGATGCCACATTCTAAAGATGATTAAAAAAAAAAAAAAAAAGAAAGAAAAACACCAGCAGCACTCAGTCCCAAAGTTTAAAAAAACACATTTATTATCTCTATACAATCTCCCAAAACAAAACATTTGGTAACAAAATTATATTAATTACAAACAGATCTCACCAAACTGAAGCTAGTAACCTTAGGACTGCAAGCACAAGAGAAAAAGATGAATAGCGTGCAGGTGATGAGGTGCAATAACAAACATGAGCAGCAGGGGGCAGTAAAGTGAGCACGAGCACCTTATCGAGCAGGCTGGTGCTGTTCTGGGATGTTTGGTTGATGCTGGTCCAGGAAGGAAATGCGCTTATCAAAAAGTAAGAGCTCTGCATGCGTGCGTGTGTGTGTTTGCGCGAGCGCGTGCGGATGCGCATGTGTGTGTATGCCCGCTGCGTAATGCAGTAATGGGACCTACGGTGAGTATACAGGCTATGTACAAACTCCAGCTATGTGAGTGTCAAGGTTTGGTACAGATTTTTACAGGAACTATTGAATTTGATGGGGGAAAGCACAGTAAAATCTGAATACAAATCAACCAGAATGAATATTTTAGCCTTACATTTTGACGTATGATCTTATTATGATTATTTTACAAACAAAAACTTCTGCCAATGAAGAGATAAATGACTAATATAAAATTTCCCGATGCAAGCTTCACTTGTTGAGCAAACAATAACTCTAAACAAGCATACATTCTTGACTTGAGAATGAAAACATCTGAGGAAGTCACAGACTAAGACTAAAACAGATTTTTTTTTTTGGGGGGGGGGAGGAAATGACAGACATGTGGCAGCCCAAATATCTCTGCATGATTTTAATGATCAATATTTTGGCAAAAAAAAAAAAAAAAACCTCTCACAGATAGGATAAATAGAGGCAGTGGTAGACTAGCCTCGACTGGAGAATTATTATTAAAAGATGCTATTTTTTAAAATAAATAATTGACTCTGTGTTCTGGAATGGATGGAAAAGGATAGAAATCACAAATTGCAATCAGAGTAAAAATATTTGAGCACCAGGATACAAACAAATATAAACAGCCTGCAGCTGTATTAGAGGGAATTAAAAATAATGAGTAACCCCAAAACACTTCAACAGAGTCCAGCTGTGAGGGGGGAGGGCTGTACCATGGGCCAATATTCTGACTCTTCCACTGAATACTGACCTTGATCATTTAATACACGCACGAAGGCCCCAAACCCATACCACAATAGAGCATAATGTAAAGAAAAAAAAATATATATACACTCTCAAAATTAATATTCATCATGGCAAGACAATGGAAGAGGAGAAAGCACCTGGTAATTTTTGCATGAGAACTCAAGGAACTGTGTCGCATGCTCAGAATTTATATCCTAAAAGTGAATCTGCTTGGCTGTTAGTCATAATCTGATTCCATCCTTCCCAATCTGTCTGCATTTTGCATTGTATTTACAATGTATATTAGTTACTCAGGCATTATGCTTTTTATATTAAGGAGTTTTCGATTGAAATACAAGGATTCAAAGCGCAATATTACTTTAGCTGTAGGATACAAAGACTATAAGCTGGTTTGATATCCAATAATCATAGAAGAAGAAAACTTCCGTACCATGAAGCTTGAAATCTTACTCTAAGCACAAACCTTATATTTGACGAAAAAAAAAAAATACCCTACGCCAAAAAAAATGAAAAATAAAAACAAAATAAACAATTGGATATCAGGTGAGGGAATCCACTGCAGAATAAACTTTTGCATTGGCCTATAAATCGACATGAGCACTGGGGAAATCTATTGAGGCGGGTAAGGATGCAGCCTAGTAATTCTCGCCTCATGCCATCTTGTCTCATGCCAGGGCATGTACAATGGAAAGAACACTAGGTTAAAACACGGCTGGGATGTTGCCAGTGTCATGGAAAAAAATTGCACCCCAAGGAAAAATTGTCCCTCCAAGTGACTTCCGTTGCATAATGTACATCAATTTACATCAGTGCACGAAATCTAGTGTCAGTATATTGATGTTATATTATTGTTCGCTTGTACAATAAAAGCCACTAGCTATCTAGCTAGCTATTTACAATTCTCCTATACTGTACGGTAATAACGGCTAGCTAGCTAATTGGCTAATTACAGTTCGCTTGCATTGTAATAACCTCAAGCAGGCTACCAAATCGGCAAAGCAAAGTTTTCTTCTGCTGTAATGACTGAAAGTTGGCTTGCTATGCGACAAATTACAGTTTGTTTGTCCTGGAATAGCTGCCGGCTAGCTAACTCACTAAATGCTGAACTAAAGTTGCCAAATACTGTAATAACCCCAAGCTAGCTTTCCAACTGGGCAATTTAATACAAAATGCTACGTATTGTTCCAAGGAGCTCATATTTCAAAGAAATACTGGCTGGCTAACACGCAGCATGTCTTGAATTAGCTAAACTCAAATTAGCAATCAGTAAAACGAGTCAGGCCAACATTAGCTTTAGCTATTGCTTCAACTTATAAGGCAAACGTTCATATATAGGCATGGTTATATTGGGGTAACATTGCTAGCCAGATCGCGATGACCTTAGACTAGCTAACGTTGGTTTGTGCACAGTCACAAAACATAGCCAGTTTTCCTTCCCTGTAAGTGCAGTAACATTAGCTAGCTCTTCCCTAAATGTTCTCTCATTCGCACCTGAAACAAACTACAATAAATACAAAATATATTATTATTTGGAATACAGAATAGATTTTTTACTCTGTCTCTAGGGTGTGTTTATCTAATAGAACGACATATTTTCAAGTATTTTATTTGAAATGATTCATTAGCATGTCTGACACAAGCTTTTATTTTGAAAATTAAAAGGTTAGGGGGTTTGGCGTTTGAAGGTTTGAAGGCATGAGGCAGGAAGACATGAGACCGCAGGGTCCAGGGGAGTGTTCAAGACTGCAGGGTCGAGCGAGAGGCCGCAAGTTCTTGCCAAGAGTCTTGCCTGGCTTTTCAAGATGGCGTCCAAGATTGTCTTAGCTTGTTCAATGAAATTTGATGCAAACCTTACTCTGCAGCCCCATTGGAAAATGCACAAGACCTCAAGAGTTGGTCAAAACTAGGGAGTCTTCCCTGGGCAAGTGACTTCTCGAACTTGAACATGCCCCAGGCTGTCTCCATACAGTCTTGGAAGATTCGACTTCTGAAACTCTTGTAATACTCTTAATACAGAGAAAGTCCATTGTCCTAAAGTACCTTCCGCAAGCAGAAAAATAATAAACCAATCTGAAATGAAAAGGCAGTATTGAGTGGTCAACAGTGGGATAAGATCGTGGTGATTATGTGCATTACTGATGGGACAAAAGAATTTACTTTGAAGGTGATATGAACACATGGCATGAATCTTGGGTCAAATGTTTCAACTAAAAATCTGCCAAGAATATCCCATGATCAAATAAAATTATAGAGCCAACAATGGCGTTTAAGTGCGACCATATAATATACACGTGCTTCAACCAGAACTGCAGCCATTGCATACGAAAAACAAACAAAAAAAAAAACTAATCCAAACGTTTCATACAAAAATGCTATCATAAAGGTTTTTAGTGAGATACATTTTAAAACAGTTCAAATTCTAATCACAACTTCAGCTTATTTACAATTTTTTTATTTGTTTATTTTATTCATGATTTTGGCAATTGTGAGGATGGAGATAATTTTTGGTCCAAAATCTGTATTGTATCGACAGACAACACTGGAAAATTGAACACGCCACAAAAGCACCAAGTATGTAATATGAACGCACCATAAATGCACTGATAACGTAATAAGAACGCGCAGCAGAGAAGTGGAATACGCTCTCGCACTGCAGGACAGTCGTCACCGACCCTTTGACCGGACATCTGCCATTACAAAGCTTTTATATTCAAACACATTGGTTTACATTCTGGCCCACCAGACTCTATACGTAACAATTCAGAAAGACCTTGGGCTGTCAGACGTGTTTCAAAGGAGCGACGGTGAAACCCAGCATCTCCAGACAGATGGTTGGCCACTGCAGGTGTGGATATAAACTGTGGTAGAACACAAGGTGATAGACATGGCTTTAAGAGGTCTTCAGGGTAAAGCGTAGAAATAACCATAATAATGCAAGAACTAAGAAATAAACATACTCAAGATGATTTTCACCTCATAAAATGTAGTATTTTGATAAAAATTTACAGTACAGGCCAAAAGTTTCGACACACCTTCTCATTCAATTTGTTTCCTTTATTTTCATGACTATTTACATTGTAGATTCTCACTGAAGGCATTAAAACTATGAATGAACAAGTGGAATTATGTGCGTATGTATCAAACAGTTGTCCAATAGGGCTATCGGCTGTGTATCAACCCGACTACTGCACAACACAACTGATGGTCCCAACCCCATTGATAAGAAAAGAAATTCCACTAATTAACCCTGAAAAGGCACAGCTGTGAAGTGAAAACCATTTCAGGTGACGACCTCTTGAAGCTCATCAAGAGAAGCCAAGAGTGTGCAAAGCAGTAATCAGAGCAAAGGGTGGCTACTGAAGAAACTAGAATATGAGACATGTTTTCAGTTACAGGTATTTCACACTTTTTTGTGAAGCACATAATTCCACACGTGTTCATTCATAGTTTTGATGCCTTCAGTGACAATCTACAATGTAAATAGTCATGAAAATAAAGGAAACGCATTGAATGAGAAAGTGTCTCCAAACTTTTGGCCTGTACTGTACATGGGTGCCATGGAAACGGCACTTTAATGACAATCTGAAAATATTTTGTGGCACTGATATTTTAATAACCCATGGTCAGATTTTACTCAAATTAGTCTCATATGAAAGGTTTAAGATAGTTCTATGAAATGACATAGGATTTTTTTTCTTTGGAACATTTATGAATATTTAATGAGTTCTGTTATGTAACCATAACGGAAATGACTGTCATCAACTTGCTTCATTTTCAAAATGAACCCCCTAAGGGATGCACCGATCCAGAAAATCCTCTGTCATTTCATCGATCTCCAACACATACAACTTCAGTCCAAATTTCATGTCAATCAGATGAATATTAATGATTTCATGAATGCCACAATCTTGAAAATCAGTCAAAATTGTGATTTTTGGTAATTTGCATTCAGTCTCAATTAACAATTGAGGCAGAGGAAAATCATAGATTCTTGGTTTTTGCTGGCATCTCACTACATTCCTTTATTTATTTTATGTGAAAATCAAAAAATTGACATTTTTACCCTGAAGACCCCTTAAAAGAGGAGCGGCTTTTGATTGGGTTTTGTCTGACAGGAGGCGGGATCTCAGAGCACTGACCAAATGCACATCAGTGACAGACTTTATATCCTGACTACATCCTGAATAGGTGTCATCCTTTGTCAGTTAATTGATGGCCGAAGGGGTCGATTAATAGGGAATAGACTTTTTAGGCCTGATTTGTTGAGTGTTGCTCCGCAACCACCCATGAATTCTATGACACTACAATAGGTATAACTAATTTCTCTGGTGTTGGAAAGATTACAGCCCTTTTTCATTATATGAGAGAAGGAGGAATAAATATATTTTAGACCACCGATTATCTGACAGAGCTCACTTCATTGTGCCAACTCCAGAGGTCTCCACCTGACGGGAGCCCTCCAAAATAAACAAGATTTTCTGCAGCGGTGGTCCCCATCATGATTTTCCATCCTTACTTTATCTCCCTGGCTTATTCCTGCACAGGGTCGTCATAAGGGTCGGTGGGCGGGGTGAGGGCACGAGAGGTGCCATGTATCCCAGCATGCCTCGGGCAGAAGGCAGGCATATATCTCAGGTAGCCAGCTGAACTATCATGAAAAATCTTCACATAAAGTCCAAAATATCCTTAGTGATGCCACTGCTGGCCGTGTAGCTACCACACTTAGGATCTCAAACACAATTCATGGTCTGACAGGTGTCCAGTTTGTTTGGAGAAGTCTTTTTGTGGAACTCTGTTGTTCATCAAAACACAGTCAGGTCAAGTGCTAGGGGCTGAATCCGGCTCTGATTGGAGGGGTAAATCTGTGGTCCTAAATTCAAGGGCGGTGACTTGGTTGGTCCACTGGCTACTCTGGGTGTGGTCTAGATCCAGCCCCAGGAGTGAATGGACTCAGGAACATGGTGATAATGTGAGTCTCTTGGACCTGTACACAAAAGCTGGTTTCAAGAGTGGTAATCTGCGCTCAAAGTGTTAAACTGTGTACATATGACCTGTTTAGATAAATTGATGTGTTTGTGAGCATTAAAGCACCTAAATGTGTTTAGTATGTATGATCTGGGTATGGCATATGTGATTCAATGAGTGTGAGTCAGAGTATGTAAGTCACCGAATCACTAAGGCATGTAAGTTTGTGAGTCACAAATGTATGTGTGTCAGTTTCTCATTTGTGCGTCAAAGGGAGTCACTAAAGTGTGTGTCAGTTAGGGTGTGTGAATCACTGGTTAGTGAGTGAGTTGGAGAAACCCAGTGAATCAGGTGGGAGTAGGAGTAAGTGAGTTTTTCAGTTTTATGTGTTAGAGTGAGTGAGTCACTGAATCATGAGAGACGGAATGAGTCAGTCACTTAGTAGTATGTGAATTAGAGAGAGGGAGTCATTGCACTGTATTTGCCTTGGATTAAATTGCTGTGTCATAAGTGCGTTGAAGTGATGAGTCACTGAATCATGAGAGTGTTTGATTGAGACACTGCATTGTACGTGACTTGGAGTGAGTTGATCACTCAGTTCTGTGAGCCGGAGAGACCGAGTCACTGCATTATGTGTGAGTTGGAGTCAGCTAGTCACTGAGTTCTGTGAGAGTTGGAGTGAGTGAGTCACTGAAATATGTGTGAATTGGAGTGAGTGAGTCACTGCATTGTATGTGTGCTGGAGTGAGTCTTTGAGTCATACATGAGTTGGAGTGAGTGAGTCACTGCGTTTTATATGAGTTGGAGTGAGTGAGTCTCTGAGTCATATATGAGTTGGAGTGAGTCACTGTGTTGTATGTGAGTTGGAGTGAGTGAGTCACTGAGCCGTAAGTGAGTCGGAGTGAGTGAGTCACTGCCTTGTATGCAAGTTGGAGTGAGTCACTGAGTAGTGAGTGACTCGGTGTGCCTCCTGTTGGTGCGTTTGGGCTGCTGCTCGTTCCCCTCCTGTTCCCAGTAGGACTGGCAGTACTGCTGAATTAGTCTGACCTCGGGGTGGGGGGGCAGTGTTTGGGGCGGGGGAGGGGGCGGTGGCGGGTGGGCGTGCCGGTGGTGTTCGGGCGGGGCGTCAGGGGCGGTCAGGGCCTCCACGATCTCGCGATCTAGGACGCGCAGGGATATCCGAGCCACCGTGTGCTTGAACTTTTTCTCGGTGGCGAGGCAGTGGTACAGCCCAGCATCCGACTGAGAGAGAGACTTCAGCAGAACGCCCTGAGGAGTCTTCACCGTCGCTCTGTCCCGACTCAGCTGCAGAGAGAGGGAGAGCGAGTGCGAGAGAGGGGACAGAGGAGGGAAAACTTACTAAACATGGCCGACACTGCAGAAATATTTATGTGCTGTCAGATTTATCCACAGCTGTAGATAGTGGGGAAATGCTTGACTACTTTTTGATTAATACACAAAATATAAGAGATCTGTGGAAATGAGCACGAAAAGGTTGCTCCGCAAGGCATTTTGCTTTGACTTTATTATTCACAAGTTTAAATAAGGTTGACTTTTTGAGACATCAGCGATTGAAATGAATAAAGCTGAGCGGAGGAATCCAGAGAGGCTGGACATGCGAAGCCGCACCCCTTTCCTGCGCCCGTCCTTCTGCAGGAGCCACTTCACGGAGGCCTGGGGCGAGCGCGGCTGACACTCCAAAAACGCGCTGCTCCCCTCCACCCCAAACTGCACCGTCTCCCGCAAGCGCGTCTCCACTAGAGGGAGACAAAGTCACACGGGCTCACCGATACTGCAGCAGATAGGCCCTGTTTCAAAGATCATCAGCTCTAGTCCTCGAATCCAAATCGAGCCCTGGTTTCCTTTCCTCCAAGGCGATAAACTAATTAATTGATGTTAGTGCTTCTAATTGGCCAGACTGTCATCACACCTGACTCCCAGGTAAGGGGAGGGTGGAAAACTAACAGTTTTTGGCCCTCAAGGACCGTAAGGTGCTGATGCCTGCACTCTAGAGGGAGACAAGTCACACAGGATCACCAATACTGCAACACATGAGTCCAATTTATACAGCCTCTCACAGTACATCCCTGATCTGGGACCAGTTTCGTCCCGTCTGCGGACAGAGGATGAGGTGTGTAGGCAGGCAGGGGAAAATTATTCAAGATTAGTGCTTCTGCTTTTTGAAAGGTATAAGAATTATGGGCCTTAATATACTGAGAGGCATTAAAAATACAAAGTGGTTTTTATCGTCTAATTTGAAAACTGATAGTCTCTCCCTTTTGCTGATTGACATGATGACCATCAGGTACGGTCAGCATTGCAAACTGTCAAGTGTCTGGGTTCAAATCCTTTCTTGGTTTAGCACCTCATTATGATGATCTAAATGCAGCACAGTTCCCTGGATCATGGTCGTGAATCACGTTGGGAAAAATAATTTTGCACGTGAAAAGTTGAGGATCAGGGCCAATAAAAACACACATAAACAAAGTCACTTCATTCCCACTTCAAAAGCCACAAACAAATGAATCTCAGAAGAATCAAACATTTTGAATGTTGAATGTTTGCCAGCCTCAAAGAAGATTCTGGACGAATTAATGTCCCTTAAATGACTGTATCCAGACTGCATAGATGACACAGAATGACCAGATGTGTCAGCTGTCATCCCCGACAAAATTGCGTCATCTGTGACGCCACTAAAACACATTCCATAAAACGTCTTCTGCTGTGTCAGATAATGCATAAGAACTGCTGAATTGACTGCCAATGTACCAATAACTGTGAGGGCAAGTCTCACAACCAAAAGCACAGTCTCCAGAGACCGTATTTTGCAACTACAACCAGTGGCGGTCCTACAGGAGGGGCAAAGACACGTCCCTTTTAGTCCTGGCTGGATCTCAATCATTTTCCTTTATTGACGTCTTTTCCAATTATCGTAACTGGCAACAGAAGACATGGTTTTTCACCGTATGCGATCTAACAGCGATGAAGTCATTGGCTAAATTCAGTGCAGGAAAATAATTTGCTTATTAATTGGCAAATGCTTCGCGTGATTGAACTGGTCCGTGTTCCAATGAAACACGGACTCTCACTCTCGGTATTTCGTGGGTTGATTAAAAAAAAACAAAAAAAAAAACAGTGGCACTCAGCACTAAGTTATAAAAAGCATGCAGCTCAAGCAATTAGCGAGAGTCGACAGGCAGGCTATGCAATTTTGAATAACGTAGATTTAAATGCAGCAAATACACGTCAAGATGAATGATTGTCGCCTTACCTAACTGGGGAGAAAAAGCAGCACCTGTTAAATGCGGAGCGCTGTCGGAATGAACCTTTTGTTAATCATGAAGATGACTGAGAACAGGTCAGGATTTTTAATGGTTTTCAACGGCTGTTTTGTGCAGCCCAATTCCGCCACTGTACTGAATTTAACCCGCGATTTGATCGCATGTGGAGAGAAACCGTGTCTTCTGTTGCCACTTACAATAATTGGTAAAGACATCAATAAAGGAAATTGATTGAGATCTAGCCAGGACTAAAAGGGACATGTCTTTGTTTTGCCCCCCCCCACTACTTTACCACTACTTTAAACAGTATATTTTATTTTGCATTTTAAATCCCTCTCAGTATATGAAAGGTGAATAAACCAAGTGTTGCCCAAGCACTGAGTCAGTACTATCCTTCAACCAGGAAGGGTAATGAATTAGTGAAATTGCTTAGCTGGATTCGTGGGTGAACAAATAGGACTAATACTTTTGGACCCTTTGGATGTCTTTCCTTCATAACACAGTATCACTGACTCAGGATCAGTGACTCCACAGGGATGCAGGCACACTAAGTCACTGAAAGTGAATTAAGAGCATCAGTCACCATAAAGCAAAGCTCATTTGAGCTCACCTTTGGCGTTGAAGCCTCGACACTGGCGCAGGGGGTCTCCATGTTTAATATCCTGTCTTCTACTCCGCCTGAGGGACAGTCAGGATATAGAGACGGGATTGGCGGTTTGCTCAGTATTAAGACAGGTCATTTTCCCTTTGATCCATAAGAAGAGAAGGCATTGGCTGTGTAGTCAGAATGGAGAGACAGGATTGGTTCTTTGCTTAAATCAGGGGTGTCAAACTGACCCATAAAGGGCCAAGAGGCTGCAGGTTTTCAATCCTACTAAGCAGAAGCTCACCTGAAAGCACTGATTTAATCAACTGATCTAGGCCTGCACAACTGATTAGTAGTATCAAGCGCGCTTCTGCATTGTTGGAGTGAAAACCTGCAGCCTCTTGGCCCTTTTACAGGTCAGTTCGACACCCCTGGCTTAGATCCATGCGCTATAGAAAGTGCAAGGTCTGTCAGGTGTTATGGTTTCTTCAGTGGTTAAAACCATGTTTACATGGCACAAACTCGTTCGCGTACACAAGTATTTTCATGACTGTACTCAAAGGAGAGACTTCTCCTTTCTAAGGTACTAAGAAGGTCTCCTTTCTAAGGTTTCTAAGGTAGTCTAAGGTACACCTGTGCACTAATCATGGTGTCTGATGAGCATCTTGATGTGGCACACCTGTGAGGTGGGATGGATTGTCTCAGCAAAGCAAAAGTGCTCACTATCACACATTTAGACAGATTTGTGAACAATGTTCGAGAGAAATGGTAATATTGTGTATCTGGAATGAATTTTAGATCTTTGAGTCCATCTCATGACAAATGGGAGCAAAAACAAAAGTGTTGCGTTTATATTTTTGTTGAGTGTATGTAAAATGGTAAGTAAATGCCATTTTGCATCAAAAAACCAATCTTATTGTTTATGCATGTTTACGCGGTGCTACATCACTGAACACGTGGGGGATGGGCCATTGGGGGACTGCTGGGGTCGGGAGAGAGCGGCTCTCACCGCTTGGTGGCGGTGGTGAAGGCAGCGCAGTTTTCGCCATCCCAGGCGCAGTAGGGGTCTCGGGCGAGGCAGCAGTCCGAACAGGCCTTCCCGTACACCGAACACCTGTGCAGGGACACCTGACTCAGTCCCCGCTCCGACGACACGTACAGCTGATGCTGAGAGAGAGAGAGAGAGAGAGAGAGAGAGAGAGATATTGCTTAGATCACTTTTTTTTCCAGCTGTTGGAGCAATAGAAACTGACAGCCAATCAAATCCATCCTGATTTTCAGGGTGTCACGTTCAAAAAGACTTGACACATCTGAGAGACTGGAGAATGTAATCCTTCATTGGAACAGACGTCAGAAAAGTAAGTTGCTGCAGTTATCTTTACAGTCGTAAGTCAGAGCAGATCTTCAGTGACAGAGCAGTCCTTGAGTAGGAGGCCATTGAGTTTATAGCTCTATACCCCAGGGCTCTGGATTTGAAGACAATGAAGTAAAAGCACAGTCTGGCAGTCTTAATTTGTGTTGGTTTATACATCAAGGTCACATGATCCACATACAAAATACAGCCCATGTCCTACTGTCAAAATACTGCCTAACTGTAGTTTCACCATATATGCATATCCCACATACATCCAGCCATCCATTAATCCATTAACAAACCATTAACTAACATTTGTGTACGTCTGGACAAAGTTGTGGGGGGTGGGGGGTGTAAGCTTATCCCAGCATGCCTTGGGTGAAAGGGAGCACTCCACCCTGGTATGCCCTGGGAAAGTTGCTGAACCATTGCAGGGTGCATATTACTGGACAATTTCATGAATGATCTTCACCACTTTAGTGTCACAGTGAGACACAATTTTACAAACACATGGACAGAATGAATTGCAAACATCAGCAGATTTACCCTTTTAGATGATATCCTCATGGTCTTCACTGGGGCTGGAATCTGAAAGAAAACAACTTCCAGGCTGTTAAATTTACTTTATAAATATTTTAGACACATTTATTTTGCTTGGATTGGGTCGCAAACATAGAACCGATGAACAGGAAGCAAAAATGCGCACTCTGTTTACCCTAAAAACCTCCACCTCTTCAAGAATGAGCTCTTCCGTAGTGCTGGGGTCCTTGGGAAGAACTATCACCTTTTGGACTGTTCCACGATCTAGAACGGGGGTGTTACAATGTTAAGAGTCATTTTTTCTAAATTCTATTCCAGGGTTCCAGAACACCACTACAATAAATTAAATGAGGAAAGCAGCAATTAAATGTTCTGCAAAGAACATTTCAGAGACATATTAGCAATATCTCAAATTGGAAATTTGTACAAGGTGGTGGAAGAAGTGACTGTGGGGGTAGTGGGAGGGGCTTACCAGTCCCCAGGAAGAGGACCTCATACCGCCCATCCACGGCATCCACCTGGTCTACAGCGATGGTGGTGAAGCGGTAGTCCACGCCGGTACGCACCACCAGGGGGCGACGGTGCATGGGGTACACCGGGTGGTACATGAGGGGATGGGCGCGCACAAAGTTCACGGCCTGGTCAGAAAACTCCTTGGTGGAGCGGATGCCAGGGGTGAAGGTGCCGCCTGGGCACTGAAGACAGACACATCACAAAATCAGGGGCCTCAAATACGAGCCAAAAATCCTAACCAGGCCCTCTTATGCTGGTTGAAACCATTGCTCGCTGGTTTATTGTTTCTCCCCTGATATTAATGTTTCTCTGTTGAGAAAAGAACAAAAAATCCAACAATTTCCACTGTATGCAATGGCTCAGTTTCACACAATGGAAACAAAATGGCTCCTGTTCTTGAGTTGTCGTGACTCTATCTAGGGACTGTAATTCTAGCCAATCAGTTACACATCTGATTCTACCATTCAAGGTCTTCAGCAAAGGGTCTGGGGGTTGATTAGTTGAATTAGGTGTGTAGCTGCATGGTTGAAATGAGAGCCTGCACCCACACCGGGTGTATCTGCATACGAGTGACTAACGCTACCCCTGACCGAGACCCACTAACAGCAATCGTATTCGAAAGCAGAGAATACCCACAGTTCCTGGGCGAGGGTAGGGGATCTTGCCAGCATACGGGGTCCACTGGTAACTGTGTCCTTGCTTGTGTGAGAAGGGCCCATTGAAGACGTTGCGTATGTCAGCCATGGAGTACACACACACTGCCGATCCTTTGAACACTGACCTGAGAGAGAGAAAGAGGAACTGCTGAGGGACATACCCGAATACCAGGGAGACAGTACAGTCCAGAGGCAGACATCTGTGAACAAAGAGAATGGTATAGTCCAGAGAGGGGGTGCGGCATTACCCAGCGGTGGAGAAGACAGCATAGACGATTGGATTGCGCTCATCCTGAGAAGACTGAATGAAAACATCTCCTGGATGAAGAAAGGAACACAGCAACACAGCACAGTTGGCCAATCAGTGACCTGTTTAGGGGGCCAGCAACTCACTGAATCAGCCAATCAGAGACCAACAAAAAAAGCCAATCAGTGGTTAACTAGATTAGCTAATCAGCAGAACGGTTCCACCGTGATTCCACCACAATGATCACCAAAGACAGGATGCAAATTTGATGGCCTGCACATTGGTGACATCTTTTTTCTTTCATCGTTTTGTGATTTCCTCTGGTGATATTACTGGTCAGTCCAATAAAAAAAAAGTTAATCAGGAGACTCACGCAGTTCATGGAAGTAGGTCTCCACCCCATCGTCTGCACCAATCACAGAGCACACCAAGTGGGCCTTCAGGAACGTGGTCCACTTATTAACCAGCGACCTCTGACCCCCATCATCATTCTGAGGACAGAGGAGAGGGTAGGATTTCACATTGTGGCACAGGGTGCCTCGCTGCCTACATGTGCTAGTCGTTAGCTACCGCTAAATAGTTTGTAAATCGTAAATCAGACGTGTTACGCAAAAACAAGCAACAGATGCCAAACAGAAGCTTGTTGTTTTTTTGTCGGACAAGTACAAATTTATTTGTTCACACGAGCCGTGAAGTGTAAACACGCATAAGCGCGTGAGATGGAAAAAATACGCTTGGTGGGCATTTAAGTAGTTACATGTTATTAATAAGGGGTAGGAACCACATTTGTCTTCACAGCAGACTGAGTAATTTGTGGCATGAGTTCGACAAAGTTCTGGAAACACTCCTCACAGACTCATGCTGACATGATCTCCCGTTAGCTGCAGATTCATCGGCTGCACATTCATGCTGCAAAATCTCCTGTTTCACTAAATCCTAAAATGCCTCTATCGGATAGAGGGGTCATTAGAGTAACGTTACACTGAACATTATTTTCATGTTAGATGTCAGTGTAACCCGCTTGAAATGACAGGTGCTCCGCAAAATAGAGCATCATCCTGCTGAAAGTAGCCGGAGAAGATGGGTATTTTGTGCCCATGAAGGGATGTACAAGGGCATCAACAATACCCAGGTAGGGTCTAACATTACAGTAGGTATCAACCCTGTTAATGCTGAATACAGCAATATGAATCAGAGTTAATCATCGGATATTTGTCATTTTTGTGACTTACAAAGTCAATTTATCAATATCAATAGTCATATTAAACCTGTCAGGAATCAAAATAATTCCGGTGGGACAAATGACAAGTAATGGTGGGACAGATGAGTCCCGTTAGTACTGAAAGGGTTAAGGTACTTTATTTGTGTCAGAGCTGAGACATTTAAAAGCCTGTGCACAAACCACACAGTCAGAAAGAGCTATAGTTTACTGTAATACTCCTACAAACATTATCACAGTAATATATCTAATTAGTGTCAAGCCTGTTATAAATATTTTAGTTGATACAGGATCAGATACAATTGTTGGCAGTTGCATGCAAACTTTTTTGGACTCAGAATCCAGAAATAGAAAGCTTGCTTCCAGTTGCCATCCAGATGTCTCCTTTATTATGCACTGAGAGCACTTGAATGCTCTGCGTGTCGTAGTAAGTTTCCAATGACTGCATAAAGGCAGTGTGCGAGGGGGTGTGGCCATGTAAATGAATACACCCTTACTGATCTCACGAGTGAACTCATAGTCTGATATGACTTAAACTGGGGGGTGGAGCTAACTGAAGTGGCGGCTGCCACTCACCATGCAGACACGCCCCACCCTGGCCAGCACTGTGGGACTGGCTCCGCCCCCGGCGTCCAAGCTCTTCTCCCGGAAAAAGAAGTACAGTTTATCATCGTTCCTCTCCGTGCTGTCAGGAATACGCTGGATTTTCACGAACACTGGGTCTGCCAAGAGGAGAAGGGCGAAGAACAGATCTGAGCAAACAGCGGAGTTGGGCGGAGTGACATCTCAGGCCATAGGAGAGGATAAGTCTGTTTGTGCTCCTCTAGTAATGAGACTTCAAATCTCATTCTCTTTGGTCAAAAATCTATTTAAGTTGCTTCTAAAAAACCGAGGCATGAAAGTTTGTTATGCCAATAAAAAATCTTGAAATAAGTCAGCACTATATTGTCTCATTCTTTAACCCCATTCAACTAAACAAAGAATAAGAAAAATAAAAAAAAAGAGTTTAGGTCTAAATACAATGCATGTTGAACTGGAGTTATTTTTCAGCTTTTACCAGGTGTGCTGTTTTTCAGACGCAGATCCAGAATAAAACTCACCGTTGAGCCACCGGGAGTCATACTGTTCAGTTCTGACGGCAGGTCTGTCTCCAAGGGTTCGAAAAATGGCCGAGTCGGTGCCCATGAAGTCCACATGGACACCAGCATACAGATTCCCGCCTGGGGGGCGGGGGGGTGGGGGCAGGAAGTGGAAATCATAGATAAAACACCGCAGCTAAAAAAAACTGAGGGATAAACAGACAGATATTATTGCTTGGATGAGGAAATGGGTGTATTTGTGTGAGAATTCTAACAATTTTTTTTCCGTTGAAATAGGTACTAGTGATATGAGGACAAGGTTTGAAATAAGGACTAAGTGGAGGTGGTCGGAGAAAGTGAACTTTAACAGGAAATGACTGGTAATTAGGAAGTAGTTGTGGTTTGCAGGAAGGGGTTGCAGGAAGTCGGCACAATGAAAAGGTCCAATCAGAAAGACCCACCCAGCATTGAGACAGACAAGAAATAGACCAATTGAAGGCAGGTAAGCCTATGACAGTTTCTCTTTCAAAAATAGTTTTAATTTAATCTTAATTTCCGAGCTTAAATTAAAAAGCAATATTACAAACATTCCCCAGTCAAATGAAACGCTATCATTTCACCAAACTTCGTCCTTTCCTGATGACAGACTAATGATGACCATAGGAAGTGGATGACTAACAGGAAGTGATTTTGAAAGGGAGAAAGTAAAAGTGAACATCATGAACTGAATATCGAGCTGGAAGTGAATGTGATAATGAGGAAGTGGATGCTACAGAGAGGAAGTGATCTCACTAATGAGGGCGGCAGCAGTCTCGTGGTGTGGGTCATAGGAACACTTCCCCTTCCCTGAGTCCACAAACCCCGGGACCAGGCGGAACAGATACTCCTGAGGGAAGGGAGAGAGAGAGAGAGAGAGAGAGAGAGAGAGAGAGTCTCTTTGGAAAATGCCTCCTTAACCCTGCCTAGACTGGTTAATGCTGTGCTTGACATTTCAACTGGGTGTAGCTGGCTGGACGCACTATCTAAGGCTAGTCTATCAGCTTGCGCACTGACTTGCATCACCCGCTTGACCGGTGTGAACCAGCCTCAGACCAGCAATGACCACCAACATCCCAGCAATCGTCAGCAATAGACCAGCTACAACCCACAACAGTACTGCTCTGGCCAGCAAAGGACCTGCTCCTTATGAGTAATGATCAGCAACTTAATAGATATGACCAGCCACCTGCTAACTGAGAAACAGCAATGTTATATTAGCAAGAAAAAGCAAAACATATGTTTTGACCAGCAACAGACCAGCAGTAACCAGAAAAGTAAGAAACAGCAATATTATACTAGTAAGAACAGCAACATATAAGCTATGACCAGCAACAGACCAGCAATGATCGGCAACAGAGCACTTTTGACAAGCTTAAACCAGCTGAAACCAGTTGACAAGCCGCTGAGCTGAGCTGCACTTCTCTCCAGGGGTGTCACTGCTGTCAAATGGGGGTATGAGATGTACCTCAGCTCTCCAGCCGCGGTTGATGAAGGTGCAGACGGGCTTGTAGGCGCCCGTCCCACAGGTGTACAGGTGCGTCCGGTTCCACGGCTCGATCAGACGCACAAAGTTGGCACATTCACCCTGGTGCACAAACAGGAAACAGGGTCCCGCAGTTAACGACCCTCTCCATCACTCACAATGCTAACGTGAACTTGTGCTCCTATCCTCAGAGAGTAATCAGGTAATGGCAGTATTAACATGAATGCACACGCATAGAAACGTGTGCGATTGTTTCAATAGCCGTGTTTACATTGTACATAATTTGTTCAACACACCAAATAATGAGGAGATTAGGCAAAGATCCTGGCATCTTAACAAGATTTGAAAATCCTGATAATAACCCAACACCAGTTTAAAAAATGCAGATAAAGGCTTTAATATGGCCAATCCCATAATCGGGGTAAGATCAGAGCATTAGTGTGCATTCAAAAATGTACCAACGACGTTGTCCACTTCTTTATTTGCCTGAGTTTTGTCTTTGCTTACTGGTCAGCTCATATTGTAGAACTAGAAAAATGTGCTGAAGCTCTGTGAGACCATTTAATTCCAATTCCCTGTCAACACTGACCTAAAGCGACCACCACGTTTAGCCACACAGGGTCCAAAATGCAATACTTAATCACCAACAGATTAGTAGATCAGCTGGTCTAAATCCAGTTATGCCGCACTGCAAGATCATGGGACTGTCGCCCGCCAGGATATTAATGCAGTGGGCAGAGTCTAACAATACGCCCTTAACCCTGAGCAGGAAGTTGTCATCATTGCGACAGGAAACGGAGAAACCACACCTGCCCTCCTTTACCCGTCAGGCTACATTCTGCTTTCCTCTGGGAACTGACCGGCCAGTGGATCTGAGAGGGAGAGAGGGAGAGCGGGAGAGGAGAGAGGGAGAGAGGGAGAGAGGGAGAGCGGGAGAGGAGAGAGGGAGAGATGGAGAGATAGAGGAGGGATGTAAAGGGGAAGGTAGACAGTATAGAGTTCAGGGAAAAAAATCAACCTCAAGTTTTTTCCCAATAACATCCCCACAATCACTCTCCCATTCAGAGTTCCCTCCACAATTATTGGCACCCCGGTAAAGTTTGGGTAAAAATGGATTATAACCAATTTGCCATTTGGTCAATTAGCATAATCTCATTCTGAAGAGATGGGGAAGAATCCAATCTTATATCACAGAATGTTTATTCAGTAAATGCCTCAGCAAGACATTATCATTTTTTTTTTTTTTTTATCAAAAGAAAATGATCAGAGTGATTAGGAACTTTCGATCAGCGATCCATGATTTCATGTTTCCCTGGGGTATATAAAGGATGTGAAACTGAGGCCAGGTTCCTAATTCATTTATTAACATGGGAAAGATAACAGAACAAACACACTAATCAGAGGAAAAGGGTGACCTTTGTAACCAGGGTGTGGCTATAAATAATAGCTAATTGCCTGAAAATAGCTATTTCCACCATTACAGGAATTAAATAAAAAGTTTAGATTGATTGGAACGGTTACAGCCTTCCATGGAAGGGGACCCAACTTTATTTTCACCCCAAGCACAGCGAGCAGGAAAAAAATAATCCCAGAGGATCACAGAATAACGGAGCATCTTGCGGACAAGCTGGTCTCCTAAACTACCGCCGCGCCAGCTTATTATTGAGACAGCATGTCAGAAACAGTCTTTCCGGTCATTTAACCGCAAACCGAAGCGCCAGGAGTTTGTTAAATGCTAATCGGGCAGGAACCATGTCCTATGGTCAGATGAATAATGTGCTTTTTGGTAATAAGCACCAAATGTGAGTTTGGCAAAAATTGAAGGGTGTTTATTTGGAAAAGTCCCTGATCCTGAGTGTTGAGTCAGATGAAGGTTCTGATGTGGTGAGGCTGTTTTTCCAACAGAATCCCTGGGAACTTCTTTAAGCGTCATGGACCCCATGAGTGACGAGGACCATGTAAATCTACATCTGGCTGCCTCTGTCATGAAAATAAAACTGGTTTTTTGTAGAATCTTTCAACAGGACAATAATCCAAATCATAGATCCAGATCAACAATGAAATTGCAAACTGAACACATATTGGCTACCTGTTTATAAACCTTTTAACGCATCATCGAAAGGGATATCGATAATTAAAGAGAGGGCTGAATATTTTCTGTTTCACTCTCAGACAAACACAACTCCGCGCACATTAACATACATGCAAACACACAGACACATTAACACACATGCAAACACACAGACACATTAACACACATGCAAACACACAGACACATTAACACACATGCAAACACACAGACACATTAACACACATGCAAACACACAGACACATTAACACACATGCAAACACACAGACACATTAACACACATGCAAACACACAGACACATTAACACACATGCAAACACACAGACACATTAACACACATGCAAACACACAGACACATTAACACACATGCAAACACACAGACACATTAACACACATGCAAACACACAGACACATTAACACACATGCAAACACACAGACACATTAACACAAATGCAAACACACAGACACAAAAAATACTCCTTGGGACATTGCTATTCGCCAATTATGTGCCACGCTGTGAATTTATAAATAAGTAAAGAAGACCTAAGTTGCAAAATGACATCCTATGACATGGACGTAATTGCTCGTAATTAAAAGCTGACAGTCTGTACTTTAATCTTGTACTCAAGCCCAGTGCGCTGGAGTTGACAGTTAAAAGGAGAAAAATGTGTCATTGAAAAAATATCTAAGGCCAGCACACTGTGCCGTGAAATACAGTATTCAGTGTTGGGGCGAAGGACAGTGCAGGGTGCTCTGATACTGCATACAGGATCTAACTGTGTGGTATGAATGCGGTTCAGTATCTCTGAATGTGGTTTTGAGATGAGGCGCTTGGCTCTTACAATCAGGGGCTCCTTGTTGATGTTCTGCATGTCCAGGGCGACCAGGAACTCCCTGCTGCCCACGTAGAGCCGTCCCTGATCCTGGTCCATTAACAGGATCCGATAATCGCTGGTGTTGAAGGTGAAACTGAACGGACGGACCGTCCTGGTGTCCAACAGCTCTGTAGAGGGACAGGAGTGTCATGTGCCCATCCTGGATTGAGCTTGAAGGTGGGAGATGGTGTAAGGTGTGCGATGACCCTGGTTCCAACAGTACTGGCCTCCTTGAGAGCTCTTTATGTCAGCCAGCCAAGTACACTCATGAGGTCAAGAATCCACATGGCAAGTTTCGTCTCGTCTGAGTACACTTTCACATTGAATACTAGGACCAAAGCCGCACCACAAACAGGGCAAATGTCATGACATACAGCTGACATTAAATCCTGTTCGGATGAGGAATAATGGCCCAATATAAACAGCAGAATGGAAAATCAGCAGGGAAGAGGAGAGGAAAAGAAAAAAGAAAAAGATTTATGTTTCTGCACTTGCATGCACCTCACAGACCAGCAAGAGGCAGTAGGAAGCAAAGTACACATGATGTCAGCCTTTTGAACACACAAAATTTAGCTTTTTCAGACAGATATTTTTATAAACAAAAAGGCTTTACATCTGAACTTCTTGGGTGTAGACTTTTGATCAGCAGAGCATATTTTGGCCAACCAACGAAGCACAACTGTAAACAAAAATCAGGAAAGACATAAAAAAATGGAAAAAAGATTAACAAATAGAGGAAAGTAAAGAGTAAGACAGAGAAATATAGAGATACAGTGAGAAAAATAGAGAGAAATACAGAAAAACATAAAAATGAAAAGAAGTTCAGACAAAGTAAAACACAAAAAATGTGAAATGAGACAGAGAACGAGATGGAGGGAGTGACAGAGAAAGATAAAGAGAGGGACACAGGGCCAGGGGCCGAATTTAGCCGTAAATCTGTAGCCGAGGACACACAGACAGGGCGGCTGTTCTCCTGACTCACTCTAACAGGGAGCCGGGGAGGCTAGGCAGCTAAAAAAAACCCTGCGCTACGCAAACCCTGCGCTACAGTAACCCTGTGCTACACTAACTCTGCGATACAGTAACCCTGCGCTACACTAACTCTTCGCTACAGTAACCCTGTGCTACACTAACCCTGTGCTACACTAACTCTGCGCTACAGTAACTCTGCGCTACAGTAACCCTGCGCTACACTAACCCTGCGCTACAGTAACCCTGCGCTAAGCAAACCCTGCGCTACAGTAACCCTGCGCTACACTAACTGTGCGCAACAGTAACCCTGTGCTACACTAACCCTGCGCTACACTAACTCTGCGCTACAGTAACCCTGTGCTACACTAACTCTGCACTACAGTAACCCTGTGCTACACTAACTCTGCGCTACAGTAACCCTGCGCTACACTAACTCTGCTCTACAGTAACCCTGTGCGACACTAACCCTGCTCTACAATAACCCTGCGCCACTGTAACCCTGCGCTACAATAACTCTGCGCTACACTAACCCTGCACTACAGTAACCCTGCACTACGCAAACCCTGCGGTACACTAACCCTGCGCTTCACTAACCCCCTGCTACGCAAACCCTGTGCTACACTAACCCTGCGCTATACTAACCCCGTGCTTCACTAACCCTGCGCTGCTGCTATTTCACCTGCAGGACAGTACTACCAACCTGAGGGACTCGGCCTACACACTGGGTATAAACCAGCAGACACACACACACACACACACACACACACAGGCACACGCGCACGTACACACACACACACACACACACACACACATAAACACACTCTCATATTCACACACTCACACACACGCACGTACACACACACACACATACATACGCACACACATACGTGCACACACACACACACACACACACACACACACACACACAAAAACAAACTCTGCATAACTGCATTTACAATACAAGAAAAAATAATAATCAAAATTATCTTCATACTTATCATTAAGAACTGAACATTGTGGTTATACGTGATTTAAATGTTCTTTCACTACTTTTTTGGATGTAAAAGAGCTCCTGTGCATGTGACCTGTTCTCATGACCATCATTAAGCCCAGCAAACCTTAACCAAGTCTTTTTAAAATACCTGTCATTTTTACACCCATTTTCTATAGCAGCCAAAAGCAGAACTAAGACACCTGGACTGACTTCAGGCCTGAAAAACAGGGCACAAAAACACACTTTTACTTCCGCAGCTCGTCTTCAGCGGGCAGCTATAGAGCCATGTTATATACGAGCCTTCTCTTACGCTCATTAGGGAAGCCTGTGGTTCAAAGGTCAAACCTCAGGGTCACAGGGCAATATGTGAAATGTGGGTCAACCCAATTCCTCCGTGTTAAAGCTATTAATCAACTCAAAGGCACAGCAGACCATGAGGCAATGCAAGGAGTCCCTGAATGTAAAATAAAACCAAAAATGTAAACGTACAATCATTCAAATGACTTTACACACCCATATAATCCCAACTGAAAGTGCCATCTTCAGTCAGCATTAAAATAATATTTTTTCTGCACTGGTAGGTCAGTCGGCCATAAGTGAATTCCAAGAGATAAAGTAGCGGAAAAGTCTTGCCATCAATCAACCCCTCACCCCCCGGCCTCATCCTTATCTAAACACACGAGGTCGGGCTAAAGGTAGGAGGCAGGAGTGTTCAGGCCACCGGATGACACAGCAGATCTGGGTTGGTTCATGGTGTTGCCACTGAATTCCGCAGATTTTCACCGCAGGAAGGGCAGGGGACCCTTAACTAATCAGCGACACAGGCAATCGTCAAACTGTCAATCAGCCTCTGAGACGTACGACCTGACTGCCTCACTTTAGCTTTTACGCAAACAGCCGGGCTACACAAGAGTTTTTCAACCCTGAGGTCTGTGGTCCCAGAGCGTTTGCTGGTACTGCATCGTACTCTGAGTATTTTTGGCTTTTAATTAGAAGACTGACCAAAGTGGTTTCAGTTTTTTAGGAACCTCTATGTTCAGTTCGACACCAGTTTCCATGAATTGTGCTTATTTTCCAACTCATGGTCAACTGTAGTTTCATTAGTCAGATGTTTCACTGAGATTAGCACCCAGCCACGCTGAAAGACCCACAATTTCCAAAATCCCCCATTTCACTGCATTTCCATTGTAGTTAGGACTCGACTGACCCAACATCATTAAGAGTAACTAGCAGGCAACAAAAAAAAAAGGTGCAAGTAGTTGGCTGTGAAATAAAGTTGAAAACCATTATTTATTCCACCCATGCCAAAATTCAACTGGCTGGCCTATTGATTAGGGTACAGATCACACTAAATTAAAAATCATTGTGTTCAGAACAATGAGATGGACTCGAGGTCCAGCAGCTTATCCTTTCACCACCAAAATCTCATCGGATCATCCTTGGGTCCAAGTGGACATTAGTCCCAAATTTGAAGATATTTCCTCCATGCAATCTAGTGATATTGGATTCACAAGATTGGGACAGACGTACAGGCGGAGGTCTGGATGGACAAACAACCCGAAAACGCAGCAGAAAACAATCGCCGGCACGGCGACTTAAAGAAGAGGATGATTACGGTGGCACAGAAACCATCTGAGAAACAGCAACTATTTGCTGTACATAGTGCCATATACCCCGCAGAGTTGGGTCAAAAAATTCGGACAAAATTGGCCATGACCTGGACCTCAAATAGACTTCTGCACCCACACAATGTACATGAGCTTTATGAATCTGAGGGCTGTCGCTCCAACGGCTCACCAGCTCGAGCGGTAACAAGTGATGGGAAGACTGACAGACAGACGGACAGACTAATGGCGAAGGGGATGACAGTACCCCATCGGCAAGAATCACCAAGTGGGTGTCAACTGGTGAAACCAGTGCGCCCCGGGATAAGGGCTGACAAACATGCCTCACAAGGTATCTGACGGTGTTAACTGATTTTGTGCTGCCTGATGCGATTTATTGCAAGATTGCAAAAATGACACAGTGAAAAAGAGAGAGAGTGAGAGAGAGAGAGAAAGAAAGAGGAGGGGGAAGGGGGGAGAAAAATTGAAAAGGAACTTCTCCACAGACGGCTTTTTATGATTAAATAGTGACTTCCTTGAGAATTTGACGCCATGTTGACAGCAGGAAACGGAGAAAAGACCCCAGACCCATAAGCATAGCGCAGATTTCCTGCAGGTACACACACACACACACACACACACACCCTAACTTCATCCCTCCCCAATCACCTCCGTTTTCCCCAGTGATAACCCTCAGAGAGCCACTGCTATTCCGGAAAAATCTTTCGGTTAAAGCCAGACCAAACAAGCCTGTTGTGGCTCACGTTCTCAAAACAGATGAGCTAAAACAAAATATTCAGTCTCCCTTTTCATGTCTAAGTCCAAGTCAAGCTAAAGACAACAAACGTTGTCCTCCTTTCAACACAAAGTCTGAGCCTAAAAGTCTCCCTTTGCAACACCGACAAGTCAACACAAGTAACTGTGTACACAGCAACACAACCTATTGAAAATCACTGAAATATCTGCAAAACTACACTTCCTGGCCAAAAGAAACAAAAAACAAATTGCCATTTGGATTTAAATAAGGATATACTTCATGGCCGACGACTGAGTTATTATTGCAGTGATCAATATGTTTAAGTCGCCATCAGTTCTTTTAACTCTGACTGATGCAGTGTGTCGCTTCTCGTTTTGTAATCATGTCGAAAGATGTACACTATGGTTGTAGAAAAAAATTTACATCATTTCCACTTGGGCAAATTATTGACCAGCATCAAACAAGGAAAACAACTTTGCAGAGAGAGAGAGCTGAAATCACCGGTGTTGGGTTAGCAACGGTCATTATTAAAATGTGCAAGCATAATGATGCACCGTCAACTTTGCGGAAAACTATAAAATTGTGTAAGTGGACACATATGCCCCCGCATACAAACATGCAAAGAACAAAACATGCATTCTGTGTTAATTCCATCCACCCTGTCATGTTGTTGAAGATTCACTAGGGTCAGCTACAAGAGTTAAAACCATGCAAAGATTAAACAACAGCCCCTTAGCCATGAAAAGCGAGACACCAAGACCTTTATAAAGGGTTAGGGAAGTGCCTGGATAGGAGTGCAAGAGAGGATATGGATTCTACATACATGTTACTTTTGAGGCTAATGCTAGAAGATGCAAGTGTGAGAGATATGAAGCAGGGTACAACATGACCACACTACAACACCGAAAAGCTTTTGCTACAGTGCAAGCTCACAAAGAAATTACCTTTTGCACTGTTGTTGATGCTGTTCATGTTACTGGCACTCACTACGAGGAAGTAGGCAGTCAAGAGCGCCGAGGCAGCGGCACGCGCACGCAGCACAGCTCATAATGATAAACAATAGAAATTCTTATCGATAAATATTTTATTTAACTAGTTAATGTGTAATGAAATTCTGAATTCTGTGTAGCAGTGTCGACGAAGAAGCGGATTACATAACATCTCTATGTGATATTACTTTTCTCAGAATGCAGCATAAATAGGCTAAGTTCAGTGACCTGGTAAATCATTCAAAATAAATTTTTCAAGAAACGATTTATAAGATGCACAACATTAGGGTCCCTACAAAGCACATGTGAAAGATCAATGAATTCTGTCCAGCCATTTCTGAGGAGAGGTGGATTAGGTGAAGCACGTATTTGAGATTACCTTTCTGGAAATGCATGAATGGAAGTTCACAGACCTGTGAAATCGTAAAAAATTAAATTTTCGTAAAACTAATTGTGAGATGCACACCTTTAAGGTCCCTGCAAAGCACATGTAAAAGCTCAATGAATTCTGTCCAGCCATTTCTGAGGAGAAGTGGATTAGGTGAAGGCACCCTAAAGCGGGACGTACTGACGGACGGACGGACGGACGGAGGGTAAACCAATATGCCCCCAGCCATAGCTGGCGGGGACATAAAAATGGGTCAGAAAAAGAATCATAAAGAATTGTGATCAGAAATCACACAAAGGCTTTGTGAGGTCTCATCGCTAAAGATTGACCGTAGAACTCATGATCATGATTAATTGTGAAATTTAGAGAATTTCCACACACACAATGGAAGAAGAACTTACAGGACTGGGACTAAACAGCTGCGTGGAAACAAAACAGCCGCTTGTCAGTGAGGAAAAAAAAGGACTTTAATTTGCTAGTGAGCATGAAACAGATTGCCTATCTGGTTAAATAAAGATAATAATTAAGATTGGACTGAGGAGCAATGGAAAAAGGTCATGTGGTTTAATGAGCCCAGATTGACCAAATTCCAGATTAATGGGCAGGTCAGGGTAAGAAAGGAAGCCCATGAAGTGATGCACCCGTCATGCATACAGCCCACCGTACGAACCACTGGGGGCAGTGTTATGACCTGGAGTTGCTTCTATTTAACAGTTCTTGGCTCAGCACTGTTCTGCAGTAATAACATGAATTCAGCAAACTACCCGTACAAACTGACTGACCAGGTTATCCCATCAATGGATTTTTAAAAATCCCTGACAGAATAGGCATTTTCCAGGATGACAATGTCAAGACACATCAGGCTGATATTGTGAAAGAGCAGTTAATCGAGCAGGAGGAATCATTTCCACATTTGAATTGGCCACCTAAGAGTCCTGATCTTAACCAACTGAAAGTCTTCGGCATGCGCTGGGGAGGCTTAACTCCCTCCCTTGACTCCCTCACTGTCAGTACAAAATCTCGGCTTGGATTGTGAAAACAAAGCCACCTCAAATGCGCGTTGTGATCAAAGCTAAAAGCGGTCCAACAAAATATTAGTGTGTGACTTATTTTAGACCAGGCAGTGTATGTGTACGTTCATTTCTGAGCATGTGCAGTCATACAACTTTCTGAGAAGAACAGGACAGACAGGCGACATACGGGAGAGAAAGACAAAGAGAGAGGGAGGGAGGGGGGAGGGTGGAGGTGTGAAGAGAGAGAGAGAGAGAGTGTGTGTGGGGGGGGGGGGGCTCCTCCTGTTTCAGCGTGTGTGGAGATGTGTCGCGAAGCAGGTTGTTGGCAGGAAGCGACATATTCGCCAGAGGGGATTCCCTGCGTACTCCTCTCTCTCTCTCTCTCTCTCTCTCTCTCTCTCCTTCCATCACTCATCCAGCTCTGGGCCTATTTATACCTCCCACAGAGCGCGCCATTCTGCCAGACACTACGGAGAGCCAATCCCGCTTCCCAGAATGGCAGCCCAATTCTCCGTCGCCTCCCATCACAGCCCCCCACCCCCTTCAGTGTGACCCGCTGTGTGCCCGCTCTGTCTCGCAGACCCTCAGACAGGTGCCCACAGTGGGGTTGGCATGGCGGGGTGAGCTACAGGGGGGATTTCTCGTTCCTAGAAACCGCACTCGGCCTGCGCCATACTGGGTAAATGTGCCACAGCCGTCTGCTATATACAGGCTTGACAAAACACAAACACCGCGGTAAAGGTTTCCCCCGGGCGTTCTCAGAGTAGATCTTTATTTAAGATCGCTTTTCGGAACATTGCTGTTTAGCTGAGCTCATTCTAGCTCCTCCTCCATAGTAACAACAAGACTGTGCGCTAAAGGAGCAATCTGATTCATGAAAAAAAAAATCTGTTAAAAAATCTAAAAACGCTTTATTTAATAATCGCAATAAGTGTGCCGTGATATTCAGTTTATCCATGACATGCACTGCTTCTCAGACCTCAAAGAAAGGCGAGTCTCCATTTGTCGCCTAGATGTGCTAACATGCTACACCAAACATTTTAGCAGGCTTACCTTTGAAAGAGAGGTGCACCCTGGGAGCATGGCGGGGGTTGCCATGGAGACCGGAGATGTGTAAACTGAGGAAGAGGAGGATGAGGAGGAAGGGCGGGGCAGTCACCATGGTGATGATGATGCGCTTCACCTGTAGAGCAGAAAAGGGTGAGATAATGTTTTAAGCTTTGAACACTGAAATGTATGACATATGGGTAAAAGCAGGATGATCTGAGGGTCATGGATGAGTCACAGAGGAACACAACTAACACCACGCCCTCTGTTGACCAGTGATGCCCAATTAAAAGTGAACTCGACATCCAGCAAGTGGAATGAAACCATCTTTGGTGTGAAAACAGAAAGGTGATGCAAATTTATTATTCGTGTGGTAAATAACTTTTCATTTGGTTATAAGGAATTTAAAAAAGTGAGGACTTTGAAATTTTTAATTTCAGTTTCTCCTTAAGGTCATGTTTACAAGTACCCTTATTTCGATAGACGGTTGTCTGTCAAGATGCATATTTGTAATGTTGTTAATAAGGCATGGCTGACTCAACATGCAGAGCACTCATGAGGGAGCGAGGTCCCAGTCACGACCCAGGCCATAAACCCTGTGGAATTCATGGAACGTTTCTGGGGTAATTACGGTCAGAAATGCAGAATGGGCAAAGAGCAAGTACTTTTATCACGAGCCAGAGTCACAGAAACATTTTCTCAGCAGAATCTGTGCAATTGTTGCCAATACATTGTCGATGCACTTTTAAATGTTTTAGCTGTGGTCTGAATGCATTTTCATTGATTTTAGCTCCAATGGCCGATCACGCGGTGATTTAAAGGGTTAAGTCACAAATAGCAAATCACCCAGTGAAAAATATCAAAAACTACTAAGAGACTCAGATGGGAATCATCTGAATCATTAACCCTTTGAAGCTTTATTGGGATGTTTTTCAAAAATTCAGAACTCCAGAACTCCATTGCATTCAGTTAGCAGTAGCATTGTTTAATTTGCATAATAATTGTCACTCCAAATCACATTTCTTTACAGGGACACACAAAAGTGTCAACATACAAGGGCTTGACCTAAATTTCCCAGTTTAATATTTTTATTTTAGTGGTCCATGTACAAACATTTGAATGTTTCTATGGTCAAAAAGTAGCTTACAGCTGTACAGACAGTGTGTGCAGCACCTAAGGCTCGCTGAACCTTAAACAGTCTGCCTCTTTCAGGCCCAATCCATGAAAGCCTACTCTGTCGAGATTGGCCGACTGCAATTCAGTGTGTAAAAGATTAGGGCTGCACTTCAAAGGAATAGAGGTAAAAAACGAAATAATTTAAACCACTAGTTCTTCACTTTATCTGCCTTTGAAAGACTACATAAACGAAATTAGCTTTTGCGCTGAAGTAAACAGCATCTTCTCGACATGGCGATACACACTAAACACCTCCCTCCGCTCTATGCTGCCAAGCTAGCCGCTAGGTGTGCAGAATATAAACGTGGTACGTTGGGTAATGTTTCATGGGGGACAACACTAGGCACTTAAAGAACTGAGTTCTCTGATAGAGTGAATAATTCTTTTTGAAGGGGACTTTGTCACTTTGCAGACGTTTTACAAGCAAAAAAAAAAGCTATATAACCCACTAAAGGAAATGAAACAACCAAAATGGCATAATTATGTCCCCGTTAAGTGTTAATATGCAAAAAATTCATAACTTCCACAAACACAGAAACCATTACAAGATCACGAACAAGCAATGTATCCTTTGTCATCCATTTCATGAAAAATTACAGCAAAGTTTCCACCTCCGTGTTTTGACATAAAAGACTAACTTTGAGTGTGGCACACAGAGAGGAAAAAGAGTTGTGACACAACGAGCCAAAAAAAAGACTGGGGCAGCGATATTAACCCTGGAGAGATTGCGCTCGCCCCATTACAGGAGTCACACATGACTAAAGCCAGCTCCGCCCTGCTCTCCTCTCCTCTCATCTCCTCTCCCCGCCTCTCCTTTCACCTCTCCTCTCCTCTCATCTCCTCTCCCCTCCTCTCCTCTCAAACAGCGGTGGAGGGGCCGAAAATCCAGGGGTCAGAGAGTAAAAATCCGGCCGCGTTTTCCTCTGTCCCGCAGACTCAGCCAGCAGATCTCAGCTGTTATAACCACCTGCTGGCAGACAAACTGCGCTACACAGTCAATCCAGGTTTGAATAAAATACTGGGGAGGACTTTGCCTTTCTGAACCTTGATTTTCGCCATTTTTAAAATATACTTATCACACATTATACATTATACATTGTATTTACAATATCTTACGTATTTGAAATTTGTAAAATATTACCCTATTATGACAGTTTTGGGCAATAAAATCAAAACATGATGTCATAATGACATCATAATAGGTCATAATGATACCAAAATGATTTTTGTAATTTAGCTTAACTTGTACATCAACCCCAGAAGATTTGGTCATACTCCATGTCGTTTACAAGTCCCCCCCCCCCCCCGGCCCCAGGAAGCTCCAAAAAGCCCAGTGTAGAAAGGGTTAAACCACTGCGATTGAGTTCTGCTTTCACAGCAGCACATGGTGTAAACCAAGTAAAAATAATAAAAGGTGACATAAAAACGAGAAGAGGATGACTATTCGACTACAGAAAAGGCTGCCGGCGAAGGCCTACGAGGAAGAGAACGAACTGCCAAACCCTGACCAAAATACCTGGGCTTAAAATTAGAGTGATGATGTCACTGGTGTAACTCCACTGAAATCCCCCCCCACCCCCACCCCCCATTATTAAATACTGAAAAGGGGACAACGAAAGAAGCCGCACATTCGACGCACATTTATATTCCTGGCGTAGGGATGAAGGGATTTGAGGAGAAGAGTAAAGAACAGAACCTCATTAAAGTTTCAGCTCAGAAATAAGAAAATGCGTGAAACAAAATACAACAGCATGCAATACAAAAAAGCAGAAATCAGGCTAAAATCAGTTATTCATCCAATTTTCTTCACTTGAGATAAAGCAAAACTTGAGATGAAGGATCTATTTCATATGTATTTTTTTTTTTTTTGGCAAGCGGAACCGCGAAACATATGCGACAGGCGATAGAGAAACAGCAATGTCAGCCATAGGGCACCGTAGGACCGTAAAGTCACGATGAATGAGGCCAATCGCAATATTCCAATATGATGCACTCAGCCAATCACAAAGAAGAAAAAAAATCGCTTTCTATTTAGCTGTAGTAATAGTTATTTTTAATCAGCAATCTGAAAGAAGACAGCTAAGGCCGGATCAGGGAAGGAGGGATTCACGAGGCTCTCGTTTAAGAATAGGATGAAAGCGAGGCTCTTCTGCGGGCTAAATACAGTGAAAGGTAAATGTTTCGCCGGAGAGAAAGGTCAGGAGGATGAGCGGAGGGGATCAGTGGGGCATGTGCGTCAGTGTAGTCCCGCCGAGTTCGCCTGCTTTTGGCTCTGGTCGGCAGCGATGTTTGCCCTCTGTTAATCACCAGCGCTTGGCTTCTGCACAGACCTGTAACATTCCCAGTCCTGTCAAGGCTAAATCTGGAGCAGGTCAGCATCCCACGCCCTCCGCATCACCACAAACTTTCTCTGAAAAACTCTCGCAAAGAATCCCAGAAACTGCTCTGTAAATCCCCCCAGTAAAGCTTTCGGAAAGCCAGTGTTTATGCGCACATAGGCAGATGTCCCTTTATTAGACCTGTGGTGTTACCAGTTTATTTTGTTTGCACGCACAGACCGATGTTTCTTTATTCGTCCTGGTGTCTTATCAGTTTATTTTTTGCTGCTGTAGATTACTGCTAATACATGGAATTGCACATACATAGTCCATCACAATTATTAACATCAGAAAACATGCACACATACACACACACACACACACACTCACACAAAACAGGATCTCTCTCTCTCTCTCTCTCTCTCACACACACACACCATATCATTACAAGCAGAAAAATCCTTATTTAGCAATCCCAAGTGCCCGTGAGTAAAAACAATCTTGTGTTTCTCACTGATAACGCAAAGCCAAACTCATAAGAATACCCTGACATAGCAGTAAAGTTATGCGCTCTCCTGACACTTCAACTAACGGAAATATCAGCATTCATCAGAGCTCCATAAATGGAGTACCCCGTCTCCATACTCAGTAAGTCCTTTTCTCATAACATGACTGTAAAGCTGTGGGATTTAAGAGCTGTACTGAGGACCAGAGCGCGCTCTGTCAAGTGCCCTGTCAGTCAAACACCAAATTATTATTATCCACAGGTAATGCACACGATTCTAATCACTTCCCAAAAACGAAGCATCATGCATCAATTCTTGTTAAATCATACACAAGTAATGAGTAATTAAACAGAAATACGCATTTCAATTAAAACAATAAAACACAGTGCAATATTACCACACACTAATTATAGCACTATGATTAAAAAGCATCACTTCCTCAGAATGATTATCACATACTGACAACCATCACAATCACTAATAACTACGGTCATAGATTACTGCGACCCATTTTATTCTCAGTGACTGGATTATCAAAGACAACACTCTGATTACCCCGAAAAATTCATCGTGATTATACTAATCAAAGCCCAAGAAGTCCTGACATTTCTGACGAAAAAGTGTCGGTTTGATATGATCATTAAGGACTCAAATCACATCATTCACTAAGATACATCCATCCATTCTCTACACCCACTGCTTCCTCACTCGGGTCGCGGGGGGAGCTGCTCTGGGCGAGAGGACGGGACCCACCCTGGGGTGCGTATCCCGAAAGCAAAGATGCTGACTGACATAGCTGGAGCCACTGACTGTGAATGGACGAATTTTATAAGGTGCTAACTTAGGTAGCAACTACATTTTTTGGGAAACGCACCCCTGAACAGCTCACTAATCTACAGCAAGACCCACACACCATTCACACAGCGTTCACTCTAACACACTCCCACTGGGAAATTTAGCATCTCCAATTAGCCTGACATGCGTGACTCTGGACTGAGGGAGGATATTGGAGAGCCCACAGGAAACCCACGTCGAACAGGAGAAGAGCAGACAATCTCCACACAGAAAGGCCCCGGGCCGGATTCAAACCCACGATCTCCTGACTGTGAGCCCACAAGGCTAATTGGCCACTTAACCACCTTGCCCTCAGTCAGATATACTGTATCTGTGGGAAATTCAGTGTGTCTGATTAGCCTGACATGTACATCTGTGTGCTGCAGGAGGAAAACAGCATCCAGAATAAACCCAATCAAACCCGCGAACTCCGGACAGGAAGACCACAGACACACAGGATTCAACCCCACAACCTTCAACAGCCCGACCCCTGTGCCATCCTGCTTTAATGTGATACTCAATAATGGCGTCAGCATTACTTAGCCATAATAAGGCAGCGCAGTCAATGGGACTTTAGAATAACTCCGAATGACATCATGATCATGAGCGAACACTGCATTGTAAAATCCTGATTGTAATGAATTTGCGGGTGTTCCAAAACAATGCTAAATTCAGAATATGCATTTATTATCGCATCCAAACTCCCTGTACAGCAGCTCCAACCTCTCCATGCTGCCCACTTCCTGTATATGCCTGATATCCCCAGGACCCCACACAAAACCCCCGTGGTGGTCACCTAACTGCCAGACTGAAAGTAATGTTAATGCCACGGAAGATAACATTCACATTATAACACTGATAGTGAGGGCCGGGGGTCATTATGTCATGATGATACTGAGAGAAGAGTGTCAAGTAAGTAATGATGACAGAGGTCACCCCAAACCATCTCACGCTGATCTGAGTTCAGTTTCTATCCCTGGCCATTTTAACATGCTCTGAGTACACAGGTTGATCCCGTTCAGTTTAGACTGATCAAAGTGACGTTTTTAGCCCAGGTTAACTTGAACTAATCAAGTGCTTGATCCTGGCCAGCTTGAGCCGCTCTGGGTTCAAGTCTTCGTCAGGATGATCTTAAGAATGATCTGGGTTCAGTGTATAACCTTGGAAATATAACACAAATCTGGGTGTGATGATCAATCGAGATTGACCTGGGCTCAGTGTTTAACCCAGGCCATCTTCAGCTCCTCTGAACTCACAGTGCTAAACCCCAACCATTTTAGACTGATCCAGGTTCAGTGTTTAACTCTGGCCATCTTCAATAGATCTGAGTTGAGTGTCTAACCCAGGCCATCTACAACAACTCTGAATTCCCAGTGCTGAATCCAGTCCATTTCAGACTGATCCAGGTTCAGTGTTCACCCCCAACTGTCTTAGACAGATGCTTGTCATTATTCAACCCTGGACATCTAGGATTGATCATTCAGTTTTTAACCCTGGACATCTTGGACTGTTCTGGGGTCAGTGTTAAACTCTGACTCTGTACAGTGCTGCAAAACAGTATTTGCCCCCAATTTCCTCTATTTTTGTAAAAATATCACACTTGCATGTTTCCAATCATCGCATTTCATTGTTCGTAACCACGCCCCAAGTCACGCTCCCTATTTGCCGAGCTCCTGTTCACCCTTGAGATTTTTTTTGCATTATAAGTTCCCAGTTCCCCTCTGCTCTAAGTGAGTCTGTCTCTGTGCGTTACTGTCAGTTACTGACGAGCCTCTGTTCTCCTACCAGGACTGATTCTCTTCACCTTTAGGTTCTCTCGAGTTTGGGTTGCCCGCAGATAGTTAGGGTACTGGTCACAATTATCTGCCTGTCCTCAGTTAAAGACTCTGCCTGCTCCTCGGTGCCGCGGTGCTCTGCCCGCCTGCATTTCAACCCACTGCCCGTTTTTTACACTGATTCTGCATACAGCTCCTGTACTGCAGTCCAACTGCATGGCAAAGAACAGGACTGACTGACAACAGGCGAACTTTCAAGAAATCCTGTGAAACAGATTTTTCAAGTTCCCAGGTCTGAGTTTCAAGTTTGAGGGCCGTCAGGGAGGAGGCTATTTTTCACAAGGGTGATGTGGGTTTTGAATTACTCTTTACCCTCAATAAATTAAACGATCATTTACAAGCAGCATTTTGTGTTTACTCATGTCATTGTACAATCTCATATTAAAATTAGTTGGATGATCTGAAACATTTATACCTGACAAACGAGCAAAAAAAGGGAAAAGTCAGGCGAGGAGCGAACACTAGGTCCAGCAGTCTCAGAGCTGTGTGTGCGGTGATCTTTGGACTGAGCTATTTAACCTCAGCCGTCCTAAAGACCGGAATCAGCGCCTCCCATCTGACGGCGCAAAGCTCCCGCCGTCTCAACCGCCGCTCTTTGAAGAGGTGTCATCCACCCTCCCCCCAACCCCACCTCCTTACACACCCCCAAACCCCCCACACACTCCCACACCCTGTCATCGCCACACGCCACAGTTTAACCACCGAAAACATCTGAGGTGGGATCTCGCCCTGATGCTGAGGGCAGAGGAGCGACACACTCAGTGCAAACACACCTCACAGTGAGGAGAGGTGAGGATCTGTGGCCGGTGCGCCTGAGGGGCGAGGGTGTGTAACTGTGTGCGTGTCTGAATACAAGGGTGTGCACAGAATGCATGCACATGTATCTGCGCAAGGGCGTGTGTATATATATGTATATATATGCATGTTGATGCTTGTGAATGTGCATGTAATTTTGTGCATGAGTGTGAATGTGTGCGAGACTGTGAGTGTTTGTCTGCAAAAATATGTGTGTATTTATGTGTCTGCAAATACAAATGTGTGTATTTGTGTGAAGATATTGTGCGCGTCTGTATTTGTGGGTGTGCGTGCGAGTACATTTTGAGTGTGTGTGTGTGTGTGTGTGTGTGTGTGTGTGTGTGTGCGCGTGTGTGTGCGCGTGTGTGAGTCTATGTGCATGTACACGAGCATCTATTGGGTCATAAAAGGGTCAGGGAAGACCAGTCATGATGATGATTGCATACTTGGAAGCCGCAGCGCAAAGCAAGAAGATATGGCTCGGGATTAACACTAGAAGTGCCGATGTTACTCTGAATCAGGTGACCTGCCAGATTCTGTGACTGCCAGTGTTAGAACGGGCACACAGATCAGTTATCTTGCTGTGTGACTCATGCGTTGGGCTACTTTAACCCTTATAGCGCTATAGGCAACTAAAGTTGTCCAATAATATATCAAAATCAGACGCTGTTGAAAACGTATCTTGTTGCAACTTGTTTAAAAGAGCTCTTTTAAGTGAACAGGTATAACATGAGTGAAGAGGTATAGATGTCTCCACTATGTTTCTTGCTGCTGATCTTACTGAAATTCACAAGAAGTCTTTGACTAGCCGTGAATCACCCTGAACGACCTCTTTCAGCACTTGCAGCAGTTACAGAAAGCCGACTTTCCTAGAGTTAATCCATGGCTATTCCCACTTGCTCTGTGCTGAGGCTCCCAAGTTTGTAATTATCATCATGGCTCAGGGCTCTGGACAAACTCAAAACATTCACTTGAATGTGATTATAAACTCAATACTGCTGAAATAATATTATGGTCATTTTTAAGTCACAGGTGCGTACACGCATGCATGTGCAAGCACAATCTCAGGATGCGCACAAAGGATGAAAGTACTTTGTGCGCGCCTGTGAGTCTGGAGTCACGCGTGCACACACACGTTCATATGTCGGACAGAGTTGCACTAATCGCCGGCAGAGGCACGTGCGTGCACTCATGTGGAACTTTTACTGAGTGATCATGTGAGTGATGTATGTGCGTCTAGTCCTCCATAACCATCGTCACCCCACATAGAGCACCCAAAATGCGCACACACACACACACACACACACACACACACACAACTCCGCGCAGCTATCCTTGTTCAGACATTGCATTGACTTCTATTCATTATGAACAGGCTAACCCTACGCCGACCGCAGCCTGAACCAAATCATGCCTAACCCTAACCTTTACTTAACCTCTATTCGTGCCTGACCCCTGACCCTAACCTGGACCTCAGAAATTATGTTTTTCCATATTAGGACCGGACTTTAGTCCCCATGAGGACTACTGGTCCTAACTAAGACACGCCCACACACATACACACAGACATACAGACATACAGACACACACACACACATACGCACTACCACCTGTCTCAGTGTAGCCGTAGCACAGCGTAGCCTCTGACACACATAATAAGCACCAGATTCCTGTCCGGCTGCCGCTCCTCCTATTAATAACACACAGCTGCTCTGCAGCATCACGCACAGCCAGATGCATCTGCACATCTATGTTTATATTTCTCTTAAGGCCTCCGGCTTATTGTCTCAAATATTCACCCCAATGTCACCTCTGGTGAGCATCACCGCTCACATTAATGTCACTGCTCATACCGTTCTACATATATTCTTCTCCAGACTGCAACTGTCAGGATGTCAGAATGTTTGAATTTACGCCAAATGCGTGTCTCAGAGCTCATTCAATCCATCTATCCAGTATCAGCTGGTAATTTTTATTTTAACTCCACCAGTCAATTCTGTTCATTTGAAGGGCGCAGAACAGAAGTAATAATGATGATTTTTTATGGACAGGCAAAAAAAAGGACACACCTCAGGATTGAAGCCCCAAATACACTTTAATGATAATAACATTCTGTACAAAAAAAACCAATATGGCTTTCGCAAAAAGCACTCAACATATATGGCTCTTTTGCAACTTACAGATAGATTTTCTACTGCATTGGATACAAATATGTTTGCTATTAGTCTATTCCTGGATCTGTCAAAAGCATTTTACACAGTAGACCATGATATTCTCCTGTCAAAACTCCACCGATATGGTCTACAAGATATTGTGTTCAGATGGTTTAGTGATTACCTTAGTAACAGTACAATATTGTATATATTGTCTGTATTAATGATCAGACTTCTGAGAAAGCAAAACTATACTATGGTGTACCTCAAGGGTCGATTCTTGGGCCCCTTCTGTTTCTAACGTTTATTAATGATTTTGCTGTAATGTCTGGGTCTTCTCTGCCCATCTTATTTGCGGATGGTACAAATATTGTCATGTCTCACTCCGACTTTGGAGGTCTAATCAGAAATGCCAATACCACTCTGGAATAGGCTTCCAGTTGGTTTCAGATGAACAAGCTCTCCTTGAATATAAACAAATCTAACTATAGACTTTTTAGAAACAGAAATAAAATTTGTCCTAAGCGGAACTCAAAGCTGCTAATTAATAACACTGAAATCAAACAAGACTCTTGCACAGCATTTCTTGGTAAAATAGTAGATGAGGGATTGTCCTGGGAAAACCATATTGAGTATGTACGAAAAAAAAAAAAAATGAAGTCTTATGGTATTATCTGAAGAGTCTTTCACTTATTTAATCAATCTAGTCTCATGACATGACATGACATGACATGATATTACAGCTAAATTAATCCATATTTGACAAACTGTAACATCGTTTGGGCTGCTCCATATTCCTCACACTTGAAACAGATACTCTAAATTTAGAGAAGATTCTTAAGAATGATTTCAAACTCCACCAATCAAGCGCATTCTGCACCTTTATTCAGCAAATTTACAAAAAACTATTGTCAATTTTTTTTTTTCAATTAACATGCTTCAAATGTGTCTGTTTATGTTTAAATTCATTCATCACAAGTAAGACATTCCAGGCACTTTTCAAAACGTCTTTCCGTTATCATCAGATATTCATTCCTATTCAATCAGAAGTCAGAAGAACTTTAATTACGTCCGTCTCGTACTTCATCAAATTCTGTGGTCCCCAACTCAGGTCCCTTAAGCTTTTATTCTCATACAAATGGTTTAGGTCTGGTTTGATGAGGTATCTTCTGTACAGGCAAAATAATGATCATGCCGAGTAAAACTGGAATGAATTTGTAACTTTATAAATCGTTGTCATTTTGTTGTTGTCTTACTCTTTTATTATTGTTACTTTTTTTGTCTCTTTCCCTTTTTTCTTTCTTTTTGGGTAAAATCTGTTAGAGTGATTTTGTTTTTGAGGGGAGGGTTTTTATATCTTTTCCTCTCCGATACAATTATTTGTCTTCTATCATTGAGTTTGTTCTTGTTTATCATTATTCATATCAATAAATGAATAAAAAAATAAAATAAAAAATATCGAAGATGTCAGGAGAAAGCCCCCCAATAAGGAGAAAAGCCCTCCCAAAAATGTGACAGGAAATAAAAACTGTCTGATTGGAGGGAATCTCAGAAGGAACCCAAAGTCTCAGACGATGCATATCTTCTCCCGCTGACCTGCTGTGAAGGCAAAATGGATGCAAAAGAAATTCAATCTCATATCAGATCTGTAACAGCAAATTAAATGTGTTCAAAAGAACTGAAGGAATGAAGGTCATGTTTCCCGATGTAAATCTATGCGCATGGCCAGCCGGACATAAAAATGTGCCCCGGAGTGCCGCAATTGATGGTTCTTCATCGTTTTCTCATGAAACTTTTTGAATGTCCATATCTAATCTTTAATGTTCAGAAAAGCAACTTTTTTGGAGTGTTTATTCAAAATCCTCAGACTGTGGTCAGGCACTCTTTACCGTTAGCAGCAGCAGTGACCGGTTCACCAAAATTAGTTCATTTTTATTCGCAATATTTTAATCACTTATTTGTGCCCGAAAGCATTAAAACTTTGTAGAGTGTTCCTTCCAAACTTTCACATGGCGATATGGAATCTTTGTGACCAGCGTGTTCACCAGTGCCAGTGCAAGCAGTATGACAGAAACCCAGGGTAAGAGCTTTGTAGGACAAACAAAGCTGTTCTAATCCACCATCTATAAGGCAGCAGAGTCTGGCACAGAATCAGTACAAATTAAACAGTAAATTTATTTCTCTTAACTCCACCTGACAGTACAGGTTGGTTACTGGCACAGCATGACATTTCGAAGGTCAGAGAGAAATGTTCTGACACCAGATCAGTCAATCAGTTGTGGTGCTGGAGGACAAATCAGACCTGGTCTCGGCAGTTTATCTCCTTAAACGGGAAGCGTTTCATCTCGAAATACCACATCTGGTTTGAGAGATCAGCTAATTCTCAGCATATTTGCCGCTGAGCTGTCGAAAGGAGACAGTACGTTTGCTCCAAACGCAGGTCGCCAACATAATTCCTACGTGGATCTGGGTTTTCAAATCCAGAAAAGACTGCTTTTGGCCTTGTGAGAAAAGAATGAGCAGATTTATGAAAGCAGAATTCTAAAATACATGGGCAAATGTGCCCGATAATGTTTAAACAGTGACAAATCTGAGGTTCGATGGACAAATTTCAAGGACACAGAACTGACAGCGGAGAGCAGACTGACTTGACAATCACTGTGGGCCTTTTCAAATCACTAAGATTTCAATGAAAAATACAACAACACGCACCTCTGCATACGCAACAAGTGCACCAAAGCAAAGCCAGATAAGCACAAAGACCAGCAATTTCAAAGAGACACTGCAAACCTGTCTAATGCTGAACCAGCGGTGCACAGCCTGATTACAGATTCATGAAGTCAAACGCATTATTAGCCAGGCCTGAGACAGACAGCCGCACGGCAGGTACCTGGACCTCTCCCACAGCAGTTATGCCATAATTACAAAGTTGTAGAAAACCACAGCCAGACAGGATCCTCCCGTGTGTTTAAACTATATGAATACAGCCCGGGGCATTAACCCCATAAGCTTAGGGAGGGTTTTTATTCGCTAAAGCCATCGTTTCTGTGCAAACATAAAACCTGCGGTTTTTTAGGCTCACCTGCCCAGGTCTGCCAGATGTGGGATTAGACCTGATCTACTCCTGGGTGGAGTCCTGTGTGCCGGAAGAACAGCCCAGGTTAGAGTGTTACAGCATGCCCACTCAGAGCAGAGCTACACTCACGCCGACAACAACACATCATCTGATCTTACAACGTCTGAATTTACTTGCTTCTCGAAAATACACATGTGATGAATGCAAAAGAGTCCAAAAAAGTGGGCAAAGTCAACTATATACCACTGTATAACATTGCTAAGCCTTTTTAATCACACTCACGAATCCTCTGGACACTGAAGCTGCCAGCTGGACAGGTTCACCAAACAGATTTGTCTTCCACTCTTCCATTATGCAGACTTTAAGCTGTGCAATGGTCCAGGTCCCTTTCTGCCATATAATTTGCATCATACTAAACCATAAACTCTCGCTCGGAGACAGATCAGGACTTCAGGCAGGCCAATCTAGCACCAGCAATCTCTGCTCATACAGCCATAACCTCCATGTACTCTATGCAGAATGTGTTTTGACGTAGTTTAGCAATAAAATTCAGGGATGTCCCTGGAACAGGTGATGTACAATTGCAAGTCAAATGCAAAAATTACTCTAAAACCTGAACATATAAATGTGGAGGTCACCCATGCCATGTGCACTGACACACCCCTATACCATGACAGAAGCTGGTTTTTTTATCTGATGCTGATAGCTGCTGAAGTTGTCCTTGTCATCCTTGGTCCAGAGAACACGACATGAGTTTTTCCGAAAACTCACAAAAGAGTCAAGGTGTTGACTCATTGGACCACTGCGCTGCTGTCCATCTCAGATGACACCAAACCCAGAGAAGTTGGTGGAGCTTTCAGACTGTGTTGATGTTTGTCTTTGCACTGTGAAGCTTTGGCTTGTATCTGAGGATGTAGTGGTGAATGGTGCTGACTGACAAGGATTGACCGGAGTATTTATGAGCCCATTTTGTGGTATCCATCACAGTCATGATGGTGTTTTTGACACTGACATCAGAGGAATCTGAGATGACATGCTTTTAGAAATGTTCTCAACTTCATCCTCTAAGCACTGAGATTCGAATGGATTCCTTTCATCTTTTAATTATATTACACACTGCAGAGGGTGAAATGCCCTACATCCTACTGATTTGTCTTTGTGGAACAATCTCAAAGTGATGGATTATAAGCTTATGCATCTGAAGGCAAATTGATGGGTCTTGACCCATCTTTCCTCCTGAAGGACTAAGCCTTATTTTGAAGGATTCTTTAATATTATTATACCATAAGCTGACCTGCTTAACATCACCTGTTTCACACCATCTTATTACAGCAATTTGTTGCGTCATTATTATTCCTAAATTTCCCCGCATAAACTTTTTTGGGAGTCACTTTAAGTCACTTTAAGCATTTATTCTCAATAAACAACTGCAATAACAGTTTAAAGCATTGTATAATGTGTTGTAGAGTTTTCAATACAGTAGAGAGGGAATTGACTTTTTAAAATCACTCCTTTATGATTTCATTTGTATTTTTACATAATGCTGTGTTTTAGATTTGGGGGTCTACACTGACACTGACTGGATCTACACTCACAGGGTCAATTTTCATTCACATTGAGTAGTTCTACAGTCACCCAGAATCAATTTTTATTCACACTGAATAGATTTATACCCACGTTGAGTTGGTTTCGACTCACACTGAGCAGAACTACACTCATGCCAAGTTGATTAATGTTAACACTGAATAGCTGTGCTCCCACACTGAGCCAACTTACACCCACACTGGGTAGATCTACGATCGCACCGAGTCAATTTACATTCTCACAAAGCAGATCTACACTCATGCAAAGTAGACTGACATTGACGCTGTGTAGAACTACAATAATGCAGACTCCGTGTAGATTCACTCTGAGTAAATCTACAAGCAGTCCGAGTCGATTCACTCTCACGAGTTAATCTGTTGGTGCAGACTACAGCCACGTGGCTACAGGCTACGGCCAACGACTGGGACAGAGAAGGTTGTTTTCACTCAAACAGAGCAGATCCACATTCAGAGAGCGGGCATCTGCACGCGCGCACGCACACACACACACACACATACACTAAATCCATGCTCGAACAGAAGCCATCTAAGGTCACACTGGGGGGAGAGCAGTCACACTCGGCAGATTTACTCTGAAAGAGCAGGTCAGGTCTTCCCTGAAACAGACTGAATCTACCAGGCGAGGACCAGATCTGCACGGATCTCCTGTTGCTGGGAGGACGGGCAGTTTTGGCCATGATATGATGTCGCTCGTACAGTATCTACCCCTGTGCACCCAGAGAGTCATCACCCTCTCCCCTGGCTTCAGCCCAGGAATGTGCAGAATGGAGGATTAATGCCCCTGGTGGGGGCAGCTGGCGGGATTAGCTACCCTTTTTCCTGCCGCATTGTGTCCATCGCTGCTGGAACAGGATCATAGTTTTAACATTCCTGAGGGACGTCAGGTGCTGTCGCGTTTGGAGGCCCAATCAGTGACATGCAGAAGTGCCCTTACCTCACAAAAATACCACATTTACCCCATCAATAACAACTCTATCTACTGCATGTTCAATGTACAGCATTTAAAATGTATTACCAACTATTCTACAGGAACCACTGTATATTCAACAAGCAGCATTTATACAGTCTTAATAACAACTCAATCTACTGTATATTAAATACATAATATTCATGCTGTATTAATGACAGTTCTTCAGCATTTATTGTGAATTTAATAAGCAGCATTTATACAGTGTTTATAAAAATTGTGTCCTGCATTTTCAATGTACAGCCTTTATACTGTGTTAATAAAATCTCACCGTATACGCAATATGCATTTTTATAGTGATTAATACACTCAACAAAAATATAAACGCAACACTTTTGTTTTCGCTCCCATTTGTCATGAGATGGACTCAAAGATCTAAAATTCATTCCAGATACACAATATTACCATTTCTCTCAAACATTGTTCACAAATCTGTCTAAATGTGTGATAGTGAGCACTTTTGCTTTGCTAAGACAGTCCATCCCACCTCACAGGTGTGCCACAATAAGATGCTCATCAGACACCATGATTAGTGCACAGATGTACTATCACTGTCATCTCGGCTTATGGGCCGAATGGCAGTGCAGAGTACCCAACCTTCTTGGAGTCCGTAGGAAGGGTACTGGAAAGTGCTTCGACTGGGGACTCCATCGTTCTGCTGGGGGACTTCAACGCCCACGTGGATAGTCACAGTGTTAGCTGGAGGGGTGTGATTGGGAAGAACGGCCTCCCCGATCTGAACCTGAGTGGTGCTCTGTTATTGGACTTCTGTGCTAGTCACAGTTTGTCCATAACGAACACCATGTTCAAGCATAAGGGCGTCCATCAGTGCACGTGGCACGAGGACGCCCGAGGCCGGAGGTCAATGATCGACTTTGTGGTCGTGTCATCTGATCTTCAGCCATATGTCTTGGACACTCGGGTGGGGCTGTGGTGTCCACTGATCACCACCTGGTGGTGAGTTGGATCTGCTGGCGGAGGAGGAAGCTGGACAGACTTGGCAGGCCCAAACGTGTTGCGAGGGTTTGTTGGGAACGTCTAGCGGAACCCTCTGTCAGAGGGGTTTTCAACTCTCACCTCCGGGAGAGCTTTGACCAGATCCCAAGGGAGACTGGAGACATTGAGTCTGAATGGACTATGTTCTCCACCTCCATTGTTGACGCGGCTGTTCGGAGCTGTGGCCGTAAGGTTTCCGGTGCCTGTCATGGCAGCAATCCCCGAATCCGGTGGTGGACACCGGAAGTAAGGGATGCCGTCAAGCTGAAAAAGGAAACGTACCGAGCTTGGTTAGCTTGTGGGACTCCTGAGGCAGCTGACCGGTACTGGGAGGCTATGGGTGCTGCGGTTCAGGCCGTGGCGGAAGAAAAAAATTGGATATGGGAAAAGTTCGGGGAGGCCATGGAGGAGGACTATCGGTCGGCCCCGAAGAGATTCTAGCAAACCATCCAGCACCTCAGGAGGGGAAAGCAGTACCCTGCCAACACTGTTTACAGTGGAGGTAGGGAGCTGTTGACTTCGACTGGGGATATTGTCGGTCGGTGGAAGGAATTCTTCGAGGACCTCCTCAATCCCACTGATATGCCTTCCGTAGAGGAAGCAGAGGCTGGGGATCCAGAGGCTGACTCATCCATCACTCCTGCTGAAGTCACTGAGGTAGTTCGGAAGCTCCTCGGTAGCAAGGCACCGGGAGTGGATGAGATCCGCCCTGAGTACCTCAAGTCCCTAGATGTTGTAGGGCTGTCTTGGTTGACACACCTCTGCAGCATCGCGTGGCAGTTGGGGATAGTGCCTCTGGATTGGCAAACCGGGGTGTTGGTTCCTCTATTTAAGAAGGGGGACCGAAGGGTGTGCTCCAACTATACGGGGATCACACTTCTCAGCCTCCCGGGTAAAGTCTATTCCAGGGAGCTGGAGAGGAGAATCCGGCCGATAGTCGAACCTCGGATCCAGGAGGAACAATGCGGTTTTCGTCCTGGTCGTGGAACATTGGACCAGCGCTATAACCTCCGCAGGGTGCTTGAGGGTGCATGGGAGTTTGCCCAACCAGTCCACATGTGTTTTGTGGACTTGGAGAAGGCATTCGACCGTGTCCCTTGTGGCATTCTGTGGGAGGTGCTTCGGGAGTATGGAGACCGGGGCCCTCTACTAAGGGCTGTGCGGTCTCTGCATGACCGGAGCAGGAGCCTGGTTCACATTGCCGGCAGTAAGTCAGACCTGTTCCCGGTGCATGTTGGACTCTGGCAGGGCTGCCTTTTGTCACCGGTTCTGTTCATTATTTTTATGGACAGAATTTCTAGGCGCAGCCAGGGGCTGGAGGGAGTCTAGTTTGGGGACCAGAGGATCTCATCTCTGCTTTTTGCAGATGATGTTGTCTTGTTGGGTCCTTCGAACCAGGACCTTCAGCACGCACTGGGGCAGTTTGCAGCCCAGTGCAAAGCGGCTGGGATGAGAATCAGCACCTCCAAGTCCGAGGCCATGGTTCTCGACCGGAAAAAGGTGGCTAGTCCCCTCCGGGTTGGAGGAGAGCTCTTGCCTCAAGTGGAGGAGTTCAAGTATCTTGGGGTCTTGTTCACGAGTGAGGGAAGGATGGAGCGTGAGATTGACAGACGGATCGGTGCAGCGGCAGCAGTAATGCGGTCGTTGTACCGATCTGTCGTGGTGAAGAAAGAGCTGAGCCGAAAGGCAAAGCTCTCGATTTACCAGTCAATCTACGTTCCTACCCTCACCTATGGCCATGAACTCTGGGTCATGACCGAAAGAACGAGATCTCGAGTACAAGCGGCTGAAATGGGTTTCCTCCGCAGGGTGGCGGGCCGCTCCCTTAGAGATAGGGTGAGGAGCTCTGTCACCCGGGAGGAGCTCAGAGTCGAGCTGCTGCTCCTCCACGTCGAGAGGGGCCAGCTGGGGTGGCTCGGGCATCTCTATCGGATACCCCCTGGACGCCTTCCTGTGAAGGTGTTCCGGGCATGCCCCACCGGGAAGAGGCCTCAGGGAACACCCAGGACACGCTGGAGGGACTATGTCTCTCGGCTGGCCTGGGAACGCATCAGGATACCCCCGGGAGAACTGGAGGAAGTGTCCAGGGAGAGGGAAGTCTGGGCATCCCTGCTTAGACTGCTGCCCCCGCGACCCGGCCCCGGATAAGCGATAGAAGATGGATGGAGATGGATGGATAATTTCATTGACAAGGATTAAGACAGACCCTAAACTGCAATAAATTTTTAACGGTGATTCTCAAGCTTCAGTCAATGTCGACCAAAATCAACCTCAACCTGTCTGTAAAACCAAGCCTTTATGGATTATTAATATAAAATATAAATTACATCTCCTGAATGGAGAGTCTTTCATACTCTGCTTGTAGATTTAAATAAGCAAAAACTTAAGGGCCTTTGATTGAATCATTTTTGCAATTATTTCTGTAATTAATATGTTTCAGCTGGCAAAAATTCTTCACAGATTCAGTGTGTCGCTTCTCATTTCTTAAACAACCATGTCAGAAGATGGACCTCATGATCGTGGAAAATATGTTACTGTCATACTGTATTCAGTAGGGGCATATTATTAAACAGGAATCAAGCAAAGAAAACAGCTGCGGAGATGAATGACATTGCTGGAACTGGACTGATGCATTATGAAATCTGGTGATGAACAGTCAACTTCGCATAAGACATGGGTCAGAAAAAATCAGACATAATCATGATCAGAGCTCTCTAAAACCCTAAGTGAACTTTCTTCATTAAAAAAAAAAAAATCTTCAGTAGAACTCAAGGCTACATTTAATTGTGAAATTAGAGCACAATGCACAATGCAACAAGAACTTACAGGATTGGGGTGAAACAGCAGCAAAGCCACAGGAAAGGCATGTTTTAGAGTTTAATTGGGAGAAAGGTCTTGGCCAGAAAGCACGAAGACTGGACTGTGGAAAAAGGTCATGTTGTCGGATGTGTCCAGATTTAGCCAATTCCAGAGCGATATGCACATCGAGGTAAGAAAGGAAGCCCATGAAGCGACGCACCCATCATGCATAGAGCCCACCGTACTGTACAAGCCTCTGGGGGCAGTATGATGATATTGGGCTGCTTCAATTGCTCTGGTCTGGGCTCAGCAACATTATGCGGCAATAAAATTAATTCAGCAGACTGATTAAATATACTGAATGATCAGTAACCCGTCAATAGACTTCTTAATCCCTGACGGCATGGACATACTGCAGGATGACAAAACCAAGACTCATTAGGCTCAGATTTTGAAATTGTGGCACAGCAACATGAGGAATCATTTTTACACATGATTTGGGCCACAAAGAGTCCAGTCTTTGACCAACTAAAAGTCTTTGGGATGTGCTGCAGAAGACTTCAAGGAGCTGTTTGACTGTCCTGTCGTCAACACAAGACCTCGACAAAAATTAAGGCAACTCGAGACGGAAATAAATGATGCAACACCGCATAAGATCATCGAAACAATGCCAAGAGTAAAAATGCGCTGTGATCAAAGCTCTAGGCTGTCCAATAAAATATGAGAGTTTGAAACGTTTTTTTATATGAAGCCAGGTAGCGTAGTTTTTATTTTATTCAGTCAGCCAGACAGAAAGTCCACCATGGTGGGAAAGTCCGCTGCTTACACAAGGGTAACACATGGGGAGAAATAGTCTCACAGGAATAATCACGAGTCACAATCTGACCGTCCCAAGGACTGTACCACTTGGGTTGACAGTACAGCACTTTATGAGATCATAATTTAAGCTGTGTTCCTTAAAGGCACACTATACTAGGTTTAAGCCTCTGTTTATAAGCAAAGAAAGCATATTTAACCCAACAGACTTGCCTGTATTTTACATTCAAATCCTAAACACGTTTTAGCATGATAAATATGGGTGAGTGAGCAAAGAGCATGAATTTGATGAAGACAGAGATTGCTTAAGATGCCTTAGCGTGGTTATATTGCCCAAGGTGAAGATGCCACGAAGCATCCCATTAACTGAAGCTAACATTCACTTATCCAGATCAGGTTGATGCTGCCTGCATGATCTTTTAGAGAAACATGTAGTTAACGCCCCCACCATTTAGCCAAACCTGTACAGCAGCCTATTTTTGGAGTGTGTGAGGAAACTGGAGGACCCAGAGGAAACCCTCGCAGACTTGCTCAGAACCGACAGACTCCACACAGAACAACACAGGCCAGGGTTCAAAAGCACAGACTTCTAGCTGCGAGGGAGCAGCACTATACACCCCGGAGCATGATATCGAGCTGAATGAGCCGCTCTCTTATATTTTGCTCATCCATGCTACGACAGTCCAGTCCATAAGCACTGGGACCCCGACACTACTACTCCTACATGGATGTGAATTTCCCATAAACGCTTACAGCCTCCAGTCCATTGTTTTCAAATAAACGTGAGGTACACAGCCAAAAAAAAAAAAGCATAATTTTATAATCATGCATAAAGACACCGTCAGCGTTTCGATTGATTCCCTGCAAGCCTTGCTTTCACATTGCAATTCTGTCTGCCTTCGAGTATGATCTCCCGGGACAATGACAGCCTGAAATACGGAGTATAGACAGTGCGTAAACCATTGCGCAACCAAAATAGGAAGAGGATAGAGCTCTTGTTTTCTCAGGTAGCTATTGGTAGCTGTTCCCAGTAGCACTTTCTATTACTGCATTGCTAATTTAGGGAAGATCAGGGGGAACGACACAGTTGGCTTTTGCCACTTTAAATTGAGCGCACTATCCCTGGTTGGACACATGCTGTCCGGCACGGGCAGGTTCCGGTCCACAGGGAATCCTCCGCCTTTCACACACCGTCAGTCTGTAACACGAGCGGAAGCACAGCGACTCCCAAGCTGAAGCCAGCGGCAGCTCGACACTCATCTGAGCAAACGCACCCCCATCAAGGAGGACGCTGAGGCCGTGGGGTTGGTCAAGACCCGCGGTGTCAAACTTTAGTTCAGAGGGGCCAGGGTGTCAGCAAACGAAATGTCGTTTCCTTTCAATCGCACCCAATTACGACCTTGAGAACAAAACATGTGCGCTGCCTCTTTAGCCAAGCAGTGGCTTTAATGAATCACTCTTCCGGAAACACACAGAGACCTAGCAGGCCGACAGGACTGGAGCACGACTCCCCCGCCTCAGGCGAGCATTTTACAGTTAAGGAGAATTTTGGTACTAGAAATAAGTGCATCAGTAAGAGCTCCACTTCTGCGGAACATTAGCCCCAGAGAGATGAGCTTTAGCACAGTCTTCCCCCAGCTGTAACAGAGGACACACGGCCCAATTCAAACCCTGCGCTTCTTCAGCAGTTATACTCTGAATGCTTCTGAATACACTGCAACCGCACACACAGACAGAAGCAGTAAGCAGAAACCGTTCCCAATACAAGAACTGACATTATGCTAGAGACCGGCTATTAGTTTTAAGGTAGAGAAAGCACTAGATGCCCTTTTTCATAAGAAATTGTTGAGGTGAGGATTGATGGACTGATATAGCCTGTTCTAGTCCTTCTGTTACTTTATGTTGTGTTTTGAGCCAAATGCAGATGCGTCATGTCTGTCAGAGAACACACCAACCATCAATCTTAAATGCAGCAGAAAATAGAAAGTAAACACATCCTGCCGGAGTGTTTACACCAATAAAAGGTGCCCTCTCGTTCACAAAAAAACCTACTTAACGCTTACTGACTCCCCTCTCCTCCCTCCTCAAGCTGACCCCAGGAGCCAGGCGTGACCCCCATTTGACCTCTGACACCTCGCTCAAGTCGTCACAGCAACAGTCTCAGTAGGCCGGGTAGTATTTTGTGGGGAGAGGTTGCTTGGCAACTGCCAGAATACACCAAATCCTCAAGGACAATTTGGTGTGAGGAGCGCGCTCTGAAGATTCTGGAAGATGGTGGGTGGGGGTGGGTGTGAGGTTTTCAGTCATCTCTCTCTCCGAGCGGGACAGGTCACATGGTCTCAGAGGTGTTTTGTGTTGAACATGAAAAGGGACCTCAGACAGGACTGAGGCGCAGAGAAAGGCTGAGAAGCCCAAATATTTCAGCCTGTTTTGGCTGGAGGCTGCGCTGAGATAAAAGAGTGACGGCGGAACAGAGCAGCCCTGTGAAAAGAGGTATCAAACACACACAAAGACCTGGACACACAAACCTGTTCACACAGTATACACACACACGCTGACGCGCGCGCGCACACACACACACACACACACACACGCTCAAGCACACACACACACACAAATACATGCAGACATACGAACACATGCACAAATGCATACAAGCGCCAAAGCATACACATACACACACACACACACACACACACACACACACGTGCCCACACACACATTCACCCTCACTCACAAACATACAGTACTTAAACACACACACAAACACACACATGCGCACGCACACACTCACATAACATATATATACATATCTACACACACACAAACACACACATACACACACGCAAACACACTGACACACTCACATACAGACACAAAAATGCACACACACACATACACACACTTACATTCACCAAGACACAGACATGCACACACAAATGCAACCATACATATGCCACAACACGCATACATGCAGTTATAAGCGCACTCGTACTAAAACATACATACAACTGCACATGCACATACCATTACTGACACAAGCTCATACACCAAGTGCATGTGCACATACACAATCCTGAGAACACAGAAACTTGGACACCTGAGAGACACAGAGACACACAAATACACATGTACACTTGCATGAGCATTCACATGATATGATGCACTCACACTCAAAAACATCCGAGTAAACACACTCTAGCAGGCAGATTTACTGAATTTATCTGTTACAGTCAGATTGTGAAACCAGTCATTTCATGAAATTACTAAAAATTTCAGTCATTTCATGAAATGGCCAACCCTAAACTTCAGTCATTTCACGAAATGACCGAAAAAAATTTTAGCCATTTCACTAAATGACTGGTTCTACAATATGATTGTAACAGGCTACCCTGCGAAACATGCACGTCCTGATCTGACGCACAAGTAGGCTACGTCCGTTTTCAAAAACACATCCACAAAGCTCTCCTCGTCTTGAAGAATGACCGTACACTATTTTTATAAAAACCTTTTGTATGAGACCATTGAGGGTTAAAAACCCTTTCTTAATTTTTGGGGAATTTAAGAACACCCTGAGCCAGAGAATGAAGAAAGGAACTTCGATGTAATAAAATGGAAAGACTCGTCAAAAAATCGTGCTCTTCTTTCTAGTATTTAATCTGTTACTGACACAAAAAAGTACGAAGTCTGCAGCCATTATCACTGAAAAACGATATTTTTAACTGATTTCGCGACTGAAAAAATAAGAAAATCTCACGAACATATGAGACTGAAACCCTTACAATATAATTCCCTAAAAACAGACATTTTTATTCACATTTAAAAAAAAAGAGTGCACCGCCCAACAAGTTTTTTTTTCCCTACAGAGCATGTCAACATAAACCTTTATCCATCACTGCCCTTGATGCTTACCGTGCTCAGCCAGCAGTATAAAAGTATTTAAAAGCCAGCGCTAACAGACCAGCAGAGATGTACAAACTGGGGTCACAAGAACTCGCAATGAAATAAAATGGCTGAGCGCTTTTCTAATAACTTCTTCAGCGCTGTCATACATTACGCTCCATCCACATTCATGCATTTCCCTGAAAAAGCTATTGCACAAATAGCCTAACTCCTTAAGTGTTTACCGCCCAATACAAAGGCCTCCACGATTTCAAAACAGTTTAGACTTATGTAGCCAAGTAACACCAGCAATTAAAATTTATCATACGGGACTAAAACAGAAGCCCCAAGAATGTCCATAAGAGGAAAAGCTCTTAAATTCAAATGCATTATGGATTGACTCAGCACAAGAGTCAGGCGCAAATGATGAATTATGAATACATCCACAAAAACTAGAGCACACATTACGCAACAAAAATCTCTCTTAACTTGCAAGAAACCAACATGTTTGTTCAGCAAAAGCATGCCTTTTGACAAGCCAAGTTGTGAAACAGACAACGGGAAAATGGCAATCCGGTGTGCGCGCCATACACATCTGGTGCCAATGTACGAATGCGCCGATTCTCATATTTTAGCCATTATCATGACATATGCGCAAGAAAATTGCCCTTTTGGTAATTATAATTAAAAAAAAAACCGGTGACTGACACTCCGTAGCTCCGTGGTTTCCTGCAACAGCGTTTTGCTGTCAAACGGGTGAGAATGAAACGAACTTCGGTCCACTGCAGCACCACTGAGACGCTTTAACCGCAGAATTTCAAATTCCAACCCTCAGATTTAGGCACAAGATAAAAGACTCATAACGGTTAGATCGTAAAGTCAAAACACGTTAAAATACGCAGATTTACATGTTGCAGGGCATCCGTTGAAGACCAAACATACCTGTCAAGGTTTCCTAATTTGCAAACGCAGATTGCTTGATCTGCCGAAGTGCCGGTGGACGCGGTGTCTCCCAGAGGTCGCTACATTGCGCTGGCGACTGAACACCGTTTCGGCACTAAAGCCACTCGAAATCCGCGCACAAGTTAAATCACCCTCAGACAATCCACTTGCGCGACAGTCTTGTCGATTCTGAAGTCGTAAAAAGTTGTGAAGAGCTCGGAGTGCGCACTTTCAGCCAAGTCCTTTGTGATGTGTCAGAGGAGTCTTTGATGCGTTTGATTAGTAGAGCCCTGAACTCCGCCTCGCTCAAAACTCCTGAAAGAGAAAAAGAAACACATCGGCTCTTCTGGTATACAAATCCTGTCCGCTGCCGTAAGTCTCCAGTCAAGTGCTGGCAGGTGTTCTCTCTCTCTCTCTCTCTCTCTCTCTCTCTCACACACACACACACACACACGCTCGCGCGCGCGCGCAGACGTAGATCTCGGCGTTTAAACTCTTTATACCTTCTGTGCTTGAGTCAGCCCGCGAGAGTGCGCGACGTTAAGCCTATATTACTGAACACGCGCACATGCAACATGTCCCGCTTTTCGCTCATTGGGCTAAGTTGCAAACCATCTCTGTAGGCCTCCCACTTTACCATGATTCGTTTAAATATAGGTATGAACGGTGCCCGGGTTTGAAAACACCATCGTCCAGCTTACATAGGGCACAAATAGCCTACTGACGATCATACAGCGCTGTCCGCATATTGGAAAATGGCATTTTTTAATTATTTGCTTTAAAACCCTTCAGCACGTTGGATTTTTAAAGCCGGGCAGGAGACGGGCTTTCACTGTGGAGCGATTTCAGCTGGGAATCGCACCTGCAGTCTTCGGAATCAGGTGTGAAGGGTTTAAAATATTGGTTTTGGACAGTTGACAGACCACTAAACGGTTCTAAAAATAATTTTGCAATGCTTTATTTCTATTTCAGAGCCATATATCAGTGTTTTAGAGCTTCAAATATAAGTAATAACAGTCACATCAGCTGGCAAGAAATCTGTAATCACTTGAGTATTCTAAATGGAAAAATGTAATTATCCTGGTTTCCATACAATAAACAGTCATATCATTAATTGAAGCTCAGTTCAGTTTTTTGCCTTGTGAAATGATACCTCCAGTTAGGAATCGCCTATCTAGGACCAACTCCTGGAAATTAGGTTTGGTAAGTAATTTTCCACGAAGTTTAAAGTAATCTTTGGTTTCGCCCCAATCAATATCGGCAACAAATAAGGTCATTTAAAAAATGAAACTGTTAATTGGGAGAGCTTGAATATAATCATAGGCAATCAAATGCAGTTCAGTGAGGCCAACTGCAAAAAGTACAAAGGGCCAATTTCTGCTATCATAATAGATGAGCAGCCTACAAATACCGCAAGAGGTGATGTACGGGAGCCGCACTGTCGGCGCTTGGACAATTTCTGTTGACATTTTTTTGTTGCTCATGCAAATCTAAACTGCCTTCCTGAGGGAAGCCATTCAAAATGTGGGTTCAATGGATGGGACGGATCACTAGTAACGTCAAGAACTTTCTGTTTGGCATTCAGTATATGCCTGTCACTTCGTTACATCTGTGATTTCCATACGATTTCTCTGGCTGACAGAAGCACTTTTGACAGTGTCGCTTTATATGAGACATCCAAGTATCTATTCAACCCCACTATGTTAAAATGCATTCTGGCTTACCCTGAAGTCATCAAGCTTCCTGACTGGGTATAACCTCTGCAAATATTAAAAAAAGAAAACATAATACCTGCTGCCTATAGAATTAAGAAGGCTATCTATTAAACGTGCAGTAGGCAAGTTTTATTAAAATAGTTTTTTAAAATATTTTCTGCAGTCTGTCCTAGCTCCTTGCTGATGGAATGATCTTCCCGTCGAGGTCAGAACCTCAGAGTCCTTGAGCTCCTTCAAGCGCAGCCTGAAACCCCCTCTTCAGTCTCCACCTTTCCCCTCCTCCACTGCCCTCAGTCTGACTCTCCTGACGTCACGTCCGCGTTCCCTGACTGTACTTCTCTTTCTTAACTTTACTGGTCTCTTTTGTTGTCTACTGTTTGTTCAATTGTCACTTATTTCATTAAGCGCTCTTTATCACTTGAACCATCGGCACTTAACTTGCCTCCTTGGAGCTCTGCACTTTTTTGAACTTTTGCACTTTAGTACGTCGCTCTGGATAAGGGCGTCAGATAAGTCCCTGTAATGTAATGTTCTGAAACTGTTACTCTTCACTGACAGCAGTACGTGAGACAGGCACTATGTAAACAAGAGCAGCGTGGAGAGTGGCAAATGCCTTCGGCCATATGTATAATGGGGGTTAAGACTGAATAGGTTGCTAGTTTTGCATGGTGAGACTGAGTATGACTGAAAGTTAAACATGTTAAAAGAAAACTGGTTTTCAAATGAAGATGAGGAGTTCTTCAGTTATTGCATGGAAACAAAAATCAAGATGGCTGCCATAGTGGCCATATTGGATATTGCACAGCGCTGGTTTAAAAAAGGAACCTTCCTCTAAAAACTGACCAATGAGAGCCAGGAGGAGTTTTCAACTCCGCATCAATCACTTCCCATGCACAGGCCACTTAGTTCCCCTCCCCTGCATGTGGTCTCTGCCTTGGTATAGACTAATGTGCCTATTGCCTGGTTTCTGGAGGAGCTAAGAGATACAATTAGTAACCTCTTTGCATTTTATTTAGTAAAAATAAGCTTCTCCTCGGCTGGAATGAAAACCTGCAGCCCCTTGGCCCTTTTGCGAGCCAGTTTGACGTCTCCTCTCTAGAGGTCGATGAGTAAAACTGCATGGCTGAAACGAAAACCTGCAGCGACACTGGCCCTGTCTGATGGTTTCATGCTTTTGCCGTAATACAGCTTTTCTTCGATTTAATCTGAGCAAAAAAAAAAAAAAAAAAAAATTCATTGGTGATTCCATACTTTTGAGCTATGGAGTGTTCTTGTAAAATAAAGTCCTAAATTGCTTTTTGGCCCAATTGATTTCAGCCCTGGACCCCACTGATTTCTCCCCTGTGTCACTGAGCTCATGGATCCTGCCGAAAGCCCCCCACCCCACCACATGCAGTCCCACACGGGCTGTCCTTTCATCCACAGATTCCAAATTCATTTTAAAATGAAACAGCAGCCGGAGGGGCCAAACTGCAGCCAGATCCAGGCTGATGAAAGCCAGATGCTCAGATGCTCCAGCTCTGGCAAAACCCAGGATCCAACTGGTCATTTCTCACATCCTTCCTTTCCTGGCTCCTGGGGCGGGGGGGGCAAGGAGTACAAGTAAGAATAGGTACAGAATAAGATGGACAAGCAAAGTATGAATTTGATCATTCTTTCGAAGCAAAGTCAGTCACTGGCCTGGGAGATGGGGAGGGATTGATGGTCACGTCTGTCATTTAAATGACAACAATAAACAAAAAATATTTCCTCAAAGGACTCTCTCTGGTTTAAGCCTCATATTTACACGCGGGCTGTGTGTTGCTGTGTGTACGCGAATCTGCAGAGTAGTCATGCTGCTGAATTCGACTGACATACAAATTGACGCCCCCCTGGTGAGTGTGAGCGATGGCTGTTGTAAGAGAAGTTGATGTCATTGTCCCAAACCAGAGTGGGGGGCGATTCCTGGGATTCCTGACAGCCTGGTGCTCCGACCGACAAAAAGAGAAACAGGGTAACCGGGGGGGATTAGAGGCGAGCTTTCACACCCAGTTCCCCCTGAGCACCCCCACGCTGCGGCTGGCCTTTGTGGGGAAGAGGTCGCTCATAAAGGCACTATTGCACACCCACTGAGCCCCAAACAACTTTATACACACCACACTGGCCTGCTCTGTACCCCATAAAAGCTCTCTTTAAACACTCCCTGCTCTGTACCCTATAAAAGCTCTCTTTAAACACTCCCTGCTCTGTACCCTATAAAAGCTCTCTTTAAACACTCCCTGCTCTGTACCCCATAAAATCTCTCTTTAAACGCTCCCTGCTCAGTACCCCATAAAATCTCTCTTTAAGCACTCGCTGCTCTATACCCACAAACAGCTCTCTAAAAACTCCCAGCTTTGTACCCACAAACAGCTCTCTAAAAACCCCCAGCTCTGTACCCACAAACAGCTCTCTAAAACTCCCTGCTCTGTACCCAAAAACAGCTCTCTAAAACTCCCTGCTCAGTCCCCCATAAAAGCTCTCTTTAAACACTTCCTGCTCTATACCCACAAACAGCTCTCTAAAAACTCCTAGCTCTGTATCCACAAACAGCTCTCTAAAAACTCCTTGCTCAGTACCCCATAAAAGCTCTCTTTAAACACTCCCTGCTCTATATCTACAAACCTCTCTAAAAACTCCCAGCTCTGTATCCACAAACAGCTCTCTAAAACTCTCAGCTCTGTACCCACAAACAGCTCTCAAAAAACTCCCTGCTCTGTACCCACAAACTGCTCTCATCTCGCACTCCCTACTCTGTACCCAAAATGACTTTAAACACTCCCTGCTGTGTACCCCAAAACAGCTCTTTTTAAACACAAGCTGGTTCTGTACCCCCAAAAGGCTGTAGCTGTTGGGTAGTTCTTAAGACTGACCACAATGTTATTTTGGGTTTGTTGAGATTTGGGGCAACATTTATTTATTTATTTGTCTGTCTGTCTGTTGGTTTGTTTGTTTGTTTGTTTGTTTGTTGTTTGGGGGGGGCTGATGGGATGCCCTGAGCTCTGGGACTCTGCTGTCCCTCAGTGTGATGGGGGAGTGAGATCAGCTGCGCTGGCAGAGATATTCCAGATTGGGGCCGGAATGTCCTGTTTTGAGACAGAATCCATGGAGCTGATTTCCAAAGCGCTGATCCGCCACGCGGCCTGTTGACAGCTGAGCCTCCACATGGCCCCAATCCGCCAATCATTAAAACTCACCAGATGAAGAAGTAGTAGAAGAAGAAGATAACTAACTCCGCAACATTCTCAAGCTCTGAGGCCACGGTCTTGTTCAGCAAATGCAATGTATTGTAAATGAAGTAATCACTGCTTAAAGTTGAGAATTTCACCTTTAACAGGTTTCAGAAAAACAATTGCAAGGAAAATACATGAACTACAACAATTTTCAGATAGAAGCCCCCCCTCCCCCGCTCATTCTCATTTGCCTTCAGCGGGTGAAATGCGCGCTCAGTTGGAATCAGGCCAGGTGATTGATCAAGCTATTTTGGAACACGCCACCACTCTTTGCCTTAAAAAGTCTTCTGTTGCTGTGTCAGTATGATTCAAAGGCCTCATTCATAAACCACCTCTTCCAGGACTTTTGGAGTTCCTGAACTCACCAGTTAAGGAGTTAAGTCGTCCATCCCTGTTCTTGCTATTTTTCTGATGGGGTTGTTTCGAGTTTTCAGCTGAATGATGGCATGCTTCACTGGCACTGACAGCTCTCTGAACGTACTACTGAGAGATAGCAGCAACGCATTTCAAATTCAAATTCAATAATTGAAAACAACTCCCGACAACTCTAATTACTTTGGCCCCTTAAAAAGCAGGGGGGGGGGGGCACATGTGAAGAAAATGGAACAGTAGTTTTTACTCCATTTACCCGATTTACGTGGAAATACCATCAAATTAAAGCTGCACTTCTAGCTCATGTCAGTCATTTGATTTTATCGCTAATATGATGTGATAAACAGCTAAAATAACACACGATTTGTCCAAATATTCACTGACCTGACTGAACTTCAGACATTGTCATGAATCACATCTATTCAATACTGGAAGTAACACGCCAAGTTAAAGAGTTTCTGAAACTAAATTGTCAAAAAATAAATAAAAGTGTGATCGTGTAGTTTTCATGTGTGTGCTTGCATGTGTGTAAGGTGCATGTGTGTATGAACAGTGCACAGCTGCCTTGGTCATAGTGACTCAGGGCACCACACAACACTAACATCTGGCTATTATTGAGGATCTTTTACATTTGTCCTGAGTGCTTTGCAAAAAAATCTAAAACTAGATTGTCTTGACAACAGTACTTCCTGCTACAATAGGTGTCTCCAGGACCACATTTTGTCATGACTAAACACACACACACACACACACACACACACACAGGGCTGGTAAATATGATCTGATGAAAATCGAGACTGAAATGTACATCTCTAGGCCTGATTTAAAGAAGATAGTGTACAAGGTGACTAAAACTCTATCCGGCCGATTCTACGAGGCCGACCACCGAGAAACCAGCCTCCAATTACAGACACAGGAAGTCAAAGGCTCACTCAGCCCGTGCGCATGCACAGGTCCCAGGCCTTGTTCAAAGGACACGGGCAGCACCTTGCAGTGCAAACCCTGGATTTAACCTGAGGCCAGTGATCCAAGGACAGGGCGAGGTTCTGAGGGTGGAATGAGTGGCGACGAACACCGAATTACAGGGGGTGATCAAAATATCGGAAGCACCACTGATGCTCTGACTTCAAAGTCTCCGTACTACAACTATAAATGCATGTATAATGGTCATTCCGCTTAATTTGAAGTCTGTCCAGCAGCATTTTGATGCAGAGACGTGCCGTCAGAGGAGGCAGCGACTCCATCTTATAATCGCTGAATTTTGTCCACCTTTTTCCATGCATCATGCCTGATTGACGATCAATCATTACTTCTTTAAGGAAAAATAAAGAGCTAGCCAATATGTATGATTAAGAGGTGACAACGGCAAGCTGCCGGATAGCTCACTTGGAAAAAGCATCGCACTGCGAAGCAGGAGTGACTAACATGTCACAGGTTCGAGCCCCACTCTGTACCAGCTGGCAGTGGTCGGCAGCTTTTACAGAGTAGCGCACAACTGGCTATCGTGCTACAGCAGGGCTCCTCAAATCACGGTCGTCGAGGGCCGAGAGCTACTGGTGTCCAGCCCTCCCTTCACCTGAGAGTCAGGTGAGATGACGATCTGGCCAATCAGCAGCATTTATTGTTCACTTAATTGCCTGGAAGGAAGGAAAACCAGGACTGTATTTGGATTCAAGGGCCGGATTTGAGCCCTGTGCTACAGGGTTGCAAATTGGAAAGGGAATATAACAGTTGCCTTGTTCCTTGCTCAAGCGCCTCCTGTTGGCCAGACGGGCGCTCAGCTGAGCAGAACAGGGAGGGAACAAACCATGAACATGAGACACAGGACAAGGCTCAATGACATAACAAGCCCATTCTGAAAATGGGCTGGTCAGCTAAGTACCAGTGAAGTATGCAGATTGAAGGAAACGTGAAAAAGTTACGCAGAAAAAGTAAAGCAAGATCTGAAATAATCTCGAAGCAGAAAATCATGACAAGTAACAGCCTTCCTAAGTTAGTAATGTTATTAAACCGCCTGTCTAAGAAAAACACCTCCCGTGAATGTTAGTTGATTTTAGTGACTGAAAACAGTTAATTGACATTAAGCTTGGAGCAGAGGTGGGCAACGAGGGCCGAATCTGTCCCTGGTTTTCACACCAACCTCATGCCTTTAATTACTTCATTATCTGAATTAGCCAAATTATTTCTGGAATCTGACATTTCAGGCATATTTCTTAACATGATCAGGAATAGCCAACAAAGACTGTTCTCATCTCCCAGCATAAAGCATTTTTCTTTGATCTAATCTTTGCAGAAATCTATATTAGTGTATGCAATCAATTAATTTAATTAATAAGGGCAATTGATAGAAATAAAAACCTGCATACACACCGGCCCTCCAGGACTGGAATTGCCCACCCCTGGCTTTGAAAGCCCCGAAACCAGAAAAGCACTGAAGGACAATGGGGATACAGCAGCCAGCCAATAGCAAAGAAGCTGTGCCGGCACTCGAGAAAACAAAATGTGGACTGGAACGCAGACCTGAGGAGGATTCCATTTGGCAGTGTGGGACGCAAATTTTTTTTGTCTAATATGTCTATTTCACCTTTTACTCATCCTCTGATTGGTCAATCGTTTCCAAGGAGACAATGAAACTTCTGAACAGGCCCGGCACTAGAACAGGGAATTGGGGGGGCACAGACAAGTCCCTTTATGACAATTAGGATAGTCCTGGGTAGTTCTCAATTATTTTCCTTTATTGACGCGTTTTCCAATTATTGTAACTGGCAACTGAAGACACTGTTTCTCTCCATATGCGATCTAACAGCGATGAAATCATCACAAATCAGCAGCTAAATTCAGTAGAACTGAGAATTGGGGTGGACAAAACATCCATTTTAAACAATTATTAGTCCTGACCTGTTCTCAGTCATTTTCATAATTAACAAAAGGTTCACGCGAGAGCACTCCACACTTAACAGGTGCTGCTTGTTCTCTGTGATTAGGTAAGACGACAATCATTCATCTGGACGCATATTTGCTGAATTTAAATCAACTGCATACCTGCGCAAATGGCTTGAGCCATATGGCTTTTATAGCGTATTTCACTGCCGAGTGCCACTTTTTTTCACTCAATACCGAGAAATTTTGAATAACGTTGATTTAAATTAATAGGTTCACTCCGAGAACACTCCACACTTAACAGGTGCTGCTTGTTCACCCCGATTAGGTAAGACGGATGAATGATTGTCGGGGAGAACAAGCAGCACCTGTTAAGTGTGGAGTGCTCTCAGAGTGAACGTTCTGTTAATTATGAAAATGACTGAGAACAGGTCAGGACTAATAATTGTTTAAAATGGATGTTTTGTGCAACCCAATTCTCTGTTCTTGCTCCACAAATGTACTGAATGTAGCCCATGATTTCATCGCTGTTAGAATGCATATGGAGAGAAACCGTGTCTTCAGTTGCCAGTTACAATAATTGGAAAACGCATCAAACATGGAAAATGAATGAGAACAAGCCAGGGCTTATTGCTGTCATAAAGGGACGTGTTTTGGCACACCCTCTGGCTACGCCACTGAACTATAGTTTCTCTTTCATATCTTCACAGGGAACTTGCCATAAGCGGAACTATTATTTCAGAGGCCACGTGGCCTTGATGACAACGTACACACCGTCTGCTATCCCTTGATTGGATATTCGCTTCTTGTTAGCCGGATTCATTACCATGAACTTGGGATATCCCATCTTCTTTGACGCGCCGCAAGCACCCAGGGGGGTGGGAATACACCCGTAAGTTGAAGCTCAATTGAACACTCTAGAAGATAGCAGATGATCAACTAGCGGTAGCTTCTCCATTCACCCCCATTCATTTTGCCTGACATTTAACATCAAACAACTTTACACTAAAAACATTATGAGCCTTCATGTCAGCGATAATATTTTCTAAAGAGAAACCACATTTTGTAGCAGACAGCTTTACTTCGTATGTAGCGTTATGGTCTATTAGTAAGCATTTTAGCTGATGGCACCAGACTAGGCTAAAAGTGACGTGAAATGCCAGCGACTTTCTGTCGCACAGGACGTAAATAACCATACTGTTTAGACCAGAAGCCCATAACGAATCATAAACAGAAGACGAGTGAGCCACATCGTTAACAAAGTGACTTACCTATGGAATAATAATTCGCAAAACATAATTACATCGAACGGAATCAGCCCATACTGACAGACGTAATCGCTTGCTCGCTGGGAATTATGTGTAGGATAAATCTCCCAGACAAGTTACCGCTTCTCAGGACGTTGGTTTACGTATGGCGTTAAATTAGTCTGAAAACTCCAGCGCATAAAAACTGAGCGCACAAGACCCTCTCTAGCCGCTCGGAACCTCAAAATGCGCGCAATTTCGGATTTCGGATGAGATGCTAAAACGAGGTCCTGACTCACAGTGGTCATATAAGATCCTATGACACTCTTCGATAAGAGAAGGGGGTTCCCCGGTGTCATGGCTAAAATCCCAACCTGGCTCTTTCGATCTGCCGCCAAATCATCCCCTGATCTAATTGGCTGTGCAATTCCTCTGTCCCTCCCCACCTCCCCCCCCAGGGCTCCCTTGAAAAAGAGATTTCAATCTCAACAGGACTTCCCTGGTTAAACAAGGGTTAAATATAAAAAATAATAAATAAAAATTTCAATATTATGTGCTCTCAATTTTAAAACGCGCTCCCTTGCAACTTCAACACGTACTCTCAATGTCAAAATATGCTCGCAATACTTCAACACGCCTCTCAATGTCAAAATATGCTCGTAATACTTCAACACGCGCTCTCAATGTCAAAATATGCTCGCAATATCAGTATACGCTCGTTTGCAGATTTGACTTTTAGACTTTGGAGGCGGGATATTCAAGCTTGGCCCCCATGTTGGAGTGCTGCCATTGAAATGAATGGGCGGCCATTTTCCAATTGTATATCTAGTGAAATATAAAACATCCTTAGTCTATGCAAGCACCTAATTTGACACAAGGGACACAAGGCAGACAGAACAAGAACATAATATTGATTCAAGACTTCAAGGATGGAAGTCTTCGTGATTATTTAGAAAAAAATCTCAGCTCTCTCGGTAATTCCGTGCATTGTTTTGTTTATCGAATTATGAAAGAGGACTGAAAATAAACTCCTTTTTGAATGCCATCAAAAAACTGCGTATTTAAGAGGGAAAACATAGTTGTAAACATATTGACCAAGCATTGAACGTGGCATAAGAAAGTTATTTATTTTGGTTAATGACATTAGCTTCCAGTTAGCAAATATGGAAAACAACCCGGAGGCCCTCCGAGAGGCGGGATGGAAGATGGGCCTATCAGGACTGACTACACGGAAACGACCGGAACGAACATAGACAATGCGATGATGACCTTCCGATTGTGCAGGTGTGGATGGGGGAAAGTGACCACATACAGGGGCCTGCGGATTCATCAGGGGAGAAAGAAAAAGGAGTGCGAGAAGAAAGGCATACAACATCCTTGCACTGTTCCGGCAGATAAGACAAGCAGGACCCCCAGCCAGGGAGAGAAACACAGAGCTGAGGGTCCTAACAGTGTTGTTGGCGAGCAGTTGGTGAAGAAAGATCCCCCTGTGTCAAGCAGTACCCCCCTGGCATGTGAAAATGTTGAAGCCAGACCTTTCAGCCCCCTGGCCCCCCAGCAGACAGAAAAGAGGGAACCGGGAAGAAAGGAAACCATCAAGTGGCCTAAAGCAAATGATGCAAAGACATAGCAGAGGCTGGACTCAGACCTCAGTCTAGTACTTGAGCACGTGGTAAAGTGGACAAGAAACTCAATCTGCTTGGAGATATCCTGTACGAAGATTGCAAAGCTCGATTCGGAATTCTCACCAAGAAGCAGCACAACCCCCCTCCGAGAAACGGGAGGAGGGAGGTCGAGATCGATGCCCTAGTGCAAGACCGGCGCCAGCTCCGCAGGAGATGGAGGAAAGCATCGAAGGAGGAGAGACAAGGCCTTAGGGTGCTTTGGGATGAGGTGCGACAGAAGTTGGCCTGCATGCGAAGAGCAGATCGTATTTGCTGACACAGGAAAAGAAAGGAGAAGGAAAGAGCTAAATTCATGAGGAATCCCTTCAAGCACGCCCATCAAGAGAAGCGGGAGATTGGAAGCCACCAAGGAGGAGATCGAGCAACACATCAGGGGCTAATACAGTGACCCAAAGAGGAACGTTCCCCTAGGTACGCCTGGATATGTCCCCCCTCCACCTCCTCCAACCACGCAGTTCAACAGCTCCCCTCCTCGGCTGAGTGAGGGAAGAGCAGTCGTCAAGAAAGCAAGGTCAGCATCAGCTCCTGGGCCGAACGGAATCCCATACAAGCTCTACAAGAAATGCCCCCAAATGCTGAAATGTCTGTGGAAACTCATGAGCACAGCATGGAAGAACTAACTCATACCATCGGAGTGGTAAAGAGCTTTGGCGGTGTTTATTCCAAAAGAACAGGAGTCCTGCAATATCAGTCAGTTCCGGAGCATTGCGCTGCTGAACGTCGAGGGAAATGTCTTCTTTTCAGTTATGGCTAAGAGACTGACATCTTACCTCACGGAGAACGGCTATATTGATACCAGCTGCCAGAAAGCAGGAGTGCCAGGTTTTCCAGGGTGCGTGGAGCATTCTTCCATGATTTGGGGGCAGATCCAGAGGGCCAAGCAGGAAAAGAGTGACCTCCACGTGGTGTGGCTTGACGTTGCCAACACCTACGGTTCTGTGCCTCACAAGCTCATCCAGTTTGCATCGGAGTTCTTCCACATCCCTAATTCCATCAATAACCTAGTAACCAGCTACTTCAGGGACTTCCAGATGTGCTTCAGCCTCCAGGACTTTACAACAGGATGGCAGTGTCTGGAAGTTGGTATCGCCATGGGGTGTTCCATCTCCCCAATCCTGTTTGTTGCAGCCTTTGAAATCATCCTCCGCGGAGCCCGTCAGACCATAGGAAGAATAAGGCTACAGACAGGGCAGAGGCTTCCACCACTCCGAAGCTACATGGACGATGTCACTGTGATGCTTCAGACAGCTCCATGCACAAGGAGGTGCCTGAAGAGGCTGGACAAGCTGGTGACATGGGCAAGGATGAAGATAAAACCGTCTAAGTCACGAAGCCTCTCCTTGCGTAAAGGCACCAGGAACGACAAAAAATCCCAGAGCAAATCCCTCTACTGGCTAACCAGTGCATCCAGAGCCTAGGGAGGCAGTACAACGCAGATCTGTTGGACAAACATGCAGGCAAGGCAGCTCGGAAACAACTCTCGGAAGGCCTAGCGAGCAACGACAAGAGCCAGCTCCCCGGAAAGTACAAGTTATGGTGCTACAACTTCACATTGTACCTGAGGGTTATGTGGCCACTGAAGATGTGCGAGATTCCATCCTCGACAGTCAACGGGTTGGACAGTCGAGCCAATTCCTACATTCTGAAGAGGCTGGGCCAACTGCGTGGCTTCTCCGACTCAGGCTTATTTGGAGCAACCTTGCTGCAACTGCCGATTCAGTCCATCACCTAAGGCTATAAGCAGGAGAAGGCCAGGTTGGTTCTTGAGCTGAAAGAATCCTCCGATTCAACTGTGAGGAATGCAGTTGTCCCCACCCAAACAGGCCGGAAGTGGCAAGCAGGCCCAGAGGTTGCCAAGGTCATTGGCAGGCTCCAACACCAGGAGATCGTCGGCAGGGTGCAAGTAGGGAGAGCAGGGCTTGGCTGGGGAGTTTCTCCAAGCCTCTGGTCCAAGGCCACGAAGAGGGAACGAAAAGTCATGGTTGTGGAGGAGGTGTCAAGGGTGAACCAGGAGCAGTACACCATCAAGGCCATCTCAGAAGGTCGTCAAGGGAGATGGACTATGTGGGAAGGCACCATCAGAAGATCCCTCAGCTGGGCCAACCTCTGGAAGATGCCACAAGCCAGACTCAGCTTTTTGCTCAGGGCAACGTACGACACCCTGCCATACCCCAGAAGCCTCCACCAGTGGTTTGGCAAGGAGGAGAGCTGTCCCCTGTGCAGTGCACCCAACGCTAGCCTACAACACTTGGTGTCAGGCTGCAAAATTGCACTTACGCAGGGGCGCTACAGGTGGCGACACGACCAAGTCCTGACAAAGCTGGCCGAAGTCTTGAAGAGCTGCAGACAAGATGCCAACAACCAACCCATAGCCAAACAGCTTCCTGTCAGGTTTGTGAGGCCAGGGGAAGGCAGAGGTGACACCAGCCGACGAGGCCCCCGGAGAGTCCTTTCTCGGGCAGGAGACTGGAGTATGAGGGCCGACATCCACAAACAGCTGCAGTTCCCCTGTGAAATTACCACCACTTCACTCCGGCCAGACATCGTGCTTTGGTCTGCTGCTACTAAGTCTGCCATGCTCATAGAGCTCACGATCCCCTGGGAGGAGGGAATCCAAGCCGCCTATGAGCGGAAAGCAGCTAAGTATGCAGACCTGGCTGCCGAGTGTAGAGAGGCAGGCTGGTCCACTTCCATCTACCCTGTGGAGGTAGGCTGTCGGGGCTACGTGAGCACATCAACAACAAGGCTGCTTCGTGACGTGGGAACAACCTGGGCGAAGCTCCGAAGGGAAACCAAGGCACTTGCTGAGGAAGCAGAAAAAGGAAGCTTCTGGCTGTGGCTGAGGAGGAGGGATAAGAACTGGGGGTCAAGGCAATGAAATGGGTCAGCTGCAGGGGGTGGCAGAGAGACGTCCCCGCCACAGCTCCGCCACCAGGAGGCGTTCCGGGGTTAAAGTGAGTGAAACGGCAATGAATGGTGGTCCTCGGCTGATGACCCCGCGGCTGACCCAAGGCGCTGTAGGAGGTGCGTCAGGCATATGTGCCCAGCAGAAGCAACACCACATCTGTACAATCAATCCTGAACAAATTGTCTCCCGAGTATTTTAAGTTCGATGGTGATGCACTGTGCAATAATGTCGAGGAAATTGAAATTGGCACATAATTCTGCCATTTAGTCTCAGTAAATTAGTTGTTCAATCCTCTGATTGCTAATCAAGCAAAGTAGCTAATTGGGAGTTATCGTTTGTTTAACGGCAAGGATTCTACCTCACTTAACTTACCTCCAACGGCACGTCATTGCTTTGATGAGTAAATCGCCAAAGCAAGCGAAGAACTGAGTTCTGGTGGAGTCCTCTAATTTCCACATACTCCGTCTGCGCCGCACAATGCGGCGCTGCGCACTGCAGAGCAAATAGCCCCTATCCCACAGCGCGCGCTGCGAAGCGTCTCTGGAGCGTCCAAGAAAAGCGCCACTGCGCTCCGCTTCAACAGAGATACGCGCGTGGTCTATTTTTCAGCGACTTCGCTCCCCTTTTGCGTCAATGGACGTAGACCAGATCGCACCAGACAGGAAATTAAAAGCACCAAACGCGGCTCCGCTGCGCGGCGCGGCGCTTCAGAAACGGATCCAGTGGGAGGGCTCTTACTGTCGGTTGCTCCAGATTTGCGGCGCTGCACTGCGCGGTGCAGACGGAGTATGTGGAAATCCGCCTTTACGGTGTGCTTTGAAATTTGAATTTGAAAGTATCTGCACAAAAACCGTGAAATCACTGAGCGTGCAATTGGGCACAATGTCAACAATTATGGCAGTATATACCCAACACCAAAAAACAGCAACAGCACAGGAGGAGAAGAACTGTTGCTGCAAGTCACAGCAGCCCGACAGGGACAGACGAGCTGTAGACCACACCACAGAATTCACTTGGTCTATATCCGAATCAATCTGATTAAAAACAGGAGATTGAGAGCTTGTCCCTCCACATCCATTATCAATATCGCTTTATCACTTCTTCCTAGTCGCGGGGGAGCTGAAGCCTGTTACAGCTGATTATGGGATTTATGGGATTTATGCATGTGCCACTTGGAGATGCATTCATATTGAATCCATCTGATGACACAAAGAGTAGCTCAAGAACTATCCAACCATCTAAAGGGACACGGGGCATCAATTCCTGGCAATAAAAATCTAAAATTCACAGAAGTGTAAGATAATAGCATTTTTTATTGTTAGATTGGATGCAAATGACGATATGTCCTGAAACTCTGAGCTGAAAGGCATTGTTTTTCCCTTCATGCATGGTCATAGAATTAAACTAAGCACTGCAGAAGCACTCGGCTTCTATCTCAGGAAATTCTTTGTTTGGAAGGTTTTTGGGACAGTCAGTCCATGTTCAATCACTCTGTTGTGAGTTGCCAATAATGATTGTTGAACCTCCATTAAAAATGTCCAGTGGACACCATGCTGTAAGCTTTATACTTTTTACCTTATAGCTTAAAGCGAATCAAAAAATACAGATGCAAATTCATTCTGGACTTCAATCGTCCAGAAACTGTTCCATATAGTGATGTTGCATTGTCTCCTGCAAGACCAAGCTGTTCCATTGTAGCTTCATGTAATCTATTTTAATGAGCCCTCTTTGGAACACAATTCTCTATAACAGCGAAAGATAAAGACCTCAGAGTGAGTGTGTGTGTGTGTGTGTGTGCGCCTGCGTGTGTGTGTTTGCGTGTGAGTATGTGTGAGCAAGCTGTGGCCTCTTCTTAAAGGGACAGCAACTCAGCACTGCAGAACTGCCTCCAATGAAATTGAAGCTCTGCAGTATTAGAGTACTGAGGTAGAGTTTGTGAGTAAACATGTAGACGGGACAAAAAGGGAGAGATGTACCTTACAGGTGTCTCAGGACGACTGATGTACGGGGTCGGGTGGAAGGAGAGATTTCCCTGGAGGTTATGGGTAATTTTCACAGATAAGATGGGTGGGGTCAGGAAACCCAATTCCTGACGGCACACGGCAGTGCATCTGTAAGACAGACGTCCGTCTCTGTTTTCAAGGTTCAGGTGTCGTAATTACGAGCCCAATTACGGTGTCAGTGATTCACCCCCGAGGTATGCAGTGCTGTCATATTTTAGCTATCTGCAGACAATAAACACAAAGATCGCGTAACAAGCCAGACTTTGAGTGAATTTTAATTGCAGACACTTTTTGTGCGGAAGCTAAAGCTGAAATCGCAGGACTAAAAACCAAAGTATTGAGCAATAAGTGAAAACTTCCTTGTGCAGTGAACCCCTCAGGCCCAGCACAGGTGTCGTGTATTTTTTACAAACTGGGTGTTTGTCCTTTGTCTCCCAAAAAATCTCCATCCCCTCGGAGACTCAAAAACGAGAGCACGCCAAATCAACAGGCGGTGATCGTACACTTTAATGTAAGACGACGTAGGCCAATCACAATCCTTAAAACACGCAATAAAGTGCACCTGCTCTGATTTCACGAGCCTAAATTCCATTCTCCCTGTCCACATGTGAACAATGAAAATTGAGTTTCCACATATTTGCACCCGGACGGCGTTTTCCAAAAGGTCCATTTTCAGTGACCGAAGACGCGGTTTCTGTGCGAATGAAAGGACAGTGAGGACAGGTGTAAAAAAAAAGAAAAAAAAAACTTCTCGATCGGAAGTAAGATAAGTATGATGATAATATAATAATACAATAGTAATGAACCTCTCTCTCTCTCTCTCTCAACAGACAGTTGATGTCTGTTGATGGAGGACAGTCTGTAGTTTTCAGTGCCAGGATACCCATTATTTCACATCTGCAGACAGGCTGTTAATTCAGACGGGAGTCACCCCTGAACTAGTCTTCTGCGCAGCAGGACTATAATGCCTCCTCTGTACGCCGCCCTCGATAAAGGCCGTCACTTAGAGTCCCACTGATGGCCTCTCATCGCACCGAGTTAATGACACGTCACACCCAGCCTACCGCCAGATACAAGACTGTCCGATTCTGCCCTGACATACATGGACATGACTACCTCACTTGTAGCTCATTCGGTTTACGTGTGTGTGTGTGTGTGTGTGTGTGTACATTCATATGTTTGAATTTGCATGCAATTAAACATGTATATAAACGTGTGTGAGTGCATGCTTGTTTCGTTTACCATGTGAATGATCATTTACTGAATATTAATATGCGTGTGTGTGTGTGTGCGTGTGTGTGTGTGTGTGTGTGTATCAGTGTGTGTGTCTGTATATCTTTATGTTTCTATGTGCATGTTGTCTGCTTGTCCATGTACAACCCCAATTCCGAAATAGTTGGGACAAAGAGTAAATTGTGAATAAAGTCAAAACGCAATGACACCAGTCAGTAATTTATTCCCAATAAAACAGAGAAAACAAAGCAAATGTTGAAACTGAGAAATTTTACAATTTTATCCACAAAAAGAACTCATTTCAAATTTGATGGCTGCTACAGGTCTAGTTGGGACAGGGGACTGTTTACCATGGTGTAGCATCCCCTCTTCTATTTAATTCAGAGTGGAGGCGTCTGGGCATTGAGGAGACAAGTTTCTTGAGTTCAACCATTGGAATTTGATCCCACTCTTGTTAATACAGGCTTCCAGCTGCTGGAGAGTTTTGGGTCTCCTTTGACAGAATTTTTGGATAATTATGCGCCAAATGTTCTCAATTGGTGAAAGATCAGGACTGCAGGCAGGCCAGTTCAGCACACGGACTCTTATACTACGAAGCCATGCCGTGGTAATAGCTGCAGTATGTGGTTTTGCATGGTCCTGCTGAAATACACGAGGCCTTCCCTGGGATAGATGTCATCTGAAGGGGAGCACATGTTGCTCTAAAACCTTTATATACCTTTCAGCATTCATGGTGCTTTTTAAAACACGCAAGTGTCCCACACCATATGCACTAATGCATCCCCATACCATCAGATGCTGGCTTTTGAACTGAATGCTGATAACAGGAAGGGTGGTCTTTCTCTTCTTTAGCCCGGAGGACACGAGGCCCATGATTTCCAACAAGAATGTCAAATTTGGACTCGTCTGACCACAGGACACTTTGCTACAGTCCATACAGTCCAGAAAACTGTGGCGCTTCTGGATCATGCTCAACAATGGCTTCCTTTCTGCATGATAGAGTTTTAGGTGGCATCTGTGGATGGCACAGCGGACTGTGTTTACAGACAGTGGTTTCTTGAAGTATTCCTGGGCCCATTTAGTAATGTCAATGACAGAGTCATGCCAGTGAGTACTGCAGTGGCGTCTGAGGGCCCAAAGATCACGAGCATCCAGTAAAGGTCTTCGGCCTTGTCCCTTATGCTCAGAGATTTTTCCAGTTTCTCTGAATCTTTGATCATGTTTTGCACTGCTGATGATGAGACCTTCAAAGCCTTTGCAATTTGACGATGAGGAACATTGATTTGAAAGTATTCCACTATTTTTTTATGCAAGCCTTCACTGGTTGGAGAGCCTCTGGCCATCTTTACTTCTGAGAGACTCAGCCCCTCTAGGACATCCCTTTTATAGCCAATCATGTTACACACCTGATGCCAGTTAACTTAATTACTTCCTGAATGTTCTTTCAGCTGATTCTCTTTTGTATATTACTTGCTTTTTCAGCCCTTTTTTGCCTGTGTCCCAACTTTTTTGTGGCCTGTTGCAGCCAGAAAATTTGAAATAAGATCTTTTTATGGATAAAATGTAATGTAAAATGTGTCAGTTTTAACATTTGAAATGTTATCAATGTTCTATTGTAAATAACATATTGGCTCATGTGATCTGAAAGTCATTGCATTTTGATTTTATTCACAATTTACACTTTGTCTCAACTATTTCAGAATTGGGGTTGTATATGTTTGGGTACGTGTATATACAGTGAGTGCCATAATTCATGAGACAGTGACACATTTTCATTGCAGTTCTGTATTTGGGCACTGCGAGTCTGAAAGGTTGCAGTGGCAGTAAGGCTGCAGTGCAGTGTCAGCTCCAGTGTTACGGTGTTTCACTCCAACTGGACGAACCCTTCTGCACATCACACCCCCCAAACCAATGTCAGAAATACTGCACAGTTCAACATAGAGTGGAATAATGTCATAATTTTTAATGTTTGGTTGCATATCTTTTGCAGGCAGTAACTGGAGTCTGTGACACACAGGCATCACTGAGGCTGGGTATATTTCCCCGGTGATGCTCTGTCAGGTCTGTCCTGCAGCCGTCCTCAGATCCTGCTCGTTTCACTGAATTTTTGCCTTTTTCGCCTTTTTGACTTTTCTCCTCGTCAGTATTGATGACTGACTCGCCAAAAATGTGTCACAGTCAAAAGAACTATTGGGCTCCCTGTGTATGTGTGTGTGTGTGTGTGTGTTGGGATGCACCATGACCTCACTGAGGTCTGTTGGTCAGCAGCACGGTCAGTTATCAGGTCCGTCTGTAAGGGCAGAAATGTCGAATCAGGAGGCGAAGAGCGAAGAACAACGTGGCCAAAATGTGTGGGAAAGCGACAGGAGGGACCTACACAGTGACCTTAAAAACGTCCGAACCACAGCATGCACAATCACCCGGAGAATATACCGCGGCCAAGGACCGTTCGGCACAGACTGAAGCCATCTCACCCGCTGGGACAGACAAAACAGGGGCAACAGGGGTGAGTGGGGGGGCAGACATTCCACTTGAAGTTCTCAAGTAGCAGTGGGGTAATGCAGTACGTCAAAAAATGGTAAAAAAGCACATTTGCTTGATGAAGTGGATTCAAATCTATGAATACACACTATTAAAATGATACTGCTTTGGGTGTAACTTCTATATTATACAAAGCAAGTAAGCACTGAATGAATTATTTTTGAAAGATTTTTTTTTTTTTTTTCATTTGAACTCATCCCTTGACATTTTGGTACCCAGTGAACATGCTCTGTGGCAGAAAAAGCCCCTGTCAGAATCTGCTGCACATGCTATTGAGGAAACAGCATAAAAACTGAATAAACTAACAAATACACGCACATAGGTCTAAAATGGTGGAGAGAGCCTTGCACACAGGGGAGGGTTTCTAAATTATAACCACCTGAAATTCTCCACACAATTATATACTCTTATGCTGTAACTGTATCCCGAATATTAAGTATATTTTCACTGGGTAAATACCCCCAAATGTGTTTTTGGCTGTTTCACATTAGACACAAAGAGAAAAGGGCCTGAGGAGGTTTTCAAAGACTTAAGGTTGTCCGACTGAATGTTTATCTAATTTTCCATTCACAAAGCCACCTTAAGACATTTTCCAAATCTGCATGGAGACTTTACATGATTAAAGGTCTTTTCAGTCGATCAAAATTGCTTACAGGAGACATACAAGACAACAGTAACTCTTAACTCTTGAAAAGAACCAAAGTTTGCCTCCTGAATTATAATTTGAATAGCTAAATCCCCGATGGTCCACATTCTGTATACCAAGGATCACGATATCAGTCAGTCAAATCAAAACATGATCAAAAACACAAATTATTCAATAAATTATCTGAAAGAAAAGAAAGTCAAGCCTGGATTTGGAGGCGCGGTCAAGATTTGATCACTGTTCTATTTAACATTTTGATACAATTGCTTTACAACTATATTTTTTAACTACATTTTTATAGCATGCATCTGCGTGAAGATTTTACTTGGGGAAAAAAAATGTATATTTGTCAGAAAAATGATCTTTACCCCACCTACTGGTTGTAACAGGACCATGCGCACTTCTCGGCGGGCAGGTAAATTCAGCTATACTGCCTCTTCTGGTCCCTTTTCTGCAATTACACTTTGTGGCACGACAGGGCCTAGGGGAGGTATCCCCGCTTGTGGAAATAGGACATTCGATTTAGCTGCTAAATTGCATGGAGTTTCACTAAAATCAGCTTCTTTTACTTCAGATCTTATCCCAGTTTTGAAGTTACAGCGAACTTATCCAGCTGACTCAGAAACCAAGCTGCGTGATTCACGCCCTTCGGCAGTTCAGTTTTTCCTTTAGTCAGGCTTTTAAAAGTAGGATGACATAGATCAGACTGCACTCACCCTTAATACTCTACACTGTTTTTGGCTGAAACACTTCCAGAAGTTATTGTAATGGGGAAGAGTGAACAGAGAATCTTCCGAGGAGTAGCAAGCCCACCAAAAACTCCTCAAAGTGCAAATCAACGCTTCATCCCGTAAGATACCTGCGGGCTTTACTCACCTCAGATAAGTTCAGTGTTCATGATTTCATCATTAGAATCGCAAGGCAAAACGCTATAGCCAAGAAGGACATAAATGTTTGGAGGACAGTGACCGCAAACACCGCAATGATCCCTTGGTCTCTTGAAAAAATATTCAGAAGATTAATGAGTTGAATATGGAACTTTTTTTTTTTTGCTGTATAAACGGGACACTGGAACGGGCAAGCATGCGTACTGAGCTGAGCTCAAGTTTACCACTGGTCGAAATTTCCAGTTCAACGTTGAATAGTGGTTAATGATAGTTGTTCTTTCTGACAACAATTTTGGTTGATTATGTTTCTTTCTTTCTTTTTTTTTTTGAATATCCATTTTTCTTGCGCGAACTTTGAGACCTTTGTGTGCTGCTATCTGATAATTGGTACGCAATAGAAACTTACCGTGGGGGAATCTCCTCTGACCTCACTGTCAATAATATTGGATTACACGCTGCATGTTAGAAAATAAAAATGGGAGGCCATGTCATAAAAAATCGCGGTTATTCCAAGGCGCTATGCTCGCAGTTATATTACAAGAAATCGAAGTCACGTGTTAAAACCAAGACCGCGCAAATCTGATAAATCTGCCTGATAACCTTTGAGCAATCCTTATACATTCACTCATGCTCGGCCATCACTGCGCCCTTTTAAAGGCCGATGAATAATGAATTCTGCTCCCCACCAGATGATCCTGTCGGAGAAAATCTGCACGTCAGTCTGTGATCCGAGGACTTGTGTACAGTTTGGTGACAAATTATGCTGCAAGACAACGATCGCAGGCATAAAAGTGTAGGCTACCTCTGAATGGCTGAAAGATACAAAACATTTTTATTGACCTGTCACTAGAATTAGAGACAGAGTGTTTTCATTCCAGCCGCAATTCAAATTATAGGATTTTAATAAGCTGTTAATTTGTTGCATTGGGGCTTATTTCATGCTTGGCACAGTTTTTTACCCTCAAAGGCCAGTTTTCCACACTCGAAAAATATTCTGGATTTCCATGTGGTTCCATACAATTGTTTTGAGCGATTTCTGATTAAGCTCTAAGATATTCAGCCTGTTTAAGTAATACAATTCAGAGGAAGTTACAGAACTCAGCACCGTGGAACCACTCGACATAACACTTGTACATAACACTTGTATGTACATCTAATATTCCATCCTTTTGAGAGCAGAAATATCCATGCATCGCGCGCACTACCCACCGTTGTAAACGAAAGATTCCGGCGAGAATAAACTGAACTCCGCACCAACACAGTTCCAAATTGTTCTTTATTAGAAAAAAATACAGAGCAGATACTTTGTTTTACATTGTTTCCTCCTGTTGCTAAAAACTGTCTGTTATAAAACTGTCCTTTCAAATAAAACTCAGCACACAAAATAACTTTTGGTTTGTAACAATTACAAACACAGACTAGCATGGAAAGGAATGGTATTATTATTATCATTATTATTATTAATTACTTCACCATAAATGCAATAGTTAAAAAGCCCAACTGCTTTTCTTTATGGGAAATCTATGAAAAGTATTTCTGAATTTTCAATCTAAAAAAAAATGAAAAGACCTTAAAACAGAAGGATATGAGAGGAGCAAAACTCACAGGCCTTTAGATCTGTTTCCCAGAATAAATAATCATAATTACCTTTACCATCACTATAATTCCATTTTCAGTAATATTGGTGAACATATAACCTGATAGACAAGAAATTAAAAATCCTTTACTTTACTCTCCGAAAAGAATTAAAAACAAAAACTTGAAACATCAACGCCATTTTGACGAAGCCACAGCTCTTTTTAAGACTGCAGATTTTCCTCACATTTTGTTCTAAATATTTTTACAGCTATCCACGTACTATGCGTACTATCCAATGCACCAACTACTGCAAGTGCCGTCGGCCATTTTAATTCCTCCCCAACTGAAACTGGACTAGTCCAAATTGAGTAGATCGCATTAAATAAGGACTACATGGGTTCTACAGATTACAACCCTGAACATCGGAGCCATAATGAAGCAAATATATACAGTAAAATAAAGGCGGTTCAAAGGATTGATATCAGCCCTGATTGGCCTTGTGTACGTGGAATATGGATGACATCCGGTTGTTCCGACGGCAGGAAATGGGGCACTGTTCTGTTATGGTCTGTATCTCGGATCAGCGTTAGTAGTCTACATTTCAGACCAGTACAGACCTGAGGGGTGTACTAGGAAGCCAGATCAGTGAGTTAGCGAGGTATGTTGAGCCTGAAACTGGGGTTTTCAAAGTCCGAAAGATGGCTCTCATTTAACCTGCTTTTGGCATCTCTGAGAGCGAGTTTATGTTTTGTCGATCCAGCTCATGCAGAGAAAGCCTGGATGAGTTGAACTTGCTTTTTAGTCCACCCCCCTGAGTGGAATGCACTGATCACATGACCCGAGTCAGCCAGAGGGACTCCAGATCAACCATTGATAAATCCATTAGTCAAACGACAAACCCAGAAAGTAGAATGAGTGATGTGCGTGACCAGTGTGCTGCCCTGTCAAGCCAGACAGCAGTATCTGCAAATTTCTAAAAAATTGGGAAAACCCACCACTGACCCTCTACAGCACCAGCTCCATCTATTTTAGTAGAGATTAGCCTGATCGATACACATGTACAGAGTTGCATGTGCAAGTCAGCAGTGTCTACAACAGTGGGGCAGGAGGTCAATCCAGAGGGCTGTAGTATCTGCAGTATCTCCTATCTGGGTCAGCTTCTCAAAAATATTTCGATTCACCAAAAATTCAGGGTCTAAAAGGAAATCGGTGTCATTGATAGCATTGTGGTCCATGTACTTGCCTTCCAGTACCAAGAGTAAAACTTTAAGGCAAAGTTTCTCTGTTTCAGTATTTTGCAGATACTGCCGTCTGGCTTGACAGGGCAGTGTGCACTTACACATGCGGGAGCGACGCACATGTACTGGTGTTGAAGTGAATATGTAGTATGGTTGGGCACTAACAGTAAACCCCATAATTTTAGGGACAACCACAATTTCTTGATATGGCTCTCTACTCTTAATTCAAATGTGATTAAGTCACATATCTTTAGCTTGAATTAAATAGGGTTTCAAAATGTAGAGATCACAACACAAAAAATGCACAGTCTCTACTGATTTAGTCAAAAGTATTATGGAGCTAAATGTACACACATCACAACTCCTGACTGAAACTTCACATTTTTTGCTTAAAAATATAACCATTTTAACCCTTTCATGCACGGAGGTCGCTACAGTGTACAGCTGTTTAAAAGTGTTTTTCTCTATATGTGCCTGACATTTTTGGCACAGCTGCATATAGTCCACTCTAGTGGACGCTATTGCATCATCCAATACAAAAAATCCCATTGGCAGGTCATTGCAGTGGGAAAAATTAGTCATTTATAGAATAAAGAGAGAAAAAATGTTTTTTTCAAACCTTGTTTTACATCCCTAAAGATGTATAAAAACACTTAGTAAAAAAAATCCTGACTGAGTTTATCATAATTCATGCATGAGAGGGTTAAATATTTTAGTAAATTCTTTACAATTCAGTAACAGTCAAACGTTTGAACACATTTTACTCCTGTTTTAGCAAACAGTTCTTTAGTGAAATGCAACTTTCTTTACCGATGAAATAATTTCAGCGGGCAAAAGGTTGGATAATAGATGATGAAGGAGAGTAACATGTTAGTGTCCAGAATTTTGTAAATTCATTAAAAAAAGGCCAAATTCAGCTAAACAAACTGAGGAATATCTTTTCAGTTTCTAATGTGAATTAAAATCAAGCCAGTTTGGGAATTGTAGTTTTGTTTTGATAAAAAGGCCAAGATGATGTGTACTACAAGAGCAGCACATCTCTGCAACTCAGAAACTACCATTCCAAATAATGGTTTGGAAAATAAATGTAAGATTAAGATATTTATTTCATAAAATTAAAGGTTTTTATTTAAATCCTTGAGTTTCCAAAGGGCCCAACACCAAGGAACACTTTTTCAAGAAAGGGCAATATTTATTTATTTTTTGTCCGTATGTTATGACCCATATATTTTTAGTTTATTTCTTTACAAGAGAGTGTTATTGGGATACCTTTGATGAAATTATAAGAAAGTTCCCCTTTTTGTTATAAGATATGCAGACCTCGAAAGCTACTTTCACACCGGATGCAAAACAAGTTTTTCGCGCGACAGATTACATTCAAAGTCAATGCAAAGACGCGTTCGCATCTTTGCATTGACTTTTAATGTAATCTGTCACACGAAAAATTCGTTTTGCATACGGTGTGAGAGCGGCTTAATTCACTAGAGTTGGGCTGTTTGCAAAATCAATGATTCGATTCTTTTTCTACCCTCTGTCGGTTTGAAACTTGTCAGCGTGTTCAAACTTTTGAGCGGCGCTGTGCAACTAAAGGTGGCAGCGTGGTTAGCCACTCTTAGCGCTCTTGCTTAGCAGCTCTGCTGTGTCTTTAGCGGTTTCTCCTTTTTCTAACACGTCTTTACGCACAAAAACACTTCACCCCCGATTATTCATCTGCACCAATTCAGCTGGGTGAAACTCTTTAAAAGCACACTGCAGCCTGGCATTCCTATGACAGAAGAATTAAGTGTGTGTCCATTTGTGCGGAGTGATCGTCTCTAGAGGATGGCCCAGGCTGAGAAGGGTCAAGGCCTCCAGAGATTTCTGTTCCTGTTCTGAACTGGGGGGAAGGGAATTTCAGGATTGATGCGCTACTAGGGTGGGTTTATCATGAGGAGAAATGGAAGAGGCTCAGAGAACCTACTGTACCTAATAATTTGCTCACTAATAATTTAGCTCACTGGAAGAGACACAAGAGAGGAGAACTAGAACTTAGAATAAAATGTTAGCATAAACCCTTTCAGTAACATGATCCAGCCCCGACTGAGACAAAACCCACAACCTACATACACAGCACAAGCAGTAATTACAGCTGATCACACTCGAGAATAACGAGACAATCAATCAATTTACAGGAGCAACCCGTAATTAAGCAGAGTTGGGGGTTGTAACAGCTCAAACCATCGCAATTTAGCAGAACAAACCTTCGGTCAGCAGGTTAAACTGATCAGTGTAATCAGGCGTCTGAGCTCGGGGATGGAAGTAAAACATGGCAGGACTCTTACTTTCTGACCTCTGGAATGTGCACCTCTGATTACGCGCAGGCAGCTGAAAAAATACTAACAAGCCAATGATTTTGAGTGTGTTTTTGCTAGCGACAGCCAATAAAAACGCCGGGTAGCCGAAGGCCGAATGCCTTGTTGATGTGTGGCTTCCTGATCACTGGGCCTCGATGAACAGAACTAAGGGATACAGAGAGAAGAAGACTATGCCGGTGTTCTTTGCGCTCCATAAATAAGGGGCACATCTATCACTCAGTGCATGAAGAAAAATCATAGAAGAAGAGTGGGAGCAAAGCGAGCTTTGAGGATGAGCATAAACTGCTAATCGGTCGGCACCGTTAACAAATTTCGGCGGTCAGTCTTGGGCATCGCCCCCTGCCTCATCTTCCTCCACCCCTTGACCTTTGACCTCTGGGCTGCTGGACTGCTGCTCTTGATCAAGCTCCTCCACATCCAGCCCTTCCTCCTCCTCTTCCTCCTCCTCTTCCTGTCTGTCAGAGGAGTCGTCCCCCGGCTGCTCTCCGCCCTCCGAACCTGAGGA